>JAGPOW010002673.1:7175332-7204264 GCA_030014935.1 Caiman crocodilus
GAAATAATGGCCACAAGCTAGCAGAGAGCAGATTTAGACTAGACATTAGGAAGAACTTCTTCACCGTTAGAGTGGCCAAGGTCTGGAACGGGCTCCCAAGGGAGGTGGTGCTCTCCCCTACCTTGGGGGTCTTCAATAGGAGGTTAGTTATGCATCTAGCTAGGGTCATCTAGACCCAGCACTCTTTCCTGCCTATGCAGGGGGTCGAACTCAATGATCTATTGAGGTCCCTTCCAACCCTAACATCTTTGAAGCTATGAATCTATGACATTATCTTGTCTTATCACAGACCCAGCCTAACTGGTACCACCTTGCCCTAAGAAAATACCAGTGGTCTATATCCAATACTCAAGCAAAGTCCTACTCACTTTTGCCTGGGGAGTTTTTCCTTAGAATGAACAGGCAGTCCATTATTTGTTTAAACACCTCAAGAATTTTTGTTAGTAACTGGTGCATTGGTCCAAACATACTTAATGCAAAACTTCCCTTTGTCTTCAAAGGGCTTGTGTCAGGGCCTGAGTACAAGGGAGATAGAAAAAGAAAAGAATAATTCTCTGATGAATAATTTGGACAGAATTTCCAGAACAGCTTACTGCTGGATCAAAGTGTACCACACGGCACAGAACATGTGTTTTGTGGGGCTGCTTACTAACTGGAGCTGCCTGGCCATGAGAGAAAATTAAAATATTATCTTCCATTATTCAATTAGGCTGGATAGATATGAATTAAATTTAAAAAGGAGTAGAAGGAGCTATTTAAGTGTAAGTAGTCCCCATAGAGCTCTACCTCTACCTAGATTCAACTGAATATCACTGAAATAACCACAAACTGAGGGTTGAATACATTGTAGCAAACAACATATTTTTAAAGAAAAAAATGCATTGCATAAGTAACATACATTGGTAATTGCCAGAAAGATTACAAGAGAGTGATCATTAGAAATACTGACCATACAAGAAAAATAGAATTATGACTTCTTAGCGTCTGGTTTAAGTCTAGAAAGCTACATTTCACATAATAGTATAAATCTAGTGCTGCATTTTTTGATAAATCAAGCACACTTTTAAAGAGGGTTATTCAACAAATTGGAATATAAAGTAAGTAGATTTACTTTAAAAGTCAGGTAACTTTCAAGAACATTGAAATAATTTATAAAGAATCTTCATGTATTGCTTTCCTTGTACATCCTGCACTCCCAGAACAGTGCCACAGCCTGTAAATCTCCAGTCCTAAAACTATGAAACAACCATTACTTCAGGACTTTCCACAACAAGACACAAACTTCCCTGTAAATACAACCATTATGATGCATAAGATTGCAGATTCTTCAAAAAAATATCAAAGCCATTTTTCAGGATCTTGCTTCAATGTTATCCCAGTTGGTGTTATCATTCATTATCATGATGAAATATCATTATCAAACTGATCATTTGAAATTTAATAAAACATGAGATGATATTCATCCGTAGAGCAGCACATTTTTGCATCTTCCAATTTCATCAGATTTCAAGGTGAATAAAGAATAACAGCAGTTAACCACACATGACATTTTATTAATGGTTTCTCCAGGAATAACACATTGGTTTCTCCAGTGCACAAAGTCAGCAATAGACTTCCACTGCTGTTATGTCTAACTGCCGTTTTATGCAATTTATGTCAAGTCCTTATCTTACAAAAACAGAAGCAATCAGCCCAAACAGGGTTGAATTGCACAACTTAAACACTTAATATTCTTTGTCAGACAGTTTCTAAGGACCTGTGGGCTTTAGAGCAACTCATTTAGTATTATTGGCATATTAATTGCAAAGAGGCAGTAAAAATTCTGAGAGACTTGTCTGTAGGAATCATTTCAAAAAGCCACTTGTTCCAGATTAGACTCAAAAGGGATTTTTTTTTTTTATAAACAGCTTCACTGTTTAATAACAACAAAAAATAAAGAATGATATTCAAACCTGCCATTGTCTGCTTGTTTTGTGTTCCACTTGGTTTTTCTGTAACATTCAAGAACCTTTAAAAAAGAAGTAGTAGTGCTAACAAACATCAGGCAAAAACCTGCTCTCCTACCAGTCAAAATTAAGAGTAACCAATTTGACTTTGGTAAATTGCTCCAAACTTACACTAGTATAAATTAAAGTAGAATTTAACACCATAACTTTCAAATGGACTGAATGCCGTGCAGTCTTAGTATATTCACACCATATTTTGACAACAAAAGAATGAAACAAAGGTTGTGATAAGGGTAATAAGACATTTTCTTTCCCTGCCATGTAATCAATGATATTATCAGCCCAATTACAATTTAACAGACTTCATGACAATCAAACAGAGCTCTCATTCCAACTGCAGTACTCTCAGCATAAACAGTCATTAAAATGCACAACAGATACCTTTCCCTCCCTTCTCCTGAAGGATCTGAGAGCATTTGGCATCAGTAGTCATACCAAATTAGGGATGCTCTAATGAGACAATTTTTCATGCTAGTTTTGCTAACCTCAGTGAACATTTGAAATTATATTGCAGCCGTAATATTTTCACATTATTCCATTATTTATCTGTTGCTGTTTGGATGGCTCTGAACAGCCATTTAGATTTATACTTTTATTTTTATGACTCAAGGCTTTTGTGTCTTTTTATCTGTGTGTTTTAAATAAGGGACATTCCCCAGTCTGCTAATCCTGTCATTTACTGCTTGTTTATTAATTTCTACCATTATTACATGTCTTCTTTCAAAATAATTTATTTTCTAAATGATTACACCTTATAGTTTACATTAGATTATAGTTTGAGCCAGTCTTATGTACTGAAGTCAATGGGAGCACACAAAGCTCTTTTTGTTGAGTTTACTAAATTTCCAAGATAACCACAAAAGGATGCAATGTCAGCCAAGGAACAATATAAAAAAATGCAAGTGTCTGAAACAGTCAACATGCCATGCTGCACATCCGCTGACCCATAACTGTACATTTTCTTCTTATTTATGTAAATCCCTGCACTCTGCCGAGTAGAGATGATCTGACTTTTGTAACAGCTGCTATGGTTACTTTTTTTTTAAACAAATACACAGTATTCAAATCCTTACACTTAATCACTCTGAAAGCTACTTTTCTACATTTACAGGGTGCGTTCTACGTGCACTATTACTGCACATGAATACACTCCAGACCTTTATTGCTCCTGGACATGCTATTTGAACATGTGCACTAGAGCTTATTCATGTGCAGCATTCTAAGCTGGGTCTGAGCAACCCCACCTGGCAGGAGGCCTCAGGAGTTAGCCTGTCATCCTGGGGCTGTTCCCCACAGCTCAACATGGTGTGGAGAAGCTGGCTGGGGCACAAAGGTACTTCAGCGCAGGACTAGCTGACAGCAACCCTTGCACTGAAGCACTCTCATGTCCCAGGCAGCCAGGGCAGCATCTACATGTGCACTGCTATGGTGTTTTTTACTCTGCAGCGGGCTATTCTGCAGCAAATTAAATTAATTTACTCTAGCCTAATAGGGCCACAAATATAGACATCAAGACATTTACTGCACAGCTAATTAGTCTAATGCACATAAATGTCTCATGTAAATGCACCCATAGGGCGCGTCCACTCATGCAAGCACGTGTGCTTGCAACAGCTCAAATAGAAGTGGTGCAAATTTGCTTCAGAGCATGTGCTCGGACATGCACTTTGTTGTGGAGCAAAATGTGCCACTTGGAGAAAAATAACCCTGCCTGGCTCCTCCCGGATCTACAGCCAGGGTGAGCTAGAGCCTGGGGCCAGCACCTGTGCTGTCTCCAGCAGTATAACAAGCTACCTGGCAAGTAGCTCAGTCAGGGCTACTAGCTCTCAGGAGCTTCTGGGGCCCGGCCAATTGGTACCTGGGGACACTACCCCTTGTGCCAGTTGGACTGCTGAAGCAGCTCTGAGAGTTCCCTGAACCCTCTACCCACTGCAGCAGTCTGGCAGTGGGGGCTGCTGCCTGGCTATGACCTCCTGTGCACCTGCCAGACTTGGATAGGGACTGCAGAGCCAGTAGAGGCATCTGCCCTTCTGGGCCAGCTGCCAGTGGACCGTGGTTGCAGGATTGGCCTTTGTGAGGCACTGCTGCCATTTGTGCCCCCTGCCTGGCCATCTGGGCAGCTATTGCCTAAAAGATGTTCCTGGTGTGGTGGCCTGCTTTGAACTGTCAAAGCATGTCCTCCTGGCCCCATTTGGCCAGGAGGTCAGCCACAGCCAAATGGATCCAAGGTGCCAGCTCTGAGCAGGCTGGGTCCTGCCACTGGCCTCCCTAGCAGGAATTCTGGTGTTCCCTACTGGAAAAATGAAAAATCCCTGATAAAAAAATCCCAAATTCACTCTGTAAAATACACCCAATCCATGTTCCTCCACAAGTAAAACAAAAGATCACGATAAAGACAGAGAGCAAGACAGAGAAAGCGATCAGTTGGACAATGTTTTATTGCTATATCTTACAGTGTTAAAGTAAGTCTCTTATCATAATAAAGTGAACTCTAAATACATGTTTCATGAATTCATGAATACATGTTTTGCTGCCCTCCCACAGGGCACTGGCCCCCAAACTAGGGTTTTGGCCCCCTCAACAGGGTGTATGGCCCTCTCACAAGGGGTACACCCCCAACACAAAGTTCAAACCACACACAAGGGGTACAGGGGCCCAATAGGGGATTCAGCCCCACATAAAGGGTATGCCCCCCAATAGAGGGGTCACCCCCCCCAACAGGGGGTTCAACCCCTAAACAAGGGGTACAGGCCCCCAACAGGGGATTCAGCCCCCACACAAGGGATACAGGCCCCCAACAGGGGGTTCAGGCCCACAACAGGGGGTTCAGGCCTGACATACCCCACCCCAGCCCCCAATTGCTGCCCCACCTGGCCCCATCCCCCACCAGTTGCTGCAGCCCCCACAATGGCTGCCCCACCCAACCCCACCCCCACTCTCCCAGACCCCCCAATAGCTGCCTCACCCAGTCTCACCCCCCCAACCTGCACCCCCAGGCTCCCATGACTACCCCACAACTCCAGGCACATTTAAAAAAAAAATAGAAAAAACAGAAAAAAATGGGGGAAAAAGCCTCTGATTACCTTAAAAGCAGGGGTGAGCGGCTCCAGGGCCTTCTGGAAGAGCCCCCCTGGGCAGCACAGGGCAGTGGGATGGCAGCAGGGCCCAGGTGCGGGTGGGGCCCTAGGCAGCTGGACAGCAGTTGGAGCTGCTGGTGAGTGCTGGGGTTTGAGGTTTTTTTAAAAGTATGAGGGAGGCATGGATGGGAGGGGCTTGGGGGGGATGAGGCCGGCCACAGGAGGGGTCAGGGGCCTCGGCGGGGGCTGGCTGGGGGAGGAGCCAGCCCCAGCAGGGGTCAGGGGCCTCGGCAGGGGCTGGCTGGGGGAGGAGCCAGCCCCAGCAGGGGTCAGGGGCCTCGGCGGGGGCTGGCTGGGGGAGGAGCCAGCCCCAGCAGGGGTCAGGGGCCTCGGCGGGGGCTGGCTGGGGGAGGAGCCAGCCCCAGCAGGGGTCAGGGGCCTTGGCAGGGGCTGGCTGGGGGAGGAGCCAGCCCCAGCAGGGGTCAGGGGCCTCAGCGGGGCATGCAGAGGGAGAGGCTGGCCCCAGCAGGGGGAGGGTCTTCAGGGGGCCTGGCAGGGGGAGGGGCCAGCTGCAGCAGGAGTCTGGGACCTCAGGGGGGCTGGTGGGGGTTGGGGCCATCAGGGGTCTCCCCCACAGTCCCTTCCTCCACTTCCGCTGACCTCTTATTCACCGGCACCTGGCCGGCCATGTGTTTCAGCAGCAGGGTGAGGGTCACCCATGGAGACGCTCTGGCAGCTAAAGCATCTTCATGGAGGACCCAGCCTCTGGTTGCCTCAGGGCACGGTCAGGGACGGTGCCCTAGCCCACTTTTTTAAACTTCACTTTTTTTAAACCCCTGGCTATCCAGGGTTCTAATTATCTCCCCACACTGGAAATTTGCAGCACAGGGAATATTTTTTTTTTCCCGCATGTGCCTGTTGCCCCACCTCAAAGGGGTTTGAGGTGGGGCAAGAGGCAGGTGTGCACTTGTGTGGACATCCCCATAGGGTGCAATCTGTGTAAATCCTTTCACTCCACTCTTGTCTACTGCCCTCAGAACTCCACAATTGCATGCTCAAGCCAAACAGGACCACATAAACAGCACCATGAAAATGAAAACATCTGGAAGGATGCAATCGTTCAGTGAACAAGTGTGGCTAGAACACAAAAGGAAGAAAAAGGAGACCATATTTCAGCAGAGTAAAGTAAAGGTGTTCTCTTCATATTCTATATTCTTCTTTTCCTGGAACTAAAACTGCCAAATCTACAGCCTCTGAGAGTATCTTAACCAGTACATATGCTGATTTTTTTGTAAACAGTGAGCAATACCAAGTTATCATTAAGTAAAAATAACTTAATCTAAGTACTGTAAATAGATTTGTTTGGTTGGGAATCATTTTGTAACTTGCAGTGTATTGTTCTATCTGTGGAGGGATCCACTAAACTTCTCTCATCTGGGTAGGAAACCTCCGATTCATCCACGACCACTTCTGAAACACTTTGCACTTCTGTTTATAGAGCATTCTGACAATGGCACCCTCTACATTGCTGACCTTTTTACACAACCCAGGCATAAGTATTGCTATGACCATCCTTCAGGCTTTTCCTTCAAGGCCTAGTTTTCTTCTTCAAATACAGAAGCAAAAGCAATAGCTAATCCTACATCTGTTGATCTAGGCAAAAGATAAAGCAGGGTAACATCTCCAAGAGCCATTTCCTATTAACTGATTACAGTAACAGTTACCTTGGTTAATGAAGTAGATGTGTTCCATGACATCACTTCCTTCTCAGAAACTTTGTTACCAGAGGTAAAAATAATATAGGAAGCAGAGGGATGTATTGCAGGACATCAGAGAAGGGGGAGGGGTACAGTAGGAAAATATAATTAAATACTCACGAAGATAAGTGATAAATACTCACAAAGATACGCAGCTGCCAGGGCTAGAGAGCCAGGTCTGCAGCCCCTGCCCCTGATCCCCACTGCTGCTGGCTCAGGTAAGGCAGCTCCCCACCACTGTGCACACTACCAGGGGTGGGGGAGACTCACAACCTCCAGATCGGTATGCAGGGCAGGCTCAGGCTGCACTTCTGCTTCCCTCCCTGGGTCCTCTGCAGCTTGGTGGGCATGACCTGGCATGTCAGGGAGCAGCAGTGCCACGCAGGGATCTTCTTGCCACCGTGAGCTCCACACTACCCTGGCGATGTGCCTCCTGTGCGTGCCACTGCTTTGAAGAGCACAATCCTGTACTGCTGCTCTCACTGCAGCCCCACACACAGGAGGTGCACCCCCAGGGCAGTGCAGAGCTTGCAGTGGCAAGCAGCTTCTCCACATGGGTCAGCTGATCCCTGATCTGCTGGGTGGTGCCCACCAGGCTGCAGAGGCCCCAGGGAGGGAAGCAGGGGGGCAGGGAACAATGAGCCTCTGCAGAGAAGCTGCTAGCCACTGCAAGCTCCACACTGCTTTGCTCCCCTGGGACCTCTGCAGCCCAGCAGGTACCACCCAACACTGCGGGGATCAGTTGAGCTATGCAACTGCTCACTGCTGAGAGCTCTGCATTGCCCTGGTGACATGCCCCCTGTGCACAGGGCTGCAAGGAGAATAACAATGTGGGGTTGCACCCCTCAAAGCAGTGGTACGTACAGGGGGTGTATCACTAGAGCAGCACAGAGCTTGCAGCGATGAGGAGATCCCCGGGTGGCACCGCTGCTCCCTGCCATGCTGAGTCATGCCCACTGGGCTGCAGAGGCCCCAGGGGAGCAAAGCAAGGTGGGAGCCCAAGCCTACAGTCTGTGCCTGCCCCGCATTACAAACCTGGGGAGTACGGGTTCCCTCTGCCCCCAGAAGAGCACACAGCAGCAGGGAGCCAGCCCTACCCTAGATGAGCCACCGATGGCCCAATCCCACTCCCCGCTGGGGCCCAGCAGCCACACACTGCAGCCCCAGACCCCAAGCCCTGAGCTCTGCCTAGCTGGGCAGAAGCTCCAGCTCTGCCTAGCTCCCTCCCTACAGGGCCGTCAATCCCCTCTCCCCCCAGCATACCTGCTGGAGCCCCCTGTGCATGGAGCTGCAGCAGCATACCTGCTGGCTGCTCTACAGCCTGCCTGGGGCCATGAGCATGTACACGCATGTGATGTCCTGTCTCACTGCCTTCCTCCCAGCTTCCTGCAGGCTGGAATTCTGCCAGCCTGCAGGGAGATCATTGTAAAATTGCAAAATCCGTGGGTTTCTCTGGTAAAATGAGAAATCCGGATTTTCCTCAAAAAAATGTTGATTTTTTTGCAAAAATACAGCTGACTTCTTTATAAAGGAGCTTCCTTCCCAGAAGATTCGTTAACTGAAGTATTACTGTAGTTCATATGGTAGATAGCTTTATCTTAATGAAACCAAGTTAAAATTTAAACTCCAAATTTCTTTTATTTAGTAAGTAATGGTCTTGAAGTTTTCATAGATAAGCACTGTACCTTCCATACCCCTAATTAATATCTTGACAATTTAATGTTCCAAATCTCTTTTATCTGAATTTCTATATGTGAGATTGCTCCAAAATTGTACACTAAAAACTCAGGATGAATTTTTATGTGACTTTTTTCACTCTTCAAAATATTCAGAGTTTTTAACCAATGTAACCAATTTACGAATCTTAAAACAAATTTATTTTCTATTCTATAGCTTCCTGACTCTTAAATAAATTATACCAATTGTTTCCACTAATTCAAATTCTCTACTCTCTTTTACTGATCTTTTTGCTAACTTAACAACATGTCAACTCTCCAGCATATGTAAAGATAATAAATTTAATTAGACAAACCATTTCCTTGCTACAGCATTCATTTTGTTCTTCTTTTTCCTAACACTACATTGTCTATGCACATTTATAATTTCTCTAAAATTTCAAGTTGTTGATACCAGCCTTAACAAACAACCAGTGTTTAATTTGGTCCACTGCTATCCAGACTTCCTAGGTTCCTTTCAGAACCTCCATTATTTGTCACTGGTTCCTAAGTGGTTATCTATGAACATATTGATCTGGTCCTAGACTGAATTCTTGCTGAGGTAACAACAGCTAAGTCAGGCCTCTGGCAGAGATAAAGCAAAAATGATCAGAATTCAAGATGACAGGATTTCATTACTCAAAACTTCCCTAAAAGCATAATTGTCAAAATGATTACAAGAGAAAGTTCATCATTTTAGGACGTTATTCAGGCAACTTTCACCTATCCACCTCTGACTGATTTTTCTTTTTAAAATCAAATAATATATGACTTATCTGAAAACCAAAACATGCATAATAATAAGTATATAATTTATGAATCATCTGAAAACCAAAACACTCATAGAAATAATTATGTATATAAGTCATTAATATGGAGAAAACATGGTGCAAATGATTAAAACTTTTACTTCTAGAACATTGAGTGTTCTATTTATACATGTGTCTCTGTTTTGTCTCCAGCCAGTTGAAAATCAAAGCTGTTTCCCTCCTGCCCACCTCTTCCCTCACCCTTCTTCAGAGCTAAGGCTATGAACAGTATTACTTTGTCAGCTTTTGTCTACAGGTGCTTACTAGGGCTGTGTGAAGCTTCACTCCCCGATTTGATTCAGTGGAGATTCGACCCGATTTGGTGGACAAAACTCTGAATACAAATCAAAATCAGAGGACCCTTTGATCTCCCCAAATCAAATCAGAACCCTCCAAATTGATTTGGAGAGATTCGATGATTTAGACATAGACACAGCTTTGAACGTTTTTTCTACATACTTCAAGATACCAGGCGGCTCGTAAATGCTGAGATGCTGGGGTAGATGAAGCATCCCACAGGAGTGCGAGGGGAGTGTATCCCAGCATGCTCAGGAGCAAACCTGGAAGTGAACCAAAATCACTTCCAGTCCACTTCTGGGTCTGCCGGGGAGCCTGCAGGGGGGCCCCGCATCTTCAGGCTTGGCAACTGGTGCCTTCTGGGTCCACTTCCAATCCATTTCCAGTTTCGCTGTCAAGCACACGAGGGGAGTGCTCCATCTGTCCTACCAGTGTAGCATTCACAAGCTGCACCTGGTACCTCAAGGTATGTAGAAAAACATTTAAAGCTGTGTTTATGGCCGAATCACTGATTCTCCAAATCAGCATCAAATCTTCAGATTTGGCTGAATCGAATCAGGGACACTGATCCGAATCAATGAATCAAATCGCTGTCCCCTATTCGGGCTGAATTTGAACCAAATACAGCCCATTTCACACACTTCTAGTGCTTACTTTCCCTACTTTTCCTGGAAGACAGTAAGAGCTACAGGAGTTATCAGGCTCTGGAAGGGCCCATCTTCCTCGCTTTGCAATTTCCTAAAAGGGTTTGTGTGCTAGGTTACATGGGTTAATTCAAAGATTTTCTTCTTTACCTTCCACACCAGTACAGCCTACCCTAAACAGCCTTGATACCTAGTGATATTTCTGCAATTAAATGTTGAAGAAACCTGATGAACAAATATATTTTATCAAGTAGGCAACTTTTCTGGGCCCTGATTCAGCAAAGTACTACAGAAAATGTTTGACCCATTGGCGATGTGTAGGGGTCTGCAACACAGGTGCACGTGCAGTCCTTGAGATTGGAAGTGTAATTGGCCACCACCAACACTGCTGGTGGTGCCTGCGGGTGGTTGCTGGTCACCACTCCCCGCCCCCACCACCAACACCACCAGCGGTATCTTTGGGCAGTCGCCAATCACCACTGGCCACTGGTGTCTGAGGGTGGTCATCGATCAGTACTCACCACCACCCCTTCCCCCCAACCACTGACACTGCCACAGCCACCTGTGGGAGCTCCCTGCCATCTTCGCCATCAGTTGCCATGCCCCCAGCCTCTGGGGGCATATGTTATTCATGCTTAGGCCTTTCTCTATTCAGCATAGTACTTGAGCACAAGTTCAATTTTAAGCACTTATTAAATTCAATAAAACATCTGGACTGCTCGCAGACATTTAAAAAATGTGCTTTACCAGAAGAAGCAACACGTTACTTCAAACTGGCTCTTCAGTGTCTGTAAATATTGGGTGCTTCAACATGGGTTTTCAGATACTCAGTGGCCACATCTGTGAGAGATGCTGTGCATTGGCTGTAGCTACTGTGTAGTCATTTAGTACTTGTATATTGACTAAAGTATAAGACAAGGTTTTTCCCCCAATCAGCATGGGGAGAAAACCCCTCATCTTATATTCACATACCAGGCAATCCCACCCCTGCCCTTAAATGCATTGGCTGAACACACCCATAAAACACACGGCCCATATTGGGCAAACACAGTAATGGGAACCTTTCCCTTTTTTTTTTAAATCAGGTGGGCTACATTAGCCTATCTTTGTGGTAGGTTCCCATCAATTTTGTGGCAAGGGGGGAATGATTTCATGCTTTATCCCTAGCTGCTCCTCTTTCTTTTTACTCTAAGCAAACAAGACTGCTCTAGCAGTGGGAGGGAGATGAATTCAAGACAATATTCCAATAATTAGATTCTACACCTGAAAAATTATAAAAAATAATACATTTTCCATATATAGAATCAAATATTGGGGGAATCACCTTATATTCATCTTATTATACTATATTTGAGTAAATGCAGTGTATTGCGCCACAGTAAAAATCAAGTTAATGGAGAACAATTTCATGGAAAGATGAAAATGCAGTAAATAACTGCTGTGGTTTCATTCTACTTTATGATTAACTTCATTATCAGTATTTTTTTTAAATATTCTAAACCTGGTTCAGATTTTATCTATTACAGAAATTGAAATTTTACTGAAGGCAGGGACATCAGCTTAACAAGTCAACATTTAACCAATAACACCTGACAGGGATGGCGATTTCTTAATAGTTTCTGAAAACTTTGAATAGGTAGTTTTTAAGAGTATTTAGAGTCCCATAAACCAAATGATAACTAACTGATGATCCAGAATTTTTAAACTGGAGGACATTACTGCTACTATCAAGCAAATGTAAAAATGGATGGAAAAAGCAAAAAAAGTCAATTTGTGTCTATAATACATGCACTGGCAATGCATAGGGGGTGAACGTGGGTGCATGTACACCACCTGAGAGTGGCGGTGCACCCCCTGCAAAAAGGCACCACTGAAGCACCCCTCACCATCCCCTGCTGCTCACACCCCTGGCAGTGACTGCAGGTGGCCCATGATCGCTGCTGACTGCCACCGACCCTGAGGGATCCTTAGATGCCCTAGAGCAGGATCCCCCATTTAGCATGGCAGTGTCTGCAGGTGGTCGCCAACTACTGGTCAGTGCTCACCACTCCCCCACCCCACCCCGCCGCCTGTGGCAGCTCCCCACTTGACTCTACTACGTTAAATGGGGAATCCTGCTCTAAGGTAACCCTAGATGGATGTAGTATCAGACTTCAGTGCTATAGGTTAGAGCACCACAACAAACATCTGTACTACATCCCATCCCAACGCACAGTAGGCCACATTCTGCCAACATCCAACAAGAGTATTGTGGGTCCCCCTCACCCACCTCAGGAGGTAGTAGTCTAGCCTAGGCCAGATCTTATCTCCCCTTCTTGGCCCAGCCCGCAAGCTGACAGCAGTTGGGAGGATGGGGCAGCAGTTAGGAGGCCTCCCCATCACTGACAGTAGTCAACAAAGCGCCTGTTTCCAACCCCCATAACTTGTTCCCTCCAGCCAGCTATGACCCACTGTCTAGTATTATCATACAGTGTGTGGACTCTGTCTAACCCTTCTGGGCATTTTCAAGGACTACAGCTTTTGATTAAGTGCTATGCTGATTACTGGATACAGCCGGGGACTGTTCAATATGTTTATCTTGTACAATGTTGTTTTGAAGTGTCCATATCCAGATCTTAGTCTCTGCTCTGTCAAGGACATGCACATTGGGGGATTCATTTGGTTATGGATCTATTCTATAGGAATAGATTTCAGACCAGATTACTCTAAATGATCATTTCACTCCCAATTACCCCACCCCTTATCTAAATTTGGCATGAAACACAAGTCTGCCAGGCTTGCCATGGGCCAAGAAACCTAGCAGCAGGGGAGCAGTTAGGGTCTGTCTTCTTATGTCACTTGGTCCAATGCCCTAGCACACAGGGAATACATCTCTGTGTAAGATGCATAGCTTGTTACGAGTCTCAATGCTCTGTTAAGTATAGCATCAAGCTCTTTAGTGCAACAACTTCTGGAATGTACAGGAGCATAGTCATCTGCTGGGACGTATGCCATGGCACGTGTGGTGGTTCTGAGCACTTTGAAGTTCGCACACTACATCGTACTGGATCTAAGGCAGGGATTTTGCTGCTGACCTTCCAAATGTGATGTTTATAGGTGAAGAAATGGTTTAATGCGACTTCTTGGTAGCTTGGGGTACGCTCATAGGTAAGAATGTGGTTTCCTACTTTGATATTCAGCATGCTCTTGGCTCAATGATTGTTCATGTGGAAGAGTGACGGTACTGATTTATTGATGCTCCTCACTGAACTCATGCCTTTCAAACAATACTCGTCCACATACACAGGCACACGTCCCTGTACCACTGGCCTGGAATGAAGCAGAGGCACCAAGCCCAGTACTCCCTATTGTTGTTGGGGGCTTATCAGTCTGTATTACATTGAGGGGCCTGAGTAATTTTCAACAGACTGCCCCATTCATCAAGGTCACATTGCTTTCCTGAGAGAGTCCAGAGTGTTTACACAGATCCATCTAACACAAACCTTTATCCAAACAGACCCCAATATATACTAAAAGCTTTTTTGAGCCCCATAGTTTAGGTATAACCAGCAGACAAATCTGCCCATCCTCATTGGCAATCCTTCAAGCACTGTTTGGGAGAGCAGCTATGAATGAGTACCACTAGAAGTAAGGCACATCAGAAAAAGGGATTTCTTTCTAGCAAAGTCCCCTCACTCCCTCCCTCCCTCGCCTCCCAGAGAACCAGAGAAGGCTCATCCCTCTGGCCCTCACACATGAGTTTCCCAGCCCTCCTGGCTCCCACAGCAGGTAGCTGGAACCCAGGCATCCAAGTTTTCCAAGCCTGGAGACAAAACACAGGCATTCTGTGCCATAGATAGCTGTCAGCAGCTATGCGGGTTCTTGCCCTGGGTAGGAGAAAGGGTATGGACAGCAGACTCACTAGAATTCCATCAGTATCTGCCTTGTCTGCAGACTCCACATTTGTGAGCAGGAGGTCCAGTAATGGAGCCCCAGATGCTGGATCCAAGATAATCAGCTGCGCACCTGCAGAGCTCTACAGATGTGTGCTGGTGATGTAAGAACGAAAGGGACCATCAGTGTGGCAGGTTGGAATAGACAGGATGGTGACCGCTTGCATCCATGGTGCTACAGCTCTTAAATGAGCCAATCAGGATCAGAAATATGCTGCAAACATGCAAGAACAAGGTCTATGACTGGCCAGCTACTCTCTAAGGGAGGCTGTGCATGTTGCTATGGAGCTGAGAGTCTTACAGCACCAGGATAAGGAGTTTATGCACAGGTTCAAAAACCACTTAGGATCCAGCTACAGCACCCGAGTGGCTAAGTACCACATCCCATGAGGAGACTATGCCCTCCTGGGCCAGAGTGGTGGGGCAGACTGCTGCCTACCCTCTCTCTCACCACCATAAGGAGCCCCACTCCAGAGACTCTTCCCTAGAGCAACATGCCCAAAAGTCCTATACCTGGATGGTGGCCATGGGGAAATGCTCTACACCACACATTGACTGGGGATACTGGGGACAGGGGAACCCCAGAACAGGAGATATGGCACATATCCAAGAAGCCAGAAATACATCCAGCAGGACCTACTCCAGGGAGTAGCAGTTCAGGACAAGAGGGGGACCAGACTGCCCGAGACCTGATGCCAGAGTCAGCATTGACTCAGCTCACCTTCCAGGCCCAACAAACTATACACAGCCACTAGCAGTCACTGACATGGGTGCAGGGTCCCAAAGAGAACAAAGGGAGTCCCATCAGCCAACTGGGCCAGGCCACTGAGGGCCCAAGTCTCTCTGTGGGTGAGAGGCACAGCTTCTGCAAGAAATGCAGCCCATTCCACAGGTTGGGGGCGTTTTTTATTATGAACATGAAAAGTTTGGCAGCTGCAACGCATAATTAAATCAAGGGGCAGCAATTTCACATGCAGCATTCCCCCTGCTGCCCCAAGGCTTCATGTTTGTTAAGTTGAGCTTCCACAGGTGCCCACCCTCTTTCCCTCCTTAATGGCATAACCACCCAGAGCAGGCAGGTCTTTCCCCACTCTCTCAATGTTAACTAAGAAAAAGCTTTCAACTTTTGGAGTAGGCAAGGTTGAATAGTTTTTGTTTAATCAACACATACAGTTTGGCAGATTCAACATTTGATTAGAATGAGGCAAGTCATTTCCTCACACTGCATTCCCTGGGGTGGATTAGGGAGACAGAGTGGAACTGCGAGAGTGCCTGGGCAGCCTGAGTTGTAGGCAGTAGTGCCCACGATGCAAGGCCAGAGGAGCCTGTGGCAGGAGATCCATGGCCTAGTGCTAGGGCATGGGTACTCAAAACCCTTAGGCTTTACTCATCCAGGGAGGGCTCCCAATACATACAGGTCAGGAGGCTGTTGTCTAAGGCTTTACCAGTCTGGGTAGCCTGCTGCAGTGCAAGGCTGGGGCCACACACACGTGCGCGCGTGCACGCACACCCTGGCAGAGAACTCGCCCTCTCCCCCATGCCTGTACCAAATGTGCTCGTGGTGCCAGACCTAGCCCATAGTTGAAATGCTCCTTCTGGCAGTCCATCTGCCCACCCCACCACTTCCATTCAGCCTTATGAGCCATGGCAGGAGGGCATACACTGGGACCCTAATGAAAATTGGGGGGGGGGGCAGTAACACTGATGACTACCATATCAGGGACCCCAGGAGTATAGCACTTACTCTCCTGGGAAACAGGGAGCTTAGCAAGAGGTGGGCAGCCACATAAAAGTTGGTAGCTCAGGCATGCACTAGACACTTGGGTCCTGTGTGCATGTCTCAGATGTCTTGGGCATAGGCATGTGTATGTCTCAGATGCACATCCTCCAAGGGCTTCTGAAGACCAGCTTAGCTTGTTTTCATCCTAGTTAGATCTGCTTTGATCCCTCATGCTCAAGACCAGAATGGCAACATTTCTGCCTCAGAACTGACATTGCCATATAAATATCATTGCAAAGATCTAGAAATCCGTCTCTGACACTTTGCTGTAGTCAAGAGATTACTGAATTGGAAAAGGGCCTCACAATCTAAATGAAGGGAAAATATTCACATGTTACAGCAAAGGTCATGCCTGCTGAAGAGGTGAAATGTATTTACTGCTTCAATGATCTGAGTAAAATTTACTGGAGTTGACTGAGTGAATGGTTTCTGACAAATGTATGTTTGAACAAAATGCTTTCCCTTGTACATTACCTCATTCTTTTTCCTCTAATTATAAGATTTGAACATGCAAAGTTCAGTAGGAGCAAACAATTTTAAAATTTTAGGTTTAGGACATTAAGGTACCATTTTCTACAGGCAGAATACACTTCAGTATTTACTGCTTATACAATTAACACAGAGTTCCAGTACAATTTGAGTTCTATTACTAGCAATTTATTTTCAAAATGTAAATAATACAATTTCTCAAGTTCTATCTTCCTTGGCTGACAGATCAATCAGTTTCACATGGTAACATGTTTAATTAAAGAGAGGCAACAGATATGAAAACAGGCAACATATCCATTATACCAAGGTCAGCGCAGATTAAAAGTCACCAAGGTCAGCACTACATTACTGACTTTCCCTGAAACCAGCCATTGTACAATCAAAACCTGTAGTGTGTAAACTCAAAATGCACAAAACCAATGTCATAAGCATCGCTGACATTTAAAATCTTAAGCTTCTCTTCACTCTAGCTAATAGTGGGGTTTAAACCCAGAGAATTATAAAAGAAACACAGAGATCTTTGAACACAGGAAGTGTATCTACACATATGTTTTACTGCAGAGAAAATTAATTAGTTTTTAGCAAAGTATCACCATCTACATGGGCACCAATATTAGGGTGCAGTAAACTAATTAACTCCATTATACAATAGGTCTGTCAGGGACAGTACTACTTTACAGCAGAGAAATTTACTGCACTGAAACATACATGTAGATAGTGACCATGGGGGTAAATTGCACTCTCTCAGCCCAGCCAGCCAGGGGCCTGCTCCACTCCAGCTCAAATTGCTGCTGTCCTACGTACACACTCCAGCTCAAACAGCTGTGGAACTTATTTCTTCACATTAACTGCATGTGTAGATGTACCCATATTAAGAAAATGCATTAGAGGTCAAATTTGATAAAGAAGATCAGAATCCACCGCTTGATTATGTTCTTACCCTTTTTTTGTGGCCCAAGTGAACATGATAGCACAGAAAAAAGATATGTACAACCACCTCTGTAAGCAGCATTTGAATTCCACTTTGACTCTTGGAGCAAGTTGGAGGTGGCAGCAGTTGCAGCAGTAGAGAGAAGCCATAGGGGAGCCTGGGCACAAGCTCTGGATGGCTGCAGCAAGAAGCATCCAGCAGCAATGACGTGGAGAGTTTGCTTTTCCCCCATGCTAAACAGAAGTTTCTGCCTGGCTGCCAAAGGGCTCTCATTTCTTATGGGGGTGGGGGCTCTTGTCTCTTATGGGGGGGCTCAGCCCTCCTTATCCCCCCTCCCTCCCAATTCAAACCCTGTCTGTAAGCCATGAAACAAGCAAGTTCATGCTCAGCTACTACAAACTAAAAAAGTAGCAAGTACTACTAATGCAGTGCCTCCCACCATTTCTCCAAATTAGACGTACATAAGCTATGTTTTCATTGACCAAATAAATGTGGTTTTAGTGTCAAATAACTAATATGCATTAGCCTTTCCCTCTGTGGATACACAGAAAAAGATCTAACCAGAGCCACCCATCCTAGCCTTCAAACAAGCACCGAATCTTGCTAACCTCATCACCAGAAGCAAACTTCCTCAAGCCCAGAACACACCAAAAGGATCCAGACCGTGCCATAACAACAAATGCAAAACCTGCCCACACATCTCCACCACCCCCACTATTACTACACATCACAACAGAGCCATCAGTATTCCTGTATCTTACAGCTGCACCTCCAGAACTGTAATATACCAATGCACCAAACGCCCTGATGGAAAATGTAGAAGAGACCAAACAACAACTGTGCACCAAAATGAATGCACACCGGAAACCTATCAAAGACAGGAATACCCAATTACTGGTGGGGGCACATTTCTCACAAGAAAACCACTCTCTCTCCGATCTCTCAGTCCTGATCCTCAAAGGAAACTCACACAACACTTCCCAGAGATGAGCCTATGAGCTCCATTTCATCAACCTCCTGGATACTAAAAATCATGAACCAAATATAGACATTGGATTTATGACACATTATAACCTGCCTGACATCTGACTCCCTAGGTATCTGTCCACTATTCATCCTCCTCCTGTCTCTTCTACCCCCAGCCTCTCTCTCACCCATTGACTCCTCAGTCTACATTTTCACTGACTGACTGTCTTGTATGCATACCAGCCCAGCCGCTGGCTTCTTTACTTTTCATGCCATCCAGGAAGAGCACACACCAACTGCTCAAACTTCCTTAGCTGGATGAAGGAGTTTTGAACCTGAAAGCTTGCTTAATAATTGTTTTCCAACTATTTAAGTTGGTCTAATAAAAGATATCAGATTCACCCAAAGAACCTTATCTGCCACAGAGGAAACAAGCACTTCAGTTTTACTTGAAAATATATTAGAGGAGGTTATCCATGAAGAGGAAATATCGTGCTGCTTTCATCTAGCTACATCATAGAAATAATCTAAAAGGATTCTACGACCAAACCACAGGGGACTCATGCTAGCTACTGTAATATCAACATAATTCTTCCTCTCCTTCCCTCCCCTTGCTCATTGTTGATTTCACCTAGTTTATCTTATAGAAAAAATAAATTGTCTTTTCTCTGCTATGTTTTTATGGAGAAATAGCTGAAATATTTGTTATCCATGGTAATAACATACTATTTTTGTCAGCAAAAGAAAAATTGCAGCAAATGTATTGCTACAATAGAGAGTAGGAGGGACACTAAGAAAGCCTAAATTAAGTCATTAAGACAGGCAAGGAAATCATGAGCACAGAAAAAAATAGTAACAAAGAATTAATGCAAGCCAATGGGAATCGAAAGTGTTATTTCTAAATATATCATAGGAAAAGAAACAATGAAATTAATGACTTTAAAATAACTAAGACTGAATTCCTTTTACAAACGTGTCTATCTTCAGGTAGCTGAATACAGAAGAGAAGTTTGCACAAGGAGCATATTATAAAATTAATTTTAAATAAAAACAATGGAACTAAATACTTAAAAAACTTGATCACATACTAGTTATCTAGTCCCATGGCATCAATGACAAGGACAAATTTAAAGGAACCAAAAAAGTGAAGAAACACTATTGTGGGTTTTCAAACAAGGAAAGAAAAGCAATTTTGGCATTTACAAGTCTACTTCCCATCCATCATAAAATGGATCAAATAGAAAATAGAAAAAAAATCAGATCTGTAGGGAACCATGAGCAATAAGTGGCATGGCTTCATAAAAAATAAATCCTGCCAGACAAAATTTTACATTTAATAGAATTACAAAATTAACGGCTGAAGGGAATGCAGAGTAAGAGTAATTACATTTTTATTTTAGATACATCTGATATCACATCTCATGAAATCCAGCTTGAAAAATCAATTCAAGTTGGCTTGCAGTCTAAAAAACGAGTAAAAGACTATAAGTATCATGTTAAAATAAATGACAAATGCAGATAAATGCATCAGTGTTAGGACTGATCTAATTTACTGTTCATGAATGATTTGGAGAGGCATAGCCTTTATATTTTTACATAATAGTATATTGCTAGAAGTTGAAAATCTTCTAGCTAGTAAAAAGAGGGAAAGAAAGAGACCTAAAAAGATAAACCTTGGCAATCTAGACTAGTCTAACTAGACAAAACAGTTACTACATTCAGTGGTGGAGCAATATAATCTACCGTATACAATCAGTGCCATGAGTGAAATCTTTGCCCCATTAAAATCAATATGAGTTTTGCCATTGCTTTCAACAGCACCAGGATTATTCTACTGCACGGTGAAAATTAATGATTTACAGCATTACAATATTATAATTAGTGACTAGATTACAAGGGAAAATGGCAACAGTCAAATACTCAAGAATATATACAGACAAGAGAATAGGGTATTTAGGTGGGTATCATTAGAAGCAATAATATGAAGTAGGGAAAGTTAGCACAAAGACAGTTTTCCTGTCAATATAACCTGTCAGTGGAACAGCCTACCAAGAGAAAGCAGTGAAAGTTTGCCCATCTAGTTTTAAATACCACAAATTATAAAAAAACAGTGAAAAATATATGAAAAAGAAATATACTGCCCCACGTTAAATGAGGGAAATGGGTTAAATGATCCATTTTCTTCCATTTTTGGCCCCTGTTTTTCCACACATACAAAGCAAGTTAAGTGAGAAGTGGAACAACCAGTGGCGACGCATAGGCAGTGCACGTGCACCCCCTGAGAGCAATGGTGCACTCCCTGACAGGCCATGCTCCCCGCTTCAGTAACGAGCAAGGGGGCAGGAGGGAGCACCAGTGCCTCCCCTGCAAGCGCCAGCTGGGGAGTGCAAGTGCAGGATGAAGTGCCGCGACCACTTCCTGGAGCACTGCAACTACTTCCAGGAGTGCTGCAGTCACTCCCAGGAGCGCCGCAGCTGCTTCCCAGTCAGTGTGATTAGCCATGGGAAACCCCCCCCCCCCAGTTCAGTGAGATTGATCATGGGGGGAACCCCCCAGTCAGCAAGACTGGATGTAGGAGGACTCCCCTCCCCCTCACCAGGGCACTGACTGGTTGCTGGGGTGGGGCATGTGCCCCCTTGACTAAGGTGGCACCAGTCACCCATGGAAACAACCATGTGATGTAGGGTAGAGGCAGAGAGCCAAGAAACAAATAAAAGGGCAGAAAGAAAAAAAAAAAGAAAAAAGAAAATAAAAAAAAGAATAAAAGAATAATTGAGTGAGGAGGGGAGCCTAAAGAATTGTTTTATAGCTGTTCTTCATCTATCCTACACCATAATATTGTAATTCACCACACAGCTGAAATATATGATGCTTGGTACTTGGAAAGTACAGACCTGCATGCATGAACGACCATGTTTTTGAAGCATTTTTGAGCATCACTGTCTAAGGATTTATGATGCACTCAGCAGTTTGTCTGAAACTGAATGATGAAAGTTTGGTGCCAAAAAGGGGAGTAAACTATTCTCAATGTTATGAGGGAAATCTGTTTTTCTAACGCGCAGAAGTAAATAGCATTTCTAATTTGTACAATGTTTTAGAGGTTAGCATTTGTAGATACATTCTTAAAGAAATATAGGAGGTTTGGTCTGCTAAATGTTTCATAATTTCAAGTATGCTAAGAGTGATTCACTGGCCCATTATTTTGTCTTAATGTACTTCAGAATAAAATTATACATAATTTCTGAACAGCAATTTTCAGTTGCAGAAAATTATTAAATTAATTTTAATGGGAGCTGATGATTCTAGAAGATCTAAACTGTATCTGAGTAAATTGATATCCCAGAAAATATAAGAAGTGTGATCTAAAAGAGTGCTCCCCTTCTTTTAAGCCCTAAGAACATCATAACTGTGGGTCCTTAATGCACACAGGAGCAGCTAAACCACTCAGCTGAAAAAGTCAAAAGACAATGTTTGTCTCTTGCACATCTTAGAAGTGCCTTAAAAGTTCCACAATTGAGAGAAACAATAGAGATAGAACAAAGGTATTCCACATCATGCTTGACTTCCCAACAATGTAAAGTTCCAGCAGTGACTAAATTCAGGGAAAATAAAAATAAAAACTCATGCCCATACCCCACTGTTCTATTGACTTGTTAAGATACATAATAGAATTCTATTAGCTACCCATAGATAATAAACCTAGGAAAAACCACCCTGATAATTTAATCAGGCAACCTGTTTAAAACACAGGCCAAATTTAACTGTGCGAATAATGAAGTATTCAGTTCAGATTCAGCTGATTCAAAGGACAGAGATTGATCTGATTTGATTCAGAGATTTGGATCACTGTCTTGAATCAATTCGGCTGAATCAACTTTGGAAGACTCAGTGCAGATTCGGAGAGATTCAGCAATTCAGATCAGCCAGGGAGAGGCAGGCACAGCCGAGTGACTGCAGGTTCTCCCCAGCTCCTCTGGCTGTGCCTGCCTCTCCCTGGGTGGGGCAAGCCTCAGGAGAAGCCCCCATGGCTGCCCTGCCCAGCTCCCATCTCCTGCCTGGCCCTGGCTTAGTCCCAGCACTTAAGAAAAAAAAAAAAAAAAAAAGTCCCTCACTCATCAGATGCAGCAGCAGCAGCGATTGGGGCCTCTGGGCACTCATGGCAGAACCCCTCCGCCCGCACAGTGCCAGGCAGTGGGGATCACCCTCCCCTACTTGCCACCCATGCAGCAGCTGCCCCATGGCTTGGGTGCAGCATGGCTTGGCAGGGTGCTGCACACTGTCTGAGAGCTGGGGGCTGCTGGGACTGAGTGCTGCTGGGCTTCAACTGACACATGGAGCCACCCCAGCTCCCAGACAGCGTGTGGCACCCTGCAAAGCCATGCCGCATCTGTGTGATACGACAGCTGCAGTGCAAGAGCCAGGCAGGAGGGCGATCCCCACTGACTCCCACTGCCCTACACTGTGCAGGAGGGCTCTGCCACAAGTGTCCAGAGGCCCCAGTCACCATTCCTGCACCCAGTGCCACAGCTGTCACATCACATGGGTAAAGCGTGGGTTTTGCACACTGTCTGGGAGCTGGGGCCAATGAGACTGAGCACTGCTGGGCTCTGGCTGACACATGGAGCTGCCCCAGCTCCCAGCACCCTCCCAAACTGGCCTGCACCCGTGCCATGGGGCAGCTGCTGTGCAGGTGCCAAGAAGGGGAGCAATGCCACTGCCCCCCACTGCACAGGGGGCTCTGCCATGAGCCCCCAGAAGCCCCAAGTGCTGCTACTAGAGCTGGTGAGTACAGGGCTTTTCTTTTTGGATTTTGGGGTGGGGGGGTTAAGTGCATGAGGCTGGGGCTGGGCAGGGGATGGGACCGGGCAAGGGAGCTTCTCCTGCAGCTCATCCAGCTGTGCCTCCCTCTGCCCCAGTGGGGGGAGTTGTGGGAGCTATGCCGTGCTGCTGCTTGCCCAGCCAGCATGGGGAGGGTGCAATGCAGGCACGCCTCACTCCGGGTGGAAGCAGGGCATAGCGCCCCATTCCCAGTGGTGCCAGGCCCTCATCAGTGCTGAGAGCAGGGGCTCTGCCCTGCCACTGCTTGCCAGCTGATGCAGAAGACCCGGGATGCGGATGCAGCAGCGCTAGGAGTGGAGGCTATGCCCTGTTGCCATTTGTTTCCATCCACATGGAGTGAGCCTTACCCGCATCCTGCGTCCCTGCTCCCCGAGTAACGTGTTCCCCCCCACCCAGCTGGGCAGCTTCTCCCAGACCCAATCCCTCCTCCCCCATGCCCTTCCCTCCCCCAACCCCAACAGATTTACCAGCTGAAGGCAGCTATCAGCTGCCTATTTAGTCTATGGTCAAATCTCCGAACTGGCCAAATCTTTTCTGAAGCTTTTCCAAATTGATTAAGATGCTTGGAATTGATCCAGAGCTTTTACTTGGTCTCCTGATTCGATTCAGATTCAGAGATTCGGTCCCTGATTTGGGTCAAATCTCCTCCGAATCGAATCAGCTACTGAAGCTTCACACAGCCCTACTAATTGATTCATGTTTGAACTAGAGCAAGTCTTTCAGAAGAACATGAAATCTTGATATAAACATTTCTCATGACAGAAATTCTATTTCCGTCTTTGCTAAATGGTTCTGATGCCTAACTACCCTTAATATTTGGATTTCTCTAGCTTCAACTTCTAGACATTGAACCTTATTTTACATTTGTCTTCTAGACTGAAGAGCCATTCATTATCATATTTCTGCTCCCCATGAAAGTATTTAGTTACTGTGATCATGTCTCCTGGTTAGGCTACACACATTCAGCTTCAGAGTCTTGGAACCTAACTCATTTTGCAACCACTGAAGAAAGGCAGTCTGGATCACTCTCTTCTTTATACATCTACATCACACCTAAGTCCTTGAGGTGCCACGGAGGTCAGTTAGAATCTGGTCCTAGGTATATCATATCAATACTATTTCTTTTATGAATCAAATATTCATCTCATAAAAATCAAGCTAGTTTTATAAGATCTACTTTCCATAAACCTATCTTGAACGGTATTAATTATATTATCTGCCTTTAATTCTGTATTTAAGAAGTCCTGTGCCACAGTTCCATTATAGTGCCAGGATCAAGGTTAGCTAGAATGGCTTCAGTTATGTATCATCCCATTTTTCCTTTATATATATTGACAGAATATTAGTTTTCTTCCTCTAGAACTTCAAACAACATAGGAATGCTAAAGAACAGTGACACTGACAGTCCAGAGATCTCTCCAGTCAGCTCTTGTAACACCCTTGTATGCAAGTTATCCAGACCTGATCATTTTAAAATATCTCTATTTAATAGCTAGTATCCTTCTTATTCACCAGAGAAGTGAAAATATTATGGCATCACCACCTATTTTTTTCCAAATGTAAAACAGAAATATTTATCAAGTGCATTTCCCTTTTGTGTATTCCTGTTGATAGCTCTATTATAATCATATAACACAATGGGAACAGTGCTTTTTCTTAATATTATTTAAAAACTACACAGTATTATCATTAATTCTGTGGGTATAGATTTATCTGTGTCTTTTTGCTTCCATTATCAGGTTCAATACCTAGTATCTGATTTATATGTATGATTATCACTTTCCTCCTCCTTCCATTTTATACACAGGTGAGACTTAAATGCATTTTTATAGCTGCTTTCAGTTCCCTTCTAAACCAGGTTTGTTTTTAACCAATGTAGCTTTTATTCTCAATTGCAGATTTTAAACAGTTACTTATTCACATTTTTTAAGGTATTTCCCCCGCACTCATTTGCAGTTTTAAGGCTCTAATTATATGTTATTGGTCTGGACTATTTTCAATTTGCCCATAACAAATTCAATTAAGTCATGATGCATCTAAGCCACCATTGGTTTTCAGTTCTGTGATATAATAAAGAGTTTATACCTAACGAAGGCAATATATATATATTTTTTTGGAAAATCATAATCTATATATATTTTTAGAAAGGTTAAGGATATATTCATACTGATACTGTAGCATGTCAATATGTAAATTAGAATATTGATTCCATCCAGGAAGAGCACATACCAACTGCTGAAACTTCCTTAGCCTGACGAAGGGTTTTTGAACCTGAAAGCTTGCTTAATAACTATTCTCCAACTATTTGGGTGGGTCTAATAAAAGATAGCAAATTCACCCAAGGAACCCTGTCTGCCTAATATTGACCCAAAGCACTCAAGATCAAGACTCTGAAAGAGTGATGTATTTCTGACAGAGTGCCACTCACACATTTCTCTCCCCAGACTTCCTAAAATTTATTAAAACCAGTAATTTTAACATCTTGCCACCAGTTCTTTTTATCAATAAAATAGACAATCAGGCAATGACATTTTTTTCTTCATGTCCTTGATTAATTTTTGTTCTGAACATCTTAAATTTGGTGCTAATAAACACTTTCTTTATACTTCTATTGTTCCCCTTTTGTTACTGGTTTAACAATCTTATGACTTGTCTAGCCAGAATGGTCTCTAAACAATGTGTTCTACCTTCTTCAGAAATGGAAGCCTTCTAAATTGTATACCCATTACTTCTCAGAGAAGGTAGCCCTGGCAATGTAATCCTGATCAGCCTCCCCAAAAATAATTCTTGTAGATCTCTGATTCCCAAAGTGTGTGCCACAGCAAACCCATGTGCCACAGGAGTGAGAAATGTATGTTGTCAGGTCACCCTGTGAGAGGACATAATTTCTCTTCTTCCCTTTGCAGCACTCTGCCCCAGGCTGCTCCTGTGGGGACTGCTACCCCTGCAGTTGCCTTTCCCTGCCTCACTGCAGCCTGTACCAGCACTCACCCCGCTTCAATGCTCCTAAGCAAAATCCTGTACTGTGAACAGACAGGCAGAAGGATGTATAAATGGAACCACACTTTGCAACCCAGTGCATCCCTGCACTCCTCCCACGAGCTAGCTGGAGGGGCCACAAGTGTGGTTGACAGCATGTAAGACTCTGCAAGAGCAGCCTCAGCAGAGGAAAAAACAGAGCACAGCAAGGTGAGATCTTGGCCCCACCCTTTAGAGACACCAACCAGATCAATAATTCTCAATTTTTTTAGGCTCAAGGCCCCCTCCATATCTTTCTAATTTTAAATCCATGTCTTAATGATTATCAACCGTCATGTCATTATGGAGAGAGGCCTTAAGGCTAAAAAGGTTGAGAACCACTGGTATGGAATGATGCTTAAAGAAAGATGTACAGGCAGTCCTTGACTTACAACATTCTGAGTTACAACATTTTGCACTTGCAACATTTATAAATGACACCCTGTTTCTACTTTCTGACATCAGTTTCAACTTTACTCTTGATCCAATGCAACACCACACCACCAAACAAGTTAACTGAGTCACTTATCTCCCTGGAGAACATATGTCCAAACTTCCATGGACACTTTCTTTAAGAAAGCAGACAAGACTCCAGAAAAACCTGCAGCCAAGACTCCCAAGAAGACTCCAGCCAAGAACCCGTCAAAAAGTCCAACCAAGAGCCTTTCAGAAAGTCCAGCAAAGTCACATCAAAGAAGTCCTTCCAAATCAATATGATTGCTATTTACAGTATAAATATATTAATGTAGCTATATCACTCATCTATAATTGATCGAGTACAACATTCTGGGTTATTTTTGGTGAAAAAAGGGTATTGGGCCTTGGTTCAGGAACCAATCCCCTATTTATAACATTGTTTCCTATGGAAAAATCATTTCCAATTTACAACAGATGATGCAGTTTTCAGGAACCAATTGTGTCATAAGTCTGAGAACTGCCTGTATAATATACTGTAATGTTGTAAAACGAATTATAATGTCCAGAAGCCTCCAGAGGACTGGAGGAAAGATGGAGCTGTAGTGTGAACTGAGACTCCCAGATTCCTCAGGGAGACTGGAGGAATGAACTGCAACATGCACTGCAACAATGGGGCTGGAGTAAGCAGAAGGAGCACCATCAAAGCATGGGTCACCACAGCAGAGAGAGATGCGTGGTCAGAGAATCAGAAGGAATGACAGAGCTAGGACTGAGAGCTGCAGCAACGTGGCTCAGACGTGGAAGCCAGGCAAACAGGGGGTCATGATTGACCACAAGATGAACGTGAGCCTTCAATGCGATGCTGTGGCTAGTAAAGCAAGCAAAATGCTGGCTTGCATCCATACATGTTTCTCAAGCAAATCCCAGGACATCATTCTTCCCTTGTACTCAGCCTTGGTGAGGTCACAGCTGGAGTACTGCATCCAGTTTTGGGCTCCTCAATTCAAAAAGGATGTGGAGAAGCTTGAGAGAGAAGAGCCACGTGCATAATCAGAGGTCAAGAAAACAGACCTTATGACGACAGGCTGAGAGCCCTGGGACTCTTTAGCCTGGAAAAGTGCAGGCTCAGGGGCAATCTGATAACCACCTATAAGTTTATCAGGGGTGTTCACCAGGATGTAGGGGAACAATTGTTCAGCAGAGTGCTCCAAGGGAGCCATAGGAATACATGGGGTTGACCTGGGGACCGAAAGTCCCCATAGGAATACATTGGGTTGACCTGGGGTACGAAGTTCCCCATAGGAATACATTGGGTTGACATGGGGTACGAGGTTCCCCATAGAAATACATGGGGTTGACCTGGCATACGAGGTTCCCCATAGGAATACATGGGGTTGACCTGGGGTACAAGGTTCCCCATAGGAATACAGGGGGTTGACCTGGGGTACAAGGTTCCCCATAGGAATACAGGGGGTTGACCTGGGGACCGAGGTTCCCCATAGGAATACATGGGGTTGACCTGGGGTACAAGGTTCCCCATAGGAATACATGGGGTTGACCTGGGGTACAAGGTTCCCCATAGGAATACAGGGGGTTGACCTGGGGACCAAGGTTCCCCATAGGAATACATGGGGTTGACCTGGGGTACGAAGTTCCCCACGTCGCCACGTCTGGTCTAATGGTTATAAACTCCTGCAAGACCATTTCAGTCTGGACATAAGGAAGAATTTCTTAACTGTCCAAGCCACCAAGGCCTGGAATAGCTTGCCACCAGATGTGGTTCAAGCACCTACATTGAACACCTTAAAAATAAATTTGGATCCTATGACCCCAGCTAACCTTCCTGCTTCTTGGGCAGAGGGCTGGATTCAACAATCTTCCGAGGTCCCTTCCAGCCCTAATGTCTATGAAGCCTATGAAATCTACGAAACATCAATTAAGCATTTAATGGCACTAGAGACTGGTGTCTAAGCCACCACTGGTTTTCAGTCCTGTGATCTGTTGTTCCATATTGGCAAGATCAAATATAATAGAGTTCCCACCTAATAGAGGCAATATCATAGGTCACAGAACAGGGTTTCATAGATTCATAGATGTTAGGGTCGGAAGAGACCTCAATAGATCATCGAGTCTGACCCCCTGCATAGGCAGGAAACAGTGCTGGGTCTAGATGACCCCAGCTAGATGCCTATCTAACCTCCTCTTGAAGACCCCCAGGGTAGGGGAGAGCACCACCTCCCTTGGAAGCCCGTTCC
>JAGPOW010002673.1:7204364-7235031 GCA_030014935.1 Caiman crocodilus
GGCACCCCAGGGGAGGCACTCGGAGCCTGGAAGGTGGTCGGGCGCAGGGAGGTGGGCGGCTCAAAACGGGAGCGCCCCCTACTGGCCCGCCACAGAAGGTATGCTGGACATTTTTCCTCCCTGAGTTGGTCACCCAGGCCATGGCCCAACCAACTTTTAGCACGTTAATTTATATAACACACAAATGCGCAATTGTTATTCTGGGTAAAACTATATTGCTATGTTTTTAACTGCATAGCTAGCTAAATTAATGTGTTAAAAGTTGGTCTGGCCATGGGCCAGGTGGTCCAATCATTCTGCAGTCTATGGGCAATATATTTTTAAACATTTAAGCAATTAAGCAGTTAACCATTTAATGGCACGAGAGATGTTTTTCGAGTCGCCTGGAGTTGTGGGAGAGCTTAAGGTTCTCACGTGTCTATATCACTGTCCTAGTGTTTTCTACCTGTTATCTATTCTTGAGTGACTTCATCACAGTGTCACTGCTTACTTCCTGTTATCTAGATCTTCAGGGTATGTACCTTAATGTTAATGTTCATTTACCTGTGTCTGGCCCCATCTCCTTAGCCTGTTTGCTTGTGATCCTAATCCCCAGCATCCCCTATATAAAAGTGGGAACTTCCCCTTACCGGCCCCCTGTATCCATTTCTGGGGTTCTGGGGTTTGGTACAGATATATTTGCTGTCATTTTTTTAAGAGTATGTCTTAGCACTGGTATGATTGCCTCTGACAGTGAAATGGAATATGGTTATATGTTTGTGTTTGAGGGGGTAGAATTGATCCTTTATAAAAGGATAGATAGTTCTGTCAAATGTATAATGTAAAAAGATAAAAGTATGACTCTGGTGATGCTGACATGAGCCAAAAGAATACAGGAGCATCTGTACCAAAGCTAATTGTTAAAACGTAGAGTAAGTAAAAAGAGACTTGGAAACATAGTTTATAAATGGTACAGTGCTTGCTTGGGTATCTCCATACTACTGACTCATTTTGATAAATGTAGCTTCAAGAGATATACAGATAAAAATAAATTAATGCAATGTCCCGTTTTAAATTTATGTGCTTTTCTGTGGTTCAAAATACTAGAAGTCACCATGGAATTAAAAGATTGATAGGCTTCGTTAATTGTTTGAATTAAGGATTGATTGATTAAAATAATGAGCACTGTTACTAGATGCCACAAAGATTGACAGATTTTTTGTTGAATTGTATAATGTCAAGAAAACATGAAAAGATAACAGCTGGGACAGCATGATGCAATATAATGCCTATCACTAGCTGCTGTATTATATGTACTGTGGGAAAATAAAGATTGACTTGGCTCATTGAAGTGTCCCATTATGCAAATTAGAAAAGACAATAAAAATTAAATTGCTTGTACATTGCACTTCCACATGTGAGGTTTAGGCAAAGCTGGTCTTTCATTTAAAAAAAATTAAAGATAACTATACATGATTTTTTCCTCTTTTTTTTTTCCTTTATGATACATTGTTATATAAGAAAAAATAATTATAGCTATATAAATCAGAGGGTCCAATTTCTTAACCCAGTATGTTGTCACTGTGTTGCTACTCTGAGATTAAGATTATTGATCTTTAATGTATTATTGATATTATAAGGGAATAATCAATTTTTATCCAGAAGAAATACAACATGCTGGACGGCAGGATAGTAGAATTTATTTTAATCTCTTTTAAACTGTGCATGAAGTGAGAATGAATCAAAATAAACTTGTTAAGCAACAGTGAAAGAGTAACAGACCATAAGGATTTGGATCATATTTACAGTATTATAAATTTGAACCTTAGTCCTGCAACGTCTCCATGTGAATGGACTCCTCTACTCACATGAATCTCATTGCAGGACTAAGTCCGGACACATTTAAACAGGCAGATAGAATGTTATGCTATTGCTAATATTTTTTTCCAGGGACGAGTATTTAAATCTAAATTAAATTTCCCTAAGAATTATATCAATAATTTATTGGCTATATTTAATGTAAATAAACTATTAATATAATTAAAACAAGCCTGCCAAGGCTTAAGCTTTATGTACTATGAAGTAGTCTTCAATGAGGTTTCTCAATACTTGAAGTATGACTTATATATTATGAGTCCAAAATTTGATTTTCTTCTAAATGGTTTGTCTGGCCATATAATGGGAGGGAGTTTATTTAGATAAACGTGAAATGCCAGGAACTCTTGAACCTTTTTTCTCCACCTTAGACTAGATTGATATTTTCACTGAGTCTTTGTTATTTGAACAAAAAATGAAGGAGAGAACAAAGATGGTTTTAATACTGTTTGCCCATGTTGATAAAATGTTTCTGAGTGCACAAATATAAATATAACAGAAGGCAAGAACAGGCAGATTATATTCCAAATGGGTCTACTCTAGAAATACTGGAAATCTTATTATATAGCCTCTGCTCAGGATACTTCTATCCCATTTTTCTCACAAAATTGGTCAAGGAAAGTTTGGAATAACTTTGGAAATCTTAATGGTAAAAAAAAGTCAGCTAATTTTCATGCTTGAGCTAATTTGCTTGTCTCCTTCCTCAGAGCAAGCATATTTAAAAATGAAGCTCAATATAATACAAAACTCTTGGTAGCAAAGACCTTTTTGGAGAATAAAGGTCAATTTTCCATTTTTACTTGATGTTGCTTGGAATTTTATCTCAATAATTTCTGAATAGAATATTGGTTCTATCACCAGCCTCTATTCTGAACAAGCCTACATGTGTGGTAATCACCAACAGTGCACATAATAGTAAATAGAATCTACTTCCAGTTTTTGGCCCGTTTCTTAACTTAAAGACACAGACATGTTAAGGCCACACTCTAACCCAGTGATCTCAGAGTCTCTTGCAGTTGATCTGAGGCTGGGATGGTGGGGGCTAAGCGCACCATCCCCAGGCCAGCAGTTCAGTCCATGGGGGAGGGAAGGGGCAGGGGCCACATTGAGGCCCCCATGGTGAGGGACAGAGTGCTGCAGAGGCAGAAGCAGGGGTAACTTGAGTGGAGCTCCAGCTGTGTGGGGAGATTGAGCCTGGGAAGCTCATCCAGGGGTGCAGGGGGGGCTCCCACCATTGTGTGCACCCCGGCAGAGGCCCCAGGGGGCACAAGCCCCCCCAATCTGTGCACAGCAGAGGCAGTTGCTGTTGTGGGTTGGGCTTTGTGCTCCAAGCCCCACTTCAGCCCACCCAGGAGCGGCCTGATGCCACATGCATCCTGTCACTGGGTGGGCAGGGGACAAGGCTCAGCCCAGCATCAGGACACACGTGGCATCGAGCCAGTCCCAAGCCAGCTGCAGCAATGCTCTGGGTACAAAGCCCAGCCTGCAATGGCAGCTGCCTGCACTGCACACAGATGGGGAAGCACATGCCCACCCCAACACCAGGCAACAGGGGCAACTTCAGCAGCTATGAGAGAGGGAGGGAGGAGGGGAGTGGGACTGGAGAAGGTGCAGGCCCTGCCCAGCCAAGGCATGGGACAGAGCTGCTCACAGCTCGGCTGGGAGCCACAGGGAGGGTGGGGCACACAGCCTGGGAAGGCATGGGGTGCATGTGCCCCCAGATCTGCATGCCACCTGGACCGTCTGACACTGTGGACTGGGGCCGGGACTGCACCAGGCAGTGCTGGGAACAGGGCTACAGGCACCTGAAAATTCATTGTACCCCCCATAGTCTCCTCTCCCAGATCCACTGTCACCGCCTGACCTGGATGCAGTGCAGGCCAGCTCCCCACCACGTTGGCTGCTCCCAGCTGCTGAATGGCCAGATCTAAAGGCAGGGTGGAGGAAGAGTCCCCTCACCTTGTGGGCCCCTGCCCAACTCCCCACAATACTCCAACTGGGGGAGCTGGGGTGGGGGGGCCCACGAGGTGAGGGAAGTCCATTCCCCCTTCCCCTCAGCTCTGGCCATTCAGCAGCCAGGAGCACCCTCTCCCCTCCCCCTCCCTCCCTCCACATGAAAAATTAAACCTGGAGAAAACACAAGTTCCCTAAGGTGCTCTGCTTCAGAGCACCTTAATATAATGCCTGCTTTGACCAGGATTAATTTTTCGCACAATCAGCTGTTTTAAAAGCGGTCTGTCACTTTTGTCTGCACCCTAAGTAGACCAGAAAAGAAAAATAGATAGAACAGGGCTGACTTTAATCACATCCCCAGTGATGGCATGGAAACCACATTATATAATTCTTCACAGTAGCTCAGAAGGGCAACCTTGGGGGTGGAGGGAAGAGGAAGAAGTGTCTGTAGTAGAGGAATGCCAAAAAGGTCTTTGCTACCAAGAGTTTTGTATTATATTGAGCTTCATTTTTAAATATGCTTGCTCTGAGGAAGGAGACAAGCAATTTTTTTTTAAATCAGTTGTCTTCACTCACAAAGGGTGCTCAAAAAAACGGAGAGTATTTAATCAACAGACTCTTGTAAAACAGTGATTCCTGGCTGTTGTTTCATGGTGGAGCTCTTCAAAAAGTGTATTTAGTGCTACCCCCTCATTTACACTTGCTAGGTTACCCTGAAAACTACTAAGTAAGTATTTACTTTGCCAGTGCAGTGGTAAGGCATTGGAAATACCCTTGCCTCCATTGCTTTTTATTTGTGGCATTTTGTAGGGTTTTTCTTTCTAGATTGTTTGTAGCTAGACTGTGTGGCAGGAGTCAGAAAAGTCATTCTTGTAGACATTTTTGGGTAGAATGCCAAAAACCCACAACCTTGATTTGTAAGATGTTGGTGTGCCAGAGGTAGATAATGGGGGGCTGCAAGGAGCCCAATCCTTGTTGTGGCAGTGCAACACAGCCCCAGCCCCTTCCTTGCCCTGAGCTGTATATGTGCTGAGCAAAATGCCTTTGCATGCCATGCTCTGACACTTGTGCTGAGGGTTGCCTTCCCCTCTGGCAGACACTGTTGGAAAACCAGTTATCTGCAAACACAGGGAGCTAGATGTTACTCAGAGATCTCTTACTGTCTTATGTTCCTAATGTTATTTTTCCAGACAGGTTATTACTGTAATTACCAAAGAGATGTTTCATAGTATCTAGGGTCAGAAGGGGCCTAGAGCAGGCCATCTAGTCTGACCCCTATGTTCTACTGTCGTGCACAGAAAAGATATTGTCCCAAAAGAAAAATCCATGTCAAGATGGAATCCATGATACAGAAAATCTGAATCTCTGAAATTCAAAACTATTTTACTAATCGACTTTGTAGAAAGTTCACATAACCTGCCCCTTCTATTTGACTAAATATTTGAACTATATTTGTGATGATGGTTATGCACAACTTAGTCTATTTTTCATTTTAAAAAGCTGTCCTGTATGAAACAAGTTTGTATTTCATACCACATTAGCTTAAACACTTGCCAGCAGGATTCATTTCACTATGGAAATGAGCTCCAAGAGAAAGGGTAAAAAAAGTCCTCTGGCTGGACTTTTACGTGAAAAATAAATACTATATAGTTGGTTGTTTAAGTGCTTCTTGTGCTGGTTTTTATGTTATGTTTCTGTACAAACTAGAAAATAGGTTGAATAAATACATCAACCAAAAATCTCTAAAGATTCTGAAAAAAACTTTAGGTTCTGCTGGAGACGGCAGTTATACCTCTATCATGCCACAATCAAGTCTTAATTTTCTACAAATTAAAAGCTATAGAAGTGACAATTTTACATAGGAGAAATGGTTTACCTTTCTGTCTGGTTTACATCTTCAAATGAATTAATCTTGCTGTCCTTACTTATGCACAAGTCTCAGTGAAACCAACAAGAAGCTGAACAAGGAAGAGAAAAGTTAGGTCACAGAACAATTTTTTGCTGCTCAAAGCAAAAAGGTATTAATACTAATGAAGTCAAAGAAGCTATACTGGCATAAACTGATATAGAGTGGTGAATCCAGTCCAGAGTAGTGTAGCTTTAAATTTTATTGTATTTTTATTGTATATGCCCCAGATCATATTTTTCCTATTCAGTAGATATTAGTCTGTTAATCTAAAACTCACCATTAAAGCATCAAGCTTCATAACTATCTTCTGTGCTTTCTTAATGAACCAAGATGTGACAAAGCAAATCAGTTGGCACAAAGATGTGCTGCTCTCTGCAATAACTACTTATGCAAGCTGCAAGGAGTCATCTAAATATCATAGGAAAAAAAAACAGGCTAAACTCATTTTAGTAGTTTTAACCTTGAAAACTGAAAGTATTGAAAAGACTATTTTTAAAAGAATATTTTATTACAACAGCAGACACAATTACTATACAATACTGTGATCACTGTTATGAATAGCAAAAGTATCATTTTAACCTTTCTAAATGCACTTTTATTCAGTGTATGAGTAGACTAAAATGAAGAAATTGATTATAATAGATTTAAAAAATAGGATGAAAACCGTTCTATATTCTCTTTAAACATGAGTCATGTGGATAAAGTCATACTGTGGAGCCGCCTAAGAATACCCAAATTAGAAAAAAAAAATTAGTGAAAAATTGTGGATTCAAAATAGTATCAAAGCAGCATATCAATTTAAGTATGAAGTGCTTTCATTCAACTACACATCAGAAATAAATCACCTTTAGCATCCTCTTCAAACTTCAGTAATTTGCTTTTTTCTGATTTAAATTTTTTTAGCAGAACATAGCTGATTTTCCATGTTAGTGTGTGAAACTGTGGCATGTTCAAATACATACAAGACTGTAACTTCCTAATAATAAGCAACAGCAGTCAATGAAGGGAAGAAAGTCCTTAAGCACCCAGAAAGAATCATTGTTTAGAGCTGCCCCTGCAGTTTTTGTAAGGTCGCTTACCTGAGAGCCCCCAAAATATGAGGAACCAGCTGCTGGGTCCTATTATCCTTCCTCTTGCTCACCTGAAAACAAAATCAGCATACCTTTCACAATGAAGCCAAAAGTGAGGGGTTCTTGCTATCTATGGTTAACATAGTGGTTTGACAGGCTAGATCTTCCAAAAGAAACACCAGCTTGGAAGAGTTCTTAAAAGCCCAGTTGAATTGGATGGTTTGGTGATATGGTACAAGGAAAGTACTCTCCATGTCCCTTTTCTCTGGTTCTGGGAAAAGTATCACTTTCTGCAGTTCTTTCTGCTTTGCGTGGAAATGGCTTCGTGAAGACAATACATGATAATATTGTATTGAAATCATCATACTGTAATTCCCTAGCCTCTTAAAACCTTGTTGAACCTAGTGCTTCCCCCAGACTTGCTAGCACATTTTAGAAGAGTAAAGTTTTGGGTTTTTTTAAAAAAAAACAAAAGTACCTGCAAGCATCAACAAGAAAAATCTCCTCCAAAACTAAATGACCAGAGAGGTGTCAACTGCAAAACTGTGTTTCTTTCAAGATAATGAAATCAAAGATCTCTTGTGAGGTGCTTATACCTGGAAATTGTTATTTCATCTCCTTTAAGAGATGTGCCAATAACTATTTTCACTTGGCTCCAACTAATACATCATTTTCTATGATTTAAAAACAAAAGAAACTTAATTTGATTATAAAAGTGATCAACTCTTTAAAAAACACTCCTTTCAATATGATTTTACTGGAGAATTGTTTCCTTAATACTACCCAGCTGAAATTGAACCAAGCCAAAAACGTTATTTTAGTAACTCAAAACTCTAATCTGGATGTAAACTTTTTTTCTAGTTCACATCCCTACATTGGACCAAATCAAAACTTATGGTATGATCAGGATGTTATGGTTCTAACATCAAAGAGTCTTTTCCTACTCTCTCATGCTCCAAAAGCCAGACTCCTTGGTGAAGATAGGAAAGCCACAGAAAAAGAACACTATATTGTCCAGAGTTTTCTTACACTAATAAGAATGTTTATTATTGTAAGAAACAAATCACTGAAAATGAGAAATTCAAGTAAATTATATGAGAAAATTCTAATACTATTAACAACAATCAAAAACATAAAATAAATAATAACCTTATAGAAACAAAAATATTACAGTAATTTTATTAATTAGAAAGTAAATTAGAAATTGCAGAGAAAGGTATTCAGGGAGACGTTAAAACAAAAATTAATGTTGCTGATCTGGAGAGCATTTGTAAAAAAAAAAAAAAAAATGTAATGTTTAAATGCACATATATTGTACTGTAACACCAATGGATTTAAGAGACATCTATAATCAAATTATTTTTTTTTGGTCCAGGAAATGAGAGGCAAGAATTTTTGTGGATTATATCTTTTATTGGACCAAGTGCATGCTGGGATAACCTTAGATGAACTTTCAAATATTCCACTGTAGGTAGTAAATTTCAATATCCTCCATGTGTTGGTAATGTTGCAGTGATGTTAAGTCATGACGGTCCAAGAAATATGCAAGAGACAGGAATTTCTGTGGTGATTTCATTGATCTAAGTCTAACCCTACCACACAGTTGGTCCAGTAAAAGTCCACAAAAATGCTTGCTTTGATCTCTTAAAACACTCTCAAGAGGCTAACATAGTGAATATGAGCCACTGGGCTAGCTAGCCTATTTATCAAGATCCTCTAATAATCTCTGATCATAAATTTTGGGTTAAAGGTTTCCATGAAGAAATATGACTGTATATCCTGCTCACCGATATTTAGATTATCCTGTTCTGCACTTGGTTCCAATGTATATAAAAACAAGTGTTACACTAAGGTACATGCTGCAAATAAGAAAAACAAACTACATCTCCTGATTTAAACATAAGTGTTCTTAAAATGAGTTATAAAACGGACATTTAAGATAATCATATTCTGTGTGAAATATTAAGAGCAGAGTAACCAAAACACTTTTTTAAGTAATTCAGGCTTTTTTACATTTCCAGAAATGATAACTGAGTAAAGTGACATCTAATGTGTATGAATAACTGGGCATGGAGCCACACCTAGTCCAAAGAATAACAATTCATCATGATCTTCTGTTGGCTTTCTGGGAAGTAAACAATCCTAAAGGGCAATAAAAGTAGATATATTCAATATGAAATAATGATGTAAATATAAAATTTAGAAAAGACTTGTCATCTTGAATTTCTCCTGAAAGTAGAAAGTAAAACCATCCAAAGTATAACTAGACACTGTACAATATAGCAGTACCACTCACATAGCTCATGTCATCTTATTCCTGTGCTATTAAGATAACTCCTGTAATGGTCTAGGTGGAGGAGGAGATACTGATTTTACCCTCTACAGCTTGTTTGCAAGGAAACACAATTGGTAGAATACCATTTCTCCTTTTATACTAGCAAAACTCAGCTTGTAAACAACTCTGAGTCACCTCCCTTGAGTGTAGGAGCCATCTTATTATCCATGCTAAGCACATCAGCAATGTCCACTGTCACTTGCTGTTGAACAGATGCCATTAGGGCTAGGCACATAACAGCCCCCATTATAGGAATAAAATCACCTGCCAGAAATGTGCAGACATCTCCCTATTCCTATAATGGGGCAGTTACGTGCCTAGCCAAGGATAATAAAATGGCTCCTACACTCAAGTCTGGTGACTCAAGAGTTAGTCACAACAAAGTTATCTTTGTTATCTCAGTTTTGCTTAAAGTAGGAACCAACCATAAATTCATTTTTTAACTATAGGTATATTTTGGTATAGTATTAAAAATAAAAAAATGTCTTCTATCTTCTTCCCAATACCTCTTGCATTTAAATAGGCATGCATTTCTTTTCACAGAAGTACAGACCTGATTCACTCAACTACAGGAAAAAGATGACATCAGGGCTGTGATTTACCTTCACAGCATTTATATGTAGTGATGCTTGTGAAGAGAACTAAATCATTGTTACCTGCTGCTGTTACTGATATGACTCAACAGTGTTGCTTCATAAAAGTAGTGAAAGAACTAGTCTCTTAAAAAAAGAGAGGGAAATTTCAGCAACTTCTCAAAAGTAGTGATGCTGAAATATTCTTGTCTAATAAAGCTATCAGTTTTACTAACAGACCTCCAACTGCTAACTGTAACAGAGATGATTAGATACTTTGCACTGGTTGGCTCCCACATTACAGGAAGTCAATAACTGGGATGATTGGTTTTTAAATCAGAATGCACATGAAACATAGCAGTCAGAAACATAAAAGCAAACCCAGTAAGTACATTTCTTACCCAGATGTGTCTAACACATTCAAGAGAATGCTGGCTAACCTTTAAGCTGTGATGTAGAACCTCAACCATGTTCTTTCTACTAAGAGAAGAGAAATGTATCCAACATCAACTTACTGTTCAACTATTCCCAAGTACATTGGAATAGTATGTAATGCACTACATAAGAAACTAAAATGTACTTCACCTTCCTGCTCCTCCATTAGCAAGATCACCACAACATCAAAAGCACCACGAAACTACATTAAATCCATCTACCCCCATTAACACAAATGCCTATGAATCATACTGTTCATATTAATCACTGACACGATCTTGGGACTGAGTGTGCCCTCAATGCTACCTGATAGCAATGATGCAGGCCAAACTGATAGATAAAAGGAGGGGAATCCTGGGAAAGTCTTAGACCCCACAAGATATCCCACAAGGCACTTCAAGAAAAACATAGAACTGAGTGTTGTAAACTGCAACATGGGATATCTACACTGAATATAGATAAATTAATTGGAACAAGCACAATGGTCAACCTAGAAAGCATCTTAGGAGGACCTGAAAACCTAATGTGGGTGCACATCTGTTCAACATGCTCTTAGAACAAACCAGTTAATTTGATACATCCTCATGTGGACTTTTCTTCAGGTTAGTTAAAACCTGATATGAGGATCAGTGACATCACTGATATGACATCAAAATTGAACATCTAAATTGTTTAGTTTCCCAAAACTAAACAATTGAGAAATTGTCAGGAGACGAATTCTGAACAAAAAGTGTCACTGTTAGAAAGAAGCTGTAGGAACTGTTAAGCTGAAGAAAGAGATTCTTCCTAACTACCTTGAGCCCAAAGTGATAACTGACTAGCATGTACAATAGGAAAGGAAAGAAAGTGAATATGAATAGCTGAAAAATCTCCTTTGACAATGCATGCAGAATTTAGCAAGTAGTGGAAGTCACTCAATCTATAACAACATGTACAGAGCAGGGATGGGCAATTATTTGGGCTGGAGGGCCACTTAGGGAGTTTTGGTGATCTGTTATGGGCTGGGAAGGATGGGGGTGGTGCTGACTCATCCCAGTGCAGCTGTGGGGGGTGAGGTGCTGACCCAACACGGTGAGGGTAGGGAACAGTAACTGATTCTATCAGGTCTGGACCCATTGCCCTGTACCCACTATTGGTGGTGCTGGACGCGGCAGGCAGGGTCTCCATGGGGTCCAGCCTAGGACCCCCATAGGCAGGGTGTGCTCAGCCAGGTGGATGAGATGGGGCCACGAATGGGTGGGGTGCGGCATCCGGAAGTGGGATGGGCAGGCGGGGCCGGGGCCAGGGCTGGGACTGCTGGGCAATGACAGTGCAGGGCTTGAGCCTGAGGCAGGACCACAATTTACTCTCATCATGTCCCTGTGATGGGCATTGGTCCTGTAGGCAGGGACATTTGGGAAGCAGATCGCAGCTGTGCCCCAGGCACCAGCTCTGCCTTGTCACCACATTGCGATCCCACCCTGCATACCTGTCCTGCTCCTGGATACCACCCCCCACCCATCTATTCTATCCACTCAGCCAAGCATTCCCTGTCCATGGGAGTCTCAGGCCAGCCTCCATGGAGATCCCACCTGCCTGCCAATTCCATCCGGCACCACCAGTGGTGGTTATACAGTGGACAAGCCAGTTTTCCCAGGCAGTGGGGCCTGTCCAGTGGTAGTGGTGACTCTAGCAACAGCAACTGAAAGATGCTGCTACTTCCAGGAAGCTCAGTCCAAGTGCTATGCTGCCCCAGCCCTGCTGCACACCTGTAGCAGTAGCAGGACCAGCTACACGTGCCATGGCCCAGGCTGCCCCCTGCACCTGGGGCAAGAGGGGCCAAAAGACTGACTGCAAGCCAGATAGAATCCCTTGGTGGACCAGATCCATCCCACAGGCCGTATTTTGCCCGCACCTGGTATAGAAAGTGGACAGTCTTTTGGAAGCATATACATGACTGTGAATCCAAAATGTTACAAGGGTAACCCAGGCGGTACTCCAAAAGGTACCCCCTGTCCAATTGAAGGGATCAGAGCAGGTGCACAAGTGCTGTGGGAGGTGTAGGGACTCTCCTTCCCCTATAGAGCAAAGCCAGATCACTAATGGGGACTTAACCATATACATTTTAATGAGAAAAAAAGTATTGGGAACATAACCAGTATAAACCAGGAGATATAGGGGACACTACAATGCCCTGAGGGGGCAGGATTCAACAAAGGTTAGACATTTACAATCATAGACATATTCATCCAGTTGACAAAAGACTGAGTTAACAAAATATAAAACACAAAGAGCAGAACAAACAATACTGGCTGGCAAAATATAAAAGGCACAAAATACAAAATATCAAACAACAAGGAAAATAGGGCCAAGGTACCTGGAGTGGGGGAAAACACAATGACCCCTTTCCACTGCAACAAGAATTTCTCCCTGCCACTTCACTTACCCCAAGTCACCCCAGCTGGGGCTTGAAGTCAGATCTCCCACATAGTAGGCAGAAATTCTACCACACAGTCACCTGTGCTGGTGCTATACCAAGCTGCAAGAGCTCCTGACCTGTCAGTAGCCTCAGCCTCATGTCAAGCTTCCTGGCCTCTTATTGGAGAAGCTGGGAACCGAGCTGGGAACCTCTCAGGTAGCTCCACAGATTATAACAACCAGCACCAGCGAAGACAGTGATTGTTATACAGAAGGCACAAAAAATGCATTGGATTACATAGTTTGCTGCATCAGCAAAGTGAGTTCTTTGTCCATGCTGTGCAGAACGACAGCAATGCTTGGTCAGAAGAGCAATGGACAATGCTGTAGCACAAGATGAATGAGGTATCAATATAAAGCAAATTGAACATACATTATTTTTAAGCTGATTGCTGGTACATAAGCTAATCTGTTGGCAGAACAACTGTTCTTGGCACTAAAAGAGAAAAACCATGGACAGTGAAACATAAGAAGGTAATATTTACAACTTGGAATGAAGAGCTTTCTCCTACTACAAGAAGTAAGTTAAGTAGATATCAAGTAAGCTACAAAAGAAAAAAATTATAGTAGATCTTGGAGAAATAGTACTTGTTGAGTTCAAAGTGCGTCAAGCAGCTGCACTTATCAGAGGGGCAGTGACAAAAATAGTTAAGGAGAAGCCCTTAAAAATACCAAAATTCTAAAAGTATCCAGTCCTTCCATCATTCATGCTTGAAATAAGTTTTTCTTATCTTAAAGAAGGGATGGAAGAAGAACCTAATTAACATATTTGCTTGAATCCAAGATGAAGTTTTTTTCCCCCTACTTATTGGGAGGGGGGAGCCAGTCAGCTTAGATTCAAGTACAAGATTAAGGCAGGCAGACAGTTACTGCAGCTCCAACTCCAGTCCTGACCCAGGGTCACAGTTGGAGCTGCAGCTGCAGTTGCAGCCTTTCTCCTCCCTACCTGCTCTCTGTAGGACACCCCCCCCACCCAACTTACCCTCACCTATCCTACTGGGTCAGGCTGGGGCTAGAGCAAATATGAGCTCTGTGGCCCAGGCTGGAGCAGGGCTGGAGCAAGAGCAAAGGTAAGCAATGATGCCAGCGAGGGCTGATGTGGGGGGAGGAGAAAAGGTTGTGGAAGAGCAGCAAAAGGGAGGGCCGAGGCGAGGGGCAAGCAGCAGAAGGATGGGGAAGGCAGGTGCTGGAGAGTAGGAGTGGAAAATAGGTGTCAGAGGGTAAGGTACGGGGAAGTAGAGATCAAGCTGCTCCACTCCCCAGTATAATACTGACAACCGGCTGCACAAAGCTAAAGAGCAGCGACTTAGGCATCATTGGGCTAACAGAACAGAGGCACCTTTCACCTTGTTACGTGGATCAAGACTTACATGGGTACAAAAGTTTCATGTCTTTATGAAAGGCCAGAAGTGATGAAGATAAAAGGCTAGGAACCTACCACTTTTGCCTGAGAACAGACGTCAGTGTAGAATAACCACCCAAAGTTAGAACAGAGCCCAAGCACATAGTTCTTCTGGAACAAATGTTATAGAAGTAGTACTTCTGACAGTATAGGTATTGCAAGGGAGACCTGTTAGTCTAAGCCACAGTACAGAACACCTGCAGGCACTTATATATTTGTATTGAGGCTGCTCCGGCATGCTGTAATTACAGCACATTGGAGCAGACTTGATTAATCAAGTTTTCTGGAGCACAGTAATTACCGTGCTCCAACATCATGTGTATCAGTGACCCTGTGCTGAAAAATGGCAGCTGAGACACTTTAACTAAAGCTGATTCATTGAGCTTTAGTTAAAGCATGCCAATACCATTTTTCAGTGCAGAGACACAGATGCATGTGATGCTCCAGGTGCTTTAATTAGAACGGCTCAAAAAGCCACTCTAAATAAAGCACCCTCCCCACTTCCTGAACCATGTATATAAGCATCCTGAGAGACTGAGCAGTATTAACCTGTTTAGCTAATAGGTTGGTTAAGTATAACTGGAAATGGGTCTTTTAATACATACAAATATTAGTATGCATGTTATTATACATAGATGTGTATATATGTGCATTATACACATGCACTAGACATATTTACAATATATATACTGTAAATATTCTATTGTTAAGTACTATTATTAAGTTTTGTCTGGAAAACAAAGATATAATATTGTGAAATTGGAACTTGACTGTTAAGGGGTTTAACTTCCCATACACTGGAAGTATGGAGGAGAGACACTGAAGATGCACATGTTTAGTAGGTAGAGGTGGTTGGAAATGCATGGCAATAAAAAGGAACTCATTCAAGCACATTGGGGCCAAATGATTACTAAATACTAGGGCTGTGCAAAGCCTTGGTCCCTGATTCAATTCGGCAGAGAGCTGGCCCAACTCGGTGGCCAAATCTCCAAATCTGAATTGAATCAGGAGACTCTTTAGTCTCTCCAAATCAAATGGGAACCCTCCAAATCAATTCAGAGAGATTCAGACATAGACACAGCTTTAAATGTTTTTTCTACATACCTCTAAGTAGCAGGTGGCCTGTGAACGCTACAGTGCTGGGGTGCATGGAGCATCCCACAAGAGCACAGGGGGCTCCCCAGTGTGCTCAGCAGCAGACCCGGAAGTAGACCAGAAGCACTTCTGATCCATTTCTGGGTCAGTTGGGGAACATGCGGTGGGGGGCCCACACCCCCTGGCTCAGCAACTGGTGCCTCCGGGGTTTAGGGAGGGCACCCGAGGTTGATCGCTGACCCGTGGGGACAGTCGGGGATGGGGGCATGCATGCTTCCCAGCAGACCCAAAAGTGGACCAGAAGGATTTCTGGTCCACTTCTGGGTTCACTGCCAAGCACGTGGAAGGGCCCCCCGCACTCCTGTGGGATGCTCCATGTGCCCCAGCATTGCAGTGTTCACAAGCCACGTTGGTACCTCGAGGTATGTAGAAAAAACATTTCAAGTTGTCTATGTCCGAAGCACTGATTCTCTGAATCAACATCAAATCTTCAGATTCAGATTCAGCTGAATTGAAACTGGGACTGTAATCTGAATCAACAAATCAAATTGTAGTAGAAAGCCCCCTTTTCCTCTTGCCTTCATTTGCCCTTCTCTCTTTGGATATGTTTCTCTTTTTCTACCTTTTCTTCCTTCCTCTCTCTTTCACTTTAAGATAAGGAATTGTGTTTGAAAATTTTTGTGTGTGCATTTTATATCTCCCCTTGTATTTTGGTATTTTTATCTATTTGTGTGCCATGGTATTTGTAGCTTATATTTTATACTCCTCACCTTTCAACTAAATGTGTTTTAGTAAGTTATACATTGTAACAATGTTAACAAGGGCAGGAATCAAACTGCCCTTCCCTGTATCAGGCTGGCCCCTGAAAGAGGGAGTGAATCAGTGATTGAATGTGTAACAAGGTAGCACATGGCAATTAACACCTGGGAAGCTGCAGATCAACCAACAAAAGAACTCAGTAGAAGACAAAATAACAACCGGGAAATCTCTAAACCTCACTGATCAAGGGTTAGAAGCCCTGGCCTGAGTTAATCAATGCCAGGGACCAACTTTTGGGCTGAATATCTCCAGATCAACTGCTTCCAGAGCCCTATTCAAAATTCATCAACGGACTTCCAAACCTGCACATACATGCAGACAACCCCTGGGGCTGACGGATGCCATCCAGTAGCCACCAAGGGACGGGAAGTCCCACGAGGGTCAATAAGCCCTGGATTGGGCAAACCTGAAAACTGGGGAGTCATCAAAGTCTTCCAGGAACAGATAAAAGGCAGTGAAAAGTGACCCTCAGTGGCGCCCTCTTGATCTCCAACTCAACCATACCTGTCCAGCCAGAAGGACCAGCCCGCAACCCCCTTCTGGAAGATAACACCACTCTGAAAGAAGCCTCAACGACAGACTCCAGCACTTGTAGGATAGGTATACCTGACTCTGTAGCCTGCTACTGTATATGGGGTGGGGGGGAACCAGCCCCAAGGTTTATGATTACAGTGTTTCAATCTGCCTAATAAATCAGAATTTAAGGATCCTGAGTTGGACATTTGTAGCCAACAAAATCAATGTCCTTAATTTGGACCAAATCTGAATCCAAATCAAAAAGAGCCCGCTTTGCACACGGCTAGTAAATACCACAGCTCCCACAGTGACAGCACAGAAGTTCAAAATCAGCTTCTTCCTAATAAGAAAGAGACAATATTTTCCATTAAGAATTCTTGAGTAGTAAGAGTCTCATTAACGTCTGCCCCTAAGCGGTAGACAGGAGAGTTGAATTCTCCGCACAATGCAAAGCTAGAAGTAATAAAGCAGTATGCTGAATTCCAAACCATTTTGATTCTAAGATAGCTCCACTGAGCTGAACATCAGTGACTTAACCACATTTCAAACAATGAGCCTGCATAAATGATAGATGCTATGCAGATGCATGGAGTTTAAGGCCAGGGGGACCATTAGATCATCCAGTCTGACCTCGTCTGTATCACAAGCCATTAAATTTCACCTAGTTGCCCCTATATTGAGTGTTAATAACTCATGTCTGGCAAAACATATTTTCCTGAGAGGCATCCTGAGAGGCACAATCTAAAATCATAAAGAGATGGAAAATTCACCACTTTTGAGTAGTTTGCTTTAATGGCAAATAACCTCAATTTTTTTTAATGCATATTAATTCTAATTTGAAATTTTTAATCAGAACTTCATACTGTTTCATGACAAATGTGTTACAAGAACCTCAGTATATCTATGCAGTTACTTATATCAACCAAATATGTAATCTCATTAAAAAATTATTCAGGTTCTAGAAAATTATACTTACATACCAGAAAACTCTCTTGATGGGTATTAATCATATTCCTGGCATTCATTCTTTGTCAATTGAATCCCTTACCAATTTTCCATTCATTTACCAGCTCCTTCTGTCAGGCTAACTGGCCTAGAATTACTTACATCAGGGATTTCCAACCTTTTTTAGTAAGTGTACCCCTGGTGACAGGATGCCAAGTCAAGGTGGGGGGCACAGCCAGATGCAAAGTGGCAGCAGCACAGGATGGTGGGAAGCATGTGAGATTCCCCTCCCCCCTACATCTGGCCAGCTGGGCAGTGCCTGTGCAGCCTGCAGAAGGGTGCCAGGGCCTTTGCCCCCGATCCTGGCCCTGGTCCTGGGAGGCAGAGGCTTGGGGTGATGAGTGGTGGTGCTCTATCCCTGCCTGCCTGCCTGCAAATACCCCATAGGGCCCTCTCAAGTACGCCCAGGGGTACACATAACCCTGGTTCACAACCCCTGACCTCCATCATTCAGACAGAAAGGGGAAAAAAAGAAAGAAACAATAGAAGAACCAGACAAAGGGAAACCACTATAAAGAACCTTAATCTAAGAATAGGAATTGGCAGAGGGTTGGACTTGATGATCTGCTTAGATCCCTTCTGACCCTACCAACTATGAAACTATGGAAGAGACAAAGAGGAAGAACGCATGAGCAACATGAAAAGTTTATGAGCACCATATCCAACCAAGCCCAAAATTTCAGGAAAATGTCTTGATCTCCATAGGTAAAACCCTATAGATTTAGGTGACAATAGAAAAGCCTGAGTTAAAGGAAAACCATGATGTCAGGTGACCTGGTGCTATAGGCAAAGGAATTACCCTAATACTCCCTACTGCTGCCTATGCAAGGTAGCAGCCTGATTAGCTATGTGGAGAAATTGTGGAACCAGAAATCTAACAGATGAGGGAGTCTTATAGGAAAAGGTTTTTGCAAATGGGAAATGTCAGACAAATCTGATTTCATTCTTTGATGAGATGACCCATAACAGCAGGATCTAGCTTGTAAACATATTCTACCAGACCTTAGAGGACACCAAGCAATATATGACGTGGCACGTGACATTCAGAAGAACAACAAAGAAAACTGACAGGACAAACTGTCCTTATATGCACAAGCGTAAGTAGAATATAGAGACATTAGAGGCTATATGAAAGAGAAGGTAGATTTTCAAATGCAAATGACACTGAATCTTTAGCCACCTCACTTTTGATTACTCAAAAGGGAGACAGTCTCTCCTAAGGGAGATGCGGGGAGGATACAGACCTCTTTGCACCAGTGGACTTCCTTTAGCCCAGCACCATACAAGATAAGGCATCTAGGGTGGTAACTTGTGTGGCAAATATATCAGTGGTGGCAAAACAGACTGGAAGCTCCAGGGAGTCACAGGCCATCAGGCCAGACAGGCTCCATGTCTCCACATGTGCCTCCCTGCTGGGGTGCAGGATGCCCCATGTAGAGGCATGGAGCCAGCCTGGCGTGGCGTGATAATGCACAGTTCCCTCCTGTAGTGCTGGCATGGCATCAGCATGGTCTTGGTTTGAAAGCGTGCACCATACTATCAAGTGTAGCTCCCGTGATTCAGCCAGAGCTGCATGTCACCAGAGGGCTCTGCCTGCCACAGGCCAAGAGCACCCTGAGGGCCCACCTGCTGCTGCTGCTGCCACCAGTGGCAAGGACTCTGCATCTTGGCAGGGGGGTCCCATACCCACCTGCAAACCCTACCTCCACCCTCCCTTCCTGCAGGCCAGAGCTCCCCTCCCCACTCACCAGCTATCCAGTTGCATGCAATCCTACTCGGTACCTCCAGGTGAGGCTCCCAGATGGAGTGCCAGGAGCCCCACAGAGGTGGAAGCACAGAGTCCACCTGATCCAATAGCACACAATCTCTGAAAGCCTGCCTCCTGCTGGGTTTCAGAGGGACAGCCATGGGTCAGTAATAATTGTTTTTTTAAAAGGGCCCCATGGGCCAGATGGAATGGCCTAGTGGACCAGGTTTGACTCATGGGCTATATTTTGCCCATCTTGACCTATGATCTGACCCAGTAAATGGCAGTTCTTATCTAATGCACATAGAGCAGAAAGCAAGCATGAAGTAGAGCAGCAAATTGAGCAAGGAAGGGTATCAGAATGGCACTCAGGTAGGGTGCAGGGCTTCTAAAAATGCCTTCTAAAAATGCCTGTGACATGCCTTCTAAAAATATTGGTCCCCACCGTTTTACACCATGGGTAAAAACTCCCCACATCAGTAGCACCACTACCATTTAGACCTGGACAATATCCTGACTGTGTTGTGTCAGAAAAAAAGACCATTCCACTGAAATGAAACATTTTATAAAACCTTAGCAATTTTTGCAGAAACTTTATTTCAGAGTTCAAGTAAAGGCAGGAACAGTTCTAGCAAAGTTGGCCCTCCCATTTCAATATTTTTTGATAACAAAAACTTTGATTCATTTCTATCAAATGATATTTGCTTTGAAATGATTACATTTTGTATTTTAGCATATATAAGTTTAAAAGTCAAAACCTAAAAACAAATCATTTTGTTTGATCTGAAATAAAATTGTTTTGACTGATCTGAAATCAAATATTAAGATTTTCTTGCACAGAGAATTCTGAAATTAGAGAGTTGTTCTGAAGCAGAAAATTGAAAATTGAATCAGAATTTCAATTCTTTGCCTAACTTTATTCCCACTAACTTCAACTGGTCCAGGATTTCATTTTATATCCTTATGTGTATACACTTTTTTCTTCTTGTTATATGCAAAATATCTATCTTGACCATGATTATGCTGCACCTAAATTTGATTTGTCCTTTACAGAAACTGACCAAAGTCTATCCCAGAAATGTACAGTGTAATAAACATATTCAGTAACTTTTCTGCTACTTTTATTTCCAAATGCATTTTTGGCAAAGAATGTGTGACTGTTGCTATATCTAAATTATTCATTTCAAGTATGTGAATGTTAAATTCACTGTAATAAAAATGTAAAATGGGCTGGCCAAAATATACCGTACTTGTAATTTCATACTGCTCTTTGCATTTGTTAACCTTATAAATTAAAAATATTAGTAAAAAATAATAACCTCTTGTCTTTTTAGTGTGGAACAGAGAGTCATTCTAACTTTAACCTTGTTGCCTTTTTCCTTAGAAATCTCAGTTGCGTGTATTTGATTTATAGCAAAAAGCTGAACTCAACAGAAATAAAAGACATTTTTCAAAGTAGGAAGCAAGCACAGAAGAGGATGTTATCTTCCATCAATGAATGTTATTAAATTTATTATCTGGCACTGAACTTGAAGACAGTCACAATGCTTTGTGGATAAAAATCATCAGACATTTCTGTTCCTTCTGTAATTTCAAGATTCATATTTAGAGGTACTGAAGCAGACTTTATGTAATTTAACTTGAATAACTTCATGGAACATCGTGAAAGAATCTGAGCTGCATAAACAAGAAGTACTCACTGTTGTGTTCATGTTGTCAGCTTTAAATTCACTGGTCCCAATGCTAAAAAAAAATGAGTTGCAGAGATACACCAACAGCTAATGTTGAGGATCCTAAAGGCACCATCTGGTGAAAACTAGCTTTGTCTAAATCAGTCAAATATATTCAGGCCCCAGTCTTGCAACCACACACCTATTTGTTTCTCTGAATCTACAGAAACATACAGATGTGAATTTACAGGACCTGGGCATGAAAAAATCTCCTTGAGCCATTGCTCCATTCAAGAAGTATTAAAAATAAGTAAAGGACCACTTAAATTTACTCTTTTACAACATAACACTTCCCGATTCCCAACAGACTTGTATATCGCATGGTCCCAGCTCGGCACAAAGCAAGACAACAATATTTCCTACCTGAATATGCATTTTCAAGGAGTTCAGATAAGCTCTGAACATTTGGGCTCCTCATCAGAACCAAACTCAAGTGCCAAACTGTTTGAAAATTGTCCATCAATACTGAATGCCAGTTAGCAGATTAGTAGCTAAAACTGCTTGAATCCATACTACTTTGATAGGCTTACAATTTGAAATCCGCCATTTGTGCAACTATTTGTATTAATTATCCTCAGCAGCAGTGTGAAAGGTCCAGTCTCTGTCTGGCAAGATAATATGTGTTCCAAGACGCTTGCAACATGGACAGACTGAAACAGATGAGATGCAAAAACACATTGAGCCATCCAACCAGTTGTAATTTAACATCCAACCAGTAGTAATTTATTTTAAAAAGGTTTCTTTTAAATAATTTCCATGCACAAATCAAGCAATTGTGCTGTTATATAACTAGTTCATCTTAACGCTCATTAATGTGCATGAGGACAGAGATTTATTGGAGACATTTGTTGCACAAGAAGCTGCAACCTTGACCCAGAAGAGTAGGTGTCAGAGCTGTTCATTATGAAAATATTTTCTTCCAAAATTCACTTACATGTAAATTTCCTTGAACTATATAGCATAAATCCAAGGGTACTTTGCCTGTTCTAGGGTACAAAATAAAATATTTTAACTTGTTTGTATGATACCCCTTTGAGCACTTAAGCATGATGAATTTCATCTCACTTTCACTATAAGCCCAATCAGTGCATCACGGAATTATGATGGAGTCATATTTTACATATTGAACAATATCAAAATTGTCTAGTTTCTAGGGCAGTATCAGTTCCACTGAACTACAACAAGCTTCATAGAAAATTCAATACACAAAAGTTGCTAGTACAGTGATCTCTACACTAATGCTTCTCTATTATATTTATCATTATCAGCTAATGATTCCAGGTACAATTTACATGTTTATTTCTTTTTAAACAGACTTTCATTGTAGCTGCAAAGGACGGTCTTTGTTTGGTAATAGTAGTAATAATATCCTCTCCTGCAACTCACAAAATTAATGGATTGTACTATTAGTAACTCAATGAATGTCACACATTTACAAATGTAATTTTGTTCATTTTCTTTTCTGAATCATAATTCTGCCATATACCAAAGTATATGTCAATAAACTCAGTATTTACTGAGAGTTAAATCTGAGAAAAATTTCCCATGATATTTTTCTTATTCTTGTAACTCTAGGTCGGTATCATTTCTTCCCTTCATTTTTTTTCCACCTTATAGGGGGTTTTTTGTTTTTTGTTTTGTTCTGTTTTTTAAATTCCCAGGAATTGCTTGTTAACCAAACCCATCCATTCCACTAGTTTAAAACTACTCTGTTTGCTTATGCATTTGTATTAGTCCTTTATGAAAATTACTATAATACAGGTGTTTAAAGACTTTAACCTGAAATAAACTTCTGGCAATTAAACTAATTTTGAAAAGAGAAAGGAATACAGTTTATGAATTAACACCCTCTCTTATATTATGGATAACCCTCTGTCTCAGGCTCGTGAGCTGTCTGAGAAAAACTTCCACTCTGAATGAGGGCATGACTTGAAAGACAGCTTCCTAACAGTCCAGGCAAGTACTATTAATCACAAAGCTAGAGAAAGTCATTCTCTCTGGATGCTGACAACTGGGGGGGGGTGAATAGCTATATATAGTGCTTTACCGGAAGAGGAATCACGTTGGTTTGACCCAGCTCCCCAGCATCTGTAGAAGTTTCACACTTCAGTGCTGCTTATTGGCACTTTAATAACTGATTCATTCCTGAGAAACTTTCGGGCAGTGGGGACTTGGTTGAAAAAGAAACATTTCCTTGAAACATGTTTTATTTTTTTAATTGCATTTTTCAGCAGAAAAAAAACCCCTAAAAATTCTTGACCAGTTCTAACATGACCTTTGGATACTGAATCCCTGGTCTCAATGCACACAGCTCTTAATTAAAGCAAGAAGCGGTGCAATGAAACCCATACTCAAGGAAACTGTGGAGAGGAGACTGTGGAGAGACTGAGGGACCTGAACCTCTTCAGCCTCCACAAATGAAGGCTGAGAGGTGATCTTGTGGCTGCCTATAAATTCATTAGGGGGATGCAGCAAGGGATTGGAGATGCTCTGTTCACCAGGGTGCCTCTTGGAGTAAAAAGGAACAATGGTCACAAACTGACAGGGAGCAGATTTAAGCTAGATATCAGGAAAAATTTCTTCATGGTATGGGTGGCCAAAATTTGGAATGGGTTTCAAGGGTGGTGGTGCTGTCCCCTAGCTTGGGGTCTTTAAGAGAAGGCTGGTTAGGCATCTATGATCAATGATCAGCTGAGGTCCCTTCCACTATGACTCCGAGATCTCTTTCTGCTTCTGTGCTGCTGACAGGGTCACTTCCCAGCCAGTACATGTGCTGGATATTTTTGCACCCTAGGTGCAGCACTCTGCATTTGTCCTTGTTGTACTGCATCCTATTGTGCAGTGCCCACTATTCTAACTTGTCCAGGTCTGCCTGCAATTTTTCCCTACCCTCCAGAGTGTGCACTTTACCCCACCATTTAGTATTGTCTGCAAACTTGGACAGAGTACACTTCACGCCCACATCCAAGTCACTGATAAAGATATTGAAAAGTACAGGTCCAAGGACTGAACCCTTCAGGACCCCACTACCCACATTCTTCCAGGTCTACTACCACTCTCTGGGTGTGACCACTGAGCCAATTTGCTACCCACCAGACTGTGTAAATATCTATGTCACAGCCTCTTAATTTATTTATGAGAATAGGATGAGATACCATATCAAAGGCCTCGCTAAAGTCCAAGAAAACGACATCCACCTCTACTCCTGCATCCAAATATTTTGTGACCCTGTCATCAAATGAAACCAGTTTGATGAGACACGATCTATCTGCTACAAATACCCATGCTGGTTTCCCAGTTGCGCTATTTTTCCTGCTGGACTCCCACAAATATGATCCTTCATAACCTTTTCAAAGACCTTTCCAAGGATGAAGACAAGACTGACTGGCCTAGAATTACTTGGATCCTCCTTCCTCCCCTTCTTGAAAATAGGGACCACATTGACTCTTCTCCAGTCCTCAGGACCTGACCCAAGTGCCACAAGTGCTCAAACAGCCGTTCCAATGGTTCTGCTATGACACCAGCCAATTCCTTCAGTACCCTCAGATGCAGCTCATTCAGGCCTGCTGACTTGAACACATCCAGTCCATTCAAGTGACTCTGCATCAAGTTAGCGTCAACAGTTGATGGGCTGGTGTCCTGCTGATGCCCATCTAAGAACCCATTAAGAGACTTATCTTGAGCCCTGCTCAGGAACACTGAGGCAAAAACTCATTGAATAGCTCAGCCTTGTCCCCCCCTCTCTGTCACTAGTTGCTCTTCCATGTTCAGTAGGGGTCCTATGCTGCCCTGCGCCTTCCTTTTACTCCCCGAATAACTAAAAAAATACTTTTTGTTGTCTTTAATTTGTGTTGTCAGCCTCAGCTCTGTAGTTGTTTTGGCCTTTCTAACTGCCTCCCTGCAAGTGCGGTATACTCCTCATTGGTAGCTTCGCCCTGCTTCCACTGCCTCTATGCCTTCTTTTTTGCACTTACGCTCCCCTGGATTTCCCTGTTTACCCAAGGAAGTTTTTTGGCTCCTCTCCCCCCTTTTCCCTTGTACTGGAATAGTCTCCCTGTGTGCCCAAAGGATCGCTTCCTTTAGGAACAACCACCCTTTCTGGACTCCTATCTCGCCAATACACTTCTCCTGCAGTGCGTCATTGACTACACTCCTAAGCACTCTGAAGTTAGCCTTCCTAAAGTCATGCACTTCCACCCTACTAATTCTCTTACCCACCCTACACTGAATGGTGAATTCAATTGATTGGTGATCATTGTCCCCAAGGTGATCACAAATCTACAGCCCTGCTATCAGGTCCTTCCCAATAGCCAACACCAAGTCCAGCAAGGCATTCCCTGTAGTGGGACCATATACCTCCTGCATTAGGTGAAAGTCTTGTATGAAGGTTAAGAACCTACATAAATGGTTGGATTTGGCTGACTCCTCCCACCAGATGTCAGGGTAGTTTAGGTCCCCCATCAGTTGTGTCACAATGTGTTGTGGCACAGCCAACCTGCCCCATTGAATAAAATACACCCACCCTTTGTCCTGCCTTTGATGGTAAAGGACAAGGAACACTGTGATCTCCCTGCTTTTCCTCATTCAGTCAACCCTATCTGCCACAATAATGGGGAGTGGGTCCAGCTGAGTGGAAAAAGTGGGGCATTCCTGCTTAGAGATGCACTCCAAGATTCCCTAGGTTGCTTCTCCATAAGCAGGGAAAGAGGGCAGGTGCTCTGGGGGCTTGGAGGGGGCCTCGAATTCCCAGACCACCTGCCTAGGGTGGCTGGAAAGTGCAAGAAGCAAAGGCTGCTCATTTTCTCCTGCCACAGAGCTGATAGATATCTGCCACAATAAAGTGGCAAAGAATTACTACCTTTTGTCACACCACTGATTGTCCTTAGTGGCATATATGTGACATTAGGCAATATCTCTGTTTCCACCTTCAGGTCACTGCCCTTTTTTCTCTATCATAACTAATTCTTTCCTGCTCCCAAGGGAAAAGGCTCTGAGCAGAACTGGCCTTAGGGAAAATGGTGCCCTAGGAGAGAATATATTGGTACTTCCCCCCTACCCCTCACCTCCCACACCCGCACACATTTCAGAAATAAATCTGTAATTTCAAAAATGTTTTTTTTTAGATAGATAGATTTATTTTAAAAGTACAAAAGAGGAAATGACACATCATTTATTTCAATTAAAATCAATGTTATTCAAATAATGTGTTATAAAATAGCATTATAGATAACTGACAAATAAACTAAATATTAAATTAAACACTAAACTAATAAATAACAAAAACAAATAAAAAAAACTTTGTTCAATAAGATTCCAAGACTCAGAAGACAACTTGACATGCTTTTGCTATTGCAAACTCTGATATTGTGTGCGACAGATCTGTCATTTTAAGCCACACTATTTGCCAGATGGCCAACAAAGATGGCCTGTCATCTCCATGCTCAATGACAAATATGTTTTTATAAGCTTCAACTTCAAAAAGCTCCATTCACTGCTCAACACTGATATGGGTGTGATTAAACAAGATCCTGAGGGCTGTCCATGTGTTTGGGAAGTTAGAACCATTGAATCATAGAAAATGAGGGTTGGAAGGGATCTAAGGAGGTCATCTAGTCCAATCCCCTGCTCAAAACAGGACCATCCCTAACTAGATCATCCCTGTCAACGCTTTGTCTAACTGGGTCTTGAATACCTCCAATGATAAAGATTCCACAACCTCTCTGGGTAACCTGTTCCAGTGTTTTACTACCTAGTGAGTAAGTTTTTGCCTAATATCTAACCAAAACTTCTCTTGCTGCAACTTGAAACCATTTCTCTTTATTCTGTCATCTGCCACCATTGAGAGCAGCTCAGATACATCTTCTTTGGAACCCCACCTTCAGGTAGTTGAAGGTTGCCATTATCTTTCCCCTCAGGCTTCTCTTCTTCAGATTAAATAAGACCAATTCTCTTAGTCTCTCCTATGTGCCCCGGTGCCCTCATCATTTTTACTGCCCTACGCTGGACTCTTTTCAATTTGTCCATATTCTTTCTATAATAGGGGCCCCAAAACTGGACACAGTGCTGAGCAGAGGGGAATAATCAGCTTCCTCAGTATGCTGGCAACACTCCTACTAATTCAACCCAGTATGCCATTAGCCTTCTTCACAACAAGGGCATACTATTGACTCATATTCAGCTTATAACCCCCAGGTCCTTTTCCTTCACTGTACCCCCAGGTCCTTTTCTGCAGAGCTGCTTCCCAGCCACTCAGCCCCCAGTCCATGCTAGTGCATGGGATTGTTCCATCCTAAGTGCAGGACTTTGCACTTGTCCTTGTTGAACCTCATGAGATTTCTTTTGGCCCAATCCTCCAAATTGTCTAGCCCTACCCTCCAGCCTATCTACTACTCCCCTCAAGTATCAGTTAGTCCTTCCCCTGTAGACTCATCCACTGTTTTAAAACCAATAAAGTGCTTCCGAATGGTCACTCTGCTATTCAAAGTGGCAAAGAACCTAACCGTGAAAGACATTTTGTCATAGTGGCTTCAGATCTGGAGTTCAATCCAATATCATGGAGCAATACTTGGCACCCATCAACTTATTAAGAATGATCTGCAGGGATCCTGGTTTTCCCTGACAAAAAAATTGCAAATTCTCTGATAAAACCCCCAAATCCATGATTAAAATGAAACACCGCCACACACACACACACACACACACACACACATAAATATATACACACACACACACACACAAACATATTATATAGGTCTCAAATGAACACAATGTTTTATTAATATATTTATCATTGTAAAACAATTTGGAAGCCTACCAGTGCCTCAACTGCTATAATAAAATGAGTTCTAAGTACCTATACATTTTGGTATTTCATTTGGGGTTTTATATCATGGAAAATCAGAGCACTGCCTACCCCCTTAGCTCACCAGGATGCAGGTCTAGGGCCTTCATTCCCCACCCACCAGCCCTGCTGGTGCCCCTGCCACCCCAGCTCTCCTGGAGTGGGCCCCCAGATGCCAGGGCTAGGGACCCAGGGCTGCAGCCCCCTGGTCCTTGCAGCAGCACCCAAGCCCCAGCTTCTGCCCAGGCCATGGGAGGCAGCAGCTGCTGTGGCCCGAGCATGAAACCCAGCTCTCCTCCCTATAGGTGGCATGACCAGAGCAGAACCCATGGAGAGGCATATAAGGCCTGCCCACTGCAGGCTCAGGCAGGGGTGGGGCTGGCTCCCCACCACTGTATGCACTCCCGGGGGACAGGGAAGCATGTGTCCCCCAGGTCTGTGCACAGGGCAGGGGCAGGGCTGACTGCCTACTGCAGGCTCAGGCTCCCCACTCAGCAAATGCAGCAGGGCCAGGCAGGGAAGCTCATGGCAGCTGCTGCCTGCCCTGCACTGCCTTGGTGATGCATGCCCTGCCTTCCCCAGAGCAGAGGGGGTGGCAGTGCAGGGTTTTGTCCCTCAGTGCTCCAGGGTGGGCAGGGGATGCATCACCAGAGTGGCATAGGGCTTGCAGCAGCAACAAGCTTCTCTACCTGGCCCCACAGTGCTCTGCCATGCCACATCTCACCTGCTGGGCTGCAAAGGTTCTGGAGGGGGCAGCAGGGCAGAAAGCCCAAGCCCACAGCAGGCAGTCTGTATTTGCCCCCACCCCATACACAGATCTTGGGGGTATATGTCCCACCAATGCCCCCAGGAGCATGCACAGTGGAAGGGAGCCTGTCCCACACCCCCATCACTGGATGAGCCACCCACAGCCCTGTCCCACTCCCCACTGGGGCCCGGTGGCTGCTTATTCCAGCTGCAGGTCCCAAGCTGCATACACTGCCCGACTGAGCAGCAGCCCCAGCCCTGGCCTGCCCAGCTCCCTCCCTCCCTGTGGGGGCCACAATTCTGCCTCCCTCCCCCACTCACCTATAGGACCTGCTCTCCAGGCTGCCTGGTGGCCAGGTGCATGTATATGAACATAGTGCCCGTTGCCTGACTGCCCTCCCACTCCCCCCAGCCCCTTGTAGGCTGGAACTCAGCCAGCCTACAGAGAGCTCTTTGCAAAAGAGCAAAATCTGCATGTTTCTCTGTTAAAATGAAAAATCCACACTTTTCTCAGGTAAAGGGGAAAATCCACAGTTTTTTCTGTTTGTCTGTGTGAAGCAGAAACCCCAGATCCCTAGTGATCTGTCAACTTTCTAGAAAGTAAGCATCACAAATATTCCTTCATTACTTCATGATACTTTCCTAGTAACTTCAAACCCAGGAAGTTTCCATTATTTACCAAGATTCTTAGGAGTTGAATTATGAATCATCTATGCATTTTTCATCTGATGTCTCCACTGCGACCATCATACTACTACTGCACAAGTTGTTGTGAACAGATTTCAAGCGTGTTTTCATTGCATCTGTCCCACTCCTGCCACCTGGCCTCCCCCCACCCATGTGGTGCAGCTCTGGTATGTAGTGCAGTTCTGGTATTCCATTCTCCTAGACTTGATTTTTGCCAAAGGAGATGATCTGGTGAGCAACTTGAACATAGAGACAGTGACCATGAAACCATCACATTCACTGTCCATCGCGAGTAGGTAAATCAGCTGGCGGACTGAAGTTTTGGACTTCAAAAAAGCAAATTTCAACAGGCTCAGGGCAATAGTAGGGGAAGCGCTGAAAGACCAGAGACCAAAGGTGAAAGGAGTGCATGAAGAGTGGCCATTCCTCAAGGACATGATCCTCGTGTTGGCTACAAACGTCCAACTCAGGATCCTTAAAATTCTGGTTTATTAGGCAGATTGAAACACTGTAATGAAGTCAAATCATAACCTCACACAGGTTGGTCCCTTCACACACACACACACGCGCGCATACACACAGTAGCAAGCTACAAATGTTGGGGGAGAGCACCAGAGTTGGGTATACCTATCCTACAAGCACTGGAGTCTGCCATTGATGGCCAGTCGAGGCTTCTTTCAGTATGGTGTTATCCCCCAGAAGGGGGTCACTGGCTGGTCCTTCTGGCTGGACAGGTTGGGTGCTGGTCAAGGTGGAGATCAAGAAGGTGCTCCTGAGGGTCACTTTTCACTGCTTTTTGTCTGTCCTTGGCAGACTTTGGTGACTCCCCAGTTTTCAGGTTTTCCCAATCCAGGGGTCGTTGACCCTCGTGGGACTTCCCCCTTGGTGGCTATTGGATGGCATCTGTCAGCCCCAGGGATCATCCGCATGTACATGCAGATTTGTGAGTTAGTTGGTGAATTTTGATAGGGCTCTGGAAGTGGTCGATCTGGAGATATTCAGCCCCAAAAGTTGGTCCCCAGCACTGATCAACTCAGACAGGGGCTTCTAGCCCTTGAACAGTGAAGTTTAGAGAATTCCCGGTTGATACATTGTCTTCTATTGATTTCTTCTGTTGGTTGATCTGCAGTTTCCCTAGGTGTTAATTGTCACCTGTTACTGAACCCTGCTACTGTGTTACCCATTCAATCACTGATTCACTCACTCTTTCAGGGACCTGCCTGATACAGAAAAGTGGCAGTTTGATTTGTTAACATTGGTACAGTGTATAACTTACTTCTGAGACTAAAATGCATTTAGTTAAAAGGTGAAGAGTATAAAATATAAGCTACAACAGTAATGCCATGGCACACAAATAGATAAAAATAACAAAATACAAGGGGAGATACAAAATCCACACATACAAACTTTAAAACACAATTCCTTATCTTATAGTGAAAGAAAGAGGAAGGAAGAAAAGGTAGAAGAGGAGAAACATATCCAAAGAGGGGAAA
>JAGPOW010002673.1:7239193-7255275 GCA_030014935.1 Caiman crocodilus
TCCGATCTATCAGGAAGACCTTCCTAACTGCAAGGGTGGTGAGGGACTGGAAAAAAACCACCTGTTGTGGTCACTGAAAATTTTCAGGTACAGATTAAACAAATGCTTGGCAGGGATATTTTAGATAGAGATTGTTCTGCTTTGAGCAAAGCGTTTGATTATATGACTTCCTAAGGTCCTTTCTTGCTCCATTTTCATAGAATCATGGAATCATAGGGCTAGAAGGGACCTGGAAGGATCATCGGGTCCAGCTCCCCCTGCATGAGCAGGAAAGACATCTGGGGTCAGGTGACCCCAGCCAGGTAACTGTTCAGTCTTCTCTTGAAGACCTCTAAGGTAGATGATTGCACCACCTCTGGCGGGAGCTTGTTCCATAGTCTGAACACCAGTTGTGAAGTTTTTCCTAATGTTCAGCCTGAAACTATCTTCCATGGATTTATAGCCATTGTTTCTAGTTTTCCCCCAGGGTGCCCTGGTGAACAGTTGTTCACCGAGCCCCTGATGTAGGCCTCTGCTGTAGCGGTAAGCCACAATCAGATCCCCTCTCTCAGCCTTCTTGTCTTTAAGCTGCAGAGTCCGATATCCCTCAGGTTCTCCTCATATGGCTTGCCATACAAGTCTCTAATCATACAGGTGGCCCTTCTCTGGACCCTCTCGAGCTTTAGCACATCCTTGTTGAAGTGCAGCACCCAGAACTGGATGCAATACTCCAGCTGCAGCCCCACCAATGTTGAGTAAAGCGTATAATAAATACATTTCTATGCCACTCAAGGGGTAAAGTTTGTCCAAAAAGGAGTCTGGGCACAAAGTGTAATATATTATGATACCTTTATCTAAATAAATCTTTAAATGGAATCAAATGTTGTACTCCCGCAAACATACACACATGCAATACAGTAAGGGGCAGAACTATAGATTACATCCTTACTTAGATTATAGAACTATAGATTACATCCTTACTTTAACCAGTTTTACAACGATTTGGATGAGAGTCTCTCAGTTCAGTAAATCTTTCTTCAGGTGAAACTTACACACCCTCCTTAAGTAGCTTGCAGAGCTGAGGCAGTACTGATTGTTCCTTTTACTTGCACAATAACTACAAGTTCAGTATTTAACTCATTACTTTTTAAAACAGTTTGGTTGTGAATAGAATTAAATAAAATCACATTCTATTCTCTTCTGTAGATTCATAAATAAAACTGTGATGGATTTTAATAAATTGTTATATTGTGAGTTCAAAATATCTGCAAATGGCATCTGTAACCATGTATCTATAAACTAATAATAATATAAACACACTATACTGTTTTCCCTGCACACAACATGCATCTTTTCCCCAAAAATCAGACCCCCAAAATTGAGGTACATGTCTCAAGCATGGCAGCTGACTCTTCTGCCCAGAATTGGAGCCTCCTACTTTGACTTTGAGCTGTCCCTCAGCATCAGTGGAATTTCTGCCTGAGGGAGTCAATTGATTTAATGGCTCACTGTTCTTCATTCTACAGGTGTTAGCAACTGTTACTCCCTTTTCCACTGTTTGAACCAACCTTTCTTCTGGTAATTTTGTTGTCTGCTAGCTACTCCTGGTCTCTCTCCTAATATTTCACAGGTTTGCAGACTTTTGGTTCTGCCCCTGCTCTGTGCAAGTATAACTCTGGAAATACATTTTTTTCTTTATTCTGCTTCCCCAAAAACAAGATGTATGTTTTATTTCAAGACAGTATGTGTGCAAAAAAATATGGCAGATTAACAGCATCAGTAGCAAGAAGATTTATGGCAAGTAATTCCTGCTCTTGCTTAGTAATTTCTTGGTATACTTCATATGTCTTTTTGAGGCCACAGTGAGCATTCAAAAACTGGACACTAGTTTTTCACTGATTTGACCTAAATAACTTTGTTTACTTGCAGACATTAAAAACAAACACCATGCTTTACCAGAAGCACCAGCCCATTACTTTAACCCAGTTCTGCAGCATCTATAAAGATTGGGCACTTCAGCAGGGCTTTTTGGCACTTTTAGCTAAAGCTGAGTCAATCCACTATTAAGTAAAAGCACCAAAAAATACCCCCTAAAGCTCCCAATCTTGACAGACTGTGCCAGGAGGTGGAAACAAGGACATGGGAAACCCCTCCCATGGCAGGACCTGGGACAAAGACAGCCCCTCCCTGCAAGAAAAGCCCTGAAGACAGGGTGAACTATTTCCGGCCAGGAAGAGATGGACAGAACACCCATGCAGTTCGCAAGCTGCGTTCATTTCCGGTTAAAAGCAGCACGGGCCGATGAGGTCATCTCAGGACACTGCCCAGCCAAAATAAAAGCTGGTGGCAAGAAGACAGTGGAGAAAGCAGTGGGGAGCAGGCAGTGAAAGTGCTTCCCATGCCAGGCACAGACTGCACCAGTGGCCATCAAGGGACCTGGGGATGGACCCACTGCAGGGGTCCACAATGAACTGAAGGAGTGAGGACGACGTCAAGGGACTGCAGAATCCAGACACTGGACCTGTGAGTGGGGGGACAGGCCAAGGCCCTACCCCCCTTGTCCTTTCTGTTAGTTTCTTCCTTTTCTTTTCCATTCATGGATTGCACAGAGGGACCACAAGATGAGGGTCAGAACCATGGCAATGCTCCAGGATTAGGAGCGGCCAGGGCAGCTCGGCAGGCAGCCAAGCAATAATGAAAGACCCGGCTGAAGAGCAGGGACAGTTTAGCATCCTGAAGAGACACAGGGCTGGGAGAGGTCATCAGGAGCCCAGCTGATGAGAAGAGAGTGGGAATCAGCACCAGAGGGCGAACCAACTGACCATCAAGTGGCCGTCCTAGAGGCTGGTGCATAGCTGGGTGTAGGGTTGGTGGAGCCCCACGAATATCTACCAGGAAGTATGACCGATCCATAAGGGACCACAGAAGGGGACCCCAACACTGAAAAAAGATCAAAGTTGTGGCAGGAGAATTTCTGGGTTTTCCTCAGGGAGAACGTAAGTCCTTGCTGAGACCACAAGAGCAAACATGGTGGCCAATCTCAGGCACACACTCCAAGGCAGCATGAGAGCTTCTCCTCAAAACCAGACAGGCACACAAACATTGGGTGAGCTGGGTTGAAGTAATGCGCTACCCTCTTCCAGGCATGCACCAAGTTTAAAGTAAAGTGCCATTTTGGGGAGGTTTTTGGTGTCTGCAAGCACCCTTTATTTTTCTACATGCAAATTAGAGGCCATAACATGGAATGTTAAGAGTGCATGTTAAAAAGCTGACAAACAAAACAATTAATATTACCTAAATAGTACTGATCCAACAAAATCAAGAACATAATATTTCTGTGAGTAAATCTTCCTCTGCCATGTGATATCTTTTACATGAGACTAAATTAGCAATTCAGCTGATCTATAATGGATTCATAGCAAGGGAATTTTAAATCTACTCCTAATATTTTATTTATTGAGAGAATTCAATAAAATGTCAGTTCAAAGATAAAACCTGGTTTCCAAACCTTGCATAATACATTTAGTCTTAATGGTCATATTCAATATCCTGTTGTTTTTTACTGCACTTGATAAAACAAGCATTGTCTAATAAATTTGTACCAGTCATTAAAATCTCATTATAACATTAATGCAGAGTAGCTCATTCCATTAAATCTACTTTTAAATGTAAAATTAATTTTTCTTACAAAGCAATTGAAAAATAAGTATTGCTGACAGTGTCATCTGAGCTGCTAATGATTCATTACAGTGCTTGTTTTAGTAATTTTTTCATGGACTTGTCTTTTTAGGGTTTTTCTCATGTGTAAAAGAAAAAAAAAAGACAAATAACTTCTACAGTCCAGCGTGGGGTGGAAATGATCATTGCAGCTCCAAGTTAATCAAGAGATTTTCGTTTTGGAGATGAACTAGGCTTCCTTTACCAAAAGTTTTTAGTACATTTTTTTGTGAAGTGTTGTCTTCAGTCTTTGTTTGCTCATGTGCAAAAGCTTATGCCACTCATTGACAAAGCTGGTGATATATTTTATTCACAGATTGGGTTCAATAAAAAGTATTCATGAATTGGTATTTAATGTAAGAGGTTTTTTTCCATTTTTAATGATGTCTCATTTCAAAACTTTTTTTTAAATAAAAGTATAAAAACAAAACATTTTATTCTGGATCAATTAAAAGCATTCTATATGACAATTACACACACACATACACACACACTTGACCATCCAGTCTCTCTCTACTTGCTTCTCCTCATTTCCACCTTTTCCTCCTCTCCATCATCACCAGTGTTGCCACTAAGGACTAACCACTTTCTACATTTTTCACAAGAGACCTGAACTTGTTCCAGCTGAATTCAGTGGCAGCCCCTTGAACTGTTCCCTGGAATGCTTCAATTTAACCATGACTGATTTCTTTGACACAAAACATGCACCCTTGAAAGCCAGCAGAGAAAAAACTATTGAAGAAAAATCAGAAGTTTTAAATGGGAAACTAGATGATTAATTATGCATTAAATTAGAAATCTCATTTCTATACTCCAGATGTATCATCAAAGTTTTCAGCTAAAATGGTTTCTTATTAGCATTTATGTAAGTTTTTTATCCTGCATCATCAGTCAGAGACTGAAACCAAAAGGAGTTTAATAAGCACCTAGTAACTGTAGGTCAAACTCCTAGCAGCATCCCTAATTGCAGTGTAGCACATCCTACAGATAAAAAGGCTACGTAAGCCAGGGGTAAGTCTTTAGCCATTTCTGAGTTGTCAGAGGCAAAAAGCATTGAACAATTTGTCACTGACTTTCTACTTTGAGCTGTCCCTCAACATATAAGATGTTTGAAAACACTAATGCTTGCAAATTGCCCTTCAGCACTTTTCATGAAATTTTAAAGCCTATCCAAATGTAAATAAATGTAGAATAATCCAAGAAATAAGCATTCCTACTGTGATCCTTTCAATATTATCTATAGTGAGTGCCAGTGAATGTCTTAGACTAAGTTGTAGGTTAACTAAGTCTGTCCTCTATGCGTGGACTGGGAAGTAGCCCATGTTTATTGTTCACTCTGTGATAGAGTTGGCTGTGGCTCACGCTGGCCCACTCTGCTCCTTCAGCAGCAGAAGGGACTTACCCCAGAAACAGCCAAACAGGCATATATTATCTCATCATTAGATGTCAGCAAAGGCAGCTCAGTGCTTCTATTGCTTGAAAGCTGGACAATATTTCATCTCCAAATTGACTGTCTGCTCCAAATTCTACACGCCCCCCTTCTTTCACAGTCCTTCCACTGCCAACCTGTGTGCACTGCCAAAACATGAAATGACAAACAGTAACAGTTGAGCTACCAGAGAACAGGGTAAAAGGAGCAGAAACTAGACCTGGTCAGGAAGTGGTGATTTCTCCCAAAGCAGAATATTTCAATACAGTGAAAATAAAAAAGGTGAAAAAATATTTTGCTTTTGGTTATCAAACACACACACAAGCAACCAGCTTAAGGCAGTTCCAGACAATGAATAAATAAATAATTTCAGAAAAGCATTTTCTGCAATTTTTTTTTTTTGCCATTCCAATTTTCTGATAAAAGATGTTTCAAAGGAAAAATGTTAACCAGCCTTAGTCCCACCATCAGAAGGTCCATCAATAAAATAGCTACCTTCTCCCCACCACCAGATGAAGCCTTAACACAGAGCAATGCTCTGTGGGGAAGCAGAGAGCCAGAACAACTCAAAAGATGTACAGGTCAGTCACATCATATGTGCATTTAACTTGAGCAAATTCAACTATACACAGGATGGGAGCGGGGGCAAGGCTTGAATTTGCACACGGCACTGCCGCTTACCTGAAGGCCCAATATGGCAGTGACAGCCACTGCCTCCAAAACCTCCTGCTGCTGCCATGGAGCCATGCCCAGAGCTATGTGGCCGGCCGCCGGGTGGCAGCGACAGCATGGTGGTGGCCAGGCGGCACGCAGTCATCCCCACCACCACCCCACACTGCACTGCTGCTGCCAGCCACACAACTCTAAGCACGGCTCCGGTTTTGGAGGCAGAGGCAGTCACCACTACTCAAATCACCGGCACGGTAATACCCGATTTTCGCCTTACATGCTGACTTTAGAATGTAACCCCAGCGCACAATGCAACTGACCTGTACTGATGCAGAGCACTTTTTAAAACTGTCTTCCCCTTAAAGCAACTCCTGAAGGAGAACAGGCAGTGCTCCCATTGTCTGCAACTTCCCTTTTGGACCAATAGGGAGCACATAACCCAATATCTACAAGATTTTAGGGTAAAAAAAAATATTGAGATTTATTGATCATTAAGGACCAAACCCTACTTTCAGTGATGTTTAATGGGAGTTTAGCTTCAAGGCAAAGAGAATGTGTCTCCAAGTCTTCTTTTAGCAAGAATTACAAGTAATTTTGTAATCAAAGCTTTTTTCTCTCTATAACAAATTATAATTTCTTAGGGGCAGATTGTCAACACAGGAGTACACTTCTGGAAGAAGAAGGTCCCTCCTGGTACATGACTGGGTTATGCTGTAATCCCTGCTTCTTAGTTTAGTTAATTTAGTTTGACTGTACCACTGCACTAAGTTAACTTCACATAACAGAACCCTTTTTATTCTTATCCTTTATAGCACAACCATTCCTAATTTGCTACTGTCAAGATCATTAATAGAAAATGTGCTAGTGTAATGCATTCTCTCTCAGTCACCTTGCAAAAGAGGAACATAGAAAATTAACCCCATTTCCACATTATCTGGGTTTTACATTCCTAATACTCCCACCTGATTTGGAATATGCGAACACTTTGCAGTGTTTTCTGAGGATCTGGTTTGCAGATTTATTTCTGCTGTATTTATTTCCACTAAATCTGGATGAATGCAACATCTATTGTGTGATAACTGACCAACCTGCCTTTCATCTGATATGTGGGAATGCTAAATATTTAATCCTTTTTTTTAGATCCCAGCAAATAAACAAAGTTAACAAAAAAGTTAGGATTGCACTTACACAAGCCTCACAGTATGACCTAAACATTTTCCTTCTGTATTTAGCAGTGTTTTGAAGACATTAGATTTTTAACCTGCTTAGCCATTTGTCAACATGGCAAAATCTCAGCCATACAATCATACAGCAGTTGTTTTTATTTCATGCTCATAATGGAGATGAACTGATCCTAACAGTATGCACTGCAGGACAGTTTGAAATTACAACTGAGTCCCCATTAAATCATACTTAATAGATGCCTTAGACAAAACATTTTATTAAATCAGTATATGAATAAAGAGCATTAAACTTCAATGCAATAAGAGCTGTGTTAATTGGCACTTTATTAGCCAGAAAACTTCTATTAACCGGCATCCGAGCAACGCAGCAAAAGCGAAACCGGAAGTACCACTTCTGGGGGACCTCCTATTTCGCTGCCACAAGCTGAGATTTTTTCATCAGTTTTTTGGCCCACAGCCCAGGGCAAAGCAGCCTGCATGGACCCCCTTCTCTGTCTCCCAACACGCTGACACCGGGGAGCGCACCAGACAGTGCACATTTGATTAGCCAAAATATTAGATTAACCGGCATCCCCCATTCCTGGGAGATGCTGGATACCAGAGCTTTTACTGTATATTGGTCTAGAAAATAAAACGCAGGCAAGAGCGACTTTTACTGAAAGTATGAAACTGCAAAGAGGTTTTAAAAAGCATAAACATACACATATATGATGATGTGGGCAGCAGCAACCAGGAGATGACCGAGTTCAGGATCCAGAGGAAAGAAAGAAAAAGCAGCAAAGTAAGGACCCTGGACTTCAGAAAAACAGACTTCAACTTGCTCAGGGAAATGATGGGCAAGATCCCCTGGGAAACCAGACTGAGGGGAAAGGAGTCCAGGAGAGCTGGTTGTATTTTAAAGAATTCTTACTGAGGGTGCAAGAATGAACCATCCCGATGTGCAGGAAGTCTAGCCAGTATGACAACAAACCACCTTGGCTTAACAGGGAACTCATCAATGAGCTAAAACACAAAAAAGGAAGCTTATAAGAAGTAGAAATTTGGACAAACAACAGGTTAACCATAAGATGAACATGAGCCTTCAATGTGATGCTGTGGCTAGTAAAGTGAGCAAAACACTGGCTTGCATCCATAGATGCTTCTCAAGCAAGCATCAGGTTCTCATACGTCCATTTCCTGAGCCTGTCAAGGTAAGCCTGGATCACCTTTCTGCCCTCAGGTGTGGATGCTGAGTTTGGTGTCATCATCAAACTTGGCCAGTCTTCTTCTGACAACAATGTCTACATCATTAATGAAGATGTGAAATAATATAGGCCCAAGGACAGAGCCTTGAGGGACCACACTGGTCACAGCACACCACAACGATTCACTTCTATCAACCACTACCCTCTGGGTCCAACTATGTAACCAATTCCCCAGCCAGTGGATCATAGTGAGGCTAAGGCTGCAGTTAGCCAGTTTTGCTAAGAGGTGATTATGGGATACTAGATAGAAGACTTTTTTAAAGTCAAGATATATGATATCAATCTCTTCTCCCTTATCCAGGTGATAGGTCACCTGGTCATAAAGGGAAATAAGATTGGTCAAGCAAGATCTACCCACAAGAAACCTATGCTGGATATCCCTCAGGATGTTGCCATTGGCTAGTCTGTTAAGAATGACCTCTTTGATAATCTTTTCTAAGACTTTTCCCAGGATAGAGATCGTGCTGATGGGCCTGTAATTTACCAGATCCACTTTCCTCCCTTTCTTGAAGATAGGCACCACACTGGTCTTTTTCCAATCTTCAGGCACTTCACCAGAGCACCAGGAGTTCTCGAAGATCTGTGCCAGAGGCTAAGCTATGATGCTATCCAGCTCCTTGAGTACCTCAAGGTGTAAATGGTCAGGGCCAGCTGACTTTAAGGTGTCCAGCCTCCCAAGGTGTTCCATCATGAGGTCAGAATTGATGAAGGGTAAGGAATCTCCCTCACCCAGGCCTCCCTGTCCCATAATGGGCAGGCATGTCCCATGGGACTGGTGAAAAACTGACACAAAGTACACATTTATCAAATTGCCTTTTTTCTGGGTGGTGGTTGTCAGTTGTCCCATCTGGTTTAGCAGGGGTCCAATGTTGCCCTTGCTTTTCCTCCAGCTCCCAACATATCTAAAAAAGGACTTTTTATTGTCCTTGATACTTGTAGCTAGTTGGAGTTCCATCACAGCCTTGGCTTTCCTGGTTCACTCTCTGCAGGTCCAGACCAGTGCAGAATATTCCTCGTTGGTGGTGGATCCAGTCCTCCATCCTTTGTAGGTCTTTCTTTTTAGATGCAGAAGGTCCACTAGTTCCCTAGAGAGCCAAGGGGGCTGCTTTGCCTTTTTGCTGCCTTTCCTCCTAGACAAAATAGACTTTGCTTGTGCATCTAGGATCACTCCTTTGAGGAGCAATCACTCATCCTGAACTCCCATCCCCTTTGGGTTGTGGTCCTTTAGGGACTTACTGACAAGTCTCCTGAGCTTTTCAAAGTCAGCTTTCCTGAAGTCAAGGACTTCTGTATTGCTGACGGACTTGCTAGCTTTACAGCGGATGGTGAAGGTGGTCAGCTCATGGTCACTATCATCCAGCTTCCCTTCGATCACTAGTTCACTGATTAGGTTTTCCCCCATTGCCAGTACCAAGCTGAGCAGCACTTTACCTCTTGTCAGCCCGTAGACTTCTTGCATCAGATGGAGCTCATCCGCACACGAGAGAAAGCTTTGCAACCACTCGGATTTGGCTGAGCGCTCTTCCCAAGAGATGTCTGGGCAGTTGAAGTGTCCCAGGACAATCATGGACCAGGAGTGTGTGGCCTCAGCCAATTCCCTCATGAACTCCTGGTCAAGCTCAGGACTTTGGGTGGGAAGTCTGTAGTAGACTCCCACCATTGTGTCCCCGGTGCCGCATTCCCCATGGATTTTAACCCAAAGGGTCTCCAGTCATCCACCATGGGTGCCAATGTTGGCTTGCAGGGACAGCTTTCCTTGACATAGAGAGCTACACCCTTGCCCCTTTTGTCCACTCAATATCTCCTGTACAGGGCATAGCTGTCTATATCTGTGGTCCAGTCATGGGTGGAGTCCCGCCACGTTATAATTATTCCTATGACATCATCATTATTTGTGTTAAGCAGGAGGACAAGTTCCTCCTGTTTATTCCCCAGGCTCCTGGCATTTGTGTACAGGCAGGCAAGTGTTCCTTTGGGGGCCCTTGCTGTGCCTACAGATTGTTCCAGGGCTGGGGCAAGGGTGGGATCCCTTAAGTGCCTTGGCCTGCTGGGTTTGCAAGGGTTCCTCAGCAGGCCAGCAATGGCATTAGTCCCTCGCCATCCCACAGCAAGCTTAGTTTAAAGATCGGTGGAGCAGGTCAGCCAGTCTAGCTAAGAAGAGCCTCCTCCCCAGCGGAGAGAGGTGGAGGCCATCCCTTCCCAGCAGCTCACTGCCTCCCTCACCAAAGAGAGAACTGTGGTCATGGAGGCCAAAGCCTTCCTGATGACACCGGCACCAAAGTCTTTGGTTCACTACCTCGATCCTCCTCTCCCTCAGTGCATAGTACAAAACTAGGAGGATTGAGGAAAACACCACCTGCACCCCCACCCCATAAGCTCCTCCTCCCAAATCCCTGTAGCACTTCATGACCCGACTGGCAGTGCTCCAAGCTGTGTCATTTGTGCCCACATGGATAAGTAGCATAGGGTAGTGGTCAGTGGGCCAGAGAAGCTCAGGGATCTTCTCCACAATGTCTCTGCAATGTCTCAGATTTGGGCTCTGAATGATGAAATGGGGAGCACCCTCAGCAAGTTTGCAAATGATACCAAGCTGGGGAGAGTAGTGGATACACTGGAAGGTAGGGCTAGGATTCAGAGAGACCTAGATGAATTGTGGGGTTGGGCCAAAAGAAATCTCAGGAGGTTCAATAAGGACAGTGCTAAGTCCTGCTCTTAGGACAGAACAATCTCATGCACCAGTACGGGCTGGGAACCAACTAGCTAAGCAGCAGCTCTGCAGAAAAAGACCTGGGGTTTTCAGTGGACAACAAACTGAACATGAGCTAACAGTGTGCTCTTATTGTGAAGAAGGCTAATGGTTTACTGGGTTGCATTAGTAGGAGTGCTGCTAGCATATCAAGGGAGCTGATTATTCCCTTCTACTCAGCACTGTGTCCAGTTTTCGGCCCCCTACTACAGAAAGGATGTGGACAAATTGGAAGGAGTCCAGCATAGGGCAGCAAAAATGGTAAAATGGTTAGGGCACCGGGGCACACAGGAGGACAGGCTGAGGGAAATGAACTTATTTAGTCTGGAAAAGAGAAGATTGGGTGGGGGCATTAATAGTAGTCTTCAAGTACCTGAAGGTTGGTTCCAAAGAGGATGAAGCTGGATTGTTGTCATTCATGGCAGATGACCAAACAAGAAGCAATGGTCTCAAATTGCAGCAAGGGAAGTTTAAGTTAGATATAAGGAAAAAAAAACAACTCTGTCACAAGGAGGGTAGTAAAGCACTGGAATAGGTTACCCAGAGGGGTTGTGAAATCTCCATATTTGGAGATTTTTAAGATCCAGTTAGACAAAGCCTTGGCTGGGATGGCATTATTGGGGATGACCCCCATTCAAGTAGGGGGTTGGACTAAATGACCTTTTCAGGTCTCTTCCAACCCTAATTTTCCATGATTTTATGACACACATACTTTATCTAACAAGTTGTAGCTTTTGGGGACTCCCAAAAGAAGTTGTCAGTTATAGGGAAACAAGCCAAACTGTGCACGTGCATTACAGAGACTGAAGGCATTCCATCCCAAAAGGCATTTGTACACATGCATGTGCCACAGTGCCAGGCACTTTTGAAGTGATCTGTGCTGAGAAAATGACAGTGGCATGCTTTTGAATTAATACACAATCAAAGGTGTTTAGTTCAAAAGCACACCACTGCCATTTTCTGCATGCTGAAGTGAATTTTGTCATTTATACAAATGCATGTGACAGTGCTAGGCATGCCAGCTTGCATGCTACACAGACTCAATTAATCAAGTTTGCTCCAACTTACTAGATTTAACTATACTGGCAAAGCATGCTAGAGGTGAGACAGCTGATGCATGTCAGCTGATATATGTCCAGTATAGGAATATCACTCTATTAGCAGAACAATTCTAATGCGGCACAGCTATACACAAAATAAAAAATTGTTCCTAAATACAGTAAACCCCTCCCCCACAAGCAGAACAAGCTATATTGGGTAAAATTAAGTTTTTCCAGTACACAGTCATGTACACTTCTGCCAGAACAGCTATCAGACAAAGCCAACATTTCTGAGGTCTGAATTGCTATGATCTCAGAGTTCCACAATGTAAGTTTAGCCTATAGCTTATTTCCTAAGCAAAAAATGAAAAGTCCTTTTTTCTAATACAACTACATTTAACACAAGGGCTTTTGCCAGCCTGGGATACATTTTTGTGCATTCCTAACCAATATTGCTATCAGACCTAGAACCTTGAATAAGTGGCAATAGATATTTAATCAATATCTAGGCAATGACAAAACAGATTAGGGGATCACTTATGGGTGGATGTTAAGCAGGGCTGGATCAGATTCATCCCAAAGCACTCAAGCAATTGGCTGAGGTAATTTCAGACCCATTGACTAATCTCTCTGAGAACTCCTGAAGGCCAGGTGAGGTCCTAAAGGACTGAAATAAAGGCAAATATAGAGACCTTCTTTAAGAAAGGGAAGTGGGATTCAAGGAATTAGTAGTCATCAGTGGTTCAGATTCTAGATGGGAAGAGGTATCAACAGTGATATTGGTTGGCATTGTCTGGTATTGTTTAATATTTTCATTAATGATTTGGAGGATAAGGTTGACAGTGCACACTTAGCAAATTTTCAGATGATACTTAGGCCCCTCTCTATACATGCAGCTAAAGCTGCAATTGAATTTAACACATGATCCACACAATTTAGAATGACTTTGATAAACAGGAAGAACAGTATAGAATCAAACAATGAAATGCAATAAGGACAAGGGGAAAATCCTGCACTTGGGACATAATCATATGCACAAGTACAGGCTGAGGGATGACTGGTCAGGAAGTAGTTCTACAGGAAAAGACCTCAGGGTTACAGTGGACCATAAGCTGAGTATGAACCAACAGTGTGCTCTTGTTGTTAAAAAAAAAAAAAAAAGAGGTCAATTGTATGCTGGGATATATTAAGAGTATCACCTGCAAAAAAACAGAAAATGACACCAGTAAGGTCTCACCTAAAGTATTGTATTCTGGACTTCAAGAAAGATGCATACAAACTAGAAGGAGTCCAGTGGAGAGCAAAAAATAATCAGAACCCTGGGAAGCGTGACTTAGAAGGAAAGACTGGAAGAACTACGGTTATTTAGTCTGGAAAAGAAAAGACTGAGGGGGTACTTGAGAACCATCTTCAAATACCTGAGTACCTTCAAAAACAGAGAAAAGAAGAGAGACTATTCTCTGTGACCCCACAGGACAGTGCAAGGAAAAATGGTCTTAAGTTGCAGGAAAAGGAATTTAAGTTAGGTATTAGGAAGAACTTTCTCACTCTGAGTGTAGTTAAGCAATGGAACAGGCTACCCAGAAAGGGTTGTGGAACTCCATCCTTGGAAGTGTTCAAGAGCAGGTGTTCAAACCCTTGAATGGAATGGGGGATGGTCCTTTCTTTGAACAGGGGGTTGAACTAAATGACCTCCTGAGATCCCTTCCAGCCCTACATTTCTGTGAGGACAAACTTCCTCTATCAAGAGGAATTGGTTATTAACTGAAAAGTTTTGATCATTTAAAACCGTGTAAAACCAGCTCACACAACCAGGGGGGCTGATATTTTGAGAACCCAAGTAAAAACATACATGCACATACAAACAGAATTTGCCCCAGGACAATTCAACAAACAAGCAAAAATATTATAAATTTGTAATTACTAATTTTAACTAGGATTTAATAGAAGCTCATCTTTATAAGACAGATTATTTAAACCATAGTTTAATTATTTTGTACCAACTTAATATGTATAGTTGGTATATGTTAAAAAAAAAAAAAAAAGTGAAAATAGAATGAAAGTAGGTGGGGGTTTTTTTGTCCAGTGATCCAGACTGCCCAAAACAAGACTTGCTCTGGTCAGACAGACTGGTATCACCACTTTCTCTGTAAACTCAGGACTGATCTACCACACCAAAGGACTATCCAAGGAAATATGACTATGAAGAACATCAAACCCACATGTGCTATACTTCAAAAGAGATATAGTGAGGAGTTGCCTTAGTGCACTCTAACTTGCTCTCCCAGATAGTGAAATTCCTGATGCAGCCACTGCTGCACTGATATGGCCACCTGACATCCATTTCTGGGTAGAATCGCATGATGTGCTTCAATGAGGCCAGGGGCAACATGTACGGGGTGTGCGTGGGTGCATGTGCACCCCATGAGTGTGGTGGTGCATCCCATATGAAAAGGCTCCGCTGACACCATTTGCCACCCTGCTGGTGGCATCTTCAGGCAATCTGTGATCCCTGCTGGCTGCCGACACTGTCAGCGGTGGTTGTGCGTGGTCACCAACCCTCAGTTGGCACTTGCCACCCCCTCCTCTCACTGCTGCTGACAATGCCAGCAGTGTTTGTGGGAGCTCCCCTGCATACCACCATCATGCTGCCGCCACGTCCCCCAGCAGCTGGATGCACATGTCATTCATGACTGAGGCACTCCCTGGAGTAACCACTTGGTGGCATCAGTACTGTAGCAAGGAATTTCGGTGCTCAGGGCAAGCCCACAGCAGCAACCCACCCTCACCCCGTGCACAAGTCCAGGGGACACATGCCCCACCCCATGCTTGCCCAGATGTGCACATAGCAGCAGAAGCTACCCTCCTTCTCATCCCCATGCTGCCCCCCCCCCCCCACAACCTTTTGCAGCTCTGGCCTGTGCCCTGCTCCAGCTGAGCAGCACCTGTTGGCACCCTTTTGCTTTGGCACCCAAGGCAGTCACCACCCCCACTAGACTTTTCTTTAGGAATACAAAAAGGGAGATAATTTGTTTAAATTTTATTTTATTACCTTTTCCCATCTAATATTGCTTCCTTGAGAGTGCAAGGAGGAAACGGCCTCCTTCATATATTTCTTCTATTTCCTTACCATTACATTAATCAGTATTATTAATACTCACAATACCTTTCTATACAGAGCAATCTCACCTTTCTCTCAGCTTTTGCAAGAAAGAGCTACAGCAGTAAGGAGGAAAAAAGCTTTTCTAAAGAAACTATAGTAACTAAGACTGTCTTATTGGAAAGAAAATGAATGCCTCCACAGCAAACAGAAACACCGTGCTAGTTATAGTGCCCACCCAGTCCAAAGCAGTTAGTTTTACTCCTGCTGAGCAACTGCTACTTTGTTTCCTTCACTGAGACCTTTTGAATGCCCAGAAGGTAGAGAAGATGGGAGCCCATGAGGGATGGTCGTACCATAAGGGGGTGATCCTCCAGGCCCAAAGGATAACAGTCCCTGAGAGAAGCAAGGCGGGTAAGAGTGCTCAGAACCCCCTTGGGCTCAGCAAGGGCATTCAGCAATGCCTGAGGACTGAAAGGGAGGCATACAACCAGTGGAAGGCAGGAGCTATCACCAAGAAGAAGTACTCCTCCTCGGCCCAGGAGCGTAGAAGGGCTATTAGGAAGGCCAAGGGAGAGATGGAACTCAGGCTACCATCCAGGATTAAGGACAACAAAAAGTTCTTTTTTAAGTACACTGGAAGCAAGAAGAAGGCTCCAGGCAATGTAGGGCCCCTGCAAGACACAAACGGTAATCTGGTGGCTATGTCAGACAAGAAAAGATATATTTAACAGGTTTTTTAACATATTAATATTTAATATTTAACATGTTTTTAACAGTTTCTTTGCCTCTGTGTTCCTGAACAGGGACCGGGATATCCCACATACCAGACGTAGGGACAATCTTGGCAATAGCTCTATCAAGCCTTCAGTCAATGCAGATGTAGTTAGGGATCTTCTGGAAGGGCTAGACATTTTTAAATCTGCAGGTCCAGATGCCCTCCACCCAATGGTGTTGAGGGAGCTGGCAGGGGT
>JAGPOW010002673.1:7255375-7280419 GCA_030014935.1 Caiman crocodilus
GATGTAGTTAGGGATCTTCTGGAAGGGCTAGACATTTTTAAATCTGCAGGTCCAGATGCCCTCCACCCAATGGTGTTGAGGGAGCTGGCAGGGGTCATCACAGAGCCTTCAGCCTGGCTGTATGAACATTCGTGGTCATCTGGCCAGGTGCCAGGGGATTGGAAACTTGCTAATGTGGTCCCTATTTTTAAGAGAGGGAGGAAGGAGGACCCAAGTAATTATAGGCCTCACCTTGGTGCTCAGAAAGCTCTTGGAGAGGATCATCAAGGAGCATATCTGTGGGGGGCCAGCAGGGGAGATCATGCTCAGGGGCAATCAGCATGACTTCACCAAAGGCAGGTCCTGCCAGACCAACCTAATTGCTTTTTACGACCAGATAACTAAATCCCTTGGATGATGGTGTTGCTGTGGACATAGTCTTTCTAGACTTTAAGAAGGCCTTTCACATGATCTCTCACCCTATTCTCATCAATAAATTGACTGTGGCATTCATTCCTACACAGTTGGTTGGGTAAAAAATTGATTGGTGGGGTGCACCCAGAGAGCAGTGGTAGACAGGTTGTACTCAATCTGGCAAGAAGCAAGCAGTGTTGTACCCCAGGACTTGGTCCTTGGGCCTGCACTGTATAACATCTTCATCAGCGACTTGGATGAGGGGGTGGAAAGTATGCTCTCCAAGTTTGCTGATGACACTAAGATGTGGGGTGAGGTGGACACATTCGGAGGGAAAGAGAGGCTGCAACTAGATTTAGACAGACTACAAAAGCAGGCAGACGAGAATAGGATGTGGTTCAACATAGACAAATGCAGGGTGCTGCACCATGGGAGAAGGAATCCACAACATACATACATACATACAGTTCCCTTCTTGAAAGCACAGAGGCAGAAAGGGATCTTGGGGTCATTATTGACTCCAAGATGAACATGAGCCACCAATGCCAGACCGCAGCCAGCAAGGCCAGCCATACCTTGTCATATGTCCAAAGGTGCATCTCAAGCCGGTCCAGAGAGGTGATACTCCCTCTCTATGCGACTTTGGTCAGGCCGCAGTTGGAGTACTGCATCCAGTACTGGGCACCGCACTTCAAAAGGGATATGGCCAGCCTGGAGAGGGTTCAGAGGAGGGCCACCCACTAGGTGAGAGGGCAGCAGGACTGGCCCTATGAGGAAAGACCGAGGGACCTGAACCTGTTCAGCCTCAGCAGGAGGAGGCTGAGGGGAGACCTGGTGGCTGCCTACAAGCTCATCCGGGAGGAACAGCAGCAAATAGGCAGAGCTCTTTTCTTCCCAGCACCACCTGGGGTGACAAAGAACAATAAGCTGATTGAGAATAGGTTTAGGTTAGAGATCTGAAAGATTTTACAGTTAGGGTGGCCAAAATCTGGAACCAGCTTCCCAGGGAGGTTGTCCTTTCCCCTACCTTGGGCATATTCAAGAGGAGGTTGGATGATCACCTGTCTGGGGTCTTGTGAACCCAGCATTCATTCCTGCCTGTGGTAGGGGGTCAGGCTAGATGATCTGTTCAGGTCCAGGTCCCTCCTGACCCTAGCTACTATGATACTGTGAATACAGTATCCACGTCTGAGGTGTTACATCTTCAATAATATATTCTATGGCAAGGAGGTGGACAAGTACATAGGAAAACCTACAGACCACCTATTTTTATTTTGTTTCAGATCTACACAGAAACTATATTGCTACCTTGAAGCATTCAAAAATCAAGGTAGGTTCCAAAACATTATGAGTTTGTATTAAAATAAGTTTGCGTTAAAATAGTTCAAATGAGTAAAGTGTGAAGTTTGGGGGTTTTTGTCTGCTTTCAGTCTCTCAGCCATTGTAGTTCACATTCTCAAGCTTATCTGCACAACTATAAAAAAGGTATTTTAAAATCTTTTTTATACAAAAGCAGAGATTGTAATGCAATAAAAAATATCAGCAACTGAGGCCTTAAAGGGAATAAAAAAACAGAAGCATCATAAGGCTTGCAATAAAACAAAAATCAAATAAGTTAGAGAGGAGGGTAACAGTGGCCCTTTAAAGCACTTGAGATTAAAGTCTCAGAGGACATGTCCCCTCAAGTGGGAACATGCTTTTCCCCAGGGACAAATAGCAGTGGCAAACCTTGTGCCACTGCTACTTGACCCCAGGGAACACCCATGCAACACACACTCTGGCACATTGTCCCAGAAAGGGGTAGCTGAGGCTGGGAACAGCAACCATGTTGGTGCCAGCAGCCTTATCTGGAGTCCTGGGGGCCTCTGGAGCCATGATGCTCCTGCACCAGCAGGCCAGCCAGGCTTGTTTTGAGAAGGATATATGGCTTCCCCATGCACTGCCCGAGTTTTTTTAGGTATGGGGTTTTTGACCTCAGGATTTCCTAGGGTCATTTCCCCCCTTCCCCCGTGCTGCAAAGTAGCAGTACAAGGAAAGCCTGCTTGTGTAGCGTGTGGCACCAGAGACAGCTCTGTGGCCCTGCATACATACATCAGTGCCCATTTGGACCTTCTCAGAAAGGCCAAAATACAAGATCTTTTTCCTATACTATTTTTTTTCCAAACTCAGCACGCAAAGGCTCTACTGGAGGTCATGATTTCATAGGGCTAGGTGTCGTACAGATGTTGACTTGACACGTGGGAGATCAACACTCAGGATCTCAATACTGCACTGTTAGATAGGAGAGCACAATACAAAATGATACACACACACACACGCACACAAACTACACAAACTCTATGGATTCATACAAAACTATATGCACATACACAAGCATGCACTTTCGTGGCTGTGTGTTAACACTATGAGGCATTTGGGGTAACTTGGTGTTTGGCGTTACTTGAGGTCAAGTGGCCCCGGGGTTATTCAGGGCCACTGGGGCTCAGGGTAACTTCAGGTTAATCGATTAAAGGAAAAGCTGAGAGTTCACAGTGGAGAAGCAGTGCCAGGGAGAAGCCAGCACAGAAGGTGGGGCCAGATCTGAGAGGCTGTGGGGAGCCAGGAGGTATGGGGAAGGTGCGGGTGCTGAGGGCCAGGTCGGAGAGCCAGGGAAGCCAGAGAATGAAGAGGCAGGCAGGGAAGATCAGGGAAAGAAAGCAGAGGTGGCAGGACCCAAACAGGAAAGATCAGGGAGAAGGCGGAGGTAGCAGGACACAAGTGGGAACAGAGAGAGAGAGAGAGCTCAGGGAGAGAAGGCAGAGAGAGACAGGAAAGATCAGGGAGAGAAGGCAGAGGCAGTGAGACATGAATGGGAAGTCAGGGCAGATTGGGAGGCTGCAGGAGGCAGTGGAGTTGGGCTGGAAAGACTGAGAGAGAGAAAGCAGGCAAAAGCCAGAGCCAGGGGAAATAGAGCTGACAGAGAGGAATGAAACCCAGAGGGAGGTTGAAGAGATGCGAGGATATAATTGGGAGCCTGCAGCAAGACAGAGACCAACTTGAGGTCAAAAATATTAGTTTTGTTAGACAGGCACTATACTATATAGCTCACAAAGTTATTGGTTCCTACACACACACACACACACACACACACACACACACACACACACACAGGTAGCAGGAGAGGAAAGACTTGGTGGAGGGATTGAAATCAAGGTGTGTAGGGACAAAGTCCAGGTTCTTTGCTTGGGGAAGGAAGGTGGGCGATGGTTATCTATCCTGACCTGAGAGTTGATCCTTGATGGCTAGTTGGGGTTTTCTCCAGCAAGATGTTGTCCAAAAGGGGCCACCAGCAGGGCTTCTGGGTAGATAGAAGATGTAGCATAGTGCTGGTCCAGATGGAGAGGGCATCTCAAAGAGATCACACTCTATTACCCCTTTTGTAGGGGAGGGCTACCTGTGTCTCCTATGAAAAGGACATGTCCAGGCAAGAACAGTCCTGCTCAGATGCACACTTGCAGATCCAGGTGTCCTCACTGGGGCCTCATGGGGCACAATGGTGGGGTTGCTGGTTTCTGTAAGGTCTTTGATTTCCAAATGTTGGGTTTCTATAAGTTCTTTATCTTTCAAATGCTGGGTTTTGTCTCTGTTCCTGGCTGAGTCAATACAAGGCAATGGTTCAGTAGTTGAACTGATCATTCAGTAGAGGCCTGCTACCATTGTACCTCAAGTACCCTCATTCATTCCCATTCATTCAGGAACCAATTTACATGAGACTGGTTAGACATGAGTCACAGTTACAACATACTATACAATTGGTTATACCCATGAAGGAGACACAAGATGGAGGCTTGACATACAAAATGGAAACTTGACATTACATTACAGACACAGGCCTAAATCAGTAAAAATCAATACAAACATAATAGAATACTATTTACAATATAAAAGGGGCTTGTTAATATAAGGGAATATAAGAACTTAACTTAGTTTACCCTGATACTACTTGTAATCACTTATAAGGGATAGAGAGAGCAGAGAGAAAGTCAGAAATGGCTGGGGAAGGGAAGAGAATGTATTTTTAAATTTTAAAAAAACCTGGGGGTTTTGCTACATAGACACTGCAATAAGGAAATTCTCTACTTTAAGATTTTTAATCTAAATTGAAACAATACAATAAAATAATAGGAAAAAGAATAGTTGGTTAACAAATTATGGTTACATAGGCTACCTATGCACAAGTTTGGTAATTCCAAATCATAATTTGCATCCTGATCAGAGGGGGTGGTGGGGCAGGAGGGTAAGGATGGTGGAAGCAAAAACTTACCTTGTCATGCAGGGCTGCTGCTGCTGCCTTAGCACCAACTCCCTGAACACAAGTTGCTGCAGGAGCATGGGCCCCCCTCAGGGCTGTCATTCTGGGACCCACTCTGAATCAGCACCTGGGACTAGTGCCCCACACCCCACCCCCAAGTTACATGCTGATTTGGATAGTGATGCGTGTATACATAAAGTATCACTGCTTTAATTACAATAGAATAAATGGCCAGGTGAGGCAGATGCATCAACACAACCCTGTTGCCCTACAGTGTTAAATAGGGTCAGAAGGGACTTGAGCAGATCATCAAGTCCAATCCCCTTCCATGGACAGGAAAGAATGCTGAGGTCAAACGACCCCACCTAGGTGTTAATCTAGCCTCCTTTTGAGGGCCTCCAGGGTAGGAGTGAGCTTTCCCTTGAAGGTGCTTCCAGATCCTACCCACCCTGACTGTGAAGTAGTGCCTTCTGGTATCTAGCCTGAATCTACTCTTGGTCAACTTATGGCTGTTATTCCTTATTACTCCCGGTAGCGCTCGGGGGAACAGGGACTCTCCCATAGCCTGCTGGTCCCCCTTGGCCAGTTTGTAAATGGCCACCAGATCTCCTCTGAGCCTTTTCTTGTGGAGGCTGAACAGGTTCAGGTCCCGTAGCTTCCAGCTGTAGGGCCTACCTTGCTGCCCCCGATCATGCGAGTGGCTCTCCTCTGGACCCTCAAGATACTATCCACATCCCTCCTGAAGTGCAGTGCCCAGAACTGGACACAGTACTCCAACTGCGGCCTGGCCATTGTCGCATAGAGGGGGAGGATCACCTCCTTGGACCTGCTCGTGATGCATCTGTGGATGCATGACAAGGTGAGGTTACCCTTTCCAACTGTGTCCCCACACTGTTGGCCCATGTTCATTTTGGAATCATAATGACACCAAGATCCTTTTCTGCCTCTGTGCTGACGAGAAGTGAGTTCCCCAGCCTATAGGCATACTGCTGGTTCTTCCTCCCCAGGTGCAGTACCTTGCACTTGTCTGTATTGAATCTCATCCTGTTCTCACCCACCCACCCCTGTAACCTGTCTAGATCCAGTTGCAGCCTGTCTCTCTCCTCCAGTGTGCCCACTTCTCCCCACAATTTTGTGTCATCCATGAATTTGAACAAGGTGCTTTTCACCCCCTCATCCAAGTTGCTGATGAAGATGTTGAACAGCGCAGGCCTATGGCAAGCCCTTGGGGACCCCGCCACCCACATCCCTCCAGGTTGAAAGAGACCCATCCACCACCACTCTCTGGGTGCAGCTCCCCAGGTCAATTTGTGACCCATCTGACTGTGTATGCATCAACACCACAGTCACCTAATTTCTTAATGAGAATGGCGTGAAAGACAGTGTTGAAGGACTTTCTAAAGTCCAGACTACGTCCACCACAACACCTGCATCCAAGAATTTTGTGACCTGGTTGTAGAAGTCCACCAGGTTGGTCTGACAGGGCCTGCCTCTAGTGAACCCATGTTGGTTGCCCCTAAGCATGATCTCCCCTGCTGGCCCCTCACAGATATGCTCTGGATAATTTTCTCAAAGAACTTCCCCAGGACCAAGGTAAAACTAATGGGTCTGTAGTTTCCTGGGTCCTCCTTCCTCCCTTTTTTGAAACTGGGGACCACATTGGCCCTTTTCCAGTCCTCTGGCACATCACCAGAGCACTATGAGTGCTCGTAAAGCTATGCCAGGGGTCCCACAATGACCTCTGCTAATTCCCTCAGCACTCTGGGGTGGAGTTCATCAGGACCTGCTGACTTGAACACATCTAGACCCACCAAAAGTTCTCTGACACACCAGAAGTTCACTGACTAGGTCCTCACTGACCCTGGGCCTGGCAGCACCTCCCCTGGGGCCATCAGGGACCCCAGTGGGGGGATGCCCCAGTCCCTGCTCAAAAAGATGGAGGCGAAGAAATTGTTAAAGAAGTTAGCTTTGTCATCTAGTGTGACCACCAGATTTCCAAGCGTATCCTGCAGAAGCCCTACATTATCCAGTACCTTCTTTTTACTCCCTATGTATTTAAAAAAAGGACTTCTTGTTCTCCTTGATCCAGATCACTAGTCCCAATTCCATCTTCACCTTAGCCTTCCTAACAGTCCCCCTACAATCTCAGACAATGGAGGCATGATCCTCCTTGGCGATGGCCCTTCCCTTGGGTATACACCTCCTTTTTAGCTTTGAGACATTCGTGGATGCTTTTGGGGAGCCATGGGGCCTTTTGAGCACTCCTGCCCCCTTTGATCCGTGTGAGGATTGTCACCTTTTGGGCTTGGAGGATCATCTCCTTAAAGTCCCTTCTTAAGAACCACTCTTACTGGACTCCCAACTCCCCTCCCGTCCGGAACCTCAGTGTCTCCCTGACTAGTCTTCTTACCTCATTGAAATCCGCCCTCCTGAAGTCTGGGGCTGCTGTCTTGCTGCAGGCATTTGACACCGTGCTGGATTGTGAATTCCACAATGATCACTATTTCCCACGTGGTCGAGCACCTACAGTCCACTCATCAGGTTGTTGTCCGTGGCCAGGACCAGGTCCAATAATGCATTTACCCTGGTAGGACTGTGTACCTCCTTGGTTAGATGGAGGTCTTATAACTTGGCTACGAACCTACATGACTGGTCAGACCTGGCTGACTGCTCTTCCCAGCAGATGTCTGGATAGTTTAGGTCACCCATGATGATAACATCCTTTGACTCAACTGCCTCTGCAAGCTAACCTGAGAATTCCTGGTCCAGCTCTTCCACCTGGTTGGGTGGCCTGTAGTAAACCCCCACCATTAAATCTCTTTCCCCATGACCCCCTTGTATATGGACCCAGAGCACTCCGGACTGCCCCTTCTCACCCAATGTTGTTTGTTGAGGACGCATATTGTTCTTTGATGCAGAGTGCCACACGCCAACCTTTCTTCCTTGTTCTATTACTCCTGTACAGCCTATAGCCCTTGATGTTTACTGCACAGTCATGCACTGGATCCCACCAAGTTTTAGTGGGATTTTGTTGGGATTTTTAATAGAAAGACCTCTGCCTACTTAGTCCTGCACCTGGTAACCACCATTAAAAATCTTTTATTTTAAGCTATGGAAAGAGAAGGAAATACTATAAAACATTTGAAATATAAAGTTTAAATATGGACTTCATTTTTAAAAACATCCCTTTGTCCCTTTCTCTTTAGAAGTAGAGAATATTTAGAAAGAGAGAATAGAGGCAGAGAGAAAGGGTGACATGCTTTTAGTTAGATTATATTAAAAATGGCACTAACTGTCCTTTTTGAGGAAAAAAGGGGAAAAGATAATTGAGATAGGCAAGAGATGCTGTCCTTGCTCTTGTTGTTGAAGTCCAATATCATTTCCTGGAAGATGAGACAAAGGTATACACTGAAACAAAAGAGGAGAGAAGAAAGAAACACCAGAAATGAAAACTGAAGTTTCTGCTTTGCAGCTTCACTGCTGAGCTGAGGAAGACAAGACAGCATACAGACTTATCAGCCTCTCCAAAGCTGGCAAACTTGCACCAGCACCAAGTCATTAAAGATATTGTTTTTAGCTGCCGTTCTGGTCACAGACTCAGAGCAGACAGCTAGGACTTAAAAAAAAAAAAAAAAAAGAGGGGAGGAGGGTAGCAGAGGAAGAGGAAGAAATAAGGTTGGGAAGAAAAAGGAGGCATGAGGGAAGGCTAACCCGATGTCTTGCATTCCAAGTGCTGGTCAGGCCACGGCCAGAATTCTCCAATTTGGTCTGGTCAGCTTCAGACACACATCATAGTATATGTGTGGTAGTTTACCCCAGTTTTACTCTAAAGTAAATTTATCCAATAGTAAGGAAATTAAACTCTTCCTTTCTTGAGTTTACCACCCAGAAATGGCATTTTACTGTGTTTCATCATTGCCTGGAATGAAGCAGGTTAGGAGAGTGAATACAAAATGTGTTCCATGTAGTAATTTCTCCATACAACAAGTTACCGCACATTTTTTCAAGAGGTAATTTTACCTAGTATTTAAGAGACTTGCTTGGTATAGCTGTACAAAGTAAGTCTGCTCCACTATGTAGCAAATTTTACTTAACTCTGTAGGAAATCTGTTTTCTCTACTTCTTCAGGATTAAGTTAATGAAGGCCCAATGGTGGGTAATAGGGTCCTTGGAGAAAGAGGTGACAGCTAATATAGTAAGCACCCTCTTTTTATACACCCATTATTTGGGCATCCGTGTCAAAACTAGAGGAGGGGGAGAATAGCCCATTCTCTCAGTATTTTGCCCAATAGCTCAGCCTGATTTTCAGCACATTAATTCAGGTTCATTGATTTCTGATCTGACAACTCTTCTTTTATTTACCAGACATTATCTTAATGCAATCTTTGATTGGTATTAATCAATCTTTTTGTTTATGTTAATCCAGTCTGCCTCTAACTTCTGTCAACTTTTTATAAATGATTTTATGTGGCAGAGTTGTACTTTTGCTTCATTAGATGACTTAGAGTATAGGCCACAGTACAACAATCCCCAATGGCTGCTCAACCTTGCATGAAGCACCAAAGGCTTTAACAATGTGAACAGAAAGGAAAAGGTCAGATTTCAAAAATGTTAAAGATCAACAGAAAAGATTTGGAAACATGTATACATAACGGAAAAGAGGAAGAAACAAAAATGAGCCTCAGGTTAAAGGCCGAGTGAAAGAGAGGATTGGCGGTGTTGTCAACTTTAGCAGAGGATGAAAGTAAAGTGAGAGAGTTTTGTTTTATCCATATGAAGCTTAAGCTGATAAAGATACATCCAAAAGGAGATGTGAGATAATGAACGCAAAAGGAAATGTGAAAATAATCATTGTAAAGATGGCAGCTAATGCTACAGAGCATGGGGAGATCAGTGCTAGAAATTATTTAAAACAAAATGTGAAGATGGCCCAAAATTAAATCTTATCAGACAGTTAAAATGAACAGAGGCAGGAAGATGACAGCAGGAGTCTTTTCCATGTGCACTCATTCTGCATGTTGGCAAGCCATTTTCATAATAGAAGTCTCACTGATATTTTTGTATTAGTACATGCTCTAAATTGCTCAGATCTGCATAATTAGACCATTTTTATGTTTAAGTATAATCCTATTTAGTACAAAACAATGTTGCAGAGACATTTTAGCCCCTACTGAACCATCCAGGATTTACTACAGAAGTGCTAGGAGCTTCTAATCCCAATGATGTCTACGTATGATACAGCCCCAAACTTGCTGTATTACATGTACTTGTATATTAACCTCAACATTATTTTAGGATAATTTTTCAGTTTATTTTCCTTTATTTTAAATGATGGAAAAACATACATTGTTATTATTTCATTTCACTTGACATGCACAGATTTCCATTGAAATTGTTCTCTCACAATAGTAATTTTGCATAATAATGGCATCATTAGCTCAGCCTCCAATGACTTGCTCTGAAATATTTTGCTATTGCAATTTCACATTGTAACAGCATTGTAATGACATTGTAATAGGTTGTCCATACATTTGCATTGAAATGGGCTCAATATAATACTCACTATTCATCAAAGCATTGACATAGGGTCTCTACAGACTTGCAGTGGAACATTTTGCCACTGAATTCCAATACCAAATAGCATTATAACACTGATGCTTCATTATAGGGTCCTTATTATATTGAAATTGTTTTCCCACCATGATATTGCAGAGAAATCTGCATGCAAATATTTGGCAAAATATATGCATCTAATCCAAGCGACTAGGGAATTAGTATCACAAAATAAATGACAGTCTCTATCATGGTTCACCTACTCATTATAATTTCACCTTTGATAACTCAGAATCAATGTAATGGAGTCACTTTTCCACTTTATCTTCTTTCATCAAGGCATTAGAGCTAATGAAGAGCTTGGAAAAAAATAAGTCCATTTGAAAGTGGGCAAGCAATATAAGCAGTTTAGTAGCACGCATTATTTACTACTTCTGAACAACTTTTTCCGAAGCAAAACCACACAAAAAAAAACCATATAAACCACTTTTTATCAACTTCCAAGCCACTGCAGTTGCAGGTGTCTGAGGTAAGAAGCTGCAGATACTTTGCCATATAACAGAAACTTACAGAACATATACAACAGCACCTGTAGCAGCATCCAGCATGTCACAAGCAGATGGGCATGTCTGGATGACAATGCTTTGAACAAATTCTAGCTATTACACTATCCTCTAAACTGTCAAAATTTCTTCTGAAAAATTATACTTATTTGCTTGATAAAATAAAACCTTTACCATTCGGGAAATCCATTCATTGCACTGAGCAATCTTATTGAGAGCAGCAGTGAAAGAGAAGAATCCTCATGCCCCGCCAAAACCATTTAAAGACAACCATTATACAAGCTACATCTCTCCAGGTGCAGCAGATTTTGCTCTGACACTTACAGGCAAACTGCTAATGCACTGAGGATGCTTTTTGAAAAATATTCTGGATTCACTAGGTTATAGAATATTATTTAGTTGACATTGTACATTTATATTTGAAAGTAAACAGTCAACCTTGAAGTGTATAATTTATGCAGAATGCAGACTGCCAAATCTGTTTTCGCTTCCTTTCAAATTATACATAAATTATATATTGTTCCCACTTTAGTACATTCACACTACTAACAGCAATAGCATATGACGGAAGGTGAGGAAGTTGTCGCTATGCATGAAGCTGAATTCCAATGGATGCATCTCAAGCAACAGTCTAGATAGTTTCATAGTAGCTAGGGTCAGGAGGGACCTGAACAGATCATCTAGTCTGACCCCCTGCCACAGGCAGGAATGAATGCTGGGTTCACAAGACCTCAGACAGGTGATCATCCAACCTCCTCTTGAATATGCCTAAGGTAGGGGTGAGGAGATGTTTAGCTGTGGGTATTTAGCTGTGCAATGTCTTTCTGTAAGCAGACTTTTGCAAGTGTTAACAAAATTACAAAAAATGGTAATAGTTATTATAATGCCACCTCCTGTTTGCAAGGGTTGAGTGTTTGTGTTTTCTTGAAATACATTTATACCTTGTAAAGGATGCAATGCAGACTGTCCTATAGATTCAAGTCCTTGATTTATTCACAGAATAGCTACAGAATCAATAGCAACACTGGCTTCCTAAACTAGACCGCCAATGTGCTTCTAATGAGCTCGTACAGAAATGGCAAATAAGGATGTGGACACGCACACAAACCAAGACTTAGCTCAAAATCTCATTTCTAATGTGCAATACATAACTGACAGCTTTCCACATCTGCAAGGTACAGTTTTTAATACATTTGTTAACTGAATTCTGTGCCTTAGTTCACAAATGGCTACCTGTAAACTCATTCACTCCTATGCATCTAGACCACCTACTTGCATTAACTCACCTTTGCCAGTTCCTCAGGGGAGCATCTCAGTCACTTTACTTATTTGCCATTATTCCATGAGAAACCACTTGCTATTTGCCATGGTTGTCTTTATGGGAAGCTGTAACAGAGAGCCCATAACTCCTGCTACTTTTAGAGAAAGCAACAGGCTAAGCTGGCTATATAAGACTGCAGCAAAGAAGTACAGGCTGGCTCTTACATAAAGGGGAAATTCTTGTATGTGTCTGAGGAGCCACATGAAAGGAACAGATAGCACTTGGAAACATATAAGCCCAGGGCCTCACACAGGGGTCAGTCTGGCCCTGCATGCTTCAGGGAGAGGAGCTCCCAGGGAAGATGGCTGCAGGAAACTGGCCCATACTATCCCAACCTATCCAAGAGACAGAAAAAGCCAAGGGGGAAGTATAGCTTGTGACACAGTAATGACCCAGAGCAGGGGAGAACTTTAGTCAGAAGTTTGTTTATATTTCTGCTATAATTAGGTTTATGACTGGAAGACTGAGTTGTAGCTACAGAGGGAATATGGAAGCTACAGGGGCACCTAAGTGGCACCCAGCATATCGCTCCCTTGTCAGGGCCAGGGACCCAAGGAGCAGAGCAGCATGCAAGCCACCTAGCTAGAGTCGGGGACCCCCAGGGGGAGAGTAGTATGCAAGCTGCCAAATCAGGGTCAGGAACCCCAGGGACTGACACAAGAGACCAAGGCCAAGGGCCCAGAGCCCAAGATGTTGAGCCCAGAAGCCAAGGTCAAGGCCACTGAAGGTGGGCTGGGGGTCACAGCTAGAGAAAAGAGTCCAAAGCTAGGAAGGCAAAAGCCCTGACAAAGATTTGAGACCTGAGGGGCCAAGTACAGAGTTGGGGTCAGGGCCCCCATCACCAAATACTGAGTGACACCTATGAGACATCAGTATGGCTAGAAGGGAGTATAGAGGCCAGGTCAGGTCAGGATTGAAAACCTGATACTGCTATGACCATAAGTGGGACAAACTATACTTGTCAACACTGAGTGCCAGGCAGCAGTTAATTAACTTGGCAACCCCGAAGGTGCCAATGACTTCGGATGGATGAGTGTCTGAGGAGGGTAGTGGAACCTTTCATGGAGGAAATGTCAACAAAAGGCAGATGAGCATAATCACTCAGTGATTTTGCCAATGGTATCCACAGGGAGCAGATCAGGCTCTTCAGCCATGGGTGCCAACCAATCTAGGACTGGAGCCCCAAAGGCAGGCAGATGGAAGTCCTCCTCTGCACTGGCAACTCCTGCAGCACAACTGGTTCCATACATATCAACTTCTGCCCTTCCTTTGGACCAAACCAGGGAAGCTAAGAGGGGGATGCTGATACAGGGACAAAGCAACATCTCAATATCAACTGCCCAGGCTATTCCAGCCACACCACATGGAGAGGATTCTTGTTATTCAATCCTTGCTAACACCACAGACACAACATGGAAGGTGGCAGTTACAGGTCATAAGCTCTCACTTGATTAATGGAGAGGAGGTACCACGGGTCACCTCCAATGGCAAGAGGAATCATTGCATACAACTGGTCAGCTACCACCCACCATAATGCCAGGCAGCCTCCAGACAGTTAGTTGCTGATCCACCACAGCCCGTCTGCTTCATTGGATACATAGGACTAGGCCAAAAGCCACAGAGTGGACAGAAGCTTTGCACCTGGTAAAATGAGAAACCAAGAACTTTCCAGCTTGGAAGCTGGAACATCAAGAACATGCATCCTGGCTTGACAGATATGATGACCTACAGTATACAAGCAGCATTCGGAAATCAGTCTTGATTGACTGTGAGCTGTGCAAACTCAATGCTGACATTGCAGCACTCTAGGAAACAAGACTGGCAGATGCTAGTTCCATTCAAGAGGCCAATTATACCATCTTCTGGCAAGGGAAAAGCACTGAAGAAAATAGTCTACATGGCGTCAATTTCTATGCGAGTAACGGATTGGTAAAGCTTATAGAAACACTCACTGTGAAGTCAGAGTGCATCATCTTACCTAGACTTCAGATGACCATTGGTTCTGTGAATATTATCGGCTCTTATGCACCAACGCTCAACTCGAGCCCTGAGGAGAAGGATAAATTTTAGCAAGTCGTCAAAGGAATACCACCAACTGAGGGACTAGTCCTCCTTGGAGATTTCAATGCAAGAGTTAATGCAAACAACTCACGGCCAGATTGCCTAGGACATTTTGGGATCAGCAAGATGAATCAAAACAACCAACGACTTCTTGGATTCTGGGCCCAAAACCAGCATCAGAAGATCAAACACAGATGTGATATTTTCCCTGCATCAACTTCAAGTAAAGTGCAGAGAGCAAAACTGATCATTGTACATCATCTTTGTGAATCTTCATCACGCTGTAATTACAGTGTGTCAGAACAGGCTCAATTACTCAAGTCTGCTGGAGCACGGTAATTACCAGCAGACCCCAGTGTCGTGTGTATCAGTATACCCACACTGAAAAATGGTGGTAGGGCACCTTGAAGTGCCCTACTACCATTTTTCAAGAATGGCAAATGGGGATGCTGATACACATGATGCTCATGGACGCTGATACATGTGACACTCTGGGTGCAACTCTCTGAGCTGTGCTAATTAAAGTGCCCTCCCCACCACTTCCCAGAGCACATTTATAAACACCAGTTTCCAAATAAAAGGGGTCTCTAGGGAGCTAAGCAGGAATCTATAAAAGTTTCCCTTTTCTGATGCAGCCAGCTCTGCATTAAGCCCAGGAGGACCTAATAACCCATGATATATGATTTATCTGGAAAAGCCACCATTGTTGAAAAAAATGTATAGTGAATGAAGCGGTGTTAGCAGTCTATCAGCTATTGGCTTTAAAAGCTAATACAGACAATGTGCTTAAGGAGGAAAAAAGGGTTTCCTTTTTTCAATGTATATCAGGAAAGGGGGGAGAATTATGCTGCCATCTATTCATCCAGAGGCATCTAGGGCAGTTGCACAATTTCTGGGATAGCACTATCTGCACAGTGACAATCACAGTAGCACAATTAGCTGCCACTGCAAGCACAGCTAGTTTTGCGGCCCTCTACAAAGGTGGCACCAGAGCGGCTGCCCCATTTCCCCACCCCACCCCACCCTCAATTATGTTATATCTGCCCACCTCATCCAAAGACGCTTGGAGAAACTGAGTCTGACCAGTGAGTCCTGAAAAGTAGACATAAGGATAAAAGCCAAAGTGTGCCACCTGATGATTCTGCAAAGGAAACAACCCACCAGGCAATGCAAGGATGTGTAACACAACTTTATTAAACACCTCAGTGGTAAATTGGATTTTTATCTCTCTTGGCAAGATTAGGGGTGACCAACTTTTGGCATACATACCATAATTGGGACAGGCAGCCTTTGTGTGTGGCATGCAGCAGATCATGGAAGGAACAAGTAGCACAGCAGCAAATAGGGCAAAGGGCATAAAGCAAAGCAGCAGATCAAGAAGGGGAAGAGGAGCACAGTGGCACTTGAAGAGATTGCAGAATTCTCACTCTCATACCTGCCAAAAAGTTTGTCCCTCACTAGGCTTTATGAAGAGAGCAGCTGCTATTGGAAAAGGAGGCAAGCCTATCTGCACAAATAAGAAGCGAGTTTGAGGATTTCCCTCTGAGTGCCAAATTGTAAAACAACAGTCTGTTTGAGTAGGTTGAAGTTTTACTATTCCATAGAACTCTATATAACAACTATTAAACTCTGAGTCTATCCAGTCTATATACTCCTTTTCATGCTAAAAATATTTGTCCCAGTTGCATAGTCATTCCCACACTTAATCATTAATAATATATATCTTTTTCCTAAACATAATTTTTAACCTGATGATCACAGTTGTCTAATTGACCACTGTTTAATCATTAGTGTTGCCCAGGATTCCTAGGTTCCATATCAAGATTGCCATGGACTTGGTGCTTGACGGCAGGCAAGCACCAAGTACCCTAATAAAACCATCTGCTAAAGGTACATACTTGTCTACCTTCCAGGGCCATGGTAAGGGCTAGTCAATTAACATTCTTAACATGTTAATTGGCACTACTTCACTGTCAGGGCAGCTAGGAGCTGGAACCAACTTCCAAGGAAGTGGTGCTCGGCCCTACCCTGGGGGGTCTTCAAAAGGAGGCTAGACAGCCACCTAGACAGGATCATTTGACCTCAGCATCCCTTCCTGCCCATGGCAAGGGGGCAGACTTGATCTGCTTAGGTCCCTTCTGCCCCTACCTACTATGAAACATAGTTTAAGAGTCTCAGATAACAGGACAAAATCAAAGAGATATTATAAAAGTATTTAAATTGTAGATTTACCAGTTTTGCAAAACAACATGAAGTTCACCCTATCTGATCATGAGTTTAAACCTGAAATACAATCCAAGCCATTGCAACTTGCCAAAGGAATTAGCGGCCAATTGCTGACATTCAAAAATCCCCATGTGGACAAGGAGCACCATCTAGTGTTACAGAGAAATTTCAGTTTCATGTTTTCCCACCCATTTCAGCTTTATTGCTTTTATTTATTTGGATTGTGGTAGCATCTATGATTCACAGTAAGAAATCCATTGGATTGTTGTTTGCTTTTTTTTTTTTTTTTTATGACTTCCCATTCCATGAAAGCAAGTGCTCAAGGGAAAAGCTCTTTGCTTTCTTAGAGTTTCCTGGAATTGGCTAACAACATAGATTTCATGTAAAGCACGTCTTACCAGAAAAACTGAAGTAAAGCTTATAATTTCAAAGACAGGATAGTCAGGAGTTTGGATAGAAGGTTGCTCATCTCTCCTAGGAGAACATAAAACTCCTAAGTGATTATATAGAAATGATTAAATAATAATCTAATCTAGTGATGGGAGATGAGCATATTAGAAACAAGCAGCTAATAAATCTCTTAAATAGATATTTGGGTGTTGTGGGGTTAGGCTAGGAAATGAGCAACACAGTGTTCTCAAGAGAACAGGGATGCCATAGCTAAGAGGCAATAAGCATGCTTCAGTAGGAATCATGACTACCCAGCCCACCCAGGACTAGGCCCAAAGCCTGTAGCATATACTCTGTTTAACTTTAGTGACCTGCTCTCCAGCCTGGAATTGCAAATATCCAAGAAGCAGCATACTAGTTCTCCCAAAAAAGCCAGTATGCATGCTTCTATCCATATTGCATGGTCTGATCGCCACACAGGTTGTGTGACCCTACACTTTTGGGCATAGATGGACCTTACTGATTGCAATGGCTAGCACTTCATGAGGGAATCACAGAAGTGTACCCAATCTGCTGCTGACAGATTAACATAAGGAGATGGAGGACTAGATAGGCTCCTTTCACTTTGTCTGAGTTTCAGGTTTGGTTCAGGAGTTATGACAGGATGATAAAAGGTATAGAAGGCAAAGCAAAGAGCCACAAAAAAATCATTCAAGGATTAGAGAAAATACCTCAGTGAAAGACTAAAAGGGATGAAACTGTAGCTTATCAAAAAGAAGACATAGGGTTAACTTGCTTACAGTGTATAAAATACTTCATGAGGAAAAAATATACAGTACAAAGGGCTCTTTAATCTAATGGCAAAAAGGATAACAAGAGCCAATGGCTTTAAGTTGAAGCCAGACAGATAAGCTTTAGTCAAACATGTTAGTAGGCTCAATACAGAAGTATTTGGTAAAATGGAAGGGCCTGTATTATGCAGGGGGTCAGACTAGATGATCTCATAGTCTCTTCTGGCTTTAAATTCTGTAAATTTATGAAAAAGTTTCAGAATAATGCTGCATTGATATGGTATTTAACCAAATGCTATCTAGTGATATTTATTTTTCTCTGTAACAACATAACTCAAAAATTTGGCTCCATTGGAGGGCTGAGAGGGGGCAGGTGCCAAGTGCTCACATCCTCTCATAAGCACTGAAGCAGCAGCAAAGCCTGCCATTGCCCCTATGTAAGCTTCCAGAACGCAGGCCAGTGTTGTGATCTAAACCCACAAGCTAAGGACAGACATTCAAAAAGCCTGAGCCTGAATTGATTCAATCTTTGCAGGTTAGTCTAACCTGACTAGGCTGAACCAGTTGGAGGCTGTACAGACATCCCATAAATGGAGGCACATGCCTGCAGTGGCTCAGGCTAGAAGCTGGAGGGAGCCAGAGCAGCCCTCTCTTCCCTTCCACAGTACTGAGCTGAGGGGGGCATGGTCAGGCCCCAGCATGAAGCTCTAATTAGCCCAGCAGGAAATTGATAACCGTGTTTATCAATCCATTAAGAAAACAACAGAGGGACATTATCAGCTTCCTGTTGATTCTGCCTGTTGATTCATCAGGGACCATGTCCAGCATGTGGTCTGCTAGCTAATACACAGACACCTCCTCAGCAAGGACTAGGAGAGGGGGAATTCCAGTTTAGCAGGGAATAGCCCAGTCTGCGCCAGAGCTGCAGTCAAGAGAGCAAAAGGGAGAGGCCAGCCCTGCTGTGGAGCAGAGAGCCCTGCCCATCCCAAAGAGCATGCCGGGATGCTGGGGGTGTCTGGTTTATTTTAAACCAGCAAGGGGTCTGGGACAGACATTGCATAAACTGGTTTGAGCTGTCCATTAAGTCTGATACTACATTCAACCAGGTTTATCTCAAATCGGTTTCAGCCATTTTCAAGCAGGTTTATGTACACCGAATATCTGTTCTGTTACAGGTTTAAACCCGGTTCTGACCATTTAAACTGGTTTATGTGTAATGTCTCTCACTAGCCCCAGGGGCTACCACTCTGCTGTCCCTCCCCTGCAAATCAGGGGCTGGGGCTAGTGGCCCACTCACTCACCCCTAGTCATGCCACTGGCACAGCATGAATCCAGCATTTATACTTACAGTATGTCCTTATACTTAGAACTATATTTATTCTTTTGATTCAACAAGGGGTTATTCAGAAGCCTCTTCAAAAGAGCTAAACGCACTATACAAGCCTTTATGCTTGCCACATGGGTTGCAACTGCATGCCCCATTCTTCTTACATTAAGACAGACAAGACAGTATGTTTGATGCCATTCATACCATTTTGAAGCAAGCCTATTTTGCAAGGTAGGCAATAGCTGCTCTTATCAATGATGTCTCTTTGCAAAGCTTTTAATTGCAGTATTCAGTCTAATCAGGACATGTGGCTGGATGCTCTACAGTGTTCAGAACTTTCAGGTTTCCAGGAGACACACTGTACCAAACAGACACTATATCTGGTATTACCCACACAATTAGTGAGAGCTCCATGTGGCACTGTAAAAATAAAATGTGTCAAATAAAGGTGAAACCTACAGTGCAAATTCAATAAACCTCATCATTGTTCAGCACCATTGTTCACAAGTTAAGCTCTCTCAACAGACATGCATTCATGTTAACTAGTTCTTCACTGACCCCTACTACCCAACTTATTTTCTAAATGTTTCTGAGAAGCATTTCTATGGCTGCACATGCCAAAAATATATATGGTGCAGATAGAAGAAGTACATATGGTTCATGATACCAGTTATTAGCTCCATCATGAGTCATATTATACACTCACATAGAGAACTGGGGCATGCAGTAGACTCTGATGTCCCTGCATAGACTATCATCCTCACCAGTAGAGCAGCTTCTACCACTTCAGAGAGAGCGGACTGTTGGGAAGGGATGGCCTCCACCTCACCTGGAAAGGCAAGAAGCTCTTCTCAGCCAGAATGGCTGAACTTCTTGACAGAGTTTTCAACTAAGACTGCTGGGGATCAGATAGTCTATTAACAGTTCTAGCCCAGGTCATGTCAGCCATATTACTAATAACTTGGGCAGCCCCACAGAACCTCCTCTGATGACAGCCCAAGCAAAGGTCCCATCTCAGCCCATAGGGAAGCATGGCAGACTCGACTCCTTATACACGAACACCAGGAGCTTGGGAAACAAGAAAAAGGAACTGGCCTTTCTCTTATGTGAAAATGACTATGACCCTGTAGGCATAACAGAGACTTAGCTGGACTCTACCTATGATTGGTCTGTTGCTTTGGACGGTTATACCTTGTATAGGAGAGACCATCTTGGGAAGAGGGATGGGGGTGGTGCTCTCTATGTCAAGAATCAGTTCACTTCCCTGCAAAGTGAGTTTTCTAACCAGGAAGGGCATCTTGAGACCATCTGGGTCAAAACACAGGGAGAACATGGGGAGGATGACATGGGGGTCTTGAATGACCACAAGCTGAATATGAGTCACCAATGTGATGCTGTGACTGGCAAAGCAAACCAAACTCTGGCATGCATTTACTGATGCATCTTGAGCAAAACCAGGGATGTCATATTCCCACTTTACTAGGCCTTGGTAAGGCACAGCTGGAGTACTGCATCCAGGTTTGGGTCCCCCACTTCAGGAGGGATATGGAAAAGCTTGAGAGTCCAGGGAGAGCCACTCGTATGATCCAAGGCCTAGAGGGCAAGCCATATGAGGAGAGGCTAAAGGATCTGGGACTCTTCAGTCTGTAAAGAGAAGGCTTAGGAAGGGCTTTGGGAGCAGCCTACAATTATATAAAAGGGGTACACTAGGACCTGAGAGAACAGCTGTTCACCAGAGCTTCCCAAGGGATAACAGCGTTTAACAGCCATAAACTCCAGGAAGGCCAATGTCAACTAGACATAAGAAAAGACTCTCCCCAGAGGTGGTGCAAGCACCTACTCTGGACTCTTTCAAACAACATCTGGATATTTTTCTTGCTGGGATCATGTGATCCCAGCTGACTTCCTGCCTATGGCAGGGGGGCTGTACTCAATGATCTCATGAGGTCCTTTCCAGTCCCTATTGTTTATGAAATCTACATACACCACCTCAGGAATGATGTACCCTGAACAGCATAAATTTAGGTAATACACTCACTCCCACTACAGGAAATAGTTTTCATCTGAAATGATTCAGCAAGTTCAAACTAAATTCACAAAGCATTTCAGGATAGCCCAACTGCATTTTGGAGTGAACAAAGTATTTGCTGAAAAATATTCTCCCTGCTCTGGTTTACAACCTCTAAATCAATAGAGTTCTGATTCTGTGAGCTTTTAAAAACTTCTCTCTTCTCTGATGCAATATGAAAAAATTAAGTTCATGAACTGATGTTCAAAAGTATTTTAAACCCTACATGAAACAATCCCTTGTATGGAATGCTTCTAAATTTAATCTCTCTGTTATCTCTGCATTGTGCAAATATTTAGTCCTCAATATCAAATTACATTTCCAGCAATAAGAGAAAACAATCAATAACTTCTATTCCAGACTCCACAATACATGAAACCATCTTAGATGTCTTTCTACTTTGTATCTAGCAGATGAATTATTGAATTTATGAGGTTTAAGCTAAACTAAAACTAGCAATCAGTGAAATTGGGTGCAACTGGCTTAAGCACTGCACTGGAAAGTAGAACAAATGGCAACATTGTTCAAAGATCATGGTATTCTGCTGTGAAAATATTACAAAATTATGTGCTCTTGGATGCATACAGCTCAAGGGTAGAATCTATTTTAAGAAAAGAGCAGACTTCTCTACCATACCAAGCAGAAAGATGAAGAAGGGCATGTGCTTTTTCAAAAAACTGTCTATAAAATCACTTGCATTTTAAATCTTTGCTGTCCGTAGAAGATTTTTTTGGTGGTATCATTTTCTTGGGAATGAAACATCACTAAATATATCTCAATAGCATGGGCTCCTTCTTCCATTGTGTTAAAGCATGGCCTTATTTACAAAGAACACATCAGGGAAGAGGAAGAAAGAATATCAGTTGACATGCACTTTAACTTTTAGAGACACACAAATTGGACTGGCATTTACTGGTTCTCTCGTTTTAAATTTGCTAATTTGTTTTCTCAAAAATCAGATCCCAGGAGCTAGACTACCAAACAGAGCCACAAGTATAGTAAAAATATAATTTCACATGATTTTCATCTGTGGAGTCTGAGCTACTATAAAGACAGTTAAGGGAATGGGTGCTCCAGCATTATAAGACTGTAAGCATAATAATACTCTTTTCCGTGTGAATGAAGATCACTACTCTACCACAGTGCCGACACCTCAGCCATGCAGGCAAACAAGGCACATGCCTAGGTCCCTAACCGGGGGGTGGGGCGGACCTTCCCTTTTTCATAGAGGTGGTATGAATGGCCCTGTTTGCCTCCCTTCCCTTCTCTCCCTCTCCCCTCCCCTGACCTCATCACCACAGCAGCTGCTTCCTAGTGGCATCTCCAAGCCCCACTCCCTGCAGACAGCAGTGCCGGAGGAGGGGAGGAGGTCTCAACCAGCCTGAGGCCCACAAGTTTGTTTGCCTGGGGCCAAGGTTTCCTTTAAGCTGCACGTGTAGGCACGCACAAAGAAAGAATCTTGCCGCACATTAGCTTTTTAATGCCAGGCACCCATCTGGAGAGGAGCTGGCCTGTGGCTTCCTGGAAACCTGAAGCATGGCTGTGCTCCACTCCTGACCGCACTGGCATCCCCATAGGGAGGGAGAGTGGCACGGGCCAGGCAGCAGCAACTCCCCAAGGCAAGGTGGAGGTGGGGCCAGGGGCTAGGGCAGAGCCGGGCACTGAGCAGACTCTGCTGGCTCCAGGGAACTGATCCACTCCCCAGACCCTTCAGGTGAGCTTCGCTCTAAGCCCTGACGCCACGTGCCTCCTCGCTGCCTGGTCTGCCCAGCGGCAGGACACACATGGCTCCATGCCACTTTCAAAGGCTGCAGAGGCACGGATGCAATGTTGATTATTTTTTGAAAGCGATGAAATCTGTCTGGTAGGGAAGAGGAGTAGCTAGACATGTAATTGTGACATTTCTCAATAATATATTTCCTCGTGTTTGATCCAGTCTTGATTTATATGTCCCAGACAACTGGGCTATATATAGCTATGTACTATTTCATTTATCCTACTCTGTTCTTAGATACCTTCAGTGTTTCACGGTACCCAAGAGCTATACAGAGAATATTAAGTGATGTGATCTATGTCTGTCACATGCAATCCATTCTCTTTTGTATGCTCTCCTCCGGTGGAGAATTATACATAAACTTTTCTGTTTTGTTAGGGTTTTATATTTTAATTTTTTTTACTGTACACTTTGTAGCTATCAGAGAGCAACTACTGCAAACAAGAGAGGCATGCACAAAAAATCTACTTAAAACTACACAGGTGGAAGAGAGCTGCTTAGATCAGAGGCTACTTATATATAGTTTAGTATTTCAAGACATTTTTCTCCCAAATAATGTTGCGAGATTAATTTGTTCAGCAGACCAAAAGGGGAAGGCAGGACCAATTCAGGAACGGACTGAAGCAGCACACTCGTGGATTTCTACGTCTCAGAGGGAACATTGCCTGGGGCCCACGGAAGGGTTAATCTGGCCCTGGATCCACAGTATCTGAAGACAAGAGTATTCCTGGTTCAACTGGAAGGAAAAGAAAAAGGCAGAGCACATAATAGAGCAGAACATATGTAACAGTGCACTTAAAAGCATAATTGTTCCCTGCCTGTTACAGCTTCAATTCATCTTCCAACTTGCACCCATATTTTTGTCTCTACAGAGAATGCTAATTCTTTTTTTTTTTTTCCTTAAGAATACTTAGCTATATAGACTTCCAGCTGTAGACTTCACACTTCTGGTGGAAAGGTCATTGTCAGCTTGTAGAAATAACTGGTAATGTGTATATGCATAATTAATGTAGTATAGGCCCTGTTACTTAGCCCCTAAATTACTGTCAGCATGCTTCCTTGCAATGTGGGAGGGTCCCCATTCACCATTAGCCTAACAACTGCTCTGCTTACAGAAGTTTTACTGAGTCTTTTCAAAAGATTTGTACAATTTTATGGACATACAGATCTGTAGCAGTGGAGCAAAAGAGGGTGGGACTTAACTCTGCCTCAGCTGCTCAAAGTAACTGCACCTGTGCACACACCTGCCAAACACTAAGTGGAAGCTAAATCATGATATCTTACTTCCTCCTTGAGGACTGAAGCTACCATTCTTTAACTGCCATTTCTCATAGAGCTGCACCTGGACAGTTACTGCAGAACAGCTAATACTCAGTAAAGCACTGCCACTTCATAGCCATGGTAGAATGTTTATATGAATGGCCATACCCTTAATAACCACTACTCCATTAATGCCTCTGTTTTGGTTTCTAAATGGAGAAACATGAATATTTATTTTAGGCAATAAGAAAAAAAAAAAAAAAATCAGGTATATAATCTTTCAACCTCATGAACAAAGTGTTCTATGCTGCAGCTTGATGACCAGCCTAAGAGTAGTGAGAAATACTGAGGACTTTTGAACACTTTGTGAATGTTCAAACGAATCAGCACAAAGTACAGCCTACATATTAGTAAAATCCAGGGTTCAACACCCTGCAAACATAACACTTCTACTTACTATTACAACACTGTAACTGTAGCAAAACCCCCAGTTGTTCTTTTTTAATATATATATTATAGATATGCATTTCCTTCCCTTCTCCAATTATTTCTGGCTTTTCTTTCCTTTCCTCTCTATTCTTTATAGACAAACATAAGCGAGCTCAGACTTAGGATAAGCTTTAACATTTTTAGTTTGGTAGCAAGTTTTTGGTTTTGGATATCCACTGTTTTATATTGGATTATTATTAGGTTTGTATTGATTCTTACTGCTGTATATTGTATTATTATCATTTTTGTATGGAGTTTTATTGTTTCATATGGATATTGTATGGTTTAGACTTGCGTTTGTAAGTGATTCAAAGTAATGTCAAGTCTCCATCTTGTGTTCTCTGCCCAGGTATCCCCTGTGTCACAACTGGGAGATCCTCCCCCTTTATGCGGCATTGGTCAGACTGCAGATGGAGTACTGTGTCCAGTTTTGGGCGTCGCACTTCAAGAGGGATGTGGACGGCCTCGAGAAGGTCCAGAGGAGGGCCACTAGATTGATATGTGGGCAGCAGGATAGGCCTTATGAGGAGCGTCTGA
>JAGPOW010002673.1:7280519-7319969 GCA_030014935.1 Caiman crocodilus
TCTCCTGCTTCTGGCTCACTGCCACCTCCAACACCTGTCCTGAGCTCCTCTCTGCCTCCAAACCCCCTGTTTCTTTGCCACTGTCTTATCCCCACTGCCATTTCCTTTTCCTCTGAGCAACCAGGTTTCTGCCTCAGCTTCTTTCCTGGCTGTCTCCTCCTTGCCACCACTTATCAACCCCCACTCCCTCAATATCTCAGCTGTCTGCCTGTTTCCAGCCCCAGGCTACCTTAAGTAACCTCAAGCCTCAGTTTCTCAGCCAGCTTCTCTGTAGTTCACTGGTTCCAATCACAGTTCTGGCATCTTTCACTCCCTACACTTTAACTCTCTCTCTCTCTCACCTGAGCCTTCCCCCAAGTATCCCAGGTACCCCAAGCACATACATACACACTGTACTATCCAAGTTAGGAACTTACCTGTGTGTATGTGTAGGTGGGTTGTATGTGTGTGTGTATACACATATATACATATATACTCATATATGGCTTTGTGTGCATGATAAACAATTTAGTGATCTGCATCTAACTTTTGGAGTGAATAGTGTATGTGCTTGAATTGGTGATCAGTATGCATGTGCCTGACCTAGGAGAGAGAGAGAGAGAGAGAGAGAGAGAGAGAGAGAGAGAGAGAGAGAGAGAGTGTAAAATTGTAATTGTGTCTCACACCCTCCTGTCTAACAGTGCAATATTGAGATTCTGAGAGTTGGTCTGAACCCACAGGGCTACATAACGACAGAGCATGAAGTCCTATCTCCTTCACTCCTCTAGTTTTCATGGACAGAGACAGTCCCATGACAAACTAGACATAATAGCGCTTTCTCCCAAAAGAAGCTCATCTAACGCACTAAATGAGTTTAAAAATTGGCAGTGTTAGACAAAATACTGGTTTAAATTGTTTTGGCACACCAACATTCAGGGGCCCATGAACAAGTGCTATAATCCTCTTGAAAATGAACAATTTCTTAATTTAATACTAATAGTGTTTTTCAGTAATTGTGTGCATGTGCATGCATATGAATGTATGATCCTCTCAGACTTTGGGCCTCTGTTTTTCTAGGCTATTCGATGAGTGTCGCTTCTGACTTCCCTAGGAATAAAGGACACTCCTGAATACAAGTCCTCCATTTACAACAAGAATGTAGCTCCTAATCTCTCTCTCTTGGTAAAAATAAAAGCAGGTTCCCAGGAGGTGGTATGGCAAGAAAATTTTGGCTGCCAGAGTCACTCAGTCCTAATCCTCATTTGAGAAAAGGGATTGTGTGGTTCTTTTGTGAATATGCACTGCATTATAGTAAACTACAAATGAAGGTTAATGAGAATCATTTCATTTCACTTGGGATTTCCACACAATCTTTCATCAAAAATGCTCCAAGATCACAGAGTCAAGACTCTGTTTGAACCAAAGTAGAGCAGATGAAAGTTCAGTGATTAAGAAAAAGATTTTCCTATGAGTGATATAATCAGGAACACAAGACATCTCAAGTTTCTAACCTTGAATTAAAATGTGTGTCTTTCATTAGAGATAGATTTAAGTTATTTTTCAGCTTTAGTCTGGTCTGGACTGATACAAAGGTGTTTGCTTTTCTGAAAGCAAGATAACAAACATGTGATAATTATCTTTCTGTAAACTAAGTGGAGACAAGGTATTTGTAGTGTGAACTACAAGACAGCAAGGCAAGATCTGCACTCTCTCTCTCCTCCCAATCTGAGGCTGACCTTCCCTAACTTATCTCACAGTAAAATTAAAGTGCCTCCTCTCCACTATGTTTTTATAGCTGGATGTGGGTTATTTAATTATATGGCATAAGCATACCTGTTTCTGGGAAGACCCAGCCTTTACATTTAGAGTACCAATGTATTATTTCTAGAGAGCCTTTGTAGTATCTCTGTGCAGATAGCCATATATACATTAACGTACTTCAAATACTGTTTTATTCTGATACAGACTAGCTTTGTGAAGACAAAGTGGTCCAAGGCACCATGCAACCGCTATTTCACAAAAGACCTGTCACGGTTTTCTGAGCATTTTGATTTTCAATGCTCCAAGTGAGCCAATGCTCAATTTACACCAGATTCCATTGATACAAATTCTTTTGAGATTGCCCATATCTGCACTGAACCACAGGCTTTGCTAACAGTATAGAAAAATAATTTCTTTCTGACAGCAAAAGATATAAGTTATATTCTCTGCTGTGTGCAATAATAGTTTCTTTGCCTACCCAGCCTCCACATGGAATTCTAGGAGATGTGTAAATAATGAAACAGTAATGAAATAAGAAAGCACTCAAATATAGCCCTGGTGTTTGGGAATATGAGAGAAAAGTTCACTTAACATCCAGACAAGTGGAGAAATTGATGCACAATCCATGTGGAATTATTTTACCTATCCTAGCTATCCATAGATGTACTAGAATGTACTTTCAGAACTATATTATTTCTGCTCCATCGTATTTATACTTATTTATGATTAATCTCTTTTAACAGTGCTTTACAAATCCAAGAACATCCATATAGGTTGTTCCATTACTGGAGGAGTTGGAGTTAGGAAATGTATTGCAATATTTTTCTGATATCATAGGAATCCAAGTAGACATATCTTAACTGGATACGAGAACAGTTCCAACCTACATACATCTCAGACTAGCCATACACATTTCAATTAAAGGTTCTGCAAATGGAAGAAATAACTCAACTTCTCCATGGCAGTTATTTTGTTATTAAAGTGATAGTCTGTGAGCCTAAAGGAGTATACACAATACCAAAAACAAAGAAACAAAAAACCTCACAGAACTGAATAAAAGGCAGCAAAAATATCTAATGCATAGTCAGATAATAAGGAATAATGAAGTAGCTTCATGAAAGTATTAGTGGGTAATTTCTGCTTCTCTCTCTTCCAACAAGCAATTTTATAATACCTAAACAAAAGCAGTGAAAATACCATTTTATCATTTTGAGTAAAAATTCTTGTGCATGCTATCATCAGTTTTTGGTAGCTTTAAAAACAACTGGCTATCCCTGCACTCAGGAGCTATGTCATAGGACTAGGGGGGAATTTATCCTTCAAAACTAACAGTACCTGTGGCAGGGCACTGTTTGTGCCTGCCACTTTAAGGGCATGAAGCCAGCAGAAGGCAGGTGCCTGATTAGGCAGTCATTTTGGATTCAGGGCTGCCCATATGAAAAGGTCTTTTTGATGCTGGAGGCCAGGCAACAACACCACCTGGCTGCAGGGCTGCCGATATCATCTAGCAGTAAGGAAGGAGCTGTCGGGGATAGTTTAGGAGGCTCCATGGTCCTGGGCATGACCTAAAACCACACCCTACCAGGAATGGGTGGCCTGGTGGGGTTTTCAGTGGCACAGGAGCCCCCAGGAATGAATATGCTTAGACCCAGTAAGGTAATTGGCTGGCCACTACTCCAGTGAGGGTCATGGGAGAGGCGCAACAGACAGTACATCTGCCACCCAAGGAATGGACTAGCAAAGCCTATAGCCAAAGAGTGCCCACTCCAAGACACAGCAAGGTGTCATAAGTTGTCAACATGAGAAAGAGACCCTGTGAGAGAGGGTGGAGTAAGTGAGAGGCGGGTGGTATGAATATGTGAGTGACTGAGGGCTGATGGTGTGGTCTAAACATGCTCTGGCTATAGGCCAGGGACACGGGAACATCTGGATGCCATCTGCAAGGCTTGGGCCACGGTGTAGGGGAACTACAGAGCCACAGACACCCCCAAACATTGGGGTGCGGTAATGGGCAGCCTCCCACCTTATTTATCAACTTATTATTATCATCCAACAAGGCATGGCAGGTGACACAAGCAGGTGGCATGCCCAGAGGCAGGTGTGGAGCTAGCTGTGGCTAGCTGGGATACCCACCTTGCTACAGTACCCTAAAAGGTACACACAAATCCTCAGGGTCATAACACAGCTAAACTGCCTCCCTCTACAAAGGCCAAGGCAATCGGGTCCCAAGGCCTATGTTTGGTCTTGTCTGTGCAAAACAGTTAAAGAGATGCCTCGGCACAGCTGTGTTGAGCACACTGCGAGCACGGATGCAGGAATTTTCCCCTGTAGTGCGGGAAAAGTTTCAGTGCACAGTCAAAGCCCGCCAAAATTTTGCAGCTGCACCACCGAGTGCACGCTTGTGATTGGCTCACAATAAATTATGTACACATGTCGGTCGGCAGTTGGGTCACTGACCAAATAAAAGGCTTGGGCGATGCCTGCCTGAACCAGAGGAGAGCTCGGACTCACATAAGGAGAGATCCCGCGTGCATTTCCAAGCCACAAAGAAGGCCTGATCAACCGACAACGACTCCCCGCCGGATTCATCCGACGCCCTATACTCTGCGTGAGTGTGAGCTTTTGTGTGCCTGAGTTCCTGTTTAAGTTTGTAACTTCAAGGAACGTGCCTACAGCCTACGGACTATAAGTAAAGTGTGTTTTGGCTTCCAACAACCTGCGTGTCTAGTACCTCAATTCCTCTCCATCAGCGGCCCCATTCTGCCAGCGTTTCTCAGCCCCCACAGGTCTCAGCTTCCCATGGCGCTCTGAGGCCCCACAGCCATTCAGCTCTTGGGCTAAACACCACATGGAAATAACATTGAGCAAGTTACTGTTCAAAGTGTCACAGTTAATTCTGAAATCCCATGTGGCCAAAGGTTTACAAAGCTCCTCCTATCCTCACAGACATTACAGAGACAATGCAACCTTTTCATCACAGAAAAAGGGTATATGCCAAGAGATAACAAAAAATGTGAGCTGTGAATTTGGTTTTTATGAGACTACCCATGTAGGCATTTGCTTTCCACATTGCAGGTTGTAGCCCCTGTTACCCACCAGCTTTTTCTCCATACAAATTAAGAGAGATATTTGGGATCTGAAATATTGTATGGACCCCAGATCTTATCTGATTTTAGTCTCCTAAATGGCTTCTGAAGCAGTAAAAATGCTTGTGAAAAACACGAATCACCACAAAACCTGAAATATACACACAGCCTTACAGGAAATGTCCTCAATAATTTCCTTGGAAATATTCTTCAGTTCATTACAAAAAAATGATAGCTGTATTACTAGCAATGTGACTACTGAGTTCAGCTCCTGCTGAAGGCAGGAAGTTCAGAAAGCTATTCTGAAAGATAGTAACTTTGACTTTGAAAGCAAATAGTGATTGATTTACCTTGTACAAACTGAATAACTGTCTTGTGTGTTGGGATTAGAATAAAATACAATATTCTGCACTGATACATAGATATAATGCCAAACAGGAAGAGCTTTCAGTACTTTGATATTGCTGTTAAGAGACCTAGATTTATTATAAACCCTGGTTGAAGGGAAGACCAATTCTGTATCTATCAAGGGGCCAACACCATAATTTTGGAGTGAATAATATCTCTGTACTTCATGTGCAAATAGGTTCTTACATTAGCATTAGGAGCGGCAATGGAAAAGTATAAAGAACTCAAACCTTGTGAGTTAGAATACTGATTTCAGTGATTTTGTTAACCTAGGGAAAGAAACATCTATCTAATATTGTGCCTGGTCAGATAATTCTACTGAAATATGGTATTATTTTTTACCTGTATATAAGTAAGTATGATGTTCAGTAAAAAGACACATTTTCAGTATTTTACTTCAGTTTTAATTCAACTTCAACTAAGTAATTTTATAGCAACAAAATGAATGCATGCTCTAGTTGAATATAAAGGTTAATATTTATGAAAAATATGGTCACCCTGAACTCATGACAATATAACTTTTATAATCATCCACTCCCTTGTGAATTCAAGATATGCAATTCTCAAAAACCACTTTCAGAGAGCTCTTAAAGGTCTTATTAGGACTGCATTTCTCCAAATTGCATGTTGTCCCCAGCCTTTGAAACAGTAAGATTTGCATGAAACAAATATGCAGCTCAAGCAAAAGCAAGACCTCTCATATACACTTGCCTTCACTCCTTTCTTCTCCCCATTCAAATCTATCATCAAAATATGGATCACAGCAAAGAAATCTGCATATATTTAAAATTCACCTCAGATCCCATGTTTCCTCAAGAAAAGTTGGTGTGGGGGAAGAAGGGAAGCAGTCTCCTATCGCCCATGAAGTTATTGCCTGTTTTTGCCAGTCAATAAAGTTAGTTTCCTTTAGCAAAATGGTTCTGTTTATAGCAAAATCAAAACCTACACATCGCTCCTAGTAAATGATTCAAACATACTGGTTTATTACTGGGCCCAGTGTTAACCCCCGATTCAATAGTCAGCCAGCAGAATCTGCTAGTGTTGATGCACATGTAGTTTTACTGCACGTTTCAAATATATTCTATGTCTGTCTGTCTGACAGCACTCTTTCCCACACTTGTGGCTGGTGTCATTTGTTTAATGAAGACCCTGGGGCAAACATAGTAATAGCAACAAGGATGAGATCTCATGAGCGGAACCTGTATTAAATCAACCTGAAAAATGTATTTTAATTGTGAGTAATTGGAAGACTAGCCTACATATATAGCTGGAACAGGGTTTTTGTTTGTTTTTGAAGTAAATGAGATTTCTCCACAGAAGCCTGTCGCACCATTACGGAGTTTGATGGGAGGAAAAAACATATAGTTTACTGCACATGTTGCTCACCCCAGAAAAACCAACAGCAAAACCTTTAAAAAATTAGTGAAAATTGTCCAAGAGCACCTGGCCTCCAAGCTATTGACTACTGCAGAAAAGTTCAGGTATTATAAGCAAAATCAGCTGGAAGGTGAATCTATCGCTTCTTTTGCGACACAGTCACTGACATGTCAGAATGTTGCTATTTAAGGATGGACTTAATGAGACTCTCCAATTCAGATGCATGCATGTTACTTAATGAAACTATACAAAGGAGACTTTTCACAGAAAAAGACTTGATCTTTAAACACGCTGTTGAGATTGGTACAGCTATGGAAACTACAGCAAAGGATGTCATAGAATTGCATGGGAGAGTGCCTATGGAAACAGAAATAAATAGGTTATCAAATGTGCAACAGAAAACCCACTGCAGTCTGATGTGTGGCATTGGTGTGGAAAAGGATCTCACACCTGAGCTAACTGCTGGTTTAAAAAAATGCTACTGACAAAGTTGTAAAGGAAAAAGGCAAAAACAGTATGCCATGCTACAGAGACTAAAAAGACTATAAACTCTCTACTGAGCATTAATAAACAAAGAGATTTAGAAAAATTGATTTAGGACAAGCTTACTTACAGATGGAAGTAGAAGATTCAAAAGATTTATCTTACCATAAACACACAAAAAAGGGTTATATCAGTATACTAGGTTAATGTTTAGCATCGCTTCAACTCTTGCTTTATGGCAAGGAGCAATGGATCAGATCTTCCAAGGCATTCCAATAATGCAGTGTTATTTGGATAACATCATTGTAGCTGCTGAAACTGATGAGAAACATCTGAGAAATGTCAAGAGTGAATTAGATAATCATAAAAAGTCACCCATTATTGTCTATCAAGCTGGCATGGGTTGCATTCTCACAGCGCTGAAGCTGCTATATCATATACCATGACTGAAGGTACTGAACAGCCCCATAGCATTTATATCATGAATCTACAGAACAGAATTATGCACAGGTAGTTAAAGAAGCATTAAGTCTGGTGTGGGGAGTGAAGAAATTTAACCAACAGCTCTATAGGGCAAAGTTTACATTGGTCACAGATCACCAACCTTTGGTCTCAATTCTCCATCTTAAGAGAGGAGTGTCCAGAACAAGTGTGGCACAGATGCAATGAGGGCCTCTCTTTTAGCTGCTTATGAATTTGAATACAGAAAAACAAAGGCACATGGAAATGCAGACAGGCTCTCTCAGTTACCTATGAAAGAGCCTTCTATAATAGAAACAAAATCTACTAAAATTGTTAACATATTTGAACTAGAGATGACCCAGTGACCTATAGCATGATCAGGCAAGAAACTATGAAAGATTCCACAGAGACATATTTGTATGAAGCAACCCTGAAAAAGGTTGGAAATATAGAGACCTTTTTATACATGCAAAGATGAACTTACTATAGACCAGGGATGTGATCTGTGGGAGACTAGTGTTGTTATACCTAGCAAATTGCACACAAGAAATTTAGAAGGTCTACACATATATCAAATAGGTGCTGTAAAAATGTAGGCATTAGTCAGAAGCTGCATATAATGGCTACATATTGCACAATAAAAACAATACCTTGTTAAGGAATGCATGAGATGCCAACAGATACAGAAGATGCCTAAACCAGTATTATTGCACTCATGGGAATGTTTTTAGGACCATTTTTATGGATGATACACTTTGTGGTGCCCATTCTGCATGGCAAAATGTTTTGTATATGAAAACCATTAAAGCAGCGCAGACAGTTGGAAAATTGAAAAGACTGTTTGCAGAGACAGGATTGCCAGAAGTTATACGTGAAAGTGGCTTACAGCCGAACATGAGTGTTTGCTGCCCAGGCCCAGCAGAAGCAAGGCAGCCTTGGCCTTCAAGGCCAAAGCCTAACCCTCAGTGGGCACATCCAAATGAGCCTGCACATGACTCTTGCATCATCTCAGACCCCGTTGAGATGCTGCAAGAGGCACATGCAAGAATGGGGAAAGGTTCCCCTGCTGCAGGTTTGCAGCGCAGGGGTAAAATCAGACCCCTAGATATCCAGGGATCAAAAAAAAAAAGTGGGGCAGGGCACAGTCCCGGACCATGCCCTGAGGCAACCAGAGGCTGGGTCCTCCATAGATGCACTCTGGCTGCCACAGTGTTTCTATGGTTGGCCCTCACCCTGATGCTGAAGCATGCTGCCAGCCCATGCAGGACAGGCAGCATGCCAGCAGCAGGGAGCTGGACTCATGCTCCAGTGTAAGTAAGTAGTGGGGGGGGGGCCTGAAGGAAGGGGAACGTGACCAAGGGAGGAACCCTTCTAGCCCTCCCCACTCTTCCAGCACGCCCCGATCCTTTCCACACCTGGCCCCATCCCCTGCCTTCCCCGCAAGCTGCCCCCTGACCCCTTCCCCACCCAGCCCCAGCCCTCACCTGTCCCCAAGCACCCATGATCCCTTCCCCACCTAGGCCCCTCCAGCACTGTCCCCCCACCCCAGCATCACTGCAATTAAAAAAACAACCAAACAAAAAAACCCTGGCACTCACCACAGTTCTAGCTGCCAGATGGGATCATGGAGCCCTGCCCGCACAGTATGGGGCCAGGTGACATCCCCAGCGGCCCCAGCCTGTGCCCTGCTGCCTTCTGCTGCTCTGCAGTGCCCAGGGAGGCTCTGCCAGGAGGCCCCAAAGCCCCCACATCCCCTGTTCCTAGGGCAAGTAGAGGCTTTTTTTTTTTTTTTCTTTTAAGTGCAGGAGCCTGGGGTGGTGGGGAGCAGCCATCAAGGGGCTGGGGGTGCAAGCAGGGGATGGGGCCAGATGAGGCAGCCATTCGAGGATCTGGGGGAGCTGGGGAAGAGGCTGGGGGGGCAGCCACTGGGGAGACTGCAGGAGATGGCTGGGGATGGGGCCAGGCAGGGCAGCAATCAGGGGGCTGGAGTGGGGCACCTAGGCCCGGTGTGGGGGGGAATCATAGCCCCTGCGGGGGCCATTTGGGGGGTCTGTTGGGGGGGGGTCTGTAACCCCAGTGGGGGGGCAGCAAAACATATAAGTATTTAGAATTAATTTTATTATTATGATAGAGACACTGGTATGCTTCCAAATTGCTTTAACACTATAGCTATAGCAATAAAACATTGCCCAACTGATCACTCTCTCGCTCTCTGTGATATAGATATAGGTGATATATATAGAGAGACAGAGAGAAAGAGAGAGAGAGAGACATCTTTTGTTTTAATTATGCAAGAACATGGATTTTGGGGTATTTTACAGAATTACTTTGGGATTTTTTTAATCAGGGATTTTTCAGTTTTCCAGTAGGCAATACCAGAATTCCTGCTAGGGAAGCCAGTGGCAGGACCCTGCCTACTCAGAGCTGGCACCTGGGACCCAGCTGGCTATGGCTGACCTCCTGGCTAAAATGGGGCCAGGAGGACATACTTTGACAGTTCAAAGCAGGGCACCACACCCAGAATATCTTCCAGGTGACAACTGCCCAGATGGCTGGGCAGAGGCACACATGGCAGTAGCGCCACACAACGGCCGTAGCGCCACACAACGGCCAACCCTGCAGCCACAGCCCACTGACAATTGTGCAGTCCCCATCCAGGTCTGGCAGGTGCACAGCAGGTCACCACCAGGCAGCAGCCCCCACTCCAGACTGCTGCAGTGGGTAGAGCATGCAGGGAACTCTCATGGCTGCTTCAGCAGTCCAGCTGGCACAAGGGGTAGTGTCCCCAGGTGCCAACTGTCTGGGCCTCAGAAGCTCCTAGAGTGAGTAGCCCTGAGCTACTTGACAGGGCAGTTTTTTGTACTGATGGTGCCAGGACAGGGCAGCTTTTTATACTGCTGGGGACAGCACAGGTGTGTGGTCCCAGGCGCTAGCTCCCCCAAGAAGATCCAGGAGGAGCCAGGCAGGATTGTTTTGCCCTAAGTGGCACAATTTGCTCAACAACAAAGTGCATGTCCAGGCATGTGCACTGAGGCAGAAAGCCCCAACTCAAATTTGCACCGCTTCTATCTGAGCTCCTGCAAGCACATGTGTCTGCATGTGAGGGCACACCCCATTAAGGCAAAGTTTCAAGAGTTCATGAAGAAAAGTGACATCTGTAATACCACCCCACCACAAATGGTCTCACTAAACCATTGGGTACGGTCTTTCAAAAAAAATGCCTTGCTCTCCATGAAAGAGGGAAACTCCAACTGGCTATACACATCAAGGACAATAAGAAGTCATTTTTTAGATATGTGGGGAGCCAGAGGAAAAGCAAGGGTAGTATTGGACCCCTGCTAAACCATATGGGTCAACTGACAACCAAACCCCTGGAAAAAGCAAACCTGCTTAACAGATATATTGTGTTGGTTTTTCACCAGCCTCAAGGGATGTCCCTGCTCAATACGGTATGGGACAGCCAGGGCAAGGGAGAACTGTTACCCTTCATCAATGTTGACCATGTGAAGGAACACCTTGAGGGGCTGGACACCTTCAAGTCAGCTGGCCCAGACAGCTTACATCCCAGGGTACTTCAGGAGCTGGACAGCAACATAGCTCTGCCACTGTCATGGATCTTTAAGAACTCGTGGTGCTTAGGTGAAGTGCCTGAAGATTGGAAGAAGGTCAATGTGGTGCCTATTTTCAAGAAAGGAAGGAAAGTAGATCCAGGGAACTATAGGCCCATCAGCCTGACCTCAATCCTGGGGAAGATCTTGGAGAAAAGAAATCAAAGAAACCATTCTTGACAAACTGGCTGAAGGCAACATCCTGAGGGATAGCCAGCACAGGTTTGTTACAGGTAAGTCTTGCCTGACCAATCTCATCTCCTTCTACGATCAGGTGACATATCACCTGGACAAGGGAGAAGAGACTGACATCATATATCTTGATTTTAAAAAAACTTTTGATCTGGTATCCCATGATCAAATCATAGAAAGACTGGCCAACTGCGGCCTCGGCTACATCAGTCAGCTGGCTGGGGAACTGGCTCCAAGGTCAGACCCAGAGAGTGGTAGTTGATACAAGCCAATCATTGTTGTGCACTGTAACCAATGGGGTCCCCCAAGGCTCTGTCCTTGGGCCTGTTCTTTTCAACATCTTCATTAATGATGTGGATATTGGTATCAGAAGTGGACTGGCCAAATTCGCTGACTTGGCTTAACTTTGGGGTAAATCATGCGTACCCTGAGGATAGGATGGTGATCCAGGCTAACCTTGACAGGCTCGGAAAATGGGTGGACAAAAACCTGATGGCCTTCAACACTGAAATATGCAAGGTACTCCACCTTGGGAAGAAAAACCCTCAGCATGCGTATAGGCTTGGCAGTGCTACGCTTGCTAGCACCACAGCCAAAAGTGACTTGGGGGTCACGATTGACCACAAGATGAATATGAGCCACCAATGTGATGGTGCAGCTGGCAAAGTGAGCAAAACTCTGGCTTGCATCCATAGATGCTTCTCTAGCAAATCCCAGGATGTCATGTTCCTGCTGTATTCAGCCTTGGTGAGGCCGCAGCTGGAGTACTGTTTCCATTTCTGGGCTCCGCAATTTAAAAAAGGATGTGGAGAAGCTTGAGAAAGTCCAGAGTAGAGTCACATGGATGATCAGAGGGCAGGAAAACAGGCCTTATGATGAGAAGCTGAGAGCTATGGGACTCTTCAGCCTGATAAAGTGCAGGCTCGGGGGGAACTGGTGGCTGCCTGTAAGTATATAAAGGGTATACACCAGGATCTGTTCACCAGAGTGCCCCACGGGCTGACAAGGTCAAATGGTGACAAACTCCTCCAAGACCATTTCATAGTGGACATAAGGAAGAATTTCTTTACTGTCCAAGCCCCCTAGGCCTGGAACAGACTGCCAACAGAGGTGGTGCAAGCACCTACTCTGGACTCCTTTAAGAGTCAATTGGACGTTTATCTTGCTGGAATCCTGCGACTCCAGCTGACTTCCTGCTCTGGGGCAGGGGGTTGAATTCAACGATCTTCTGAGGTCCCTTCCAGTGCTAACGTCTCTGAAACCTATGAAAGAGGCATCAGGGTCAGTACAGCAGAAGATGCCCTGATTTTTGCTAGCATGTCAGAATGCAGTACATGCTACAACAAATGATATGTCAGCAATATTGTTTATGGACCAGAATCTCAGGTCATGATTAGACTTAGAGAAAAACAGACTTGCAGCAACATGTTAGCAATTGTGAAATAAGCCAAGCCATGACAAGGGGAACAGGCAGCCCCAGCAGCTGCATATAAGCCAAAAGGCATTGGCCCATGATTACCAGGGATTTAAGAAATGGCAGCCTGTGGTTGTGAATGCACAAACAGATCCTTCGTCCTACACAGTGCAAGTAGCACCTAATATTGTTCGGCACCACCACATTAACCAATTATGGGATACAGACACGACAGCCAGGCAGAGTACAGAAGTAATAGTTGGAGCTCAGACCATAGGTGCCAACTTCTATTTTTGCTGGGGTTGGGGGAAGGACCTAAGAAGATGGACACATTTCAGGTGACAGCCCTCTTCCTAAGAGGTGCCAGAGCCCTCACAGCTTCTAACCCAGACCTAACAGGATTAGAAGGTAATCTTTCTGAACTATGAAAAGAAGTCCTTCCCACTTGGCCAGCCACCAGCTGATGAGGCTCTTCTGTTTCCTATTACTAGTCAGTGACCAATCCAGTATTCGACTGTATTAAACATAATACTAACTGAGATTAAAGCTATTAATTCACTTGCAATTCTGTTGCTGGCTGTAGGATTTGGCCAATTAGAAATTTCTCCCTGTAAACCTGAGCACCTCTAATGTTATCCATATATTAAGAGAATTTCATGTTTTTCTTTTTTCTGACTCAGTTCCTGATCCTGTCATCTATAGGTTAATATCTTGTGAATTTACAAGCTGTTGTCTGCCTAGACTACCTATACACACATTTCAAATTATATTTGAAGTGTACATGCAGACATTTCACCTTTATAAGTAAGGTCCTACCCAAATCAAGGAGGCAGACAAGCAATTTTGCGGGCTGATCATGGCATCAGCCACCATTTTTACAGGCTTATCACAGCAAGCCCTCCCCTCACCCCACTGCTGATTGGCCAAGGGGCCCTGGCAGCCACACATGTTGCCAGTGATTGGTCAAAAGTGTGCCTTCCATGTGGCCCCACCTCTCATCACTGATTGGTGGAAGGGCAGGGCCCTATGACAAGGCAGCCACCTCAGCTAATCAATAGCAGGGGGAGGAGGAGTGGCCACCATTTTAGCTATTTCCCTTCATGCCAGAGACTACCACCACACCAGCAGGCCACAAGGCTGGGCCACAGTGGCCATTGGCTCCCATTTGGGAGCCAGCATTTTATTTTTATCATGTTGGGGTTTTTTCCAGTGATTTTGCGTAAAATCACAGAATCGGCCATTTTTTTTACAGATTCTGCAAAAACTATGAAATTGTGATTTGTAGTAGGTCCCTATTTATAAGATCCCTTATATAAAAATTCAGTTTTTTTAAAGTGATTGCTATACTAGTGCTTTGGAAACCATGGACACAAACTGCAGATCTACAACAGAGTCTCTGTGGCCAGCAGTTAGCAAAATACCAGTGTTCAGAGTACAGCATATAATTCCCAAAGTATCAAAAGAGCAATGTGAGTCACTTTCAAATTTGTGCTAATTGCTTTAAAAGCAAAATTCCTGATGCTAAAATTAAAGCTAGCCTGATGCAGACAGTGGAGAGAGACCCTTGCTGAGAAGTTCAAGGGATCTTAAAATCCCTTGATCTTAAAATTATATTATTTCTTTGGGTTACATTTTCTCTACACAAATGATTACCCATACTTCCAAGCTGAACGGTTTGCCCTAGAAAGAAGGAGACACTCAAGCAAGGAAGAAAGCTTTCAGAAGGGGCCTATCATGTCTCTCCATTCTAATATACTGCACTACCCAGAACCCCTTTAAAGTGTACCAAACCAGTAGAGTTACTGTACCCCATTTTGCCACTACTGTGTTTTCCTTTGTGTCACTGGTAGGTGCTGTAAGGCTTTGGCCCCTTTCTGGTTGGTGCCTTCCTCCCTAGTGACATCAGGCTGAGACCACACCCTGGGGCCACCTAGATGGTTCTGAGCGCTGCCCCTATTCTCCTGCCACGACTTCAATGTTGATAGATGGGGAGACAGTTCCCTGTCGGTGATCCCAGATTGGTCGTGGCCTTGGTCTCTCTTCATGGGGCTCCAAACCTCCCTTTTACCCCACCCTTACCACATCCACAGTGTGGAAGGGCTCTGCTCCCTGTGATCTTCCCCAGGATGATCTCTTCTCACCCGCAAGGCCCGCCCCAAGCAGGGTCAGGTATGTTTGGCTGTCAATTGCTCCTGAATTGCCCCTTTGTCTTCGGACCAACCCGCAGATAACTAAACATGCCCCTGCCTGGGGTAACGATAACTTAGAAGGTTCTTTGTTCAAAGCAAAGATGTTCGGCATCTGCCAACGAAGTCTAAGGGGACTCTGACTCCCCAGGACCCTTCTGCCTCCTTCGAATGAGAGAAGGAATCTTCATCTGTCCCTCCGGTTACTTTTCCCAGGGACCAGCAGGCTCTAAGTTAATCACTCCTGTTCCCACCACCTGGTGGGGGGTCACCTCTTCCCCGCTGTGCTCTGGGCCAGTCACTGCCTGCTCCTGCCTCTTCACCCAGCCGCCCACCAGATCTTGCCATCACTTGCTGCCCTTCCCCACTGGGGTATCTGAATGCTTCAGCTCAACCTGGTCTTCGCTCGTGATTGTGGGGACGACCTCTTTCTCCCTGCCATGCTCCTCCAGCCAACTTCAGCTCCCTCAGCCCAGAACTCTGGTTCTTCCCACAGGGCTTCCCTGGCAGGCACTTGGGGTTTGTGCCCTGCACCCAGCTCCGCTGCTCCTACCTGGCTCCACTGCCTGCCTCTTCCTGCCAGCGTCCTACCTCTTCCCACTCAGTTCCACCACCTGTCTCTTGTTGGTTGCGTCCTCCGCTCCCGCCATGCAGTTGGGTGTTTCTCCAGCTGCTTTTTGAGCATCCCATATTGCTTTTAGGCTCCAGCCCCGGTGCTCGCCAATCCGTAGGTCCAGGCAGCTGTGGAACTGCTGAGCCTGCATTGGCATGTTCTCAAAGCTGCTGCTTGTCTCGGTCCCTGTGGTGAGTATCAGGGCTCATCAGGCAAGATCCCAGGACATGTTGGGAGGGGAGCTTCTGACTCCCCTCCTGCACTTTGGTTTTGTCATTTGCATTAAAGGATACCCTGACACCATGTGACACATCTTATCACTTAAAGTGCCTGCTAGGCTGCCCATGAAAGACCTGGTTTTCAAAAATAATTTCATGAATGAAACATTTCTACATGGAAATGTAAGTGTTTCTCCTGTCCCACTCATGATGCTTCTAGACTCTTTCCTTTCTCTCTCATTTTTTACCTTTTAATAGCCATATGGCTCTCCTCTCTCATCCTTCTCAACCAGGTAGCTCTCATGTTCTGTTGTCCCCAACCCCTCCCAAACCAACTCTCTCTCCTAATTTGCCATTGTCTCTATTTGCCTCTGTTGCTTTGGTGACTTCAGCTACCTATAGTGACATCTGACTGAGCCTATTAAAATTCCTACTTACCTGTTCTTATTGACTCAGTAAATCTTCAGTCCAGCAGAAGCTACCTTGCTCATATTTTAGACTTGTAATCATTGCACACATGTCGTTTTCCTGTCTCTCAGCATATACACTTTGCACTTCAGCATCTTCATAACCATTCACCTGTCCCTACCATTCAGGCTTTGTATTATCTCCTGCCGATCAACATCCATTATTTCTTTGTCACTCTTGGTCTCCTCAGTGACACCCTCGGTTGGTGATCCTCTAGTGATCTAAGTGGTATCAGAATAAAGCAGTCCCAGGACCAAGGGCATTTAAAGATGCCATAAGACTAATTTTCTCCAAGGAACACAGTTTTAGAGCCCGTCATTTTTATGCTTCTTTAATTTGATAATGCCCCTCATTCTTCAAGATAGAAAATGTACCTGGCTAGTGAACTTTAGTGGAATCAAGACCTGAGATGTAGCAACTTTATCCCTAAAGTAGCATGAAAAGAATCCCTGAAATACCTGTAGACTCACTCTGACTTATAGACATATGACTAGCAGCCATAGGAAAGAGTACTCTGCAGCAATAAAGATGCCACATGTTCTACAGAAATCTCTGATAGAAAAGTCTTAGGTCTCAGGTTCTCCACACAGATAAAAGGCAGGTAAGTTACAATATGACAGCTAACTGCTATATAAGCATTTATCTATCTTGATACATCAAGTGACATTAGGGGCTCTTGGTCCATTTCTTCCCCCCCTGCCAGAAAAATAGCAGTACAGTACCACTGGCTTCCACCTGCAAAAGTTTGCTGAGTCAAAATTAAAAACTGGTTTCTTCAATACAAATCATAGAAGTCCCTCCAGACTATGTAAAATCCTGAAGTCCCCTTGAAGTATCACTTCATCACCTAAATCCATTGCCTACTTTTGCAAGGCAAATATTCTATTCTATTTGTTAAGTAGAGCTCTGCTTGGCAATAAAGTACCAAAGTCCCAACACTAGCTAAGATACTAACGGTATCTAGAAGATTCACACTGGAGCAAGCTGGCTGCATTCTTGTCCTGTTACACTCTAAGATAAGCATCCTTTTCAAATTAACATTTTCTGCTTCAAAGAACTCTGCTTTTGATATTTTTTCACTTTTTTACAATCTCTCTTGGTTTTTCACCTGCAGGTAATTACACCTTCTGTGTTTTACATTCAAAGTTTGCTTGTTATAACTTCTAAGCATTTTCTAGTACAAACTGACTTGGTAACTTTTTTCTTTGCCTACAATAAAAAAAAAAATCTTTAGGCTGTGCAATTTCAATATCTCATTTCTGCAGTGTGGGCATGAGCCTAACCTGCTATCTTCTTATTCAGTGTATCTAGCAATTAGCTTTTCTGAAATTATGAAAAACATCAACATTTGTAGCTAAGTCTGTTCTTGCCTGCATTCACATGTAGGATACTACACCCCGTTTAAATTAGCAGTATTATTAGAGGTTGCATCATGGAATAAAAATATTGCTATTAACCAAAATAATATCCAGCATGCCCCTAGAGCTAAAAATCAGTAACTGTACAAATAAACAAGCATGATCCACTGAAATGAGAGTTGCCAGTTACAACTCTAGGTATTTGTGATAACATCATTCCTGCTCTGTCTGTTCGGCTGCTCTTGGAAATTGGTAGTTTTACATGCAGAATGCTGCTGCTGATCTCTGGCTCAGTACAAATAATCAAGACAGATGAAGGATGAGAGGAAAAAGAGGCACAGGGTCATGCAACAGGTCACTGGCAGAACTAGGAATAGAAAGCAGGTCTCCTAAGTCCCAGTGCCCTTTCCACCAGAACATAATATTCACTTCTTTTAGAAAATACTGTTTATAGACTTTCTGCAGCCAACTTCATGGAATTTTGTTCCATTCCTCATCCTGCTGCACTCACATATCCATCACCAACCTCTTTCCTAGCCTTCATCTTAAAACAAATCTCAGATCTGTAGACTCAAGGACTATATTTTAATCTGTTGCTTGTGTTACCTCCAACAAGCGATATAAAGATACCTCTAATTCATTTAAAATCAATATTTAAAATCTGACTTTGAAACAGCTTTTCTCTCCAGCTTTGCTTCTATTCCCACCCAGTTTGATTTTTTTAAAACATTTTAACTTACTGAACTCTATTTAAGCATTTTGGATAATAAGCATGAAAGAGAAAAGAAACCTTAAGAAACCTTATACATTATAGCAAGCTGGCAATTTGCAAGGAGAAATTTTAAAATGTTATGACTTCTGGCAGAGTTGAGAACCAAACTTTACTAGCCTTATGCCTCCAGTGAAAAATCTCTGGAACAGCCTTTCAGTCACTTTGGGTCACTGTGACAGGACTAGCCCCCAGGAAACTGTGACTGCCCTGGTGACCACATGGCTCCTGCCCTGCTCTGGCCCCTTGTGTACCCTCCCTTTTCTCTCACCTGCCACACTTTGATGTAATTCATTGGATTTGTAAAAAGGGAAGCTGCCCTAGGGTCTCAGAGTCAGCCCTTCTCAGCAGGCAGGTCCCTTAAGGACTATGTGTGGCCTCCTGCCCCTGCAGCCATGCCTATGCCTCATGACTCTTACCAATTATCCTTCAGTGGGGCATCTTGCCCCCAAGACAATGTCAGGCCTCCTCAGGCCTGCATGACCCTGTTGAGGACTCAGCTTTCCCAGCTTCCACCCCTTTTCTTTAGCCAAGCCCCTTAGCCTAGACCCACTGCATTGGGCATCAACTTGTGGGCTCCAGCCTATTTAGTCTCTCTCAGGTTCTGGGTCCCTGGCCCCGGTTCCCCCCTCTTGGGCTTTTGGCCCCTGGCCCTGGTTTCTGCCCTTCTAGGGCTCTGGCACTTAGCCATTCTGGCCTCAGACCATCTCTATAACCTTTTCCACTTGGGCTTTGGCCCTCTTGACCTTTCCCTCCCTGTGTCATGAACCCAGCCCCTGGCAAGGCTCAAAACACCATTTGCCACTTGGGCACCCCTGTGACTTAAACTTTGGTGTGCCCTCTGGCACCCGTCAGGTACCACACCATGGCTTTTCATTACCCCTTATAGCCATATCTAGTCCACCAGTGTCAACTTTAGCAAGCAAAAACAACAGGCAGTCACTTAGCAAAACCTTCCCTACAACTCAGGGTTAACAGCTATTTGTCCAGCCATCCTCCTGCAGGCTCTCACTTCCCTGTCTCCAGGACATTTAGTGCCTGCCCAGGTCTCTCAGGCAGCTCCTCCCAGCTGAGACCTCCATTCCCTGTACAGCACCAGCCCTCTTTTCTCTCTCCAGGAGCTAGTTTTTAAATTCCTCTGAGCATGACTTCTCCTGGGTCAGGTGACTCTCTCCAGCCCCAACACAGGAGTCCCCATCTAATTCTAATGAAAAGTTTACATCTGCTACACTAGCTGCCATGGCAGGATTCTGCCCCATCATCCTTTTGGACTAGGCACTTCCAACTTACGGGTCCTTGGCTCCACTACAGCCCGCCCATAAGGAGCAGTCTCCCCAACCTGGAGACTTCCCTGCGACTGCTTCTCCCTTAAAGTAATGGAAGTGTCTGGCTCCCTGTTACAGTCACACACTAATATAACCACTGGCAGCAATAGGAAAGACAGGTCCGGTCACATTCTAGGAAGATAGGAGTGCAAGGGGTTTTGTGAGTCTTCAAGTCCAATCCCCTGCATTCACAGGCTGTCACTAACCTGAGATGTACCCATAATTAAAAACCATTTCAAACCCATTTTAAAGGGCACTATGCTGCATCCACCAGTACCAAAAGTCAAATGGCTTCTAACTTGCAATGGATACGTTTTAAAATGGAAATTAAAATAATATTTCTTATTGAATTAGCAGCAAAGTTGTTGGACCAAAGAACTCAAATTGCTTCAAGATTGGACTGAAGCGTATGGGAGGGATGCCATGACAGGGAGTTCTGGTGGGGAATCATGTACTCGTGGTTTCCAGCCTGGGAACAATAAAAGTAGCTGTTATGATGTGGAAGCTGTCTAGTAATGTCATAACTTAGGGTTTTTGCTGGTTGTCAGTTGGAACCAGGAAGGAATGTTTTTTTGTTTATGAATGCTCAAGTATTATGATACTGGCAACAGCTAAGGCTTGGGTGTTTTGACTGGGATGGGCTGATGCTTAGAAGACCCAAATATTCCTGACTGAGGGGTCTCACTGATCCGCTAAATATGGGCCAGAAAAGAATTTTTCTTTCTAGGTAAGATTGGCATGGACTATGGGTTTGGTTTGTGTGATTTTTTGTTGTTGTTGCTGTTGCTTCCTACATAACATGGGGTGTGGCCATTTTCCTAAAGTCTTCTGAGTGTATATTAACTAATTATTTCCATGTTGTCACATGGACAGTTCACAGTCATCCTATGATCAACATGCCCAAATCCCTCTCTTCCTCATTTTTTTTTAGTCTGTGCACCCCATTGTCTAGCAAAAGGCCTTGTATGGCTCTGTAGTTTATACTATTAAGTGTTATTGTATTTCTAATGATCCATTCCACAGAATAAATTCAGTCTTCTTCCATACTGACATTACCCCCCATCTTGGTGTAGTCTGAAAATTTCATGAGGACACTTCTAGTTCCAGTACAAAGGTTACCAATGAAAATGTTAAAGGATGAATCCAAAATCCGGTCCCTGAGAAGCACCAATGATGATCGAGTCTCCTGTCAGATAACTCAGCTTTCACCAACTCCCTATGTACATTACTAATGTACAATTGATACTCATCACCTCTAGTTTAGCCAACATTTTCTCATGAGGCACAGCATAAACTGCTTGCTTAAATCAAGCCCCCTATGCAAGAAATCTGACCTCTTACCATAGGAGGGTCTTAAACTAGTCTGATATATCAGCTTCTGCTTATAAACTAATATTGCATTTTCTTCCATTTTCTATTTTCTTCTGTATATTTAACTACTCTTTCCTTCAGTCCCTGTTCTAATAGCTTACCTGCTGTTGAAGTCAAACTAACAGGCTGGTAATTGTCTGGCTAACTCTCCCCTTCCCTACATCTGCTGTTTCCTAATCATAAAATACTACCCCCCAGAAGTTGACAGATTCAGTGAAGATCTATGCTAGAACATTTACTCTCTCATATCCCAGTTTTTTCAATATTCTAGGATGGAAGTTATCCTGGCCCCCAGATTTTGAATCAACAAAAAGTCTAATTTTTGTTTCCACCTCAAATATGATGATATCTATATTAATGTCCCCACTGCCATGTGGTGCACCATCAGTGTCCCCAGTTACCTCTTCCAGCTTATAAGAGACTAAGGCAAAAGTATTTTTTCAGTTCGTGAGCCAGGCTTAGGTGCCCTTGATTCCCCCTCACCTCTATCATATAGTAACTCCACATCTTTCCTGACGGTTCTCTTTTTACTTATAAGCCAAAGCTTCTTTGATCAATTAGCTTTAATATTCTTCACAAAGCCAAACTGAATTAAGTCTGGCCTTTTTTATCTATCTTATTTCTGTATTCTCTGACCATAGAAAGATAATCCTCCTTATCAAGTACGCCCATTTTCTTCTGTTTGTAGATCTGCTTATACAGAATGGCCTGTTTCTAGTTTTTGTTCATCCATGAAGGTCTTTAGATTTTCCCTACCAATCTTTTCCTCTTCCATGCTCCAGAAGTACATGTACTTTTGACTTGAAATAAATCCAGGCCACTTCCACATCCAAGTCTCTTGGCTCTTGAACCTAGTCTCTCTCCTTATCCAATCCTCTTAGTCTAGACCACACTTAATGTAAAGCTGCATTTACCTTTTGAGAATCTGCTACTGTCCCCTTAATTGGGTTTTAGGTATAGGTATGAGTAGCTTCTGTCATAGTGTTGGCAATTGTGTTTTTCTTTTTCTTTTTTTTAAACCACCTGCTGGAAAGATCTTGTAGGTCTCCCATTGTCCCACATTTTTATTTCTCTCTGGGAAGTTTTTCCTGCATGGAAAAAATTATGGGTACTGCTACAGCAACAGGAGTACTGAGACTGTCTTCTCTCAGGTCAGGGGAGTAGCACTGTTTGCCCTTGTTCAAGAATGGATTGTGAGCAGAGCTAAAGGAAAGATGCCATCAAGTCAGGCCCAAGTCCACTCCTAGAAGAGTAGGGACTGTGAAAAAGGTCATGGGAAACCTGAAAAGTTTTGGACAAACCTAGGCAAAATGATACAGAAAGAAAGTAGGTTTGAATAGGGAATAGGATTCCTAAATGATGCCTTTCAGGTCCTGGGAGCCCAGAACTATCCACAGAAAATAAATTTATAATAGTACTGATTCAAGTTCAAATAAGTCCTGGCACTTGTCTAATTTCTGCAATTCTGTCTTGTTCATAAATCATATTTTAACCAAAAATGAGTGATCCATCTCAGTTCTTCTCAACACAAATATGACTTCTGGTACTTCATTCTCTCTACTGTTACTAGCTGTGGCTCCATTCATCAGCCTATGACATGTCTCAACCTCATTTTTCTCTTTGTACTAGCATCAAAGTCCTCTGTCAACATGACAGGAGTGCTATAGCCAGGCAGACCACATGAGGAGTTCTCCCTGTAGTTGCAATAACACTAAATTAGTAGCTTTATACCAAAATAAGCAGGAAGTAAAATAAACTAAGTCTCCAAATCTACAAGCATTGAGGCCTCATCAGAATCCAGTCCCAGCATCCTACAGCACTTGCCAGTTATTCTATTTCAGTTCATTCTATTTGACACTTCGAGCTTGAAAATTATCATAGAGATGGAAATGTTGGGTAAACAAAGGTAGATTTCCCTGAACATTTACTCTGACAGACTTTTTGAAAAGTTCTCTGTAAATAAACAATTATTCACACTGCAAGGCTGAATTTTACTGCAAGGAATTTAAAAAGTTTTTTTCTTCTGCTGCTATTTTGTTTTTCAGTGAATGCAAGGCAAGAAAGAATAAAACAGAGCTGCCACTTGTCATTCATTAGCAAACAGAGAGATTTACATGTTTTAAGATTCAGAATCCTATTTTTGAATAATAGGACGAAGCAAAGATTTCAATACACTGCTCAAAACTCACAGAATTTCCTATGATTTTAAACACTGACATGTCTGGCTACTTTGTTTAGCCAAAACTGAATGGCTAATATATAAAAAGGTATTTGACAAGGAAAGCATTAATGAATAATTACACTGAAGTCTCTTCTAAATATATTAAATTCTTCAAATCACCTGGCCACAATTTAAAATCTAAAATTGTTAGTATCAAATAACTGTCAGAAAGTCATGTTAGCAACTCACACAACTAGTAACTTCACTCACTGTAAAATATAATTTCATCATGGGACTCATTATAAAGCTGTTTGTACAGATTAACTAGAACACATGAAGTATACATCTCCTTTTCTAAGCTTTTTGTTTTATACCTGAAATACTTGACTTAATTCATAAGCCTTGAACACTAACACAATTCACTTTCTCACTTAATACTAATGGCAAACAATATTGCTAAGTAAAAATAGTGTTACTAGTTCTTTTGGGATAGACCCACTCACCATTGTGTTCATCACCTGAAGAATAAAACAGATCTAGAAATCATATTTTAAGCATAATGATTGGTCTCATTCAATATACTAGAAATAATGTCAAGGACACAGCAAATTTTGCTCATTATTCTGGTGCGATTAACACAGTTTCGCTACAGATTCTCCCCACAGAATATACTATGGTTATTTGTAATTTCTACACAGTTGATTCTCTTGACTTCATTTGGAAAGCTCAGAATAGTTTGTTTTATGCCGCTGCAGTCACACTGAATAACTCTATCTGTATGACAAAGAAGTGACGGTATTAAACTTGCACTATTTTGCAATAAAAATAAGTTAGTAAGAGGGATGCCCTATTTTCACATCTGGTCCAAATAAAAAGATAAAGTAGGAAATTTACAGCCAAGAGCAAGAATGATAGAAGGTACAAAATTAGTTTCATAGTATTTGAATATTATAACCACTGCTAGTTTGTCATCATATTCCTTAACAGTTTTCAGATCCTATACTTGTAAGTTTCAACTATTCTCTATCACAACTTGAAAAATGTTTTGGGGGGTTTTTTGTTTTTTGGGGGTGTTGTTTGTTTGTTTTTTTTATAAATTATACAGAATACTTCACAAACCAGAATGTGATATGAGGTGGTTGTCACATTATAATAAAGATTTGCCACATAATAAAGGTCAATAAGTCAAAAATAACATTATCCATTAATTCCCAATGAACAATTAAGTTGCCTTTCAAAGTATAACCACATTTCTTCTCATACAGTTATTTTTAAAGGACTAACCTTTGCTGCCGGACAATAATTATGAGCATGGTAATTCTTCCAGTGATGGTGTGACTCAGAACATAAATCAGAAACTTTTACGGACTGTTTTGCAAACTCTTTCATGGGACAGGTCACACAAGTGACTTTGAATTATGGCTTTTTCCTGCAGTCCATGCCTAATTGATTTTAACAAATACATGCTTACATGTAATGAAGGTGACAACAACTCAACTACTATAAAGCTATTGGTAGCCCAACTACCATAAAGGGGTTGTCAAGGGAGTACATAAAGATAGGCAGAAGGAACAATTGCCCCACACTGCCATTTTCACTTTCCCAACAGGGTGCCCTATGGAGATAGCGAAGTGTTACCTCAAGGTTGGATGCACCACTATAAAAACTACCTGTACTCCAGGATGTATATTTCTTAAGTGTCTTCTGTATCAAAATTAGAGAACGCTCTCTCTCTCAATCCATACAACACATGGATAGCAATAATTGTCTAAACATGACCCTCACTTACAATATAAAAAATGTACTCAGGCTTGCAAGCCCCTGAAAATATTCTAATAATGAATACAGGCAACATGATCATATTCTGTGCCCCTGAGGACAGGTTCAAAATACATACAGACCGTGTTTATAACTAGCAGTGCTCTCTCAGCCCTCCCAACAAACATTGAACCTTACCTTAGTTTGTAAACTTTTGTGGATATAGACCGTCTTTTCTGTAACCTCTGTGTCCATAAAGTTTCTAATAAAATGAAACCCTACGCTACACCAAGTACTACCACAATACATAAAAAGTGTTTACTTCCTTCACAAGGGAAAAAGTGCTCCATTTGAAGTTGGAAAGAGTTCTATGTAGGCCAGCCAAGGTACGACTCTTGATAAGAATATGAAAGTAACAAAGCTCCTTGTAACACAGAACTCCAACCCTATTAACTTCAATCACAGGGGGAGCAGGAAGTTTGTAGCCCGCAGGTGCCAATGGCTATAACAGCCAGGCCCAGGAACACCACAGACCCCAAGGCTGGGGCCTGTTAAGAACCTTGGGAGGGTGCAAGGCAAGAACAGCTAAACTTTGTCAGACCAAGTAGAAGCAGCTGAACTAAGCTACAACAAAAAGCAGGGGTGGGGAGAGGGAGAAGTAGGGCAGGCAGATTATTGTGCAAATCATAAACCCATGTGTGGGGCTGGAGAGCCAGCTGACAGGAAGGAGTAAAGCTCTGGGGCACATAAAACCAGGGCCTCAGAGCTAGCTGGTGAGTTTGAGCTTGCAGGCAAGAGGGAGAGGAGATCTCCTTATGGAGGGCTGCAGGAGATGGACTGGCTGATGCCTAACTGGGCTGCAAGTGGAAAACCAAGGGAACCTAGCATGTGTGGTGAGGCAAGGAGCCCAAGTGGGGTGACATTTAGTTGGAAAGTGGTTTGTTTATGTTTATGTTTTGACAATGCTTAAAACAGGAGGATCAGGTTGTGGCTGCAGGGGTAGAGGCACCCACAGGCAGGGTACCTGAGCAGCATTCTCTATTACTGGAGTGAGACCCAAAAAGCTAGGATCCAAGGCACTGGACCTGGGCTGAAGCCCAGCATAGAAAAGCCCAGACAACTGATTTGGGGCCCAGTGTTGACTTGGGCATAGAGGTCTGCTATTAAAGGGACCTCTGAAAGTCATCTGTGAGGTATAGACATGACCATGGAAACAGCAGAGGTCACAGTTCTAGCCATGAAGGCAACTAAGGCCCTCTCAAAGAGGGATTGCACCCATGGGGTGAGAAACTAAGAGGTAAAAGGCTCCAAGGCAGTAGGCCACACTGGCTTTCATACATAGCCTCCCCTTTGTATATTTAACATGAAGTTATGGCAGACAAGACATAGGAGGTAGAGGAGGTCAGAGAACACAGACAGGCCAGTCTGGCCACTAGGGATGACAGATTCCAAGGGGGGTGAATACTCAAGACTGTCACATTCCTACTCCAAGAAGCATACCATATTAGCAAGACCCTTAACACCGAGTATCCTAACATCACATTATCAAGAAAAAAACTGGACCATTTCTATGTCACCATTAAGCTGTCACATAGCCATCAGCAGGAAGGGTAGACAAACCCTACTTCATAAGTTCAGAACAAAGTGGCATGTAGCAGCATCTGCCCTCAGCCGCATCCATCTGCCACAAGGGATGCACTCCTGTCCATGGCATCCAAGCCACAGTTAACACAGAATGTGGTTTTCATGCTGATCTTGGAAAAAAACCTTAGTCTTGTTCTCCTGTACAGTTGCCTCTGACAAAAGACTGATTTTTAACCTGCTGGAGTTTGGGGTTTTTTTTCCATGTTCTCATATGCCAGTAGTTCCAGGGCTAAATGCACCAATGTTCTCCTTCTTCCCTTTCTACTTTCTCTCCCAAGGATGGAATTTCCCTGTTGCTCTTACAGATGTCAATGTAAGAATGAATTTCATAACAGCAGGTTCTTAAAATCTCCTTCCAGGCTAATCTATTCAGAAATAATCTTTCAATCTGCAATGAATTTTAGAATTTTCATCTGAAGTTCCAAGGCCAAGAAATTCTGAGGAAATAAGAGAAAAGGTTTTTCCTGTGTTTTCACCCATTAAGTTTCCAGAGAAACAGGTGCCAGCCTTGAGAAGGCATCTATATCAATAACCCCTACCATCAAGTACTTAAGCAACCTACTTTGTAGTATGCTTGCAAACTTAGTGAAACACTGACTAGTGCAAAACACTGTCAGTCTATCACATTTTTATAATTTTACTTAATATAGCTGCACTTGTGAGTCATAGCCATAATCTAAATCTAAATTAAAAATACATTAAAATTCACCTATGTCAACTCGACAGCTGGTTTTGCCAGTTTCAATTTGGATGAACTAGAATGGCTCAGTTTTGTCCCCAGAAGCTGTCTCATACCCTTGTGATCATGTTAAACCTACCGAAAGACGATATATTATGTGCTAAAGCTGCTAAAATGCTGTAAGTAAAGCTGTTGTTAGGGGATTCTTCAGGCACTCTGCAACATCTTATCATAAATTATTTCTGCACTTTAAGAAAATACAGAGGTTTTTGGTTTGTCTTTTTGTTGTTGTTGTTTAAGTGAGAAATACCTGCTTTTGTCTCATTTAATCTCCTTTTAATCCAAGGCTGTAGATGCCAGCATTGCATTGTTCTGTGACACCCCAAGCAAAATCTAGAGATTTTTTTGCTCTTCTTTTAGAACTTCTTATTTTGGACAAACCACCGTAAATTCCACCGGAGAATAAAGTTTGTAGAGAATCATTTACATGGTAGAAGAGCAACATAAGTCTGAATACTTCTGGCACTGAGAAATACTGTTAAAATATCCCATAAATAGCATAAATGGATGAAAAAGCATTCACATTTTGATGGCTTACATTTATTTTGTAGAAGACAAATTGTTCTTGGTGGTAATAGTATATTGGAGTTTGCCACCAGAAGGAAAACTACTTTCCAGATTAGCCTGCTGTGGATTCCCACAGTCTAAGGGCTGGCCAAGAAAGAATGCTGCTTCAGAATAGGCCAGGGAGAAAGCATTTGAGTTAATGCTGCAGTCCTTTTCCTGACGGGATCTTTCTATCTGCTAGTAGATAATACATGCAACTGTGTGGCATTTCATTTTAGAAGTGGCCCTCATTATTGGTATAATAAATTATGTACACACAGACATGATAGAGAACATTATATATTTAATTACAGTATAGTGTTAATCACAAAACAAGAGTTTCATTTTTGGCAACTTTGATCTGCATACAAATTAAATCAAATACAAATAGAAATGGTCTTTCCTATTTTTTTTTCTGTGAAATCAAGCAATTTACTAATTTCACTTTAAAAAAGACAAGAATGATCAATAACTGATCCTAGTATTGTAAGTAAGTGACAGGGTATCCAGCTTAAGGCTGCTATAGTTAATCTGCTGTCTCAGTTTAGTCAGCAGGTGGGTTCTATTTGCTCCAACTAAGAAGTGCGTTTTAAAAAAATGCAGCTTATTGGAGAGATGTAGTAACTCTCCCCTCCAGGGACAAAAAGTATGAATGCCACTAGCTAGTAACAACATTTTTAGTATTCCCATTACCTCGAGTTTTCTATGTTTTTGAAGCTTTAACTATTTTTAATTATATTCTACCAAGTCAATGTTCTGTGGCTTATTTGATGGACTTAGTAAGTTGCTCCCACTGCTAATATTTCTAACCTTGCATATTTGCCCCTCCTTTAACTGCAAAATTGCTGTATTTAGAATATTCATATTGTGATCATGCCCAAAACCATAATTGGAACCCTGCTATGTTGGACGCTATATAAACACAGAAAACACAATCCATGCCAGAGGGCTATTGAAACAAAGCTTTTTCAAGTCTGAAGGAAGAAATTGCAGAACTAATATCTGAAATACTTTTGTTTTCTATTAACTTGAACTCAAAGGAAAAACTAGAACAAGTATAAATATTTGATCAACTGCAAATTGAATATTAATGATAGTTTTCCTCCAGGAAATAATTACAATCTCCATAAACTCCTTCAATAACAAAAGTCTGATTTGATAAATTTGATGTTAATATGTTAAATATTTGCCTAGGGGGTTATATGTTGTGTAGCATTAGACTGATCCCTCCTTTAATATTATGAAGTAGGTAACAACCCAAAATTATGATGAAGTCATGACTCCTGTTCTGTAGGATTTTAAAACATGTAATAAAATCCTAGAGAAGTATGGCTGACAGGGATCTTGAGAATCCATTGTTGAACCTCATAGCAAAACTACACAGTCAACCGTGACACAAAACCCAAGACCTAACACCCTAACAGGTAAAGTAGGGGGACTACAGCACCCAATTTCCTGTTGTTTCAAAGGTTGTTAAGATATCCTTGAAGCAGGAAGAGCGCCGTGTCCCCCACTACAGGGGAAGGCAAAAATGCCACAGTTTACATTAAATTGACCAGAAGGAAAAATTCCTTCTTGACCCCAACCATGGAAATTGGTCTGACCCAAAGCAGAGGAACAAGACCCTCTAAGCTAGAGATGTGAAAGGTTTAATGATTAATCATTTAACTGTTAAGTGTAGCAATAACCAGTTAGCCTAGCAGTTATCCTTTAGCTCCAGGAGAGTGCAGCCTGGCAGGGAGTTGGGGAGGAAGGGAAACCATACAGTGCCCTAGCAGGAATCAGAAAAAAGGAGGGAGGAAGGAGTGGGAAAGAAGGATAGAGGGATAAGGGCTGTTACCTATAGCCTAAGAGGAAAACAGTGAACAGCCTAATAATGACTTATCAAGTAAGCAATTAGCTGGTCATTCACAGATACTCCCTATGTCACCAGGGCTGTGTTGTCTGGCTTGCCTCCTCCAGCCCTCCCCTTCGTGAAAGGGCTCCGTGAGCTGGGAGCAGCTCCTAGCAGCACCTATGTCTGAGCTACTATGTTATTGGATAGTCACTTAACTAATATAATTAGAGGAGGTTAAATTAATATTTTTAAATACTATTGACATCCCTACCTCTAGCCAGGATATTGTGGATTTTAAGTCCCAGCAGGAACGTCGTCACACCTCAGTCAAAATCTCCAGCTCTAGCTGCAGCCAATGTCCAATGCCTCTGAGAAAGGCTTAAAAAAAATAAATAAATAAAAACCTGATATGTAGCAGCAACAGATAAAAAAATGTTTTTAAAAAATTCCTCCCTGCCCCATGCTACAGCCAAAGCTGAGAATCATGGGAATTACCCATAAAAGAACATAGGCATAGCTATACCTAGATCACCACTGACCAGTGGCTGTCCAAGCTCTTCTTGGACACTTCCAGTGATGGAAAGTCCCTAGACCAGGGGGTCTTAACCCCTGGGTTGTGGCCTGGTCCTAGGCCATGAAGGGTCAGCTGCCGGTCTGCAGGATGGTCAGCTGCCAGACTGGAAATGACCACAGACCAGCAAACCATGGCCCCGCAAAACCAGGTGGAGAGGCTGCAACTCCTCCCGCAGAGCCCACAGCAGCAGTCTGCCCCCTTCCCCCCGGGGGCTGGAACTAGCTCTACCTGCATTCTGGCCAGAAATCCCATCCACGGGGCTCTGCGGTGTGGTCCCCAGTTTGCTGGGCTGCAGCCACCTCCAGTCCACAGTTTGCTGGGCCACAGCTGTCTCCAATCCAGTTTGCTGGGCCGTGGCATAAAAAAGTTGTGAAATGCTGATCTAGACCATCTTTTCCACTGTTGTAACAGTAAGGAAGTTTTTCCTGATATCCAATCTAAATGTCTTTTGTTGCAGTTTCAAGCTATTAGTCCATTCCCAGCTTCCTGCAGCAAGAGAGAAAAGGTGTTTTCCCTTTTTTTGTGGCAGCCCTTCAGGCCCCCTTGTCTGAAAACTATCATGTCCCCTCTTAAGAATCTATATAGTTCTAAAGAAAGGAGAGAATCTTAAATGTCAATAACCCTCCAGTCAACTACACTACTGCTTTCAATGTCTGTTTTCCTACAGCATAATAAAGAACATTTTATTAAAGCATTCTTCTGGTGCAAGCTTTGGTTTAGAGTGTTTTGGTAAATCAGGGCTTATAGGGATTACTGTTTTTCAGATATACCTCTTATTTAGAATGGTTTAAAATGCTTACTGAACCTTCATGATGATCTTCATTAGGTATTTTCAGTACTGCAAATCCAGTTTTAATTTGTCTTCAGCAGCCAGAATCGTTTACCTAGTAAAAATAAATAAGAAACAAATCTCTCAAGAATCTATTGAAATGTCACTAAATACGTCATTTATTTTGCAAGTCATCAGTGAGCTAAAAATATATATTTGCCAGGGACTGAAGAATAAAAGGAAAATATCTGTTTGAAAGACCATATATTTGACCTTGTTTTAGAGAATATACAATAAGGTTAGCAGCACAGAGTCTGCAGCATATGGTACAGTTAATAGCTAAAGCACTACTGACATCTAGTGCTTAAACAGCATTTACTGTCAAGTTATTAAATTGATAATGGTACTTGGCATCAGCATTAATTTCATTTTAGTTTTAGATCACTGAAACTGTCATAGGAAAGAATACAATAGGGAGCCCTTGGTAGTCTGCCTTGATGACTGAACTTCCATAAAATCAAGAGTCTAAAATTTTTGCACGCAAAACATTGCAATAGGAAGCATTTTTGCAAACTTATAGAAAGCAAAATATTCTCATGACTCCTCCTCGCTTGCTTGTCTTGCTGTTGTTCCACAGTTGCTTTCTGCTGAGTGGTCTAAAAAACTAGTAATTTAAACATTGCCAAATTATAGCCTTCTCCTACTGGATCTTTTGCTATAGTCCTTTCACTAAAGTGTTTCTAACAATTCCTTGTTGCACAATAGACTCCAATACAACTTTACAAAGATGCTGTCATTGGGAACTTCAATAAAACTTTGATGAAAGAAACCCTTCTAGCTGTATTTCTGGGATGATTACCTAAGAAAGAAAAATTGTAGTCTAAGGAATATTAGAAGTAAGTTAGAAAGAGTGATGAAATAATGCTAGATTCAGTAGAAGTGACAATAGATTAGACAAGGTCCACAAATTTTGAATAAAATAATTTTCAGTCAGAAAATACCATTTCATCAAAACTTCAAAGGTCTCCAGGAAGGGCGTTAGGTGCCAGTACAACCAGTAGCCTGGTGGCTATGGAACCAGCCTGCCTCAAAATTAAGCAGAGCACGGATTTCAACTTGGATCTCCCATTGCCCAGATTGGTGTGCTAGTTATGGGGCAGTAGAGTTGATCCCGCTCTCTATTAAATAATTTATGTACAGTAGAAGCGATACAAACTTGTCTCCACTATCCCAGGCAAGTGCCCTAACCTACTGATTAATTTAGGTAAAGAGGGGTAATTACAAGGTTCTACATTTATTTTGATTTGAGTCCATAATCCAGTAAGTCTTGTGCCCTCTTTCCAAGATCCATCGATAGACTTGGACTTGGGGATGAAGTCTGTTCCAAGATAACCATGTTTATCATACTAAGCAATTGCTCATAGCAGTAGTACAGGTGCTCTATTATTTCCACATGTGGTGCTAAAACCAATATAAATGTAATACTAGGTACCAACCAGAACTTACAGAATTTGGAGGAATTTTCTCATGGAATCCTCGGTTCTGTGTCTACTATCCCCTGATCATTTGAGACAATATTCTCTCTTGGCCTTCAGGCAGTAACATCATTTTTCTCTCACAGCTGAAAGGGTCTGACATTCCATTCGGCAGGAAGCAGCAGTGCATACACACTAGCAACAGCTAGTTCTCTGATTTTTGTGCAAAAAGTATAACGAGAACTAAACTGACAACATTAACAAAAGCACACTATCTGGAACACTATGGCTATTCAATGCTGACATATTGTGTATATGCTCTAAAACTCATGAGCATTTTCAAGGCTACCATATAAATGAAATACATAGACCTTGATATAGGTGAACTCTAAATTTATCATACAAACAACAAAGATATTCTGATGAAGACCTAATCTTCCTTGACTGCTGCTTGGCAACTCAGTTAAATTTTATCTTGCACAATCTTATAGTAATCCTTCCTCTGGGCCATGTGTTAGTGTAAATCATTCAATACTCAGTCACAGCAATGGAAGAACAGTATTGTACAGTATAGTTTACAGTGAGAGGGTCAATGCTAAAGAGCAAGTATGCTGTATGTGTAGTATACAATGATTACTATCTTTTGGCACGTTGCACATGCAACATTGGGATGGCACACAGCAGCCCCATCCTGCACCCGCCCTGCCCCAGCTGGGCAAGTGGTAGAAGGGCATAGCCCCATTCCCAGTGCAGCCCTGACCTCACCCACCCCCAGTCAATTATGACTCCAAGATCCCTCTCTGCCGCCAAGCTGCTGAGAAGGACACTCCCCAACCTATAGGTGTGCTGGGGGTTCTTCCTTCCCAGGTGGAGTACCTTACAGTTATCTTTATTAAATTGCATCCTACTTCTCTCTGCCCATTGATCCAACCTGTCCAGGTCAGCCTGAACCTGCTCCCTGTCCTCCAGTGTACTAACTTTGTACCATAACTTGGTATCATCAGCAAACTTGGAGAGGGTGCTCTCCACATCCTCATCCAAATCTTTGATGAAGATTTTGAATAATATCAGTCCAAGGACCAAACCCTGCAGGACCCCACTGCCCACCTTCCTCCAGGCCAAGAAGGAACCATCCACCACCACTCTCTGGGTGCGGTCCCTAAGCCAAATGGCCACCCACCTGACTGTGTAGGCATCCACTCCAGTCTGCCAGCTTCCCAATGAGGATAGGGTACAAAACTGTCAAAGGCCTTCCCAAAGTCCAGGAAGGATGACATTAGCCTCGGCTCCTGTGTCCAGGCAGTATGTGACTTGGTCATAGAAAGCTACGAGGTTTGTCAGGCAGGATCTACCAGTGACAAACCTGTGTTGGTTTCCCCTCAGCATTGTTTCCCCTGCTGGGCCTGCACAAATGTTGGGTGCAGTTGGATGCAGCTATACCCTGTGTTGTAAAGTCAAAATTCACCTGAGTTAATATTACTACCCCTGATTTAAGGTTTTTAGCAAAACTAAAAATAGTTTGCAGGGTTGTAAAATGAGAGGGGGGGGAGGAGAGAGAGAGATTAGCAGGAATAGCTAAAAGACAACAAAATTGCAGAAGAAATCAAGAAGAACTTGATTAATGAAACATCATAACCCTTAAAAAGGAGAGAGGGTCATTAACATTCATGGAGTGAAGAAAGATTAGCAGGATATAGGTTTGTTATAATGAGCTATAAAGCCAATTGACTTGCTCAGTACTGCCTGAATAGAAATGCCTCTGCCCCTCCCGGAAAGCTGGTTTTAAAGTTTAGGTGGAACAGGAATCAAAGTGGATGCAGCTGTGCCACTGTACCCTCATGGAAACTCTTGTATGTATATAATGATATGTGTGCTATATCCTTATCTGCAGTACTGTAACTGATAATAGAAGTATTTCTACTGCCCATGAGGTTTATGCAACCTTACATACTGTTGAGAGTTTCTTAAATTAGAATGGAAATGAGCGATGTGTGTGTGTGAATGCTGCACATGAAATCAACTGCAGTGACTGTAAAATTGCCTTTACTTGAAGGGGGAGGGGAGAGTCAAATGGCTTATTTCATATCACCTTGTCCAACACATTACCCCTTTGAAAGCTCAATTTAAGACTTCAGGCAGAAATAGTGAAGTACAGTGTGACAGTACCACATACTTTTTACAACCCCTAATAGACTACACTTTATAAAGAATCTATTCCTGAGGCTAGGTTGAATGTCTTACTATAAAACATGAACAGAGTGGTGATACTTCTGTCATGTTTTCTCTATGAGGAATGGTTCATAGGGACACTTGTTCATCAAAAGTTTTTTCAAGATAATTCTCTCCTTTACTGATGACAGCTTAATCTTCTTATTATATTTATGCGTTCTGTTTATGTATTTGGGGCTAAATTGACACCTTGTAATCTGCCTACCTTCAGGAGCAGCATAGAAAGGCACGACCCCAGATGTAGAGCCAAGGTCCTGCTTGAAATATCTGCTCTCGTCCACAAACCATGCTGTGCTCAATGAGGGGGGCAAACCTCAAACCAGGCAGTTGATAGGCTCAGAACTAAGCCTTCGTTTATTATTAAAGCTTCTTCTGTGACATATGTCATCACGGTAAGCAAGAATGGCAGTAATGAATTTATCTTTATAACATGCATATGAAGTAGAGAAGCATTATTAATTCCATTATATAGTTAAGGAAATGAAGCACAGATCTTCAAAAGAGCTCAGTACTTGCTTGAAAAATCTAGCCATGCATGGCAGACTTGAAACTCTGGGCCCTTAACACTTTGGAAAAATCAACTGTGAGCTCTGAACATTTAAAAATCTGATCCCATATGAAATGCGTGGGATTATACAGAGCAAGGGTCAGAACCCTGATCTCCGGAGGCCTAGTCCCAGAGCAGTACCTTGGATGAAAGCTACACAGAGCACAAAGCCACTGACGGTGCAAACGTGCTAGCTCCCAAGCCAGACAGAGTTGCTCTGTTTATGTAGTGCTGCACACAGGCTAATTACCTCCGCTTCTAAAAATGAGCCAATTAGTTCACAGGTCAAATGCTGCTAGACTGCTTCCAGTTTTACAACTAATTTGCACAGAACTACCTTGGAGGTCTCTGCATGGTGCTGCCTTGTGCTATGTAGACATTACCACAGCGCTCTGGCCAAACTAATACACACTTCCTGGAGATGCTTTCAGATGCATGCACTATAGACCTCTTCCTCCTCAAATGCTTAAACCTCAAAACCAAACGACCAGTTATAAATGGGTAAGCTTATAGCACCTCTGTAGTTTATTAACTAATTATATCTTTATTTGAGTTTTAACTCTCTGTTTGAAGATATTTGTTCCTGTGCCTAACCAGTGTGATACCGGCATAATGAATTAATTTTCTAGAAATTCACAAGCAAATGCTGTCAATAGTTCATAGGTTTGAAGGATTTTATTTAAACATTAAAGTGCCTGTATTTTCCAGATGCTCTCCAACATCCAAAACATTATGTAAATTTAAAAAAGAAATCTCATACACAGGCCAAATATTTAAATTGTTTAAATGAAAGCAAATAAAGTTATCAGCATTAGTCACCCTCAGTGTTTCTAATCTCTGCCACAAAAGCAAACAATGTGTTCATCAAAAGACAAAAAATATTGTGAAATGTTTCAATTCAGGGCCTCCCATTTGAATTCGTGTGTTTTAACTATTTCTAAAGAAGCACAGATCAAAACAAGCAAAGATCTTGATGAGGCAGAAGATCTTATATATAGAAAGGAAGAAACTATCGGCCAAACTCAGCAATAGAGGGGCACATTTAAAAAATATCAAAAAAGACTCCAGAGCAAGGGAGCTTCTTTTCTAAGAACCTCTCCAGGTGTACATCCATAGGGCTTCTTCTCCAGTGACTTCAGGAGTCTCCCCACAGCTCACGTCCTACACAGTTTGAGAGGTGAAGGGCCCCAAGACAAAGAGGGGGTTAAAAAGAAAACATCCAAGAGGATATGGAAGGAGACATGCAACATGGACAGCCTGAAAAAGGTAAAAAAGTCCTGGTCACGAACTGAAAGCAACGAAGAGAAGATCTTAGTCTTCAGACACCTGGGCCAGGTACAGACATTACACTTTAATCAGCGTAAGCAATCAGAAACCAGTCTATACCTGTAACAGAACAGAAGCTCAGCACACAAAACAAGCCTATGCCCATAACAGAATGGAAGTTTGGCGTACACCAACTGGTTTAAAAATGATAGAGCCCAGTCTAAGATTTGCACCCCAATCAAAGAACAAATGTGTGTTCTGTTCATTACCGATCTAAACTACACAAAACTGCTTGCACAAAACCACGCAACTTAGATTGATTCCGCCTCAGGCTTTTTGAATATCTGTACCTAGCCCTGAGGGGCAGCAAAACTTTTTTTTTTCCTTCAAAGGCAGGGACAGAGAATGGGAGAAAATGGTGGTATTTGTTTGCAGCATCATGCTTTACAGAGTAACTCAGCAGATGTTTTCCAAATTGCCAAAGGTGCAAGAACTGTAGAACATAAACTGAGCAAAGGAAAAAGCTTTCAACATTATTTTGATCAAAGTTCAAAGACTTACAAAAGAATAAGAAGTGTTAACTGTGATTTGCAGAACCATTTTCACCTCAATCAGCTAAATCCAATATCCAACCAGTTGTTGGATACAGTTAATACATTCCACTTCAATCCAAGCATACTGAATTTCTATCAGTGCCTGCAGAGAAACAGACACTGAAATCTCCTTGAGACAATAGCTGTTTCTGAAAGATTTTTTCAAACAAAGCAGCATAACACTTACCTAACAGATTCATCCAAATGTTTCCTGATGCGAAAAATAAAGCTAGATACCAACGCACTTGTGTCAGAAAACCAGCAAAAGCTTTTCCATTAATACTCTGGGGCCTGCTACCTACACTTGGTCTATGCCTTGTATGCTTAACAGAATGATTTAAAAAGAGCTAAAAATAAAATACCTGTACTTGATATTAGAGAGATTGTTATAGCAATGTGTGTACAAAGGTGGTTGGGAAGCAGGGAGCGAGTAGTTGTGATGGCCTTTTCTAGATTTCATTTTCTTTCCTGGTTCATTCTGCTTTCTCTTGAATTTTAATAACCTTAGCTTGTTGAACTGCATTAATCCCATGCTTCAGGGCTTCTGCTGACCACTGCAGAAGTCAAAAAATAGTTCTGTTTCACTTTTGAATGCATAACTCAGCTTTTCAAGGTTTTTCATCTTCTTCTGAAGCACTGGGCATTGCACATATCTGAGGAGAATGTGCATCTGGGCACGTACTGGAGCACAGACATACACTAGGACAGGCAGAAGACCCCTGTTCTACCAATACCAAATTCCCCTTAGTTAGAAAACTGGGAGCTTTTTTAAAAAGAAATATCCTTTTATGCTGGAATATTTGTTTTGGCAGAAAGGAAAATGGATGCCAATTGCTATAAGCTAAGTTGTGATTAACGGTCATAGAGCTGCATTTATCACCTCACAGAAAGTATGCATAGCTTGGCCCCAGAGGGCCTGTTCCAGCAATGCTTTCAGATGAGGTAAAATTTGTAAAATCGAGTCCTTGTTTGCTGTTACAAAATCCTGATAGAAGCTAATGGATTCCACCATTAAACCTTACAGTTGAACAACACAAATGACTTATTACTGTCTGCCTACAAGATATGGGAGTAAGAAATATGCTTATTTTCTAAGTAAGTATCCTTTTAATCAAATGCAAAATGGGGTCTGTGAAGAGTGCTTATTCACATCCTGAGGAGACTGGTTCACTTAAGCAAATATGGAGAGATGGTTAGCTGTGTTGATCTGAAGTCAGGCAGGAAATAAGGCAGGATAGCTCCTTAGGGCACTTATACACAAGACAGGGATTTAATCCCCAGGGTTTCATTTTATGCTCCCTAAATTGAAACAGTGCATTTTTAATTGAAACCCACCATTTCAATGTTTCTGTCATGTTAAAGCGAGGGACCCAATCCTTTATTACTTTTTTTTTTTCCCTGTTGCAGAGCCTGTCCACCTTTCCCACAGCCAGAGGGGTTGAACAGCCTCTGAGCTGCCAGGGAGCCCCAGCCCTTCTCTCCAAGGTGGTGGTGCTCCCTGGGGCCACCTGGATGGGCTGCTAGCAGGCTGGGTGCTGCTGCAGCTCAGAGGCAACACCTGACTAGATCTAACCTTTCCCTGGGCTTCCAGCACCCTGTGTACTCTCCCTGCTGCCTTCCCACCACCTGGAACTGCCCAGGAATAAGCTGGCTTGCCCCTGGGGCAGCACAGAGGTATCAGGAGTGTGGCTGGATGTGCTGGTGGCCAGAGAAGGCAGCAGGGATGGTGCACAGGATGCTGGAAGTCCACATGGGCTTGGGGAAGCTGGAACTTGGTGATATTCCAGCACCCTGTGCACTGTCCCATCTGCCTTCTCCAACCACCAGCATATCCAGCTGCTCTCCTGCCAACTCTGTCAGGGGCAAGACAGCCTGTTCCTGGGTGGTCCCAGGTGGCAGAACAAGGCATGGGGTGCTGGAAGCCCTGGCGAGCTCAAAGAATAGTTGGATCTGGCCAGGTGCTGCCTGAGAACTGGGGCAACCAGCAGCCTGCAAGCAGCCTGTCTGAGCAGCCCCAGGGGGTGTTGCCAGTGCAGAGGGAAGGTCCTGGGCCTCCCACAGCTCAGGGGCTGCTCAGTCCATCAGCAGATCATTCCCTAGCCATGGGAAAGGCAGGCAGGCTCCATGAAAAATACAGTTTCATAGTAACTAGGGTCAGAAGGGGCCTAGAGCAGGCCATCTAGTCTGACCCCCTGCCAATGGCAGGAATGAGTGCTGGGGTCACAGGACCCCAG
>JAGPOW010002673.1:7320069-7371137 GCA_030014935.1 Caiman crocodilus
ACATCCAGCCCTTCTAGAAGCCCTTCCACTAGGTCAACCCTCACCCTCGGCCCAACAGCGATTCCCGAGTGGGAATACAGTCCTCCAACGGGAGGGATACAAGGATATTGGGCCTGTGGTTGCCAGGCATCTGATGAAGGCAGAAGCAAAGAGGGGCCCAATCCTTTTTTCAGTGGAGTCTGCCTGCCTCTCCCATAGCCAGGGGACAAGCTGACAGCTGCATCACTGTACTTGGCAATGTTGCAAACTAAACTATATGGGGATTGATTTGAAACCCCCAAACCTCACATATGTGCATTGTGTGACACTATTAAGTCACACAAAAGAATTTTTTTTGTCACGTGTACATAGTGATGATCATCATGCATACAAATGCCCTGAAAGAGTAACTCACTAAGAATGCATAAGCTGTCATAGGCAACAACCTACTTCAACAGATGCTATGCCTTGATGCTGCTTCATCAGTCACCCTGCCCTGTCTTCTGCTGTAAGCAAACATGCAATAATATTTGAGGTCTGATTCTGTAGTCCACTGACAGGCTAAATTCCTACTAGCAATATCAGCACAGCAGCACCAAGCCTTCTTGTTCATATCATGTAGTAAAGACTTGATTTTACACAAATGTGCGTCTCTAAGTGTCCATCTGCAGGATAAAGAGATAGGATCTGGTTAAGAGGATAAATTCCTCTGAGCAGACAAAGGTTAAAGTAGGATCATGATAGCTTACAAAATGTTACATCTGCTCTTTACAGAAGAAGAATACCAAGCGTCTACATGGGCACAGGAAGCACATTACTAAATCTGCTCTGCTATGACTGAGCAGTTGTTCTGACTCATTTTTAACCTGGCTCTACACTAGAGACCTAACTTGGTGCCACTGGAGCAGTGAAAAAATATTTAAAAGACAATTAAATATTGTCTTTTTTAAATATTAAAAGACAATACCCTATTCTTGTATGCTACATCAGGGACATCAAAGCTGGTTGGATGAGGGTTGCTAGGCTGACCCCATGTAATGAGTATAGTGCCAGTGGCACTAAGTCCAGCCTGTACACCATATACAACACATGCTGGGCCCACTCTAGGGCTCACTCTGTATGGAGAGTGTGAGCTGGACCCAGCACTGCATACAGCACAGAGAGTCTGAGGTGCAAGCTCCATGTGGCAGCCACGCAATGCCAGCCCTGCACATTGGCTCCAGGGCTGGTTCAAAATCAGGCTCCAGGCTACCCACACACACCACAACCAATATGCACAACCTGATCCAGACCTGCCCTGGAGCCAACACACAGAGCTGGTCCTGCACAGACACCCTATGCAGCACATGCCCAGTGCAGGTCCTCTCTGCTGTGTGCAGTACACATAGCACCACACCAACCTGCATGTTGCATGCAGCATACAGGGCCAGACCAAGTGCATGCCCCATGCAGCATGTAGAGTCAGTCTAGAGATTCATGGGTCAGAACTGATGCATTGCCTGTATGGCTTGATACCCCTGGGCTATAAAACAGTCTGCAATAAGTGAGAAAGGTAAAGTGCTCCTTAACTCAAGGTGACTAAAAATGAAATTACCTCATACTGATTTTTGTTTCAACTTAAAATAGATTCTGGCTAAACTAATGCACATGGAACACTTTGGGAAGGAAAAAAGGTTTTCAGGAACATATATCCTATATACAATTTGTATGTGCCAAACATAAGTCCTGTGTAGCATATGCCATCTATGAGCACTTGCCTTCCTTACAGTAAGCTAAGAGAACAACCTCAGCAAGGGTGTCAAATATGCAGCCCATGGGCCAGATCCAGCCCATGAAGACTTATGATATGGCCTGTGGGTCTCTAGACCAAGGCCACTTGCTGCATGGAACATGCACCGGCTTCCACCCTGCATGCAGCATGTAAAGTGAACCTAGCATCGCATCCACTGTACACAACACAGAGGGTTCGTCTGGGGCACGTGCTGCATACAGTGCCCTCACCCCAGGCAAGCCCTGCACATTGATTCCAGTGTGCCTGGACAGCCTAGGGCCCAATCCAGACTGGCCCCAGAGCCAGCACACAGGACCACACGGGACCAGGGCCAGTGTGGGACCACATGCAGCCCATGCTCAAGATCCCGTGCTACATGCAATGGTGGGTCCAGCGCACACTGGCCCCACTCTGGGACTTGCTCCACATGCAGCATGAAGGTTGGATTCAGCACCACTGGCACTGCACCCAACAGAGAATCAGTCCCTAGCTGGCCCACAAATCAGTCTGGCAATCCTCTTCTGGTCTGCAAAGTCTGATGAGTTTGACACCCCAGGCTTAAAGAAAAGGATTCCTTGCAGAGTGAGTATAAATACAACTCTTCTGTCCTGCTTCTGTTTTAATTCCTTCCTACTAGGACATGATATTTAGCATCTGGTATAGTTAACTGAGAATGCTAAGAGCCTGTACTACACTTCTAGGCAACTGGCAAACTTCTAGGCAATGTACATGATGAAGGGATGACAGGAGACCCTATATTCCTACCAAAGAAATAGCTGCTTAAGGTAGTACAAATTTAAAATAGGGTCTCTGGGTGTGGTGGTATGGACAAGAGATGTGTTTTTTTTTCTTGGGACCTTGACCTAAACTATCAAGTCTCTATATTCTGCCATTCAAGTGATGTCCTCAAGGTAATCTTTTCTAAAGGAATGATGGCTTACAGGTTATAACAGCACTGGAGTCCTTGTTTGAGGTAACAAAAATTATCTAGTCTTTCCCAACATATGCTCCATAATGAAAAAAGATAATAGATCAGATACTAAGCACACAGGATTTATTTAGGAGTTTTGCTGAAATCAGATAACAATACAGCCCAAACCTTTAAAGAACTTTAGATCCCTCCACCCCACATGAAGCTCCATTTGGTCATAGCCTTGGATGGATACTTATCAGGCTGCTACCTTGAAGTCCCAAGCCATTGAACCCAGTGGCTTTTAAGCTTCCCTGCCCTCAAGAGCTGTAGTATTCTTTCTTCCCTCAGGCTCTTGAGCTCATTTGCTGTGCAGAAGCTGTCTGAAGACACAAGGTACTTTTTAAATGTACCCTATGAAAAGTTTCTTATCTTAAGACCACTGGTTCCCCTTTAATGTGCCATCTTTAAAAAAGTGTCTATCAGACTACAATTCCATGCTTTTTCCATCAGATTGAGCCATCACTGCCCAAACGGATGAAACAGAATGGTTCATTTGAAACAGATGAAGTGAACAGTTTGCCACCTTCCAGTTTTACAATTCAAGGCGCAGTATCTCTGTGACGAAGTCCTACAAACAGAGCTTTCTTTTTTTTAAATCAGTCTTAAACTCTTCATTATGTGATATATTAAGATACATGAAGCATCACCTATGTAGCACTCCTAGAAAAAAAGGACTCATCCAAATGCCTTTTAAAATGTCTGCTAATATCATTACAATTGAGTTGAGGTCTCAAAATCTCAAATGCATTAAAATAAACATGGATATTTTGATAAACTTTTTTTCTTTTTTCTTTTTTTTTTCCTTTTCCTAGTGTAAGAAGTTTAACTTAATACTCTCAGGCACACCAATTAAATTGCTCATTTGAATGATCAAGCTAAGAACTCCACTGTGACTTCTTTAAGTAGGGTTGGGGTATTACATCCATTGTTGACAAAGATTATCAAGATTGCTAAGGGAACAGAGACGCCATGCTCAAAAACTCAGCTCCGGGTCTTGCTTAGAACACTACCACTTTGACCCTGCCAATCTTACCCATTACTCACCTGTAGCTAAGCTTATTTTCTTAAGTCAAGTAGTTCTGGCATCATTTGGAGTCAAACAGACAGATGTTGTGAAGTTAGGTTACATGCCTAGTTGTGACATACCCAGTCTCTGATCAGCTGCACTCTCATCTATCTCACAGTACTACCCTCACCTCTTCTGATAGTACTCCTTTCTCTTACCCTTTTTGACAGGACTCAGCTGTTTCTTCACCTGCCCAGCACTCTTGATAGTTTTCTGAATCTCATACCACAGCAAGGAAGAGGGAATGATGGACAGTAACAAGGAGGATTAAGAGAAGGCAGCATAACAAGTTTTTCCTTCACAGAGTGATGTGCTTCTGTCGTGTTAGTGAAAGTTGCACTCAAGAGGACACCAAGAGCACTTATTGCTCTTATTCTTGTTACTGTCCACTATCCCCTCTTCCTTGCTGTGGGATGAGATTCAGAAAACTAACTATCCCATGCACTGGGCAAGTGAAGAAACAGCCGAGTCCTGTCAACAAGGGCTAGAGAGAGGTGTCCCATTTAGCAGCAGCAGCAAGAAGCATTTTTTTCCTGCATCTAGCTAAGAGATTGCAAGCTCTCCTTCTAAGGAGAGATTTAGCTAACAGTTAATTCCTCCCTACCAGGTCTCCAAGTTCCCAGGAATTCTAAGTGGACCTAACTTTACACTTGAAAGCATTAGCTAATACTTACTTACCCATGCACACAGATTTCAGCTATGTTTTTTATTCCAAAGGGGACCTGGAACATAAATGATTTGGGTCAGTTTTAGAGATTCTTCCAAACCCCCCGCAGCAAATGTTTATAGTAAAAATTGTAGGATTTTTACTGTAAACATCTTTTTTTCTACAGAATCCCTATTAGCCATCACCTAGTTTTGTAAGGTAGAAATATCCCCACACTTATCTTATTAATTTTAAAATATTCAGCTATCACAGATTCTCAGCTAAGAGAACAACTATCTGGTGTCCTTAAAAACCCACTTAACAAAATCCTGCAAATGTGTCAATATTTCTAAGTAATGCATAGCAACAAGTATATGTACCAACTTCCCTTAGGGAATACTGCTCTAATTAACAGCAATTAATTTTTAATCCTAACACTAATTACTGCAACCCCAATGATGTAAGAGCTCTATTACTTCTCTGTGCCTTAGAAGTAATCCTATTAAAACAAGAACTACCTATTATTATGGTAGTTCTGGTACATATAAAAGCCCAAGAGATGCACAGCAGTGGGCTTTAAAGCAGTCTTGGAAATTTTAAGGGGGTACACATCATAACTCTTTTACTATAGGTAGTCGCTCAACTGCCAGCTTAGAAAATAATTCTAGTGATGAGACTTAAGCTTCAGTGTCCTGGTGCATGTAGCATGACAGTGTCCTGGTGCATGTAGCAATCCCTTAGAATTAACTGCCTAATTATTATATTACAGTCAAAGTGTTCTTGTAGAAATGACCGTCCAGGGAATATGCAAGAAGCAAATTTTGTTCTGTAATATCCTTTGTTACTATATCTTACCAAGCAATATACTTCTTACATACTGCATGGGTTAAGCTTTACTATCCTCTTCCCCTTTTAAGAGACTAGTTCCACTTACCACCAAAGAATTAAACCAAAATCACTGTTTTACTTGATATTTAGCTTAAGCTAGATGTGCTTCTTACCCAGACCTGAAGAAAGGGCACTTTGTATCCAAAAGTTTGTTTGACTTCTCTGCCAGCTACATAGTTGGTCCAATAAAAGATACTACCAAACAAACTTTGCTTCTCCAATTGTTATAGAAACATCTATCTAGCATAAATCACAAACAGATGCTGCAGAATAGACTGTGAATGCTCTCATACTACCATCTGGTGGCATCCTGTTGATACTGCACTGTATTTTGACTCATAATTCTTTTTCAGTTGCTTAGGCTGCACTAAAGCCATCAGAGCAGTTTCTATTGACTGTAAAAGGACATTATAGTGGGTTAGGAGTTAGCTCAGTGTTTTCCTGGGGACTCTTGCCTCACAGGAAACATTACACACAGAAATCACTTTCCTGCAGCCAGCCTGCTCAGGAGCAACTCCCCCTACTGCTTGCAGACCAGTCTCCCTGTCCTGGCTCAAGCCCTGTGTTTACATACCTCCCAAGCCCTGACCCTTCTAATCAGGAGGCTCTCCCCACCAGCCACCTGCAGGGGTTTCCAACTAGGGCCTGAGGATCAGCCTACTCTTCCTTGCTCTTAAAGCCATAGGAGCTCTCTTGCTCTATTTGTTGGGCTATACATGTCCTCTTGCTATACTTGTAAAAACCCTTCTTGTTGCACTTCCTCTCTTCCTTATTACAACTTAGAGGGGGATTGATTTAGGGGTTCACAATCTTTTGGCTCCTTGTACCAAGAACACAGATCCTACCATCCTGGGGTCTCACAGTTACTTGATCCCATGAGTTTAGGACAAGCCTTCCACCTGTACCCTTTATAGCAAGTAAAGTCCTCCATCTCTCCCCAGGTACAGGCCCCCCTTCCTGAGTCTCTTCTCCTTTAGTAGACTGAAATAAGTTTCCTCCAGGTTCATACCCCATCCCAAAGTTCCTTCAGCTCCAAAGCTATTGTGGCTCCACACAGGCCTCAACTGCACCGTCTCTACACGGAACAATCTCTCTGTTCATCCTCACCTGGATGGGCCTGCCCCATAATATCTGTCCATTGAACACTGCCATCACGTGAGTGGCATCACCGAGGTATTTGAAGCTAACTGTCCCCACATGTGAGCTCTTCCCTGCCTTGTTCCTCCACACAACTGCATACCTTACTGTCCCTGCCATCTGGAATACTTGTTTCAGCCTCTTCCAGACTACTTTGAAACAGAGGTTACTCACAAATATAGGTCCCAAGGATACCAGCCAACTTAACTTCTCTTTCAGCAGCATATTTGGATCTTTCTTCATGGCCATGGCAAGTGTTGTGACCATTTTCCCTTCTCGCCTTGGCCCCTTCTTGGTCATCTCCGGGGACTCCTCTGTCCTCACTGCTGGTGCCGGAGGAGGTTTCATCCGTAGTCTCCAGCGTTGGCTCCTGCTTGGATCAGCTGGTTCCCATAGTGACCTGCAGGACCTCTTCCTTGAACTGAAGCTTCCCCACACCTGTGCATGCCCTGTGGGGTGCACTCCTCACTTCTAGGACCTTATCTATCTACTCTAGGATCTTTTCCCCCGTATCCCGATTTCAGAACTCCCATCCTGGATCTCTGCCACCTGCCCCCATGGGTGTGGTTCTACCCAGGACTTTCTTTCTCTGGGTTCACACTTATGGCAGTCCTCTACCAGCTCAGTCTCCAGCCTCCCTCCCTCAGGAGAGCTCTGTATCTCTTTGTTGTTATGGATCTGTGGCTGACCTCACCCTGGCCCCTTTCAATCCTGCCTTTAGCTGCAGGATTTGGCTCCTCAAAGCTGTCACCTCTGTCTCTCTGTTCTTGTTCTTTATTCTTCCTGGCAGTTTGCTCATCCTGCTCATAGCAACATAGACACCCAACTGGCAACAGCTCCTGCACAAGGGTTTGCGCTCTAGCAAGGTGGTCTTCTAACAAAGACAAAAGCTGGTCACTTTGTATACACTTCCCTTGCCAATCCTGAATTTCTTGCTGATTCTTCTTGCCCAGTTACTTTGTGTGTTCAGCTGTTTCTCCAGGGCTGTGTCCAGCTGTTTCTCCAATATCCTTATGCTTTTCTACCTATTCTGGGTTGTTAGGGCCTTCAGTTTCTGAGGCCAAGTTCTTTTCCTCAGCCCAAGAGGTATTTGTGGTCACTTTCTTTTGGAGTGCTTGCGGCTTCTCCTCTCACTTTTGGCTCCTTTCCAACTCCACCTCAACTAACTTCTTTATCTTTTTGTTTCTCTGCCTTAGCTGTCTGCCGTATCTGCCCTTTGGTGTTCAATCTCCAGCTCCCATCGTAAGCAGTCCACCTGTTCACTTACCACATCTACAAGGAGTTATGCCTTTATGTTCCAGCTCTTCTATGCAATTGGCCTGTGCATGTGCTTTCTGAAGACTCAGCTGTCTTTCTAAGGCTTCCATTACCCTGTCTTGTACACGCTGTTGCTGCTTTCCCCAGACCTGCTGCATCTGCTGGAGCTGGAACTGCCACTCTATCCATTTCAGCAGGGCTCCTGCCTTCAAGCTTGAGTTTGTCCTGCCTGCATTCTCTATCACATGTAGCAGGTTAGGAGTTAACGCAGCACAGTTCTTTGTTTTCCTGGGCACTCTTGCCTCACTTGAAACACCACACACAAATTGCCAAATTGGCAAACAAAAATGAACCTGGTTCATAAGGGGTTAACTCATATTCTAGGGCCTTTTCCCAGAACCCAAGAAAGTCACCGCAGCTCCCTACTACTTCCCCAGCCCTGCAGTCTTCCTTTTTCCATTGTGGAGTAAGTTCTCCATCTTGGTGTTACCACTTCCAGCTTTCCAGACCCCAAGAGAGTACCTTGGCTCAGTGTTGCAACTGCTATCCTGGTACCTCTCTCACTCTCTGTCTCTCACCATCTGTCTCCCCACCCCGCCTCACACTTGTTTGTCCTCTCCTGTGGCTTAACTTCCTCTGTGCCAGCCGGTTATCTTTAATCAGCTGTGCCCACTCCTCCAGAACAGGTTAACAGTTACTGCTTACTGCCTGTAGCTGGGCTGTAACCTCTGGCATAAGCAGCCTGCTACACTGGGCTACTGCCCCCTGAAAACATGTAGCCTCCAACAGACACCCCATCATTGAACCAAATCATCTGTTTGAATTATTTCACATTACCCAACTCTTCCAAGCCATTTAGACAGTAAGCAGCATTCTGTTGAAGATGCAGAAAGGTTCAGGAGTTCAAGCCCTTCTTCACACAAAGCTGTTATACTTCTCAATTAAAGTTTGTTAATTACTGTCCTTAATCAATTTGTACAACGTTGTTTGTACTGAGCTTTGAATGTTTCATCCTACTACAGTGCTACTCAAATGCATCATATTAAATTATGTGATAAAAAAAACTTTGCTTACCCTAACCTTCTAATTGATCTGAAGATCAATTACATCCTCAAGAAACCAATATAGTGTGATGGATTAACTGGAACTCTGATTATCTGAACAATGAGCTGGACAATCAAAGGACAGATAGGCCTATGAACAGTGATTCAAGCAGTTGGTTACACAAAAGGAAAATCTTAATCTACTTAGTTTCACATTTTAAATAAGAATAAGAAATGTGCACTAACTGTCCTCTTAGGAAGGATCTGTGAATAGAGTTTAATAATATTGGCAGGGTGATATTAGATCATTTCACCGCAGTTCTCCAATTCTGGCTTGTTGTGTGGATAAATAAAATATATTATTGCCATTGGTCAGGAATATTCTATGATCCCTAAACTTATTTACTTTCCCTAAGCTTAGACTATGCTTCTCTAAGAATAGATGCTTCCCTGCCATTATACGCCCCTTCTTTTCAGTTCTCTTCCTACCGTCATTTTCTCCAAGCAGATCAAATTTTGTAGCCTCAGAGCAGCACTTCATTTAGATTAAATCTGGTATAATTGACGTCTGTAAATGGCACTGTGAAGCAGCTGCATTTTCTGCTAGCAAAAGACTTTAAAAAAGAATCCTATGATTCATTTTTACCTTGAACTTGGCTCTCTGGGTTGTCATGCTGGCTGCTCTATCAGACATGTAGTACTGCAGCTATTCTCATGCTATAAAGCACCAGGAAACTTAAAGATTTTGGTAAGTTTCAAAGTTATGAAGGTCAGTTAAAACTGTAACATTAATAAAATTTCCAGTAGCTCTTATTTTCCTTCTGTTCTGCTTTTGCTACACAAGCCTGTGAGCTGGGACATTGCACTATTCTTCATTTTCTGTCAGTACTCAGGTACAATGTTCCATTCCCAATTTTAGTTTCAGACACTAGGCTAGTGTGTTGCAGTACTATTTCCTATAATACTGTTGATAACAGAGACCCAATTTCAACAGCAAGAACAAGAAATTCACAGTTGTCAGGCCAGATAGTACCTCTTCAGACCCTCTGGGTATTCATCTCTCCCATCCCATGCAATAAAACAGTCCAACAAATTGCATGAAGTAACCTCTTACTGTGCTCCTGGGAGCTCTAAACTGGTTTCTATACTGGGTTCCTGGGTAGGCACAGCATCCATCTCTGACAAGCAAACAAAAATACAAGAGCCTATAAGTGTATTCAATAGAGCCTTCTATGTATTGGAAAATTTACAGTGATGGGAGGGAAGGAATCCAGGAAGACACCAAGATACTTCTTTGCTAATGTGGCAGGCACCCCGATAGCAACCTGGCTTGCCAGCTCAGAAGAGGCACTAGCTTGCCAGCCAGGACACATACACCACCCACCTGAGACCCTAGAGCTGTGAGTTATGTGGGAAAGGGGATCCCACAGGGGAGGGGAAAGTTGCCCCACATAGTGAGGCTGCAGGGGAAGCCTAGGTGAGGTAAAGCTCCCTGGGTCTGTCTCTGGACCTGTCCGTGAAGGTCACAGTGGAACCTGGAGAGCCCTGAGGATTTCCCCTCCCACTGGTTACTGGAGTGCAGCCAATGCCCCAGTGGACCACTTGAGTGGTTTTGGGGAAGGAGTTTAAGAGGTTAAAGTTAACCTGATGTTGCTGCGCCTTATATTTTGAAAATGAGTGACTTATATGTTGTATTATTGTACCTTATATTTTGCATACTTCTATAGTTGTGTATTAGTAGTTTAATAGTCTATAACCCTGCCTGGGAAATCTGCTGAGACCCCTTGCTGTTACTTACCTGTTTATCTGTCATTTACCTGGAACCCTGCTGGTGGTGACCCATTGTAAAGAATAAGGTTATAGACCCACATATATATCTGTACATATGTTTATATTTATGTCTATTTTTATCCATTTATGTAAATAATAAATGTGTACATAGTTAAGTTCCAAATTGTCCTGGCCTGGCTCCTTTGGGACAGAAGGAAACCAAGTAGTCTGCAGTTTTGCTCCTAGAACCCCTGCCAGCTAACAATCCCCTTCTAGTGGAGAAGGGAGTACATACCCATGTACACCCAGGCTATACTAAAGGCTTCACAGGTGGTGGGGGCAGGATTTCAGGACACAGAGGCAATGCAAAGGCATAGAACTTCCATATGCCCTGCTGGATCTCAGAAGATGCTCAAGATTTGTGGGCCAAAAACCTGACGTATTCCACAGAGAGGAAAAATAAATTGCTTTCCTTGCCACCTGCCTCAATAGAAGAATACAGAATACTGAAAGACATGCTATAGGGTAGTGTGGCTCTGTGGGTATTTCTACAGAGCACTCACCTGGTTTTTTTTATCTGCATAATTATAGAGGGCCAGTGCTTGAAAACACTTAAAGAAAATGAGCTAGCTATTAGAAACTTGGACTCTGCAAGACAAAAGTATGGTGGCAACTAACAAGGACTGCTGGCTACAGAGGGTGCCAAATAAGCAAAAGCAAAAATCAGGCAGTTTTTGAAAACATGATGCTATAATCACCAAAAAGAACTGGGCTTCATATTTCTCATTATTTCTTCATTGGTATTAGCCAACTTCAAAGGTCATTTTGCTTCAGTACCTCTTTTTAATCACCTTCCTCAAGAAGTTTTCAAACTGTCAGAGCTTGATAATTTTGCAATAATTTAAAAGGCAGATCAATCTGTTTGGCAACTTCTGCTCTTGCCTTTTGGTTTGCCAAGGCTTCTTTTCTTCCAGTAATCATAAAAGAGGGCCCTCCTATGCCTGAAGTCTATTCCAAGATGAAACATATTTTCTGTGCTTCTCTAAACCCAGGTAGTAAATACACTTATTTTTGCTATTTACTGGTATTCAGATAACAGATCAGTGCATAAGTGCTCCAGGGGCCATTGTGCGGTTAACAAAAGAGTCTTTTGACTTTTTATACTCCATTCAGGTCTCCAAGTTACTGGAAAATTAAATTTTTCGTATTGTCAGACCTTCCTTACGTAAATAGACTGCAGAATAATTATTTCTGTAATACTGAATGAATTACAGAAAGAAAAGAAATGCACCACATGCATTACAGGGGACTTATACTTTACCAGGGTAAAATATTAGAATAAATTTTACTTCCAAAGCAGTTATTGCATATATCAGGTGTCAGACTGAAAACAATGTGAAGTGCTGGGTTTACCCTTTCTAAATAACAGTTCAATTGCATAAGACAGCAACAGGGCAACTTTCCGAAGCAGCTGTTTCCACACGGTCGTCCTCCTCCCTAAGCTCCCCATCCGCAAAGTGTCAAAGGAGTTGTACCGGTCATGGGTTTTTTTGTTTTGTTTTGTTATAATCGATGAATGTCTACTAAGTGCATGAAAGCCCTCCCTTATAAATAATGAAATATGACATCAGGAACCAGTAACTTCTGATCCATGTAAACTTGAGCACACTGAACTCCTGACTGAAGGCATGGGATTTGTGTCCCAACACCACTGCCACAGACTGCTCTGTTCTCCAAAAACTCTCAGGGTAAAACCGTGTTGGAACTCTGATGAACTTTAATGGAGACAAGATCTCATGCATGAGTATGCACATGTATGTATACATGCTGAATTCAAAAGTGTTTTCACCCTTCACTTAGCAGAATTATGGATAGACTATTAGCAACCATTTAAATTTGATGGACTGCTCTCTTGTTTTCTATTATGGTAAAAAAAAAAGATAACAAAAGCTGCAAATTCACAGGTGAGGTCTAACTTTATTTGCACCGCTTCTTTCAAAGTGCTCCATAATGTGTTACAAATTTAAACAGGGGCTAGCAACCTACAGCTCACAGGCGGAATCTGGCCCATGAAGCTGGAGACGGGGGCAGCCTTTGGCAGTATTTGGCAACAAGAAACTTTGCCCAGCCACAGTGCAGCATGGGCAACAGGGAGAAACAGTAGTAGGGAAAGACAGAATCTAGCACTGGCCTGCCTCAGACCCAAGCTGGATCATTCCAACTCACATTGGAAAACTCCGCCAAACCCTGGACTAAAACAATGGTGTATAGGTTTTATTATAGTGATAAAATTAAGCATCCAATCATAAAGCTAACAGTGAACAAGAAAAATAATGTGATCATAGGCAAGAACTTATTACAAACCTTATCTGATAAGCAGTCCAGAGAAATGGAGGCCAACCTTCTTGGCAGGGGTGCCCCAAATTAGCCCTATACCCTCCCTGAGTACTACTTTGATCCCCAGGGCCAGATTAACCATTTAGTGGATCCTAAGCAAACAAACTCATGGGCCCCTACTTTTTTCACACAATTATTACATGTAAACTAAGCACAACTGCACCCCTTCTTTACTTAGGGCCCTAAGCATATGCCTACTTTGCCTACGTGTTAATCTGGCCCTGTTGATCTCATTCCTCTTCCCAGTCCACTTCCCTGCTTTCTATTCCCTACTCTATGCTCAGTACTTGATCTCTTCCTCTGCTTTCTTCTGCCTGCCCTGTGCTCCCTGCCCAATCTCCTGATCTACTTTCTGCTCCCTGCATTGTCTGTTGACATGCTGCCTCTCCCCTCCCTGGATCCACACATCCTACACACGTGAAGGCTGCCTGTGGCACTCATGCCATCAATTGGACAACCCCGGTCTAAAGGAAAAAGATTCCAGATAGCAGGAACTGAAAAAAAGAGGGCTAAAAAAGAAAAAGCAAAATGACTGGATAAAAGGTGAACAGAGATACAAAGGTGAAAGTCTACTGGAACAGAATAATGCAATTTTCAACTGGTTTAAAAATGAATATAAGTTAATGGAGATATGAAAACAGAAGGAATTGACGGGGGCATTTTGTATGCAAAGATGACAGTAATCAGCAGTGTTTATGACAACTTATGCTACTCCAGCTGAGAACCATATATCCCAAGGTGTAGAGTTAACTACAGTCCAAACAGCTGTTACTTTGAAGAATGGTTTTAAGTACAGTGATTCTGTAAAACAGGTATTTTGTCACAACACCTATTTGATCACTTCCCATCTGTCTGCCTCGTTATAGCCATTGAATTGGCTAACTAAATCAAGTTTTTACTGCTACTACATTGCAAAGCTAATACAGTGAAGGGAAAACAGACCACACAATTCCTCCCTATGCAGCATCAACAACATTGTCAGTTAATTTAAATTCTCCATTATTTATTGCTGAAAGAACATTGCTTGAACTTCAGACATCCCATAGAACTGGCAGGTAAAAATATCTCAGCCGCCAAAATTGGACAGAAGTTACTGAAGAAAAATGCACATCCACACAAATACACACACAAAACTATAACTATTCTCAAATACTGTTGCAAAACAAATATTCAAGATAATATAAATAAAATTCTGGAGAATGAATTGTACTTCAGATTTAACCATTGCTAGCACAGGAAGAAGGAAAGCTAGAAGCACTAAGAAAGGTAGCACCAAGAAAGAAAGACCCGAAAAACTGGAGAGAGAGAAATTCAGAATGTATCTTTAATAATAATAAATAATATAGAGAAAGACTTAGATCTTTGAGCATATCACCAAATAATCATTCCCACAATGGTTTTCATTGGTAAGCTCAGAAAATAAGGTCTGGTTGAAAGTACTGATCAGTCACACACAACTACTTGGATATACATGCATGTTGAACAAATGGGCAGACTTAGAATGAGGTGCTTAAAGCTAACATTAACTAGCTAACAAAGTAATTTAGAGCCAATTAGACTGAATTTATTCAATTTTATAGAAAATATGCTCTGAAAGGACATCTTGTTTTGAGAACCTGTCACAACAAAACCTGTTTACCTCAGACATTGCTTCCATTTCTGGTTACTTACCACAGAGAAATTGTGGTTGCTTAGATACATTGAAATCTTTATGAATCATATTTTTTCCCTAAAAAGATGTATTATTAAATATGCTGTAACATGTTCAAGTACCACAAGATGGTACTGCCAATTTGTTTTTATTTAAGTGGAAATAACTTCTTGGGGGTAGAATTTTGTTTTGTTTCATTTCCTTTGATAAAATTGCTAATGAAAGAGTCATTAGCATAATATAGCACTACAAAGCAGACTATCTGCAATTGTCAGCTGAGCAAAGAGATCCTTTTGCCGCATCCCCAGTCCCCCCACCCCCCACCTGGGCAAGCAGTGGCAGGACAGAGCCCCTGCTTTCAGCACTGATGCACCCACATCAACACTGGGAGCGGGGGCCCTGCCCTGCCACCACTTGCCCAGCCAGGCCAGGTGGAGGGGGTGTGATGCAGGGGCAGCTCACTCCGGGCAGAAGGGGGCAAGCGGCAGCAGGGCATAGCCCCCACTCCCAACACCGCTGAACGACATCCCACCCCATCCCACCCTGGCTGGGCAAGTGGCAGCAGCACCCACATCCAGCATCCTCCCACACCAGCTAGACAAGCAGCAGGACATGCCCTGCTTGCTCCCATCCGCCCAGAGTGACCCATGTTCACATGCTGCTGCCCCCCCCTCGCCCTCTAACCAGGCAAATGGCAACAGGGCATAGCCCCTACTCTGAGCCCTGTCGCGTTCACATCCTGCACCACCCCCATCCCATTCTCTGAGACCCACACCCCCTGTCCTGGCTTAGCAGCTTGTCCCAGCCCCTGCCCCAATCCCTCCCTCTCCCACACCTGTTTCCTCCCCACTCTGTCCACAACAGACTTACCAGCTGGAGGCAGCTGTGTCCAGCATGGTGACAACTGTTGCCCGTTTACTCTATGGCCAAATCTTCAGATCCAATTCAGCCACATTGAATCAGGACAGCAATTCAAATCTCCAAATCAAATCACTGTCCCTCCGAATCGGCCGAATTTGAATCTGAGGCAAATACTTGCTGCTTTACGCAGGCCTAATTAGTAAAATTCTACTAGTGTTACAATGGATTCTTTTTCCCCCACATAGAACAGAGCACAATTTAGCCTGTTTCAAATCATAGGATGGCAAAAGCTTTCAGTTTATCTTCAGATGATTTTCTTCAGTATATTTCTAAAAATTATAAAGATCTCTCACTCTAGTTCTCATATAAATCACCCCAATAGGGTAAAAGGAAAGTCAGTACACATTCACAGAACATCATTCTATTCAGCAATCTGGATTATTTGGAAACATCTGTAAAAAGTGTGTAATTTTACATGCATCCAGAAAGCAAGAGACGCAAATTCAAAATAAAGCATTTCTATGGGATTGTTAAATTAATAGAGCTAAGAAATAGGGCTAGAGCTGCTGTAGGATGCAAGATGGTTTGTAAACCATAATATAAACATCTTTTAGAAAGAATGCTTGTGAAGTGCATTAATCTTAACTACTTTTGCCTAGAAGCTTTCTTTTTCTATTCATTGCAGAGCTCTATCAGAGATATACTAGATTATACCTTAAACAAAAATGATATTTTAATTGCTTGCCCCAAGCCTGGCAACTATCCAGTCCTCACCACTGTTTATACAAAGGCCAGCATGCTGAATAATCATTAAACCTGATGAATGTTTTCAATGCTCAGGTACAACATGAAACTGCCATGTTCTACATTATGCAGTAATTGACATGTGCTTTCTTATCCCTCAACTGGAAAGCACCATTGGTGGGCACACCAACTGTTCCAATATAACCATAATGTCACTGTCAGCATATTAATTTTTATTTAATCCTTACATCTAACAAGTCTTTGCCTCTAAGCCTGCCAGGATATTTCATCCTGTGAGATGTCGTGGGAAAAGCTAACAAGAATATTATCATTTTCAGATAACTTAGGAACATTTCATGTCACAGCACACCATTTTCCAGTCCTGACCTTTCTGATCTGCAGGTAACTCTTAGAACAGACACTTCCTTTACATTTCATATATTATTTTCAAATTAACTCACCTCTTCTGGGTGTTCCATGGGATGCTATCATACACAAACAGATTCAGAGTGTTTAGAGTCTCCTTTCTTGACTGTCAACTCATCTTTCACTATCTTTTTTCCTTGATTCTCCAGTCCCTTTTACATATTTTCATTTTGTTAGATTACATAGCATCTTCAGAGATTACAAATGCATAGAAATGAATTTATTTAATCTAAACTGTGACTAAACTAAGTAAAGCAAGTTTGCAAAACACTTGCCAGCAAAAAAAGATTATCTTAATAGAGGGCTTTCCTGGATCAAGTCCTGCTTAGTATTTCTATTAATGGCCTGGATGTAAAGATGGAGACAACACAAAACTGAGCGAGGTTGCAAACACTTTGGAGAATAGGTTTACATTCCAAAGGAAATCTTGGTCTATTAGAAAATCTGGCTATAGATAGCAAAATTAAAGTAAAAAATATATATATACACACACACACTACAAAAAAGACATAAAAAACAAATGTACACATATAGAATGAGGGATAACTAGCACAGTGGTAAAATCTCTGAGATGAGGGTTATGGCAAATCACAAACTCGAGCTGAATCAGCAACATGATAGTGTCATCAAAAATATACGTACTGTATATTAGCAGAATCTGTGTTCGCTAGCACTCCACTGGGTGCTAGTTAGATTTCAGCTGGAGTACTATATACAGTTTTTGACATCAAGCTATAAGGATGTAGGGAAATTGAAAAGAACACATAGGCAAGAGAGATGGAAATGATAAAGGAATTGGAAAGCGAGCTGTATGACAGGAAGTATGAACCAAGTAAGCTCAGCATCAAGAGATGAACAAGGGGAGGACGGGGCAATGAAACATCCTGCCTGTGGAAGTTGTGTAATCTGTGAACTCTGCATCCGTGTAGAGGTTTGGACTAGACAATCCTCAAGGACCCTCTTCCAATTTTATCATTCTCTTACCTGTTTATTATTTATTTCAGTCCACATAGTACCAGAAATAGTAGACAGCTATTTCAGTCCACATAGTACCAGAAATAGTAGACAGCTATCTGGTTCTTATCCCATATGTATCCTAGGACTGCTGGAACTAGTTTCTCAATTTTCTCTTGCTACAGAAAGACCACATTTCTTCCACTGGATAAAATGCTGCCCTGTAATGCTGGTTGGTTCCATTGGTAATTATTGCCCTGTAACACTGGATTTGATTCCAGTTTCAATACAGTACACAATGGCTATAAAATGTTGAGCAAGACCATGTTAAAGACATATTTTATGAAGTAGGTAGTAGTATTAGTTTATTCACGGGTTTTACTAAAAACAAAGTAGTATATATAGACAATACAGCATCACATCTTCGAAACTGCAACTGGTCAGAAAGCATTTATCAAAATAGTTTTCAATTAGATGGGGCAATGCATAGGGAGTGCACATGCACCCACTGAGCATGGCAGTGCACCCCCTGCAAAGAGGCAGACAGTCACCACCTTGCTGCCAACACCACCAGCAGCATCTGCAAACATCTGCGGTTCCCACTGGCTAGCATTGCTGCAGGTGGTCGCCAACCCTTGGTTGGTGCTCGCCAGCCCTTCTCCCCTCCCACCACTTACAGTGCTGCCAGCAGCTGTGGGAGCTCCCCTATTTACCTCTGCTCCAGCCGCTGCAATGCCCCCCACAGTCGCCAGGGGCATGCACTGTTCATGTTATTAGAAAACAGAGTTATACCAACTATACAAATTATCATAACATTGTGTGTTACATGACATTTCCTAGGGTGGGAGCGGAGAGAAATCCATCCCACCTATTTTGGTAAATGTTTTAGTCACGTGATTTCAAATTTCCTTTTATATTTTTTCATCTTCATATTTTTATTTTACATTATCTTTTATAAGTAGTAGTAGTAGTACTGTAGAATATGCACTACCAACATAGTGTATCAAAATTTATTTTTATTTTTAAAAAAATCAGTGAAGGACCAGTGCTGTTTAACAGCAATTGAAATGTATTTTCTAGATTAAAGCATTTCCCATGTATCTCTTAAAAGGACTGCTAGGAGTCACCATTCAGTCATGAAATAAAAAGGAAAGAAGAAATAAAAGAGATAAAGACAAAACCAATCTTGTCTCCCAGAATTATTGTATTTTAATAAGCTAGTCATCCAGCCCCATTTAATTTTTATAAAGCTAGTAGTAACCACACTACTAAATGCCCTGAAATCTTAGAAGTTGAAGAGGATGCCTACATATTTTTAAGGTTTGTTTGCAATGCAAGCATTAAGAACTAGCAACAGCAGCAGAGAACTGGGGTATAAAGATTCATGTCCTTGGGATTTATTGAACATACAAAATCCTGAGGAGAAATTGTGAAATAAAATATCAGTTTCTTACCAGTATAGTTATGCCTATAAGGTCATGAAATTATGAAGAAGCTGTTTTTAGCTATCTTCTGGTCTGGAACTTTCATCTCCCATGTTCTCCTTTTCCTCAGAAAAACAAGATTCCTAGCAGGAAAGAGAGGTTCCCAAGAAAAAAAAAAACCACAAATGGTAACATAATGCTACAATAAGTAAACTATAACTCAGATGAAGTGCCGTATTTTACCCAGTAGCAAAGCCTGGACTTCTGTAGAAAGAGACAGGTTTAAGCAGAAGCTAGTCCTTTACATTAACTAGTAGACATCACCAACAGTAGCCATCCATACCAGAGGGCAGCTGTGAGAAAAAATGTGGTCACCAGGCCCCTGATAGATGTTAAAATAACTGCAGGGTGGGATCTGATCTCAAATCCCAGTTGCACTGCCTGCCATGCTACATGTGACATTTGCCTGACAGGCCATGCAATTGTTGGGATCAGGGATACAATCATGTCATTCTTTTTAAGGGAACCTTGCAACCTAATTGGGTTTAATAAAGCTTCCCTCCCACACTCTCTGCACAGCATAAGCCTCCCCCACACCCAGTAGCCCAGGCATATGGAGACAAAACTTGACTGCCTTGCCCTGCAGCTCCCCCGAGAACCATGGAGAAAGGCATGTCCAGGTCTGGGTCAGTGAGCCGTGGCTTGCAGTGACCCTGTACTCCAGGGCAGCTGATAGCCCCCCCCCCATGTCTCAGCATACTGAAAATTAATGTGAACCCTGCCATTAATAGCAACATGCCAGGCATTCATGGGTTTTTTTGGCGCCATAAAGAGTGTAATATTTTTGTGTTTGGTTTATAAGCCACTACAAACTGAATGCATCGCATGCTTACTGATAGCAGCTGAAACCTAGCCGAGGGCTGCCCTGGTCCCAAAGCAGACCATCAGCAGACTGTCCACATCAGGAGGTGGGCCTGACACCTTAAAAAGCCTTGCCCTACAGCCCCTAATCTTTAGAGTCTAAAGCTGCTGGGTCCTAGCAAGCCTCAGAGTATGGACCAGCTCCGGTATCTCAGACACAGGCCTCCCTTCCCAATTTCAGGATTGGGCAGGGTTCAAACTAGGGGCATAGATGCCAGTACTGAACCTCAACGCTCAAATGAACATCAAGGCCCAGCACTAGCCAGTGTTGAGTTCCAGGACAAAGCTGCTCCCTGCCCAATGGGGCAACTAGTTCTCAGATCTGGGTCTTGAACCCAGCTGCTTCTTGCTCTGTTCTCAGAAAGATGCCAGGCACACAGCTGGGGATAAGGAAGCTTCTCTCATCTCTGGATGCTTTCACCAAGCAGTTATTTAAACCAGCACTGCGCAACAGAGAATAGATGGGGGAGCTCTCTCATCCCTAGCCATAGCAAGAGCCCAACATCAGGGAGCCTCCCCTCAATGTCAGGCTTACAGCACCCAGAACTGTAAAAACAAAAAACAGGCACAAAGCTGGGGCTCCCAGCTGCACACCTGCTTTTTAAAGTACCAGGTCACTGAGAACCCATGATCAGGAAAATCTTCCCATTGCTGACCTTGTTAAAAGATCCCAGGCACCTGGGGAAGTGGCACCCTAGGAGTAGGGAGCTCCTAGCTCCCCAGACACCGTTTCCACATTCACAGGGGAGCAGTTGGGGAGCAGTGTTTCCTGTTCTTCAAGTGCAGATGCCGCCACCTCACACTGACAGAAGCATAATTGGGGTTTGAGTAATTTTATGCTTCATTCTCCAGTTGCACAACCTGTCATGTACATATGACATGACAGGTTATACAATTTTGGAAATTGGGCATAAAATTCCTCAAATTGCATGAATACCTCTATGTCTGCCTTAAGGAGCTTGACATGTTCAACTTAACGTGCAATGAAGACAACCAAAAGTATTCCTGTGGAATATTTTTGTGGCTAGTTTTTGTTTTGTCATGCTATTAATTACCTGAACATAGGCAGAATTATTTATTCACTGGTAAATAGCACCATAAGTATAACATCTTCTGGGGCTGTAAGAATGCTAAATCAAAGAGTGCATATAACCTCCAATTGATTGATATTGTGTGGTATGCTGACATGAAGGAAAAGGGGAGTTAAATATGGGCAAATGCAGCAGAAAGAATAAAGCGCAATTTTTGTTTGTTGTCATATTTAAGAAACTATATTAAAAATGAAGCCATTCAAAAATTAACTTGCAGAAAATTTTAATAGTTTGCCAAATATACAGCTATTAGAATTACCCTAAATATCACTTAATTTTAAGTTGATATAGAGCTTATTAGACTTTTTATAAAATAAACACATTCTACATTAACAAAACAAACTAAAAAAACAACAAATAAAAAAAAAACAAATAAACACCAAATAAAAAAAAAACACCCGGGGGGGGGGGGGGGGGGGAGAAATCAACATTTAACAGTTGTAGATGCAATTTCACATGCTTTCATGTATCTTCCAGTACAGTTCCCAGAGTATTAAAAAGTGCCTTTGTGCACCTCAGTTACATTTATATTCAGATACAATACAAGTCATATTTAGAAATATTAACTCATTACAATTATCAACTTGAACAGGTTTATACAAATAAAGAATGTATTTGCCCCTGGTTACCACCTCCTAGCATAATCTCCTTTCTACAACACTTTCCAACAGGAATATTCAAGGCCCTTTTCTATGAAATAATTACAGGAGAAATAGTTCTTGAATATTATTTTCCCTATAATTAAAAAAAAAAAAAAAAAAATCAATTATTTCAGCTCAGTTTCAGAAGTGCTGCAAACATTTGCCATTTAGAAGTTTTTTGTTCACTGTTTTTTCTGTAAGCAACAACACATGTGCAGTACACAAAGCCTATGAAGCTGTAATGGAATGTATTTCCCAAGAAACATGTTACTACAAAACACTGTCATTCTATGGCTAGCAAAGAGCAGTAACATACCATAGGCCTCAAGGCCTTTGGGCATTATGTGTAGTAATTACTTACATTGCAAGATACAGTAAGTGTCTCACTTGTCGCACACTATGAACCTTCATTTTTCTTGCTATATTAGTGTAATAAGCTCAAGCCCAAAATGTAATATAAATTACATTAAAACAACTTTCTTTCATATAACATGGTCTGAGACATTTTCCTTAAAATGTGCATAAATCTACCATCTGAAAAAACTGAAAACCGGTCCCCAACCAGATGATATTTCAAAATCATCATCTCATTTCATTTCTTGATGGTGACAAATGTAAACATGCACTTCCCACTATTATTTAAAGCATTTTTGGCAATGCTCTTCAGTATCTGCACCTTCCTTACATAGATGAGACATCAATTTAATACAGAAAGATTCCTCATCAAGTTATTCCACTGTGATGCATTAGGTGCATATCTTAGGTGTGTTAGGTATGTGAGGTCACTAATGGTACCAAAGCAGGAGGTGAAGGCACTCAAAAGGGAAGGTTATTGCAAATAAGTGTAAAAAAATAAGCAAACAACTGTTTTTTTTTTAAATGGTAGATGTGGACTTGCTTATATAGGATGCTCTTAAACTAAAACTGGTCAGTCATAAAAAAATTCCACTAGTTTCTAAAAAGATATGCATGGCATGGGCACATTTAGTAGTGCTACCCTTTCTTCCTCTCCAACTTCATACTACTACAAATGACAAAAAATAAATAAATTTTGATGATGTGAAACAGCTTTGGTTGTGAACAAATACTTATATTCTGGCACAGTCCCTTCTTTTTTCTTTTCTTCCCTTTTTCTTTGTTGTTATAATGAGCTAAAGGTCAGCTTTCGAATACTTCATTATCCACAACACCCTCTGCAGTCAAGAAAGAACTCTCTGTATACCAGGAAACCATGTTTGAAGATCTGGGTATACATTACATATTGACATTACTAGAAAAAGTAATGTGCATTAGTTCATGCCCTCTAGATATTAGTTCTGTTTATCCTAATTAATTAAAAAAAGTTGTGTGTTCATAATCTACTAAACAGTTTATATATGTATGGAATTGTAGTGTTACGTGGAAGCAAAAATACAAGTCTAACCATTCACTAAAGAAGCAAACAGTTTGAAAATGCTAGTCCCATAATTAAACATCATATACACAGGATGTTTCACTCATTTTAGCTTGTAAAACATCTTAGTTAAAATGCCATAATAATTTCCAGTATCATTTGAATCTATGCAGCAAGTTCCACCTGTATCAAAAATACCAAGAATATAAATGCCTTGTTACAAAACTCTTATTAGGTAAGCTTGTACGCAGTTCCCCCAGTTTACAATGAGAAAAAGTCTTTAGAATGACCATCTATACAAAGGCTATTTTAAAAACAGTACTTTCATTATTTTACTCTTTTGACTACTTATTATTATTGTAGTAAAACAAATGCTTATTGCTTAAATCAAAAACAGTCAAATTTAAAATTGCACAATTTTGAACAAGTAATATTCCAATCAGGAGGCAGGTACTGTTGGTTTTGTTTAGCAGAAATCACTATAGGGTTTCATTACTATTTAAGTAAAGACATCGGTGTAGCTTAATCTGTTGTCTATACTGTTCATAAAGGAATGTAGAGGGATCATTCATATGAGAATTAAACCTAAAAAGAGAATCAGTACCACAACATGGCCCTAGCATATCAGTGTCTCCCTTCTTTTCTATCTAGTTTTTGTAATCAGTTTACCAAAGTCAAGATATCGAAATTAGTCACAATTACATTTCCAAATACAATTTATAAATGTTGATTTGACTTGTAAAAGATACCAATAATCTAAAATGCGCAACCCCCCCAACACCCCAAATTTCTGCATGAAATACATTTGTAGGCTTAGACTATACAAAGACACTTCTGCAAGCTTTTAATTACACCTACTAGTATTTTTTAGCTGAGGTTCTTCCAAGTTAGTTTTAAGTAAGAAAAATACATCTGCAATAATTACTGCTGAAAAAAAGATAGTTACTTGATTATTTTATTCAAAATAAACTGACAATTTAACAATATTCCAAGTGCATTACAAACACTGCCATAATCAACACAGCATATTTAACACTAGAAAAGCATTCAAACACTGAAGACATATCTTACAGTACAGATAGGAGAATGCGCTTATATTGCTGACTGGGAGAACACAGATCATTTTTCCAATAATTGGCTTCTCTGAGTCCCATGTCTGATTTCCCTGGCATGAATGGATTAATACCCAGGAGAGATGAATTAGAGCCAAGACGTAAGAATTCAAATATAGCTGCAGAGGTGGTTTCCCTTCTTTTTTTTCCTGAATTTATAAAAGAAGATGCCATTAAGAGGCTAAACTAGTTAGCATTAATTACTAGAGGAACAGAATAAAATCAGGACAGAAAACACGAGAACACTATAGCAAACCACACACAAGTTTTCCAGGATAGAACTTAATTTAGTTCACAGGGAGTTAGGAATACATCAGCGAGTTTCAATTTCATGTCTGCAATGAAAATATCACCAAAAGTTGAAACATTATCCTTTAGCCTTCCCCTAAACATAACATTTCCACCAAAGCAACTGTTTATAAGCATTTGCCCTATTTCAAACTTTGAACATATCTTGCTTTGTAAACTGCTTATATGTTGACACTTTATTACCAAATATTAACTTAAAATTTTAAACAATTTAGTCTGACCTATTATATTTTTGCTTCCAATTAGATAAACATCTTTAACATTTTTTTGGAAAAGATGGTTCTCTCTTTCCAAAATACAAAACCTAATTTCAGTCAACAAAATTTGCAGATACATTTATATGAACAAGTGCACAGTGCAAGACATCATAAAAAGCAGCAAAGACGCAATGCCACAGTAAATCCACATTTAGGTATGGTAATAAATATGGAATTCCAACCAATTTGGGTGTTTTACACCTTTGACATAAGGTATTAAAAAGTCTGACATTTTAAGCACCTCTTGGCATGGTATCTTATATTGCTTAGCAACATATATAGCATGAAAAGAGGCATACCAACTATAATTGAGACATTTTGTTACAATGCCAGCATATGAATATTTTAATTTTACCTGTATACAAATACAGGTCTGATGCCATATTACATCATTTACTTGTCTGTCAGTAACAAACAGATCAATTTTAGCCTTGGTGTAAATGGAAAAAAAATACCATGGAAGTGAAGGAAGGTGTTCCTGGTTCCAAGCTGAATTCTTTCTTTCACTTCTAAACACTCCTGTTCCTACCTGGAGCTTACTCAGTTTCCATCTGGGGCAACTCTGCAGTAGAACTCTGGACACTTGCTAAAAAAAAAAAGACCACCACACGTGTGCACACCGGGCCCAGCATCTCAAAAAATAACCATAGGAAATCACAATATGAATAGGAAATCACAATATGAAGTGTTCCCTTTAAATTTGCCTTTTAAATTTGTCATTCTTGTTCAATTTTGCTTAAGTTATTGTTAAAAGAAAGAAGCACTCCAATCCTCCATTTACTCAGTGTCAGATATTCCTTCCAGAAAATAATTTCTAGCATGTTTCAGAAAGTTTCATACTTCTGAACAGGCTTCAGAGTTTTATATTAGAAACAAGATGGAGTTCTTCGATTTTTCTTTTTAAAACAGAGCAGATATGATTTCCCAGTCTGCTCATAAAACTAAAACCTTTGTTTTATGATTCTAGTCCAGCATTTCAACAACTATGACATGAATTACACTGTAGCCTATGAATGTACATTAAAGCCTATCCATGAAAAAGCAGAAGCCTCGACCAGTTTTTAGGAATACAGCAATATTGTGCCATTTCATAGAGAAGCACCTCTTGATATGCTGGCTGCCAAGTCAGAACAGAATCCAAACAGGAATTTCTCTCAAAATAGGGTTATCCAGTTTTCAAAATGCGGTAAACATACAAGAACAACACTGAAAACATCAGCTCGTCCTTTCTTGTTTTTCAGTTAATCTAAACCCGTTAATTCAAATATGGCTCAGTGTCAAGATAAAAGTGAATAGAAATAAATCTAAAAGATAAAGCAGTAATGGAGAGCCAACTCAAGCCTTAATTATTAGATAACAATTTGCCTTTGATTTGGCCCATCTGTATGTTTCAGTATATTAATTCAGTTATCCACCACCTCTGCTTACCTTTCCTAAGTATCTTTATCTTTCAAAACTAACTACCAATTAATTTTCCTGAGTAAGATTATAAAAAGTTAAACCCTTCTACCAAAAGTACAAAGACAAATAAAATATAGAACAATACAAACCCAATTCTACAGCGTACAAGTGCAGAAATCCTTCATGTAGTTGCTCTTCATTAGCATTGGCCCCAATAAAAACCATAACAAAGAATTTAGTTATCTAAAATATTTTGAAGTACAGTAATTAAATTCTTCAGACCATAAATGTAGCCATCATCCTTTGTGTTGCTAGGGAACACGTGAGCAAAATCTATCATTCGGATGTCTACATCTGCACTTTCTTTCATCTCTGCAGACATATGGCAGAAAACCTTTTCCAGTTGGGGTAGAACGTTTCCATTTAGATGTTCCTGGGAAATGCAAGTGTTTTTCCATACACTGTCTTGCTCCAGATTTTCAACTTTTAGTGAGATCTGACTGTGATGCCGCTTTGAGTATGCATTTTTGTGAAGTGCATAAATTTTAGAGAAGCTTTTACCAACAGAGGCCTCTATTTTTCCATTCTCCGTAGCATTTATTACATTAATATTATTATTAAATTCCAGTATGTCTCCATCTGGTAACAGCCCCTTAGGCATAACTCTCTTTTCTACCAATGTGCCACCACTCAACCTTGTGTTTGTCAGCTGACATGAACCTTCATAAACAAACAGCAATGAACTTGCATAAAAGTTGAGCTGCTCCTGGCTCTCAAACCACGCCAAGATTTTTTCAATCTTTTGAATACTGGCAGCAATAGCATCTTTTCTCAAACTGGATCCATTATGAAAAAACCTGGACACTCCTGTAAAAATAAAAAAGGTTTCAGGATAATTGAAAATTACAGCACATTTAAATCATTTTTGAAGAGCACTATTCAAAAAAATTTTTCTTTAGTCCTCCTGCATTACTAAGATTCAAAAACACCATTCAAATGGCATATTCTTTTTTATGCACATTTAAAATTTTTAAAAATTAGAACCACACTATGCAAAAACAGTTAGCATGTCACTTGCTTTGTGGAGGTGGAGAGATAAAATTTCATGGTAATTAGTAAACAGAAGAACAGAGCACTAAGAATGGACTAATTATCTACAAAGTGATATTACAGACACCACTAAGGTTCCACTGCCCCTCCCCACCACCTGCCATGTCACTGTATCAAAGTGCCTCAATCATGTTAGAGGACCAACACTTCAGGGATGAGCAGGTACATTCAGGCAGCTGTTGGGTTTTTTTTCTTAAGACTGATCAGGTAGACATGTTAGTATCAGTTGTAGCAGATTTTGTGCAAAATGGACAGATGATTATTGTATACTGGTACAAAACAAAAAACAGACATACAGTACAGTGTATTGACTTAATGAAGATTAGAACAGGCTGGTTTTAAAAGAAATGTCTTATTCTAAGATGTACCAGCACCACAGTGCCTGTCTGACACTGTCAGGGTTATTTTAGTAACTTTTGAGTTAAATTTTAAGCAACAAAAGCAACGAGGTAAGGGAGGGCTTCAAATGCTATGGCACCCTAGTTGTGAATAACTGATCTACTGAAGTGATTATCTGTCAAAGGTAAAATGCCTGTCACAAAGTGTCCTCCAGGGCAAATGCTTGCTTGGGACTGCCCTGCCTCACACAAGCTAAGGAACACTGCGTGCAGTTGTATAAGTGGTGAAATGTGCATTAGCAGGCAGAAAATGGCAACGGTGTGCTTTTGAACTAAAGCACCTCCAATGCTTTTTAGTTCAAAGCATGCTGCAGCTATTTTCTCAGCACTGATGCACATTTCACTGCTTATAACACTGTAAGCACTGCGGCACTGGGCACTTTTCAAAGCACCCAGCACTGCAGCACTTGCATGTATAAAAATCACCAGAGTCAGTCCACTGAAGCTAGCCCACGTCTGGCTTCTATAGCAAGGGGGCAAGCCCAGGGTCTTTCCCATTCTGAGAAGCTGAAATTTTGGTCTCTCAACTTCCCTAGTTCTCTGTGGCCCTGACTCAAGGAGCAAGCATCCAGTTCTCTTTTTGAGAGACTTCACCTCCTGTTGGGGAGGGACTGAAATGAATCCAAAGTTGCAAGCAACTCAGCAGATAGTCTCTTCAATAAATGCATTTATTGGGCAAAGGCAACCAAGCCTGAGTATAATGTAAATACCTCCTCACAGTATAATATGAGGTGGTATTTAAAAAACTCTTGTAATATTATTCTACTGCGTTGTGATAGTGTAACCTTTGCATATAACGTTTCACTTGCAGTCTACCACAACTGCCTCCTATTAGTAGTCTAGGAGTCAACGGACTGCCAGAGCTAGTCAGGTCAGTAACAACTCAGGTGAATTCACACTGAGTAGTTCAAATTCCATAAGAGATTGCTGTAGATGCAGTACCCAATACACAAAGATGTAGAGAAGCTGTTTAACTTGAAAATCTGAAGAACATGATATTTATTGAGTACTGAAAACAGCAAGAGAGAGAGAGCAGGTACATGTGGAAGACGCACTTACATATGCAGCAACACCCAAATTCACTTACCATCTTTTATAGTTTCTTTTGTTAAGCTTCGCCCATAGTGCTGATTTTGAGTCTCATAACTGTCAGTGCAGACATGGTAAACCTACAAGAAACAGTAAGGGAACCATGTATTGTAAGTGTTTTATTTTATTCAGGACAACTAAAGTCGTTTCCCTTCCTTATGTCAAGTTCCTTCAAAATAAGAGGGTTTTTTACTTTTGTTTTTCAAAACCTAGATGGAGGTTGCTGTTTCTTTTTAAATCTGCAACATTAACTGGTCAATGAAACAGTATACAGTATTCAACAGATGCAGTACACCACTTTGCATGCATGCATGCACACACACATACTCTCTCTCCAATTAATTTAATTCCCAAAGTGGTCACATCATTGCAAAATGAGTAGATGAAAAATTAAGATCAGCTGTTCCACAAGAATTACCAGGTATGTTTTTGCTAGAAAAACACTAAATTTTGCTAATATATTGCAAAGTCATTATAAAAATGATAGCACACTCCTACTGAGCACAACCCCTTAATTCTACTATGTCCCATATTTCAGATGTAAACCTTGCAATAATTCAAATCAGAAAAACAGAGTCACTACACATCTACCCTCCAAAATGAGTCAGAAACAAGTGATAACTATTTGACAGCAATGGTTTATAGCATTTCCATAGTTCTGAGACAGCCAGTCCCATTAATGGATATATTAGCATTCTGATGCAGAGCACTATAGGCACAAACAGTTTTTTAATCTTCTTTTGTAGTAACAGTAACACTGTAAGACTAGCCAGATTAAAAATGAATTCATCTACAACTCCTACAGGATATTACTTTGTCTGTTCCAGATGCATATAACATGTATGATGTTAAGAATTGAATCTCCAAAGTTTAAGCAAAAGAATGCAACTGAACTCTCTCCACATTCAAAAGGAATGATCTTACGGAGCATTTCAAGAAAACCCTGATTTGGCGCAAATATTTTTCCTTTACTGAAAAGCAACGGAGGTGAAATCCAAGCTTTGATATGAAAGCTATATTATATTCACTACTCGTCTCTGCCGGGTGATGGTTACCTAGTCCTAATCAGCAGGAGTACAAATTATAGCTTCCCTGCAAGGCAAATAGAAGGTGACTGAGCAGAAAGGACAGATCTTTTTCTAATCAAATCTCCTCCCCACAGCTGCTGTTCACTGACCGCAAATATTCCAACTCGTGTCCCAGGACCTCAAGACTCACCGATGAGCCATGACAGAGATCACCTTCAAATCGAGGGATTTCTAACAATATCCTAGGAGTAGATAAATTCAACAGCCTTGCTGATATCAGCTAGGAGATGATTCCTTCTTGATCTCAAGGAATCCAGACTTGTGGACAAGGTGATATCTTTTATTAGATCAACTATTTGCAAAAATGTCTTTATTTGTAAGCCTTTGGGCACACAAACCCTTCATCAGGCACAGGAGATTGCAAAGATTGTAAAAGCTCCCCTAGGTAGAAATGAAAATTCATATTTCACAAGACAGCTGAAGGTATGGTAAAGTGTGGTAGTCTCACGAACATTAGTAATATCATTTCTACAACAGTCAGCTAAAAAATCCACATGATAAAGTTTCAAAGGAAAAGCATTCATGTATGAAGTTAATATGAACTCAACTCAGTTCCAGGAAGGTCAATGTGCTGCAAAATTAAATTAATTAATTGATTTTTAATAGACTTTTATCCATAGTATTTGGGTTCATTAGTTCATTTTACATACTTCAAGTAAAAATGTTTCACTTTCAAAAGGAAATATGGATCCAATATTTTCCTTTTAAGAAAATTTAACACACTGATGAAAAACACAGGCTGAAACCATGCCCACTTCAGATACAAAATTTCAGACCGATTTAGATAGCTCAATTATAACATTTTTTGTAACTCAATAATGACTTTCAGAGCAAAACAGCAAAATACCCAAAGGGTTCGAAATGCAAATCTATGGTCACTCCCTGACTACAGAAAAAAAATATACATATATTGTTTTTAAAAAAAAATAGCTTGATCCAACATACATACATTATCCATAATGGATAAATATTTACACCAAACAAATCTGTTAAGCCATTCAAAAAGTTAAGTGTTTTAGTCCCAGCAATGCAGGTTAAAGGATTACTTATTTCTCAGAAATACTGTTAATCATTAAAACAGTTTTGTATATAAATATATAAAATACATACCTACAGACTTGCACCAAGAGAAATGCAACTTTCTGTTTACCTCTGATCTCTTACAGCTAGAATTTTAAGAACGTCAATACGTTATCTGTTCACAAAACTGAAATAGCTGAACCAAAGTATAATAAAAACCTGCTTTATAACAAATTAAAAATATTTAAACACATTCTCATTGGTGCAAATTAACATACCCCCTTTCACTAGCTCAATATATGGCTCAGCACAGTTAACTACTTCTCCCAATAAAAGTTCTACCAAGCCCTTTTTATTTTCATTCTATGGAGAAGGGAGAGAAGGTAGGAATTTGAAAAACTCCAAGAACAACGGGGTTTTTTCCTCTCACTCCAGCACCATTCTTCCATAGCAATGGCTGATATAATTACTGTAGACTGAAATTAAGTACAAATCTACTGCTGAGTCAATTTCAACAGAGAAAGGATGTAATTTGTTACGTGGTTTATCAAAATAGTCCCAGTTCATCTGGGTTTTGGATTTTGAAGATATCTTTAATGGTTAAGCATATAATTAAGTGGACACATGGTCTGAAAATACAGCTTTAGTTTGCTCCTTCAGTAAGGAATCTTTTTAGTAACAATTTGTAGACTCGGAAATGATTTAAACTAGCTCAATGAGAAAAGCAGAATACAAGTGAGGATTTACCAAAACAGAAGTATTTCAAGATCAGTCACCAAAATATAAAGCAACACAGCTTTCAAGACCAATTATGACAAACATGTTCCACTACCTTTCAAAAAGTGGCAATATTGTGAGCAACCCCCTTGCCTCACCCAATATTATTTGTATTATAGCAGCATGCAGAAAACCCAGTCAATGAATATGGTCCTATTATGCTAGCTATTGTATAGAACTAACATTCCCTGTCCTTTAGGAATACAAGATGAGCACAGCATTTTAAATAGTATTTAACTATTAAAACTTCCCAGAAGAGGTGGAAATTATCCAACCCTTGGCATCTCTGAAGGTATCTCTCCCTAAGGAATACCATCAAATTCAACAGCAGTTTATGGGACTTGAAAAATAGTTTATATTAAATTCTGTGGCCTGTTCAGCAAGAGGTCAAACTAGATACAGGATAATAGGGTCAGATCTTAAAAGCCTATGAATTTAATGGCCTAAGTATAAGTTTGGAAATGACTGAGGAACAGAACAAACAAATAGCATAAGGGAGAGAGAAAATAAGGTAACAAAAATAAACAGGGTAGCAGAAGGCATTTTTTGGTTTACCACTTGCCTCAATCATCTTGGCTTTAGCATTCAGAGAAGTTTGAGTTTGCAAACAAAAGGCAAGGTTCATGCGTATCTAAAACAGTAAGTGGTAGTAATTTTCAACACATCTGATGTCTTGCTAGAGCGGCGATTCTCAACCAGGGTGCTCCATCACCCTGAGGTACCTTAAAATCCTTTCAAGGATCCACACAATGTTTGTGTTGTTAGAGCACAAACAATGATTCAGAAAACAAACCCAGTGACTCCAAACAGGAATCCATATTGTTAAAATATTCTGACCTGTTGTGATCTGACTTCTTTTCAACAGAAAAACTGTTCTATTATTTTTCTTCCACAGTCACAAGAGTGAGAACTAAGAAGCTGGCATTTTCCGCACATTTAAAAAAGTTGAGAACCATTATGCTATTCCACATTACATGCCAAGAAATCTATCCTCATCATCTGAGAAACCTTTCGTCAATGAAGGAGAGGGTTGCAGCTAACGTCAGTTAACATCACTGACAAAGATATATGGGTTTGAGGTTGAAGTACAGTTTTTCATATCTCTAATTTCCAGCTTTATACTTAATGTGAAGTGTCCAATTTAGAGTTATGAATATAGTATTATTATATGCTTCTGTTAATAAAGAATACATTAGTTGAAAATTTTTTTTCTGGCTTATGCTTAAAGGATACAATTTTGGCCAAAAAAAGTTCCCTAAATACACTTTTAATACATGAAAAGTTCATCCAAGAGAAATAAAGTTATGGATCCTAAAATCAGTGGCTTTATATATTTAGATATTTGAGAAAAATCTTTCATGTTTTATACACATGCTGCCCAATTATTTGCTGCAAAAACTATAAGTTTACATCTAACTTGAGAATTTCAGTTCTCTTTACTTTTATACTACTACTGTTTCAATCATTTCCCTTTTTAAAAACAAAAAAGAAAAATCACAACTACAACAATGCATATGATTTTTAAAATGTTTACTGAACGAACTTCACATTCTAAATGATGTTATTCACATACAAATGTTCATGTTTTAATACTTACCAGCATGTCTAGTCACTAAAATAAAATGTATCTACGTTTAGTACATTAAGGACATGAGGTTTACTTAAAAAAAGAGTACATCCAGAACAAGATGTTTACTTAAAAGAGCACTCAAGCACGCGGAGCGGGGGGAAAATTGTTGGGCTTTTTTTTTGGACAAATTTTTATGAGGGAGACTTGGTCTCAGACACATCCACCAATTAATAAAAAAATCATGTGCCAACCAGGAATAATAAATAGGTAAATATGCCTGTATTTTTGCTGTTCTTGGCACTAATACAAATATTTCTGGGTTTGTTTTGTGGTTTTTTTTTTAAGAGGGAATAATAGCTTCTACTTTTACCCTTATCAGTTCCTCTCATCTGCTGTTTTTTTCTCAGTTATAAAGAAGCAGAAGTACCAGTACCACATGGCTATTCAGGTTTCCCAAAGACCACAGATAAGTGTTCTCACATTGTGGTCTGCAAAGCTTCTGCTGTACGACATGCTCTAAGGGAGTAATTCTCTCCAGCACTCTTTCTATAGACCGCTAATGGAAATGTTCTGTAATAGACAACCTCCCTTCCACACCTCACAATATCATACTCTCAACTTTTCACTTGGCAAAATATGGCTTAAGAACCTATCATCAATTGAGCAGGCTATACACAAGAAAAAGTAACTTTCTACATAGGAAGTATTTCAAACTGCAATTTTTGTTCAAGAAGCATAACATGCAGACAGTGTATCAGGTGTTACAGATACTGTGCCATCCTAACTACAGTTACTAAGATCACTGTGGCTAAGAAGTAAAATTACTTTTCCATGAAGACATCAAAAAGGGTCTTAATTAAATCAGTCATCTGTGTAAGTTACTGTAAAAATAACCCTTTCCTTCTTTCTGGTACCTAAATCCAACTATTTCCAAAAACTTTTTTTTTTTTTTTTTAACCTACTCTCACATACTAGACAACATGAAAGCCTTCAGCATCAGTTCAGTTTTTAATGCACAGTAGTCAAAGGTTTCACATTCTCTGAATTTTGGTGTTGCATAAATGCACAACTGTAACCAGATAACACTGAACTGCTGGCTGTCTTGAGGCCAGACCTCAACATGAAAGCCTGTTTACAAAGCAAAGCTTTTCCTTGCCATCCGTTAACAGAAGGCTCAAGGAGAGATGTACAAGGTCAGGAAAATAAAGCAGTATTCATGTCCACTGTCTTCTTCAGCAAGTGCTGAATATGCATGTCTCAGGTTCCCACCAGGCAGAAGGCAGGTCCTTAAGCTCAATCAAGACATCTGCATGGCATTTAGGTGCCCATAACCAGGGAGTCTGAATCTCAAATCCAAATGAAATAGATCTTATGACCATTTTAATTATACCAAAAGCCACCATCACCTGTTTCCAAGGTAACATAACACAAGTGTATCTAGTCTCATCTCTAGCAATGGCTACCTTTTATCACCAGTCTCAGGAAGTGTGGGTGGATATTTTGTGCACACATTGAACTTAAGTCACAGATTTAGAAGTGAATTACAAGCTATTTTTGAAAGGGGTATGTTAACATTTGCTGTACCATCCAATTAAATACAAAACAGACAAGGTTCCTTGGATGAATCTGATATCTTTTATTAGACCAACCCAAATAGCTGGAAAACAATTATTAAGCAAGCTTTTGGGTTCAAAAACCCTTTACCAGGCTAAGGAAGTTTGAGTAGTTGGTGTGTGCTCTTCCTGGATGGAATGAAAAGTAAAGAAGCCAGCGGCTGGGCTGGTATGCATACAAGACAGTCAGTCAGTGAAAATGTAGACTAAGGAGTCAATGGGTGAGAGAGAGGCTGGGGGTAGAAGAGACAGGAGGAGGATGAGTAGTGGACAGATACCTAGGGAGTCAGATGTCAGGCAGGTTATAATGCGTCATAAATCCAATGTCTATATTTAGTCCATGATTTTTAGTATCCAGGAGGTTAATGAAGTAGAATTCATAGGCTTGTCTCTGGCAAGTGTTTTGTAAGTTACCTTTGAGGATCAGGACTGAGAGATTGGAGAGAGTTTTCACTGACTACCTGTCTTGTATGCATACCAGCCCAGCCGCTGGCTTCTTTACTTTTCATTCCATCCAGGAAGAGCACACACCAACTGCTGAAACTTAAGGGTTTTTGAACCCGAAAGCTTGCTTAATAATTATTTTCCAACTACTTGGGTTGGTCTAATAAAAGATATCAGATTCACCCAAGGAACTTTGTCTGCCTATGTCCTTAGACCAACACAACCTACACTCCTGTTACATACAAACATGCACACACACACACACAACGTATTAATTTTTATTTTTGAATTTGTACACCATAATATCTTGCATAGTAAAATGATGTCAAACGAAAATACCCCCTCCCGCTAGTAGATATTTCCAGAAAAATGCATCCAGAATGCATAAGAACAGGAAAAAGTTAAACAAAACAGAGTTGAAACTTACTAATTAAAGTACCACAAAGAAAAAGTGAAACACAAACAACTCTTTAGATTCTATAAATATGGATAATACATGCTTAATTTGGTAGGCATATAATAATCCATAACTTTATACTGATTTACTGACAAAAATAATCTGATTGACAACTCTTTACAAATTGTGTCAGTTAACGTACAAAACTACTGTTTTTAAAAAAAAGATCAGAGGTGATCTCTGTAATCTGTGAAATACTCTTCTACTGAAAAGGAGATCCCCGATTTTATAGCCTCAAGGCTATAAAAGGTAGAGTTAAACATTCACCAACAGCAAGACATTGTTTACATATATGGAAAGCACGAAACCTTTAAGTGGTTAATGATCTAGAATAGGCTTTTTATATTGAAACTTTTTAAGCAGAAGTTGTGTGAAATTGCTATGGGCATTTTACAGGCTACCTGTATATAAATGGGAAAAAAATTAAGTCTTACTCTAGAAATTGTTTCAGGCAGCATGGACAAAAATCAAAGAGAATTACCTAGTAGCTAAAGGTCTACAGTCATTTCTGCCTACCCTGTCCAAGTTACTGACCAACTGAGACTTGAGAGACAAGTATACAAACATCTGAGAAGTCTTATGATGAAGAACACCCTTGAAAAAGTTAAGAAGCCATGTACAGAAATGCATATTAAAAAAAACTACATATGTGGGAGTGAATCTACTCTCCCGTAGATACCTTCTGTTCTTTCCCTAAAGAGCATACACCAAACCTGGGTGGCTTGGGTGGTTCAACCTCCTTAGTCTGCAATGGGTTACCAATTTGAAAGCAAGCCTCTCAGCTGATTGCTCCTGCCTTTACTTCAAAAAGTGACATTTCCCTGATCAGCTCTGCAGGACAAGTGATGAGCTCTAGCTCTTGGGAAAAGGGACATCCTTTGAAGTAAAAACAGCAGCAATCAGGTGCAGCACCTCAGCAGTTCCACACAGCAATCACAGCTGCTGTTTGCTATAGCTATGTAAACCCTCAGCAAGTTTGCAAACCCCCACTTTCACAGCCAGGTAAAACACCTCACACTGCAAAAATCCTGGGTTCTACCTGTATAAGCCAGGGAAGCATGCATAAAGAAAAATTAAAATTTCAGGCATTCCATCCCAGGCCCATGTGGTAACCAGCATCCAGAAGCATGGGAAATGCCTACAGAAGAACACAGGAACAGCTATGCCTAGGTCAATGACAAGTGGCTGTCCAACCTCTTTTTGAATGTCTCTGATCATGGCAGGTCCACAACTTCCTGAGGCAGCCTATTCCACTGCCTCACTGGTCTAACACTGAAGTTTTTTCCGATAGCCAATCCTGGCTGCATGCAGGCTCCATGTCTGTCTGTATACATCATGCCCCACCACCCCTAGCTGCAACTGCCCGCAGCCTGCACCCAAGCTGCTCTGCAGCCCTCTGCATTGCCCCACGTTTGAGGAAGCTAAGTCCCATTAGCCACAGCCTTCCACCACCTATGGCAGTGTGCCGGCCTGCTGCATGTGCGTGGGCAAAGTATCATTTTCATGGAATATTCACAGAACTACCGGGACCCATTTGCCAAGATCGATAATAGTTCCATGAACATTCCACGAAAAATAATAATTGACCCGTGCATATGCTGCAAATTTTCAACAAAAAATCCACAATTTTCTCAGGGCCCTAGTTATATCCACAGCATTCGCTTCATCCACCAAAGCAGTTATTTTGACAAAGAAGATCAAGTTTGTTTGACATCACTAAGTTTCTGACAAATCCATGCTAGGTACTTGAAATCAGACTTCTTTCCTCCAGATGCTTGAAAATGGACTTTCCTGTGCTCCAGTAACTTCCCACATACTCTGATGAGTCTGAAGTTCCTCGGGTCCTCTTTTTTGACTTTTTTTTTTTTTTCTGGGAAGGGTGGGGAAGGGAGTAGGGGAGGAGTGGGCAGGTGAAACACACTATGTTGGCCCTTTTCCAGCCCTCTAGTAACTGGTCTCTCTTCCACTACTTTATGAATATCATTGCCAAAGGCTAAGAGATCTCCTCTGCCAGTACTTTCAATACTCTAGCTAAAGCTCAATTTTTTTTACTAAGACTGAGGCAAAGTAGCTGTTGAGAAGCTCTGCTTTCTTTGCATCTTCTGTTAAGAGTCTCCCCTGGATAGTTAGTTGACCCACAGCTTTTTCTGGCCAGGCTTACAGAACCTCTTCTTGTTGTCATTGATCTCTCTTGCCAGATGCTTTTCACTCTTCATCTTTGCCTTCCTGATTTAGTCCCTGAAGGCTCTTGCCATTTCCTGGTGACCTGCTCATTTTTCACCTGTATGCTTTCCTTCTGCATTTAAGGCATCCTAGAAACTCCATACGCAGCCACATGGTCCTGGGAGGATGGAATGAAGGATAAACATGCCTAAGAGGACTGGGAGGTTCTGAAGGGCACAGTATTGAAAGCCCAACAAGAAACTGTTCTGATACAATGGAAGATTAACTCCATTGTATTAAGATTAACACATGCCTATTAACTCCTTATGTCAGATGAAATCTACCTTCTTGAAATCCAGAGTCCTCGTTTTGCCCACCTCAGACTTTCCCCACTTCAGAATCTGGAATTCTAACTTACCATGATCACTTCCTCCCAAGTTGCCTATCACCTTCACATCCACCACCAATTCTTCCCTATTGTTAGGATAAGATCCAAGACAGATGATCCTCTAGTTTGTACCTTCAACCTTTGGGAACAGAAAGCTGTCATCCACAGAAGTTAGGATCTTGCTCAACATTTTATATTTGGCTGTACTGTTCTACCAGCAGCTGACTAGAAAACTGAAGTTTCCCATCAGTACCATCTCATAGCTTTTGCATAGTTTTCTCACCTTGAAGAATGCCTCATCTACCTCCTCTTCCTGATTTTGTGGCCTTAACTCCTCACCATTATATCAGTGCTGCATCTTTCCCCTTTCATTTTTACCCAAATACATTTCACTGTACTATCTTCTTCCTCCTGAACCAGGAAACAAGCATATAGGTTTCTGACATAAAAGGCAAAACCACCACCTCTTCTCCCAACCTTGATTCTCCAAAACAAAACGTAACCCTCTATGCTGACACTAGTCATAAGAGCTCTCCCACCAGGTCTCTGTAGTACCAATCAAGTCACAAATTCTGTTCACAGGCTGCAGCTTTCAGCTCACCTTGCTTATACAAATGTGAGCAGTATGGAGAATATATATACATATTGGATATATTTTGCATTTCAATCTACTCTCTTCCCTTTTGTATCACTTGTTGCTGTCCTGTGGCTCTCTGGCCCTCTCAGAGTTGAGCTGCTGCTTCTGGTCCTTTCCTCTATGGATTGCTTGCTGTTGATGGAGGGTTTTATTCACTATCCCATCAGACCTAATTTAAAGCTCACCTTACAAGGTTGGCCAGATGATGACTAGAAAAATGCTCTTTCCAGTTTTGGTCAGGTGGATCCCATCTGTTGATGGGAGCAGTCTTCTTCCACAGAACATCTGCTGGTTGTCAAAGACTCCAAAGCCTTCACATTGAAATAATCATTTCAGTCATATTTTTACTTCCAGGGATATGATGGTCCCTACCTGGGCCCTTGCCTTCCACAGGGAGGATGAATTAAAAGAAGTCTGCAGTACTACAGCCATGGTATTAGTCATAATCTTGCAAACAAAGCTGATACATATGTCTGTAGGCAAGTAACAAGATGGTTCATAAAGACATTTTATCTAAAAGATTTTAAAAAATACCAAAAAAACACAGCCCAAAGGACTGATGCCTACAGTAATAGTTTCACAACCAGAGCACAAAAATGTTGCTTGAGAATCCCCCTAAACGTCTATGATAATTGAAAAGATTTTTTTTATAACAGTAGCGACAACTATTTTGTGACTAATCAACATTCTAACCTGAGATATTCTGACAGATAAATTTCTGTACTCCAGTTAGAATTATGATCACAAGAGAGCCATTGAACAATTAGATAGTGTTTTTATTTGCTAGAAAACTATATTAATTCTTATCTTGATAATATACAAGAACAAACAATTTAAAATTTAAAAAGGAAGACTTACCCTCATGCCAAGCACCAAGAACCCAATCTCTTCCATAAGTGGGTACTTGCTGACCTGTTGGTGAATCTTCTCAGCTGAAGCGTATGGATCATAACTTTTCTGGCCTATTTTCACATCCATTATGCAAGGCTTATTAAACTTACATGTCACATCTTCCAGTTTTAGGTAGAGATCTATTAAAAGGAAAAGAAATCGAAACCCTAATGCAAAAGATTTAATTACAAAAATTATGTAAGTCAAGAGGGTGGGGGCAATAAAGAAAAAGAGGAAGGAAAAAAAACAGTCAAAGGCAATGTGTAGTGCATTAAGTACTAATGACAGTAAAGCCAAAAAAATAAAAAGTAGGTTGTTTTCATCCATTGCTATAGACTGTGGATTATTCAGATATAGGTGGTTTGTATGCAGCTTAATTTGTAGTAGATTAAGTGAAAGAGAAGCCACAGAACTCTTTGCTGCAGGTAGAACAAATGTCTCAAAGAATAAACACTAAACCTAGCAACCAACACTTTCAAACCCTGTTATTGTCAAGTTCCGAAGAATAGTTATATACTTAAACTACCCCAGCCGCTCAGTCAGATTCCAATTTATTGTTCAGAAGAAACAGGTGAGTTTAATTTACATGAATCTTTAACATGTTTAAGTTTATATTAAAGAGCATCTAAATTAGATCAAAATATTAATCTTTAAACAAAGAATCATAGAGAACTTGGGCTAAGGGACCTCTGTAATTCATCTAGTCCAACGCACTGCCCGAGACAGGATCATGCCTGGGAATTAGAACTGCCGTTTCTACTGTTAGGAAGACAACTGGCACTTCTTACATCCTTAATACTGTACAGCAAAAAATTAACCTCCCATTCCCCTATCTACCTCTTTACTCAAGCCAACTATGCTCTCCTCCTCTCTCCCATGTGCTTAGCCTTAGCAAAGTAGCTGCAATTTATGCAAAAAAGACATAATTAGGCCAGGCAAGTAAGAGAGGGTATGGGCAGGATACAGGCTGTCTTGTATCCAGGGAGAAGGAGGAAACGAATCTTACTTAAGAATTGCATGGGTTTGGGGGGATTGTTTGGCTTGGGGGAGGGGTTGGGGGGGGTTGGTTTTTTTTTGTTTGTTTGGTTTTTTTTACACATTGATAAAAATCATCAGTAAAGGACTTCATCCCCATATAGATCATACATTAAGTATTTTAACCTTCCTGCTTTAATTAAAAAGAGATTTAAAACACTGTTACAACAGAGATGCACACAACCTTTTGTTTTTTTCCCTTCTAAATATTACTATTTTTGGAAAAAGGAAAGAGATTTGATGGATATGTGCAGCAGAACCCACCAAAGTTGTAGGACTAGATCCTGAAGTCTCAATAAAAGATGAGTTTGCAAAACAAGCCATGGATATACACAGCCACAGCAATCAGCTGCATAAGACCATTGTGGTACAACAGCTAAATGGAGAAATAGCACTCTTTGATATAAAAGCTTGCAGCAAAGAGTTCTGTGGCTTCTCTTTCACTTAATCTACTGCAAATTGAGCTTCATAAAACCACCCACATCTGAATAATCCACAGTCTATAGCAATGAATGAAAACAACCTACTTTTTATTTTTTTGGCTTTACAGTCATTGCCATTATACAACGTCTTCTTTTCTTGTACACATATAAAGGTAATCACAAGATTCAATGGCTGGAGGTTGAAGATATCTCCATGTGACTAGAAATAAAACATTAAGACAAAAACAATAATTATAATTAACCACTGAAACAACTCACCAAGGGTTCTGGTGCATACTCCATTACTGAAAATATTTATATCAAGACTGCACAGTTTTCTACAAAGACGTGCTCTAGTTCAAACAAAAATTAATTCAGAGGTCCTGTGGTGCATGTTATGCTGGAGATAAGGCTAGGCCAAGGGTCAACAATATTTTTGGCCAGGGCTCCAAAAACACCCCAACCCTGACTCACCTCGATTTGGCATGCCAGGAGCAGACCACAGGCAAGCCATGATGAGCCCAATCCTCGTTGCTGGTGACAGCTGCCTGCACACCTCTGCGTGGACAGCGGGCAAAGGGCCAGGGTTGTGCTGCCCTGGCCCCTTTCCCACCCTGCACCCTGAGGCACACAAGCAGTTGTCACTGCCACGGAACCAGTGATAAGGCTCCAGAGCCCAGTGCCGCTGTTTGCGGCCTGCCTGCCACCTGCTGCAGTTGCCCAGAGCCTAAACAAGCTGTGGCAGGAACCTGGGCACCAGAACCCCAGCACATGCCTCTGGACAAATGGCATGGGAGGGGCATAGGGCAGTGCAACCCCCGGCCTCTAACGTGTAGCCTGGTCAGGGCTCCAGAGCCTGATGCAGCAGCCAGAGCCCTGGCCACATGCTGCAAGCAGCCTAGGCTCCATGGCTAGTGGCAGCTGCCTAGTGCCTGGGCCAGCTGTGGCATGCTAAGCAAGATGGCTTCACATGCCATGTGCTGGCGCACATACTGGGGTTCCAAACCCATTCTAGCTTTTTCCACACAGGCATTTGTTTTAATAATATTCAATATACACTGGTTAAATTCTGGGGGCCTGAAGTTTGTAGCCTTCCCGGAGTTCCTTCTACAGAGAAGGCAGCAGTAGGGCTTTCGTCACTGCTGCTGGAATAGTTGAAGAAATAGCAGTTAGGGCCTTAGGCACCCTATATCAAAAGGCACCACTTTCCTCAAAGCAGGCTATTGATTATTTTGTCTCAGGAAAGTTCTGTGGACACTGAAACCTTTAGTAAAGCTTCCACATTTTAGCATCTTTACTTTAGCAATATAAAAAGGCACATATTGGAGCATCTTAAAAATACTAGAGCAATAATTTTTATGTTTAGGATTTTTATTTTTAAGAGGTTTGCTACAATACATTGGAGACAAAGTTGAGTCTGAATCCATGGCACTCTCACTTAACCTCACCTGTTTGGTTGTAGCTGATAAGCATAGACACTAAGTAGGTCATGTGTTGAAATTTGGATGACCTCCTACTTGGCAGCTTGCTTAATTAAGATCAGAAGATGCTGGAAGAGAGTGTCCAGTGCACAAAAGTGAGCAGAGCCCAGGCTTGCTGGGTGAAAACCCTTTATAAGGGCTTTGATTGACAGAAACTGCATGCATGATTGGGACTGGGTGTGAATGCGGGTCTGTTCAGTCTGGCTACCTGTGGGTGTTCTCTGACTTTCTGTGCGACTGGATCAGCGTGTGTGAACAAGTGATGGAAGTGCGGTGAATGAATGAGGTGAAAGTGGTTTGGTGGAGTATTGGTACGTTGGTGTGGATGATCATTGGGCTACACCATGACTGTGGAGGTCCAACGAGCTGAGCACACCCTTGACAGCAAAACCAACATAGAGCTGACCATCATCCCCAGCAACCTCTACTCCTGAGACTCCACCTGTCCTCACCACTGCTGATATCCTGGCTGTGATCTCCCGGTGACAGTGGTCAGGGTTGAATCCCCAGATTCTTTCCCTGGGTGGGCCTAGTACTTAAGTAGCTGCCCTCCAACCTCTAGTGTAAGTAACACCCATTCTCCTCTCTTCCCCTAAAGCGGAAGATAAGCCACCACCAGATAATCATCTTTGGTGTGATGATTGTGATCTACACTCACTGTGATCAGGAACAGTGGCGATCCAGCATTTAATAAAGTTTTCCCCTTATATAATAAAGTTCATACCCATTCCCGAGTCAATACTGCTTCTAGGTTATAGTGTTTCATTGAGTCTTTAGAGGGATTGAATTATAATACAGGTATTATCTTAGTTAGGTATAGGTTTCAGAAGTTACTAGGAATAGTTTTATTAGGTGTGTAGTTAGTTACTAGTTCTGTAGTTACACTGGTTGTTCTTGCTGTTGTATATCCTGTTATTTACTTGTTGTCTAAGCTATTTATATTTACCTGTCACTAATAAACCAATTAATTTGTTCCAGTTAAGTATCAGCGAGAGTTTCTTTATTTAGTCATAGTACAAGCAATTTCCAGATAGGGTGGCGATAGACACACCTAGTCAATTCGTTAGCCAGCGCAGGAGCCAATAATCACCCCACTTGGAACCAGACTATTGGGCGCTGCTAATTAAAGTCCCAGTCCAACAATTGCTTGTTATGCACTACAAAGAACTGGTCATCTGAAATGCAGGACTTGAAAACAATGATTACATCCAATGGATACAGAATCATGTCCCCCAGTCCCCTCACTATTTTTGACGCCTTCCATTGGACTCGCTCTAATTTGTTCACATCCTTTCTGTAGTGGGGGCCCCAAAACTAAACACAGTACTTCAGATGCGGCCTCACCAGTGCTGCATAGAAAGAAATAATCACTTCCCTTGACCTACTGGCCCACACACCTACGAATGCAGCCCAGTATACTATTAGCCTTCTGAGCAACAAGGGCACACTGCTGGTTCATATTCAGCTTAATGTCCACTGTAACCCCCAGGTCCTTTTCTGCAGAGCTACTGCCATGCTTGTCAGCCCCCAGCCTGTACTCGTGCACAGGACTGTTCCATACTAAGTGCAGGACTTCACACTTCTTGTTGAACCTCAGGAGATGGCTTTTGGTCCAATCCTCCAATTTGCCTAAGCTGTTCTGAAACCTCGCCCTACCCTCCAGAGTATCTACCACTGACTCCAGTTTGGTGTCATATGCAAACTTTGTGCCAAGTGCCAAGGGTGCATTCTATGCCATCTTCCAGGACACCACTGATGTCCTGAAAGACACTGAACTGGAAGACATCAAACAAAACCAGCCCCAGCACTGACTCCTAAGGGTCAGTGCTGGGGCTGATTTTCCAGGGACTAAGGCGAGGCTGACTGGTTTGTAGTTCCCTGGATCCTCCTTCCTCCATTTCTTAAATACGAGAACCATGTTTGCTCTTTTCCAGTCATCTGGGAATATAATACTGGGTACAAATAAATTAGATACTAATAGGATTACTAAAGCATACAATATCAATAACTGTATCTACAATGGAAACAGAATCCTTTCCTACTTCAACAAATGCAGAGAATTTTTCATCAATAAAAGCAACTTTCCCAGTTAAAAAAAATAAATCAAATTTACCAGATGCAGATTTCCATCTGGACAACTTGTATGGAAGGCACATTATTCTTTTTCCATTAAAGGGCATAGTGCAATTCAGAAACCAAAATGTTAATTGATGTAGAAGGCATGCACAGTTTCAAGAATAACAATTTAAGTGTTTATGAAGTTGCACACCACAGAACTCATTTTGGTATATCTCCAAAATGTGCATCTAAACATACAGTGAATGAAGTAATTTATAAACTGTAAAGGCTGAATATAAACTGCTGAACTAAAGACAAGATAAACAGGAAGACAGCCAGGTCTTCTATGCATCCTGACCTTTGCACTACGTCTAAATACATACATGTTATATTAACGTTGAGACAGACATATTAGTGCTGTGCAAAGCTCTGATCGCCAATTGGATTCGGAGGAGATTCGGCCCAATTCAGCAGCCAAATCTCCGGATCAAAGTCAGGAGACCAATTAAATCTCTCTGAATCAAACCAGAAGCCTCCAATTTGATTTGGAGAGATTTAACGATTTGGACAGATACAGCTATATATGTTTTTTCTACACAGATCAAAGTACTAGGCAGCTCGTGAAAGCTGAGATGGTGGGGCAGATGGAGCATCCCATGGGAGTACAGCAGGGCCCCCAGGGCACTCATCAGCAGACCCAGAAGTGGACCAGAAGCACTTCTGGTCTACTTCCAGGTCCACCATGAAGCATGCAAGGGATCCCACTCCCCAAGCTTGGCAACTGGTGCCTCCTGAGTCTGAGGCAGCACCCAGGGTCCCCCTGCAACTGATCACCAAGCCAAAGGGACACAGTGGGTGGGGGGGGTCCCTTTATACACTCAGCAGTGGACCAGAAGTATTTCTGGTCCACTTCCAGGTCCACTGCCAAGCACGCAGGCGGCGCCCCCACGCTCCTGTGGGACGCTCCATCCATCCCACCATTCATGAGCTGTGCCTGGCACTTCAAGGTATGTAGAAAAAAAAACACCCCATCATAACGCTGTGTCTATGGCGGAATCTCTGATTTGCTGAATCAGAATCAACCATTCAGATTCTGCCAAACTGAAGTTGGGACAGTGATCCAAATCAGCAAATCGAATCACTGTCCCCTGAATTGGACTGAATCTGAATCAAATATGGTTTGCTTTGCACACCCCTAATACATATATTACATAGAAAACCTGGCTACGTGGTATTTTTTTTTTAAATCACTCAAAAAAAGCCAAAAAAGCTGTAACCACGCTTTTTGGTACCTAGCTCATGTCATGTGTGAAGCACCTCCCCACATGGTACTACATAACAATTCCATTTGATTTGGCACCCCTTGTGCAAGGGCTACCAGTGCTGGCGCACCACTGGCACTACCCTTGCTATAGTACAACCCTCACACTTGTGTGCATGCCTCCATAGCTCCCTCTAGATAACTGTTTTCCAACCAGTATGCCACAGCACAATGGTGTGCTGTCAGAAATGAACAGGTGTGCTGTGGAATTTTGGAAAAAAAAGTCACATTAGAAAAATAAAGAAATGAATAAAGAAACATCTCATTTCTATAAATTAGTTTTGTGGATGGAACTGAAGTGTATTGTGTCATGTTGCCATTCCAGTGTACAGATGTGAGATGGTATGTCACGCTACGCTCTAATGACGTTGTATATGGTCCAAAAAAATCATGTTGAGCAGAGTAGTTGTGGAGTGTGCAGTTAGTGTTGAATTTTGAATAAGGAAGGGAAAATAGATAAATATTTAAAAAGACAAGATTCTGATCCCTCCACATCTACTTGCACTGATGAATTTGAACATGAACACAAGAAACTCAAAGGGTGAGCCAACACTACTGTGAGTGTTATTTGGATTATGGATTTTCATTTACTGGCAAACCAGCTTGCCCTCTTCCACTATGTTTCGTGTGTGGGGAAAAACTTTCAAACCATGCCATGATGCCAAGTAAGTTGAAGACAACATCTTAGAACCAAACACCTATCCCTTGCCAACAAGAATAAAGATCTTTTTTTTTTTTTTTAAGTGTTTAAAAGATCAAGATGAAAAACAGGTCCCCTTTCTTAAAGATGGGGACCACATTGGCTATCTTCCAATCATCTAGCACCTGGCCCGAGCACCACAAGTGCTTGTAAAGTTGTGCCAAACGCCCAGCAATAACCCCTGTCACAGCTCCCTCAAGACCCTGGGGTGGAGAGCATCTGGACCTGCTGACTCGAACATGTCTAGCCCCTCCAGAAGCTCTCTAACCCAGTCAGTCCTCCTCAACCTTGGGCCTTGAGGCATTCCCCTCGAGTCCGTCTTGAAACACAGTGGGGGAGTCCCTGCACAAGAAAACGGAGGTGAAGAATTTGTTAAAGATGTCTGCCTTCTCTTCTGGTGCAACCACCAAATGGCCCAGCACATATACTATAGTATAGTATAATATCTAGTATAAAAGTTTTTGGGGGGTTTTTTATTTTGCAAGTAGTTACCAGGTAACATAACTAGAGAAGAAATATTCAAGGTAACAACAGCCTATACTAAAGGGGGAGAACTGGAATGGAAAAACTGCCTGAGTATATAAATGGGGCAACCTCTATGACAGGGAAATTGAAAGAGTTTTTAAACCAGGTCAAGCAAAAAACCTGCAATGTGCTGGTGACCCACTGTTTCCTACACCAGGAAGCACCTGTGCCCAAGAGATTGCTGGAAGAACTTTTCTCAGTTTGGAATGGAGCAATAAAAATACTGAACTTAATAAAAGCACAGCCCTTGAAAAGTCACCTTTTCTCATTGTTATGTGAGGATTAGGGAGCAGGACATAAGAGTTTGCTTTCCCATGCAGAAGTATGCTGTCTTTCTCATTGAAAATGTATGTCATGTTTATATGAGCTAAGAGAAAAAATAAATCTTCTTTAGTTTGGAACAACATGCATATGCAAACCTGACTACTGATGTGCATGATATAGCATGGTGCACAAAGACTGCCTACCTGGGGTAATATATACCTCAACAATCTGAACAGGAAGATGCAAGGAAAAAATAAAAACCTTCTCTCCAGCACTGATAAACTGCATGGGTTTAGATCCAACTAGCTCTCTGGTGTAAAAAATATAGCAGAAGACAAATTAGAAAATGTTCCCCCTGGTAATCTGGGCAGATCCAACTAGAAGTATTTTGGTCCCATGAGACAAACAGAATGGCCTGGCAGGTCAGATCTGGCCCCTGGGCCATATTTTGCCTATCCCTGATCTAGACTATTCTCGGTGGTAGTAGATGACAGAACAAGGAGCAATGGGCTCAAGTTGCAGCAAGGGAAGTTTAGTTTACATGTTAGGTAAAACTCTCTCAGGACAGGTTACCCAGAGAGACTGTGGAATCTCCATCCTTGGGGGTTTTTGAGCCCCAGCTGCACAAAGCCTTAACTAGAATTATATAGTTTGAGATGGTCCCACTTTGAGGAGTGTGTTAGACTAGATGACCTCTTGAGGTCCCTTCCAACTCTTATTTTCTACAATTCAGTAGCTGCAGTGTCCCAGGCCAGAAGCTGCGGGCATTACAGCATGTCTCCCTGCTCAGCTGGAGCAGACAGCTTGGACCAAGGCTAGCCCACCCACCTTGAGAGGACGAGGGTTTGTAGGGGAGGTGCAAAGCATCCTGAGACTATGAGTTAACTTGAATCTGGAGGAGATCTGAGACAGAAGTTCAATAAACTGATTTAACCTAAATTAGTTAAGTCTGATACTACATCCTTCCAGGTTTATTTTCAACCAGTTCTGGCCATTTTGAAAGCAGTTTATGTGCACTGAACTTCTATTGTGTTACAGATTTGAACCAGTTTCCACTCATTTATACTAGTTTGTGTCATTTCTGTCCCTAGCCTAGGAGTTAAAGCATTTTACCTACTGCCTTCTCTCCTGAAATATAGCCAATGGGCACCTAAACTCATCACGGGGTTTAATCCTCATTAAATTAAATGCAATGCAGGAGAGCAGGACAGCCCCATGCTGCCCCCCACCCTGTGCCCTGCCCTGCAGCACACAGCACAAGAAAAAAAAAAAAAAAAAAGAAACAAGCTGCAGCAATTCAAAAGAAAACTACAAAAAAGTTAGTGTCATCTGATGGGCAAAGAGGCTCATTACACGTCTTTGAGTGCCTTTGTGTTTGCACACAATGAATCCATGGGTACGACACTTTAATTTGTGGCAAGCTAAGCTAAACTATGTCTGATGAATTTTAGTTTAACGCACCAGAAAGACAAACCCGCTTGTGCAGAATCACACTATTGTAACACAAGAAAGGGCAGAAAAAATGTGACGTACAAACACCCAGTGTTACTCAAATGTATTAAACTATTAAACGATTAAGATCAGTAAGTCCTTTAAAACAGTTAAGGAAAACCCACCAGCAAGTTTAGAGTTGTTCCTCACCACCTCAAAATCTTCAGACTTATTCCTGAAGCAAATACCCTGTTTCCTGCTTCAAAGTATCTAGATTTATGTTCAACTACCCTTGATCAGATTTTCTCCATTCCCAGAGGCTTCTTATTCTTTCATTTATACATGCCTTCAAAATAGACTTTCACAAAATCTGTGGTCTATTTATGCGTTTTTGCTGCAGTGTTCAATTCCCATTTATATTCTGTTCAGCACCTTAGTACAGGGGTTCCCAAATATTTTCCAGTTTTGACCCCACCTACAGACCAATAGTTTTCTGTAGTATTAGTGGTAATCATTTGTATGTCCACAATGAAAAAGAGACAAAGATTTATGCATGCTTCAGCTGCTTCACAGTAGCTACCACCAACTACCCAGCAATAGGCATATCTACACATGTGCTTTAATGCATAGCAGCCTGTTTTACTGTGCATTAGGAGTATAATGGCAAAAACTGCTAATGTCAAGTAAAATTAGGCTACTGTACGTTAAGTGCCACTAAAAAAGCATGCACATTAGGGTAGCCTAATGCACATTTAGTTAGCACCTCGCATTACAGGTACTTACACTTAATAAGCACTAACAAAAGTGTTTTAATAAACATGTAGACGCATCCAATGAGAGCTAAACCAAAGCAACTTAACTCAATTGGTTCGACTACCCGGTTTAGCTTCCACTTATTGAGGGGTAAAAATAAGCTACGTACAAAGCAAGTGGAATGGCCAAGGCATGGTAAAATCCACTTCCCTACTAACTGTGGGCATATAGGGCCAATTCATGCAAAGGGGAAATTAAGGGTTCTGTAACTTGACAACTTTTGGGATAGCATCTTATCTCCTTTAATCTATCCACTTATCTGGATCCCATAACCACATAATTGAAGTACACATGTAAAAATAAAAAGCCTCTGGGAGTGGAAGACATCACCAAATCAAGGGCAACCAACTGATTCAGAGTACCTCAAAGTCCTGAGGATATTTATTTTCACAATGCCCTCGTGAACTGCTGAAGTATTAGCATGATTTTGTTTTGTGAAAATGGGAAACTGAGGCACAGGTGGACTGGGTTCCTACCTCAATGATTTCAAAGAGAATTATGTGACTGACTGCTTCTGAAGATCCAAGAACATACACAAAAACTGTGGCAGCTCAGGGAAATGAACCCGGATCTCTAGAGTGCCAGGACAGTGACTTAACAACAGAAACATCCTACGTTTCCTACTATGCACATTTTTTTAAGCTTAAAAATATTTATAGGCAAAATGATCAGGTATCATTTATTTGATGAAATATGCATCACTTTTTAAGTTATAATTTTCTAAAATATTATGCAAGTCACCATTATTTTCAAGTGCTTCTGATAGGATTCTGTTTGAGCATATATGTGTAACTTTTTAGAAAGCTGCATATGAATACAGAGAAGAACAGCAATTAAAATGCCTATAGCCTAGATAAACATCCACTAAATATAAAAGGATTTGCATACTTCATATTAAAAACCCATTTAGGAAAACATTTGTAAATATTCATACTTAATTTCTATAAATGCATTCCTATATATAAAGAATACATTTCTATTGTTTAGGAAAAAAAATCCTTCAGTTTTTTTAAGTGGTGTTTATATATTTTATTAAAACACTGAGGAAAACAAACCATACGAGCCTATGTTCCTATGTGCCTATGTACAATGTACATAGGACCACAAACTAAACTGGTCCTATGTACATTGCAAGATTCACGCACATTCTGAAAGTGCTTAACCATTCTGTCTTTGGAAGAATTAGTGACCAAAAAAAAAAAAAAAAAAAAATTGGGGGGGGGGGGGGTGGAAAAAAAAAATTGCCATATTATATTTGGGG
>JAGPOW010002673.1:7375809-7396043 GCA_030014935.1 Caiman crocodilus
ATCCTGTATTGATTGATTGCCTCATCTCATACCTCATCAGTGTACATAAGTTCTTCTGAAGTTCCAGTAAGTAAAGTTTTCTGCATTTACCTTTGCTCCTGTCTCCGGAGTTATCTGCTCCCATTGCACGGCTCCACCTACCCAGGACCCCAAGCACACCTGGGTTGGTGCTACCACCCAGTTACCTCACCTGGTGTGCATTCGACATGAGGACCCCCGCTGCCACCCGGAGCCTGCCTCAGTGTTCACATTCACAACTGGCCAATTTTTATAAACATGAATCTTTATGAAAGAATGATGCAACTATTGTAATGTTCAAAATACACTTATACTGCAAACAGATTTTAGCAAAAAGCTATGTACATTTTACACTATATCTGAAAATGACTATCAACATTGCCTACTCCACAAATTTGTGGCATAAAATACCAGAACAAACAAAAAACTTTTTGTTGCGTGAAAAAAAAAATTGGTAACAATGTAAAATTATTCTCCTAACTATGAGGCAAGAATTACTCTCTTAAGTTCAACCATAAACATGATTTGATGCTTCCCTAGTTCTCATAGGGTGTTATGTGAATTTCAAAGCACCTTTAACATTTGCACTAGGGACAGCAGCTGTACATAAATCAGTTGGTGATCAGGAATTGGTTTAAACCTGTGACAGAACACAAGTTCAGCGGACCTAAACTGTTTTCAAAATGGCCAAAACAAGTTTAAGATAAACCTGGATGGATGTAGACTTAACTGATTGAAGTCAAACCAGTTTATAGGATTTCTGTCCCATATTGCCTCCCCATTCAAGTCAACTCAAGAGTCTTCCAGAATCATAGGATGTGGGCTGTGTTCTCTGTTCCAGTGGAACAGAGCTGGCCCTGGCCCTGCCTCCAGCTATCAGTAGGGGTTTTTCCATCCCACACAGCCAGGAGCCAGGGTCATCCCTCTGGGCTGATGAGAGGATGGGGCTGGGGGAATCAGCCTCGCTCCCGGCTTGAGCAGGGACAGTAAATCCCCAATGTGGGCTTACCCTGCCTGCCTCAGAGTCAGGTGGAGAGGGAGCTGGACAATCCCTCCCTTCTGCTGGAAGAGGGGGCATAGCCAGGTGATCAGCACAGCTCCTGACTTCCAGCTCGGAGTACATCCCACACTGCAGCATCTCCCTCCCCCCTGCATCAGACACAGCCTGGCTGGGGGTTCAGATCCAGGCACAGGAGAAGCTGTTTTTCCCCACCTTACTCCCTCCTCAGCCAGCCAAGGAGGGGGTGTAGCTATGGGACTCACCTGGCTCTCAGCTGGGAATAGAGAGGGGGGAAGAAATGCCCCACTGGGGGCTTCCCTCCTTACGCCAACTTCTCAGGCTCCCCAGAGCTGAGGAAAAAGGTGTAGCTAGGGGATTTCCTTGACCCCTGATCTGTTTGGGTCAGGTCTATGAAACTACACAGCAACTGTCAGTGCAGTATGACATAGAAAAAAAAAAACCAACAGGATTGTCTATTAAAAAATATTTACTTATTTTTCTGCCAGAAAGATAACAAAACAGCAAGCTTCACTTCTCACTTATAAGTTTTGCATAAGAAAAATCAGTAGCACTTCACAGGATTTGCAGCCTCAGGCAAAGTGTTAACCTTTAGCAACTTCTAGAGGCTCAAAAGGGTACAACAAACCCCGACCTATCGTTCAAACGGTCACAAACTCCTAGAAGAAGACTAATTTAGGCTGGACATAAAGGAAAAACTTCTTTACTGTCCCAGGGCCTGAAATAGACCTCCCCCACCCAATCCCAAGGTGGTGCTACCTACTCAGGATACTTTCAAGAAATGCATGGCTATCTTGCTGGAATCATTTGACCCCAGCTGACCTCCTGCCACTTGGGCAGGAGGCTGGACCCAATGGTCTTGCAAGGTCCTTTCCAGTCCTAATGCTTATGAAATCAAAGGAGTTACACTGTAAATCTTCAGCATAGCAAGAGGAAGGAAAAAGGGAATCCCTCAGGGACATACAGCAACAGCACTGAGGACAGGATCTTCTCTGTATAGCTGGGTTTTTAAATGGTCACCAAAACTGGTTGCACAATAGGTAATACACCAATTCCCAAAGGGCATGCTGTGGCACATTAGTGTGCCATGGACGCAGCAGAAGTGTGTCCAAAAAAAATGCACTGGTCACAACACACTGACCAACACGACAACACTGACAAAACTTTTGAGTGCAAAGTCTCTTAGTTTGTGACAATCCCCCATTGCCACCATTTAAAAAGATTAACCAAAAAAGCCTTTGTTCATATTATTCATTTCAATAGCACTTGTTAAAGTAGCCAAGACAATATGAATACCAATGCTATAACCTTATTTTATTACATTTGTCTCTTCGAGACAGAAAACTGCCACATTCTTAGCAGATCTTAGCTTTTTAGGGATTTTTCTAAAAAGAAAAGCTAAGTATGAAATACCATAGAACTTTCAGTGGTTGGCACACAGCTACAAGTACACCTTCACAAGTGCTACAACTGATCACATACAAACTGTTCTCTAGCACACGTGAGCAAGTGAACAGCGTTCCAGTTTCTACAGAATAAGTATTAAACATCAAATAGCTGTACTCTTTTTTTATTTTAATAGTTTACACAATGGAGCCCCAAGAGCTAGAATTTTAAAGTTCTACAATGGACTATAAATCTCGGTCACTTTCATCCTCTCAATTGTTATGGTTTTTTTAATGTCCACCAAATTACTTGCTCTCCAAACCATTTCTCTCTTCCTTAACTTTATGCCTTATTCAGAGTTGCAGGAAAAGAAGACAACTGTTATTTTGATGGAATAAAGAAACAGAAGCATGATAATAACATTAAGAAGCTTCTTGATCAGAGCCTGAAGCAAGGCATAAAGAAGGGCAACTAAATTCAGCTACATAGCCACAATGGATGCAGTTAATAAAAAAAGTCTTTCTTTTAGCAAACCAAGGAGGAAGGAAGATGGGAGGCAGAAGGGAGGAAGAAATTAAGTACAGACCTATTTAACACATCAAATTCAAATTCAGTTCTAACTACAGAAGCTAACAAATCAGACACAAAATACCAATCACAAGCACTAGGTTACTTTCACTGTGGAAAATTCAATACAGCACGTAGTGCATTTTTTAAAAACATGCATTAAATACATTTTGTGGTTACTTATAATAAAATGTTTTTAAAATGTGGGAACTAGCAATGATATCTTGGTATGTTTGCAGTGGAAACCACAGTTCTGTTGGGGTTTTTATTTGGGGGGATTGAAAAAAAGATAATAATAATATCATTATGCCATGCTCTTCCAAATCACTTACCAACTGTTCACCACAGCATTTCTATTACATATAATTTAATAAACTTCTGCATTACCTAAACTATAATACACCTTTGAGTCATTGCAACTTATTTAGACAATATAACAGTGTATCATCTGTAGTTAGATTAAGCTATAATTACATATGGGATTTTTAATACAACTAGAACAGTAGTTCGTATGTGGGCATAATACAATTCAAGTTATATTAGCATAGGTAACCTTCCATTAAAATATCTAATTGGCTGAGTTTCCACCTCTTATTACCAAAATAAAATCTGACACATTTCTAAGACTAAACAAAGGTTACTCATACTCTCATATACCACACCCCCACAAATAAGACAGGCACTTTGTTTTTGGAAGGTAGGGGATAAATATATTTCAGAATTATTGTGGAGAACTCACCTGCCCTCAGCAGACCCAAGGGCTCTTCAATCAAAAGCTAGTGTTAACACTCCTATCACAGCTGCTGAATCGGCAGTACCTTTTAGCTGAGCAACCAAAATAGCACCACACAAAGATATAGTGCATATTCTCATCTATGTTTCTTTATAACACTTGTATATTTTTCAAACTAGGTTTGCAACTTGGTTAAAAATCTCTCTCCTCCCTAACAGTGCATGGAGAGCCACCTAAAACATAAGAGTAAGAAACAAATGTGCAGAAGTACAGGCTAGAAAAACTTGCAAAGTGGTCTTTAAGTTTTCCATTGTTGGTCTACTTTTTAAGTGCAAACCAGGTTACAACTTTGAATGGGCAAGCTAATGCAATTTGCTGATCTTGGACAGTTTTACCCTTTCAATAGCACTCTTCCTCCTATTTTGAAGTGCATTACCAGGTTCTGATGTACAAGCAGATCTCACCCCCCTCCAGCCCCCCACCCCCCACACACAGTAGAAAAGCACAGATTACACTTCAGGGTATCAAGCCATACATATGAAGGCAGAAAAAAAAAAAAAAAGCTTAAGCCAATGATCCTGAAAAGATCCAGAATATGGTCTTCAGAAATCTCTGCATTCTGCTTACCAAAACTAATTCTACAAGATCTTGTTTCACAATATTACTTGATGACATTGTAAAGGAACAAAGTATTTCAGTACCCAGCAGCAAGATAGTCATTACCTATTTTTTTCAGTAAAGTCTAATTTAAATCAAGACATATATTTTGTAAACCCATGTTAACAAAATACCCTAATTCAGGGGTGCCCAACCCAAAGGTGAGGAATCAGATCCAGCTCCTGGTGCTCCCCCTGGTTTCAGAAATTTGGCAGCGGGGAACAATAGTATTGTTCCTCAGCTGCCAAGCTTCTGGACCGGTGGGGAGCACCAGGAGCTGGCTCTGGTTCCCAATTCCAGTGCACAAATCCAAGCAGGGGCAGCCCTGGGCCCCAGGTCCCAATCCCAGCACACAAGGGTAGGAAAAAGGCAGCGCTGGGACCCAGGGCCCAATCCTGGTACTCTGGCAGGAAGGGGCAGCACCAGACCCCAGAGGCCACTCCTGGCACATAGAGTCAAGCCCTACAACGTCTGATACCAGTGTGCAGGCCTCAATCAGGCCCACAGACTGGTCCCTGTAGGGACCGAGAAACACTGGCGGAATGGGGCCGCTGATGGAGTGTGGAATTAGAGCACCAGACTCGCAGGATGTTGGAAGCAAAAAAAAAAAAACAAAAAAAACCTTACTTACAGTCCTTAGGCTGTAAGCACATTCCTTGAAGTTACAAAAACTCAAGCAGGAACTCAGGCACGCATAAGGTCACACTCACGCAGGGTATGGGGCGTTGGATGAATCCGGTGGGGAGTCGATGTCAGTTGATCAGGCCTCCTTCGTGGCTTGGAAACGCACGCGGGATCTCTCCTCATGCGTGTCCCAGCTCTCCTCCGGTTTGGTCGGGCATCACCCAAGCCTCTTATTCGGTCAGTGGACCAATTGCTGACCGATACGTATGCATAATTTAACGTGAGCCAATCGCAAGCATGCACTCGCTGGTGCAGCTGCAAGGTTTTGGCGGGCTCTGACCGTGCACCGAAACTTTTCCCGCGCTACAGAAGTAATTCCCTGCTCCCGTGCTCAGAATGTGCTCAACACAAGCTGTGCCAAGGCATCTCTTAACCGTTATGCACAGACAGCCCAAACCATTCATCTGCCCACAAAGGCCAAAAAGCTTGAGGACCACTGCTCCAATTCATACTGCAGCAAAATATGCCTTTTCTGCCTAATTTAATTTTGTGCCACCAGCCAATAACAGTTTACATAACACAAGCTGTCTTATCACATTTTGCCTGAGGTAGGCTGAAAAACATACAAACCTTGAAAGGTAGCTGTTACATTTCTACCAGAAAGCTAGAACATCTTTAAATGGCTTACTGATTCATGCTATGCAGAAGAATGGGAAAGCATCAGAATTGTTTTCAGTCAATGGAAGTAACAAAATACTTATTAAAATCTGAAGTGGTAAGACAAAAGAAAGAAATCTATTAGCAGCAAAATGAGCTGCTACCTCAGAAGACTCTTGAAGGAAATAAAACATATGGTGGAAGAACATAATCACCAGGAATATAGTCTAGCATTCTCTGCACACCTAACTTCTGTGGAGTTACAGGAGCACAGAACACTCATGCAATTCACATTCTGAGTAAAAAGAAACTGCCAACAGAAAGGAGTACACGAGACCAACATTACTGAGGCTTCGAAGTTCAGTACTGTAAAAGTTAAAAAACTATATAGCAACAGTAGTGATGATGATGTAGTTCTACCCTGTTGTATGCCCAACCTGTATAATAATTGAGGCAGGTTCTTTTGATAAAATAACAAGTTCATCAGAATCACAGAAAATGAGGGTTGGAAGGGACCCTCAGGAGGTCATCTAGTTCAAGCCCCTGCTCAAAGCAGGACCATCCCTAAAGATATCATCCCAGACAATCCCAACCAAGTTATAATATATAATAGTCAAAAGAGAAAGATTTAACATTACATGGACAACACAAACTATAATTACTTAAGCTCTCAAGTCAAGCAGTTGAAAAGTAGGCAATGTTATTTAAAAAGAAGAGGGTGTTGTGCATCTAACAGCCTAGATTTGTTCTGGAATCACTTCAAAAAAAATTAACAATCAGGATTTGATTAGTTGAACTACTAACAGCTTACTTGCATGTATATTGTGCGTCAAAAGCTGTCAGTATGGCAAAGACTATTACTACTTAGCTGCATGATTATATTTAGCCAGCAACAAGAGAAACCTGTTTTCTATTAAAGAGTTACACTACATGTCCGGAATTAACCTTTCTCCGATCCTGGAACTGAGGGAATTCTTTCTGCAGGGCACCACAACGAACTGGACACTGTAGCCATGTGCTGATCCTGGGTCCTCAGAATTAGAAGAGACTCTTGCCCAACAGAGCTAAAGAGAAAATGCTAAATCCCATTCTCTTCTCTCCCTCAAAACTCATGGCAGCTCCAAAATATTCTAAGTACAGTATACCAAGCTGTGGCTTCAGAAAGCCAACCTCAGAAAGGTCAGCAACTTCAGCACATTGCCAACAGTGAGAGAAAGAAAATCTTAACATGAGAGAATGTAAAATAATATTATCTTAATATTTTGTAAGGCAAAAGATAAAAAAAGGCTCCTCTGCAGCCTACAGCAACTATTAGGAAGCAAGAGGTGTAATATTTTTACCAAGACATTTTGTTACAAGGACTCTTCTTAAAGTAAATTTTTAAGCAACTGAGACATAAGGATAGACAAAACCTCAGTATGTTAGCTAACTAAATAGTAGTATTTTATAGTTCATCAAATTATAATAGTAGTAGTACAGTTTGATAACTGGGAACACACACAAAAAAAAACAAATGAGGAAAGAAATGCTATATGACAAACTTTATAATGTACTGCAAAAGTTTTTTGGGGGTTTTTTTTAAAGGCTTAAATATATTACATTGCAGAATATGCTACTGCTATGATAACTCAGTCTTGCAAGAAGCTTTACATAGGCAGCAACAACAACAGCCAGTATAAAAATCTTTCTTTCCCAAACCTAATATTACTGGTCTAGGGGCCATCCTGATATACTATTAGTTGGCATGTGGCAGTCAGGTTCAGACTGAAGCAGTTAACCAGTCATAAAACTTGCTGAAAAATAACTTGTTTTAACAGTTTATGGAGGCACATATGTAGGGACCTAACTGAATTCATGGCGGAAGTAGAGTGCGCAGCAGGTCCTTTAATCTTGCATGTTCCCCCTGCGTGCACTTTGCTCCCCACCCCCACTGCTGATTAGTGGAGAACCCTGACACTCCCTCCTGATCAGCATGGAAGCTAAAACAGTGGTTTTAAACATGACGCCATTTTTGCCTCCACACCAGTCAGCAGCAAATAGTAGAGCCATCTGGGGCCCCTCAGCCAATCAGTGGCAGGAGGCAAAAATGGCACCATATATAAAACTGCAGTTTTCTCCTTGCCACTGACCAGAAGTGAGCCACAAGCAGGGCCACTCTGATCAGTTGGACGGGGGGGAAAGAGATACAGAGTGATGGACTAGCAAGATTAAAGGAGCCCCAGTGCACCATATTTCCACATGTGTGTCCCTGCACATGTGTATATGATCAAACTACAGTATTCCACAAAATTTGTAAGAACTGCTGCTAGTGGCTACCAGGTAATTTCTGCTCTTAGTGTAGAAAAGACGAAAGAAAGATACTTAGGAGGACACTTACTTACAGAAAGAAAACACTTTAAAAACACTACTACTGTCCCCTTCTCTTTCTTGCATTCCCCTCCCCTCCAAAACTAGCCTGAACGGAAAGTTTCTCTCTTGCTTTATAGATTTTCTACAAGTTTTCCCACCATCTCCAATTACATGTAGACTGCAAAATACTGCTATGACATAAAACAGTGCTTTCAAAAGGAAGGTCCTGCTGGAGATCTATTTTTCTTCAGTCTCTGCACATGAATGATGAGAGGCTGAAAGCCATGGGGCTCTTCAGCCTGGAAAAGCACAGGTTCAGGAGTGATCTGATGGCTACCTATAAATTTATCAGGGTGTTCATCAGGATCTGGGGGAACGTCTGTTCACCAGAGTGACCCAAGGGATGACAAAAATCAAACGGTCACAAACTCCGCCGCAACCGATTCAGGCTGGACATAAGAAAGAACTTCTTCACTCTCCAAGCCCCCAAGTTTTGGAATAGACTGCCACCAGAGGCAGTTCAAGCACCCACTTTGAACGCCTTCAAGACGCATTTGGATGCTTATCTTGCTGGGATCTTATGATTCCTGGTGACTTCCTGCCCCTGGGGCAGGGGGCTGAACTCGATGATCCTCCGGGGTCCCTTCCACCCCAAATGTCTATGAAGTAAACCAGCAGCTACCATGAACCTTGCAGTAGGGCTGCACAGGCAGGGTCTCTCTGGCCCAGGACAGAGGATGTAAAGGGGTGTTTGTCTTGGGTTATAACAACTGACTGGCCTGTGGTGGTAGCTGACAGCACTGCCCATATGGGATCCAAATCCAGTAATGGCTGGGCTGCCCCAGCCACGGGACAGAAACACCAGGAATGGCACCAGGAAACAAAAGTCCTAGTCTTGCCTTGACTCCCCATCAGTATTTGAGGTTGCACGTGGCATATGATGGCAGCACCTGCACATGTCAGGCTGTACCTTACATATTATGACTATACCCGATGAGTGGGGGTCCATATTGATACCACAGTATTATTACATAGTAATAAAATGGTGATTTTGAACTGGTGTGTTGTTTTTAACTTCACCTGTGTCTGCCAAACTAGTTTTTCTATAACTAAAATTAATGTTGGCTCTATTAGTTACAGGGCTTATGCTACACAAAAATGACAAATCAGAGGAAACGAAAAATTGATGCTGAATGTCAAGTTTTCAAAAAGATAGTTGGACCACTGATTTTTTTTTGTTATTGAACAAAACGGGAACATCCCGTGTCTAATTTTCCGAGAAAGTAGCTGTCTGCAAGGAGCACAAAGAGAAGTGACGTTATTCTACAAAACATGCGAAGAAATTTGACAGCCTGGTGGGTCAGAATAGAATTGATCAGGTGAACTCTCTAAAACAGAGCATGAACGGGCAACAATCTTTTTTCAAAGCTGCAAGGCAGGATTCTGAGGCAGCAACCAAGATCAGTTTCTTGATATCCGAGGCAATAGATAAGAGAGGGAAACCATTGTCTGATGGAGAATTTGTGAAAGACTGCTTGGGCATATTTACATCTGAGGTATTCCCTGATAAACAGCCAATGGTGGAGAGTAATCAGTCTTTCACATCAGACAGTTGCTAGAAGAGTAGACAGCATGGCAAACACTGAAGATTCGCTGATGTAAAACTGACAAGCACTGAGACTTTTCAACTTGGGGGCTGATGAAAGCACAGATGTGAGTGACGCAGCTCAACTGGCAATCTTTGTACAAGGAGTAACCAAACAATTCCATGTTGTTGAGGAACTGCTCAACTTACGTCCAATGAAAGGCAAAACGACAAGACAGGACATTTTCAACGAAGTGAAATGTGTCTTGTGGAAATTCAATCTTCCAGAGGACAAACTCTGTGGTCCAACAACTGATGGAGCCCCCGCAATGATAGGCAAGCACAATGGATTTGTCAGTTTACAGGTCAAGTCAGTGCCTCAGGATGTCATCACACATCACTGCATCATTCACCAGGAACAACTGTGTGCAAAGGCCCTGGAGATGAAACATGTGATGGAAAAGGTTGTTTCTACAGTCAATTTCATAAGGTCAAAGGGGCTTAATCATAGACAGTTCTAAGCACTTCTTGCCGAGATAACGTCATCATAGTGTGATCCTATTTACTTCTGCCAAGTTCATTGGCTCAGCAGGGCAGCCACACTAGCAAGATTCTGGTCACTGCTTGACAGAATTAAAACCTTCATGACAAACAAAGGAAAAGATGCTAACTTCATGGATGATAATGCATGACTGAATGACTTGGCATTCCTAGTTGACATCACCAAGTATCTTGCAGATTTGAATATAACTACAAGGGAAGAATCAGTTTATCAACAGACTGTATGAACACATCCAATCCTTCATTCATAAGCTGGAATTGTTTCAGAAACAGTTGAATAAAAAGAATGTCACCCATTTCACAATACTATTAACAAGATGTGCTGAGACTGTGAACCATGACAAGTATTCTGCACTGATCGGCCGTCTGCTGGATGAATTCAAACAAAGATTTGCACATTTCAGGGAACACAGCGATGAGTTGAAGCTGTTTGCAGATCCATTTGGAACAGATGCCACCAGTGCTCCTGACATGTTCCAAATGGAACTAACTGACATCCAAAAAAACGGTGCCTTGAAGAGAGCTTTTGCAGAACATGACCCACTGACATTTTATAGTCAATATATATTATTACATGGCACTCTTTCCCAAATCTATTGAATCATGCACTTCGGTTCATTGCACTGTTTGTCAGCATGTATTGCTGTGAACAGCTTTTCTCAAGAATGAAGAACATAAAAACAAAATCAAGATCACTATTGAGAGAGAGACGTTTATCTGGAATGCTCCGCATCACCACATCAAGTGTGCCAGCAGATGTTGACAACTTGTGCAAGCAAAAACAATACCAGGTATCACACTAAAGAAATCAGTGTTCATTGTAGTTTTCAGAAAGTTAATAAAGGTAGACTTGTACACATTGTTTTTACACTATTTTTGTACACTTACAGTGTGAATTGGAGCATGCTTGTTTTCTTGAGAATTGACAACAGTTGTATTGCCACTTACCTTTTTTTTTTGCCTGGATAGTTCCTGTTGTAACAGAATGTCCCAAATTATGAACCTCACTGAATAACTGTGCTGTATGCTTGTTTAAGACTGAACTACATGTTCAAGAATAGAGCATGAATGATCTGGGCTCCAACGTAAATTTGGAGCAGGTAAAAGTCTTTGTAAAAATACTGTTCAGTGTTGTGTTTGGATTGTGTTTGCTTCTGTTTCTCTTTGCACAGGATTGGGGGTTCAGTTTGTTAAACGTGTTACTAACAAGTTATTAATGCAATAAAAGTAAATCTTCTTGAAGCTTATTCTCAAAAATGCCCATATTTTGTTGCTTTGATTAGTTTTCACTCTGGCTGATATCTTTTCCACATTTGATCTGTCACCCTGCATTAATTACGCTTCTTTCATTCATTGAGAAGTCAATAGAAGAGAAAGTGTTTATTTTAGTCAAGTGTTTGGTATTCTTTCATTCTTATTTTATATTGTTTTTATTTTGGATTTTAAACCACATTTCCAGACCCATTCCATTGTCATCTCCTGCAACTTCATTGATGTCAAAGGTCAAGTGACATCACTTCCTGATGCGATACCACTTCCTGTGAGGTTTTTGAATATGGCTCGCCAGCCCGCTGGGTGATAAAAAGTTCTTGATCCAGCCCCACATTCAAAAAGGTCGGACACCCCTGCTATATACCATGGGGTGAGGGGCACGTGGCAGGGGGGCCCACACCCACTCTAAAAAGCCACACATCTTCATGTCCACCCCCACCTCCTGCAGGAAGGAGCTCCCCTTCTCACTCACCAGCTACACCATGGAGAATGAAGTGATATTATGCAATTATGTGCAGTCATGCTTTTTATGCACAAAATTACATGGATGCATAATTGCATAATCTCCTGAGATGCACCTTTTTGCTTAAAGACTTAGAAACTAGGAGACATGCTTTTCCTTCTCCACTAGCACTTCTAGGGCTTCCCTTACCAAAACTGATCACAAACCTAGAATCTAGATAAGGACAGATTTTCCTGAATATCTGGCTACCCTTTCAAGTCTTAGTTAGCCTCAGCTTCTGGCCACAACACTTACAAGCCTTGGAAACTGCTGTAAAACTAACACTCATGGTAACTTAGATAAACAGGACATGGCTATGTGACTTAGGATCTCTCTCTTTAATTTGTCATGACTTTTGTCCACAAGCTTCTTTGACAGAGGTATAGGAAACAAGAAGAGAAACAGATTGTAGGGTAGAAGTTAGAACCTCAAAAGTTTCTCTTCAAAATAAAAACAAAGATTTTCTTTTTTATTTCCTGGATCAATGAAAAAAACACTAAGAGGATAATTTTGGTCTTAAATAGTGATAGCACACCTTTATCAGTTCTTCCAACTCGTACATTAGGAGTTCATACCTTGTTTTTGCATTATTCTCTAAAGGCCCTCTCTGTTCAGCCTCCAACTCTCACTGAGGAACTACTACCCAGGCTGGATTATATCCTTCATAATCCTATTTAATGACATAACCATTGTGAAACCTCAAGAAAATATTGACATTTAAGTCTATGTTACTCCCACTTGAGCCATTTCTATTTCACTAATTTCTATTTTAGTAGTGTTATAACATCAACTATGAAGTTACACAAACATATAAATAGTGTTTTCAATTGCATCATTGTGTGCCCCATTTCACAGCCATCTTTATTCAATACAATTACAAAATATAAAACATTTCTTTTTGAGACTTAATTTAAAATTCTTAGTTAACACACACAAAAACCTCAAGACTCAAGAACAGTTGTTAGCAATCTACAGACTTGGTAGTAAACTTTTTAAGAAGTATCTCCACCTTCCCAAGTTTCTGGATTCCAGCATTTGAAAATGTGTGTAGAACACAAATATTTCACTACAAAAGATTTCATCTTTCATAAAATCCATGTTACCTTCTATACAGCATGCCCAAGATTCTGATCCATGTGACAGGAAAACAACACTTCAATATATTCTACTAGAAATATTTGATGCTACATAGTTACATAAAAGCCTATTTTGTACACATACATATATTACCATAAAGTTCTATAATATATTTTATGTGACAAGTAAATATTCAGCATAAACACTGTAGGTCTGAGTAATGAAGGTGGAATCTGACAGTTCAAATAACTTTTAAAATCTGCAACAGGGTTGGGGGTTGCGTGCATACATATGTATGTGCACATCCACACTGGCAACAGAAAAAGATCCAGAGGGTTAAGAGATATGGAGGGTTATGCTACAGACAATAATAAATGATGCAGAAAAGGTCATTAAATTGCTATTTGCTTTTTATTTTCCCTAAATGTTCCCATATTCTTGTATTAAGGGAGGGAACACCAAGTTTGACCAAATGAAAAGGAAATGCTATTCTTAAAAAAACCAACAAACAAAAACAAACACAAACAAAAAAACCACACACATGCACAATGCTCAGTAAAAGCCCTTAGAGCAACATGTCATAAGACAGAAGACAAAAAAGCTAACTGGACTTTTAAAGAATGTTTATCAAAACAATGAGTAGCCATGGCCATTTTTTTATTTTTCTTTTTAGGATTAAGGACACAGCAAGTCTCCTGCTTTGGGACAAAACCTACTAACTAACAAGGTTATTGTTATTCCATGCTCCAGGTTCTCTTTCATCTTCCACTGAAGCTTTTCAGTACTAAGCCCTATGAAACACAGGCCCCTAAGGTAGACAAACCACTGTCTAACTGCCATATACAGTTTTCTATGTTCCCAGATCCTAATTTACACTAATCTGTTAAAAGGCCTGGGACATCTCAAGGTTGATGGAATATGGGCCCTACAGGAAAAAACACCACTAACCAACAAGCCTGGACTGAACATAAACCATATAAACAAAATTTAAGATGCTCTCTGATTTACAAATAAAGCAAACTCAAGAATGACAACAGGTTTGGACTATACACAAAGTGCATTAAACTCTGTCTTGAAAAATATAATAAAAATATTGTTACAAATATACAGAAATTGTGGGGAGAAAATACTGTAAAATCCTCAATAAACAGTTTCATATACACAAAGAAAGTGTTGTTGGCTTGCTTTTAATTAAAAGATCTAGTGGGAGGAGATTGGTAGGGATTGTTTTGAGGAGGTGGGGGAAGACTTATTTGTTTGTTTGGGGTTTTTTAAGCATAACGGAGAAGGAAGCAAAACTCTTCATAGTGAGCCATAACTGGCAGGTTAGGCAATATGCATTTCTGCAACACTGCATTCTATAAAAAAAGGTAAGGGATACTAGGAAGTAATAAGAAGTTGGCAGTACACATAGTGGCTTTGCAGTCAGAAAAGTCAATGCTTTCTTTAGGGGAAAAAACATTACATATAGAATTGAGTAAACCCTTACTATTGTTTATGAAGCAACAGCGCTCAGTCTAACTTATTAGAGAATAGATCAAGCATTCAAAGAACAGAAATTAACAGCAACAAGTTCTAAGCAACATAAAAGTCTTCTCACACAACACTGCCATTAGAACAGGGGTACTTAAAAAAGTCTTCAGGGGTAGATGGTAGGGATGGGTGGGCAGGGATGAGCCGCACCCTGCAATGCCATGGTAGCATCACCCCAGTGCATTCACCTCTTACTTCACACCAAGTGTTGCCAGCCCTATGCAGCACACCACGGCACCTCACCATCCCCCATCCCAGCTCATTCTCCTGACTGAGACCCTTGCGGTACCCCAGTGGCCAATGCGGGGGGAGAAGGGGGTAGTAAGCGCATTTCTATACCCACTCCCAGGAGCTGGCGGAGGAACGAGAGCAATGCCGACCCTCTGCAGCCTGCATAGGTGCTGCCCAGCCTAACAGTAAGGTAGCACGTGGTAGCTACCACCGCCACCACCCCACGCCTCTTTCCTACAGCTGGTTATACATGTGGTTCCACAGATTGCTGACACATGCAACCAGCTATAGGAAAAGTTGGGCACGGTGGCCACAGAGTACGAGCACCACCGCCATCTCCCCCGCGTCCAGACGGCACCAGCAGGGTACCCTTGTTAAAAAAAGGTTGAAAACCCCTGCATTACAACATCACTCAATCTTGATACTTAATAAGCGGAATTTGAAAATTAGCCCCACGTGCAAATAAACTGTGCCCTGCTTGCCTGTTGTATCACTTAAACTTTCCTGTTAGTAAGGGCCAAGGAATCTTTTAAGTTAGAAATATAATTCAACTTTCATTAAGACCAACTACAACCATAAAGCAGAATTCTTACCTTGTTGTAAAACTCTTGTTCTCTGGGACCCCGGGGTGGTGGCTGCAATTGCTTCAAGACTGTGCCATCAGGATGCTGCAGAATACCTAGAAAACAAACAGGTTGTTCTAAACTTAATTCTAAAAAGAGATACAACTCATGGTTTTCAAAGCTAGGAAGTATTATACTAGAGGTAGCCCAACTCCTCAATTCAATTTCTCCAGTAACTCTTTGTACAGAGGCATGGAAATAGACAAATACCACAGCAAACTCTCTACATCGAGGTGAGCAATTATTTCAGCAGCCACTTAACAAGTTCTGGTGAGTTGTCAAGAATCACACACATAAAATTTTATAAGATATCTTTTTAACCAATTATAGATTAAAAAAACCAAATCGTATACTTTAAAAAAAAAAAAAATCAAGCATCTACTGTAACATTAATTTTAAATATATTTTTTTTAAGTACTGTATATAGAGGCATTTGCATAATAGCTCAAAATAAAATCTTACTCTTGAATATTGCATGAGGGGGATGGGACCAGTACGCATGTGTGTGGGAGGGACTGTTTTCACACTAAGTCCCAAGACTCAGCCAGGGATTGGGAGGCACATCTGGTCCATGACTGCCCCTGTAGATGTCCCCTGAGTCCCATCTGCTCCCTCCTAAGGCAGCCTTTGCCTGCCAGTCCCGGACCGGCCAGCCAGTTCACACAGCTTCCCATCCATAGTTGGGAGATGGTGGAAGGCAACCTGGAGCACCACAGGGGCAGCCACAGGCTGGATCCAGTCAGTTAGTGAGCCGGATTCAGCCCACAGGCCATATTTTGCCCACCCTTGCTTTAAGCAGACACTGGCAGGCATAAGCAGATTTCTCATAGAAAAATATATTAGGTTATACAAATTGCCTCAACTTTGCAGCAGTAGACATACCAGTTTTCCATCACTTCAGACACATGCTATTTCATATAACCACGAGAACACAGTCATTGACAGTCCTTCACTACAAGAATGACTGTCTTCCAGTAAACAGAGTCAATGGTGAACTCAGAGATGATCAAAGAGGCCAATCTGAGATTCATACGTTCAACTGCAGACAGAAAATAGTTCCAGGAGAAACAAGTGCATCCTGAAGATATCAGATCACACCTTTGTCTCTCTCATCTATCCACCTCCAGGAGGTGAATTTCTGCAAAACGTGTGCTGCTTTGTTGTTCATCATGATGCCACTGGGGAGAACAGAACAAAAGGAAAAAGAACAAGGCAGAGAGATCCAGTCTGGTTTTTATGATTGGAGTATCAGAAAAGGGTGCCATAAGGCTGTCATCTGTAGAGAGCAAAGATCACTAGCTGTTGGGCTCATGAGGAGGTGTTGAGTATTATATCCGCGTTTCATTTCCTTATTTCTGAAATTGTATTAAGACTGCCTGTGGTTACAACTGCAACAAAAATCATATGACATATTAGCAGAACAGTTTTGGTTTTGTTTTGTTTTTTAAGTAGGGTTTAATGGAATGCCAAGAGCACTAGTCCTTTTGGAATTGAACAGAACAAGTTTTATTGTTTCTGCAGAGTTTACACCTGATCCTGTAGCATATCTGGAGGGGAAATATAAAAACAATAGTAGTTACACATGTGGCATGTGCACTGACTCAGGCTCTTGATGGGTTTTGCTACTCAAATTTTCTCACTGTACTGAATGTTTCAAGGTCATGTTTGTTTCTCTCAGTTTATGCAGTTCTCTTAGAGGCATTCTGAAGATGCAATCAAATGGATATATTTTTAAAAGGTCTAAAATGCTAAACTAAAGCAGAAACACTCAGTCATCTATATATGATACCACCTTTCCAATGTATGGCGAGACCTTTGTTTTATGGAAAAAAAACAAGCATCAACTTTGTTTTAATTACAGTCTTCAAATTATTTTCCAGATGAATTCACTGAAATCTGAATGATGCAACAGGCATAACATTGAAGACAAATCACTCTGAGGAGTTGTGAACTCTCTCCAATTTACCAATATCTTAAATAAAAAACAAAATAAAACAAAGAAAATTAAATCCCAGCCCCCCCTCCCGGCTCTCAATAGATCACACTTCAGAGACAACAGGCTGATATATGGATGTTTCTTTCCAACATAATGTATGTCATTATTTATCCCAGACCTCTCTAAAAATTTATAATGAAATATTTCCTCACACTATTTTCTCCCCCACCATTTCCGTAACAACTAACTTTTTTGTTATATTTTTGTCAAGGAGCATTAATGAACTGTGACTTGAAAAGTGCATTAAAGCATTAACTTAAAGCACTTTAATCAACAAGTGATTACACAAATCAAAGTTGGGAGGGGGGCAGAGGGGGAAGGCCTTCTTTTTTGAAGGCGATTAATAAATGGCTTTTTTAAAATGTCAATACCTGCAAGATACTACGACTTGCAAAAAGAATTGATCCATCCTAGTATTAACTTCTAGGTTTTAGCAACTCATGCATATTTGAGAACAAGGAAGAAGGGTTTTGCATAGTGGTATCATATAATATTCTATTGTAACATCATTCATTTCTCACACAGCTACTCAGCAGCATTGCTGTCAGATAAGCCATTAAAGCTGATCTCAACAAACTGCTTATGCGAGCACAGTTTTAAGACTTGCTTTGTGGTATAAAAATTCATGCACAACAATTTCCACTCAATCATTTTACATGTACTTAAATTATTTGGGCAAATAGTCAAAAATTGGAGAAAGGGAAGTTCAAGAAGACATTCTAAACACAACCTGAAATAGCTGGCTCTCATCCAAGGGCTAAACCAATACCGCAGTATGCCTTTGAGGAAAATCCTATACCTTATGCTAAAGAGAAAAAAAAAAAAAAATCAAAAGGAAAAGGGCAGCTAGAGTGCGATAACTATCAGAAGGGTCAACTGTTGTAGCTAAAATAAATAAATAAATAAAAAATAAATCTATTTATGAAATAAGTCCATTCGTGGACTTTTACAGCTTTGTAAAAGTAATGCAAGGTTGTGAGCCACTGTAAGCAATGCTTAGAAACTCAAGTCACAAGCAGGCAATTTCACTGCTATTAAAATAGGTAACATTCTAAGAAAATTATATTTAAATGTATTTCCTTGAATAGTCTTGGAAGCAAAATAAAAAAAGGCACAGAAAAGGCAACTTTTTTAAATAAATATTTTTTTAATTCTCTGTAAGTTGTTTATGCACTGAACCAACCATATATTTATGTTACCTATGCAAGGTTGTCAGTTATAAGTACCATAAAAGAGTTCAGGTGTCTTGCCAGTCACCTTTCAGACCACTCAAACTGATGGTCAGATCTGAACAGTGTTTTCTAGAATCCTTATTTTTTGTCCATTGTTCTGATAATGACTTGACAACTTGTCTGTAGTGACAGACAAGATACAAAGGACAATTTAGGTAAACCATAAGTTTTATTAGCTATTTAAAAATTAGGAAAAAAAAAATTCTAATTAATTGAGTGACATAACTAAGTTTGAAATCAAGTTACTTCAAAACATTTGTCACTACAGCCTGAATTACTAACAGTTCCCATCCAAACAAACTTTAAAGAACAAAAACACACACAAGTTAAACAAGTTTACATGGAGTCGTTTTAACATCCGTGTTAAATAATTTAAAAGGTAACAGTGCCAGGGAAATGCTTCTCCAAACAAAACCCATGCAATATTGTATTAACCAAGTAAAATCGAACTTGGAAGATGAAATCATCATTAGAGAGGCTTGTGCTGCACTTCGGATTACGACCACAATAAAATTTATTACTTAAAGTTTAGCGTAATCTGCTTTGGCTTAAAGTTTACTTGTCATTTAGATTAGTCACTCCTAACAATACAGGATTCATTTACGTATGAAGCCGTATGTACAAAAGGTAAAGGGCAGTCTAGAAATCAAAGTCCCATTTTTCTGACACCTTTTATAAGGACATGATTCCACACCCTCCACTCCCATCATGAATAAATTAAGAAACAAACTAAACAAACAAACACACAAACCACAACACTTGACAATCATACCAATAAAGTTGGGGGGCAGGGGGTTAGTTTCACACAGAATGAAGATCCACAACTTAATGCGTTTATAATCAAGTGGTAAAGCTATGCAACTATCAAAATGCTGTATTTTGCCAACAGAAAACACAATGGGGCCCGTCTCTCTGCACATGCACCTTCCCAGCATATCAGAACACCTAGGATAAGAAAGGTTTTTACATTACTACTGCATAAATATTTTGAACTTAAACACAGCAAAATTACAAACACATCTACTTAACACTTTCTGAATAGCTGCTTTAGAACCACCTCTACCCCTTCCCTTTTCAAAAATCTCAATATGCTTTTACAAAGATAGGCCAACATTTCTCTCTCTTACTGGCATTACGCAGAAGATCATATTACCTACATTTTTCAAAAATGCCTAAAGGAGCTTGATTTTTAAGAAGTATTTAGTCACTTGTGAAAATGTTACAATATTCCAAAATTGCTCCTTCCAGACTAAGCAGTATACAAATGTAACAGGATGGATGAAAGACTACTAGTTTCTGTGTTCTAAGGACAAAACCACTCATAACAAGCATTTTATTTTCTGCACAAGAGGGAAGGAAGGGCCATTTTCAAACACTTCTTACAGGGCAGTTGTTTCCTCTTCAGGAACAAACTAGATACTGAAAAGATTACAAAAAAATTGTAGCTCAGCTAGTTTAAATTAAACGAAGACAGATTCTTCTAAACACTCTAAAAGCTACAATGCTTACTCAGATTGCCCCAAAACAGTATCTCATGAGGGTACAGGGCCAGTCTGGTGTTCTGTAACTGGAGTCATTTGAACATACACTTGTAAGACACCCTCAAAAAGAAA
>JAGPOW010002673.1:7396440-7410519 GCA_030014935.1 Caiman crocodilus
AAAGACACCACAGCTTGTCTAAATGTTGGCAGATTCTACTTTTTGGGGGCATGTGCATAGGAAATCAAATAGGGTGCCCATAAACATGGGGACACTGCTTTGACATGTTGTTGCTGTAGCACGTTGGAGCAAACTCAATTAATTGAGTCTGTTGGAGCATGCTAATTATCACACTCCAGCAGGCCCCATGTCTCATTTATTCAATAGCCCCACACTTCAAAATGGCAGCAGCGTGCTTTAACTAAAGTTGTCCAATGAGCTTCAGTTAAAGCGCTCCCGTGGCCATTTTGACATACAGGATACTGAATACACAAGATGTGGCAAACACTTCAGTGGCTCCAAGAGTCACTAACTAAAGCGTGTTGCCCTCACCCCATCCCTCCCCCCAGCACATGTAATGATACTCATAATGACTCGGAGCTCACTCACTTGACATTTACCTCCACTGCAGTGTGGCATCCTTTCTTTCTTTGGCAAAGCAATACCAACAAGATAATCAACAAAAAGTTAAAGCTCCATAGACAGAGGCAAGCTTAGTGCTTCGGATCAGAGGCAGCTACCACCTATTGAGGTGGAGTCCCTCCTCCTACCCTGGGTACACATAATAGAATCTGGGAGGGACTGACCCTTTCTTCCCTTCTCATCCAGGACAAATCAGTACCGAGAGGGGGAGGGAGCTCTCTCACAGTAACATTTAAATCTGTTACAAGGAAATACAGACTTAAGACAGATGCAGCCCCTCCACTGAGTGAAAGAACTGATAAGAAGTAGGCAAGGAGGTGACAGCAAGGTGAGAGAAGGAACCCAGCTGATGAAAGGCCACACTGACAGTGCAGCCTATAGCTCAGGCTACAAAACTAAAATCATGAAATGTTCAAGTAAGCTTTTTTCTGCTATACAATGTACAGAAGGACCCTGAGGTACAGAATGCCAAATAACAAAAACAAACAAACAAACAACTGTTCATGTGCTAAAGGCTTCTAAAACACTAGTGGCTTAATGGAACAGGAAAAGGAAGATGAGCCTGAAATGGCTGAGAGGGACTATATATTACAGATGGTTGGGGGCTGGATAAAGAAAGAGAAAGAACGAGAGAGAGCGCTCTTCTTACACGCTTAAAATTGGTGTAGACATCGCATAATAAAACTGTCAAAATTTTGACACACAGACCATGTCTGTAATCTCTCACTAACATTAGTAACCACATACTCCAAAAAGATTCATTGCATGACCGTAATCCCTATTTCACTCTGACAACGTTCCAGATGGGGAGCAGCACTTAGAAATCATATTCTGTCCTATACTTTCACCTCTGCAGAGCATCTTAACTGCAAGCCCACGTCAGAACTACAAGTGGCTAGCTGCCTAACTTACTCCTACAAAACTCTATGCTAAAGAAGAGAGCAGGAAATCCATTAACTTTTGATAACAAAAAAATAAAAGCCAACAAATAGCTCATGCCCTGACACAGAATTGAGTTCAACAAAACGTTTAACTATTTATTTACTGTTTTTCCTGAATTTGAGTGCATATCCAGAAACCCTTAACTGTGTTCCCCATCACTCCAAGAACAGGTTATAGCTAAAGGAAATTTTCCACAAGTATTCCAGCTATATCCTTTGTTACGTGTTGTATCAAAGAATGAAGAGATTTCTCAAGTACAACTCAAATGAACTGCAGTTTTGATCTGACTTAATCTGAGAGGGCTATGGCTGTGAAAGGAGCAGGGAAAGGGGCAGGGGGAAAATAACCCCCATTACATATAAGCAAATGAAAAATGCCTGCATATCTCAAAAGATGCCGCAGATTTCACTGCAGCATGGCATTCCACAGATTATGTCAGTAAAGCAGCACAAGAGTTCTCATGCCATCTGGACCCTCAGCAGTTAGGTGGGAGATGAGTATGGCCTGTGGATTTATTGATGTATAAGAGAAGGGGCCATGTTGGTCGACATGTATATAGCTAAGAGCAAAAGGTTTGTGCGATTTGTCACACTGTTTGGTACAGTTCAAAGGTGAAATTGGCAAGGCATGTGCACATCTGGACATGCCAGAGCATCACTCAAAGGTACAGATCAAGTTGAGCAGACACATACTTAATACTATAGTTTTTCCTAGTTTTCAAGAGTTTCAGTTGTGTTGACCCTAGCACTCTGGAAAAGCCAAAGATACTGCCAGGCAACCTTCATTTTTCAGGGTTGTTTTTTTTTCCATTGCCTACACAGAAAGACCAATTCCAACACACTCAGCCTTTCATTCGATTAATCAAGAACTTCAATTTAACAGTTATACCCCTCAAACTAAATATTTCCAGATTACATAAAATGTGGTGCTACTCATCAATTATCATTCTTTACTTACTGGTAGAGGCCCAGAAGCAAGCACTACATGCCAATGCTGTAGGCAACTGGTGAGTTTTTTAATCCCCCCATTTTTTCTTTACTCTACCACTATATACAAGTGTCCTAGCATAATTTTTACAAGTGTACTAATCCATTTGTTAATTACCCAGTAACATTCCAATGATGCCCGGTCTGGTCTTCACCATACAGACAGTTCTGAGTTTTCCTTTCAAGTAAGGACCCTTTTAGCCCTACAAGAACATACTAACGAAATACACAAAAGTCTTTGAAATAGCCAGTCTCTGCATTACAACTTGCATTGTAAAAGAAGCTGTTTTGGGTGCTGGGACAGCTTGAGAATGTGGTCCAGTATGCTTTGTAAAAAAAAGTCAAAGAGTTCTTCTAACACTTTGAAGTTTGTTGCTTGCTGACATATCAGTCTCTTCGGCCTGCCCTAGCTAAGGGAAGCCAACAAATGTTTCAAGCTAGTGCTCCAGATTCCACCAGCAAATTTGGCGAATACACTGTAATCCTTTGTGGTACATCAATAATTTTATCGCATTCCCTTACAATGGTAAAGGAAAGTGTTCTTTTGGCCTTTAAGTCCTAGATAATAGTGAATGATCCAGCAAAGGTTTTTCAACATACTTTTAACTAGAACAATTTAAAGATGAGCCATCAACATAACACAGTGTTTAAAAAGACTTGTACTAAAGACCACTAGCAGAATCAAATTTTAAAAAGCAAATAAGGATGTGACAACCATAATGTCACCACCTTTTTTCTACCATAATGCACTCACTACCCAATAAGATTTGCCATCTCTTCCTACGTTCATTACCGGATAAGATTTACAAAATCCTCCTACCTATCATTCCACAGTAAATCTCTGAAGAGCTCAATCCCTCAATTTCATCTACAATGCAAAAACAACCCCCCAGAACCACACACAAAAAAGGTAGAAAATGGTCCTGAAGAACAAAGCAGTACTTTATAATCCAAAATTTTTGAAAGTAGAGCAGTAAGTGAATTTCTTGAGAGCTTTTCTTTTTGAAAAGGAAAAAAGCACACTTTCAGAAAGGTTGTTTAAAACTTCAAAAAAAAAAAAAAAAAGAATGGGACATAAGCATCTGACAAAACATTATGCTTACGCAATTTTTCTTTAGAAAACTGTGGTTGAGAACTTACATGGAATGAGTATTAACATATCTGCTAGGCAATAAATTGTCACAGACATAGTCTACTTCTAAAGTTTATTCAACATTGTTGTTTATCATGTATCTGTCATAAACAAAAGCTTTCTAACTCATGCTAGTAGTTGCCAGATCTGGCTATAAAGGACACTAGTTTTAAATATTAGTATACTCCACCAAAAAAGAAAGAAACTAAATACACACTAATTGGAGCCCTCTAACTGGGCAGGATACAAGATATATTTGGCCGTGTTCCAGAGAAGCTCATGGTAGAGAAACAGATGCAATTTAAAAGAAATCTATGTTTTTAAGCTGACAAATAAAAAGTGGCCAGCCTGAACTGAAATTTCCTTGAACAGGTTAATATCTAACTCAGAAGCCAGTCAATCACTATGTTTAATTTCTGGCTGAAGCAAACTTTTCCTAAAGAGAGACTTCAACACTTTAGCACCATGATATCGCACCTACTGCAAGAAACAAAAATGGGATGAAAAGGACAAATCGGAAGAGGATTTCAGAAGCATATGAGACACCCATTCAAACAAACGTAGGCTTTCTGTCAAAAGCGAACATTTCCTGGTATTGAACAGCTGGGCCAGCAGCAGCACCAGGCAGTCACCTACACTACCACCGAATCCTTTGCAAACAAGATCTCCTGTAGATCCTTCCTCCGACCTCCTCTTGGCCTGGGTCGGTCTGGATTACCTCGGGGAGAAATGCACTGCCCAAGCTACAGGATCTCCCAAGCTTACCTGAGAAAGGCCTGAAGCCAACATTTGTGGCAGCTCAACCTGGTCTTCAAAGCATGAAGAAATAGTTGGGTGCAAAACAGGGGACCTGCTGCTGCAGCCGAGGCCTACAGCTCGTGCACAGGGGGAAGGGGGCGCCCAGGGCCCGCCCCGCGCTGCGGCTCCCTCAGCCCCCCGAGACCCCTGCGCCAAGGGCCTGGAGCCGCGCTCCGCAGCCCCGGCGGGCTCCACCATCATCCAGCTGCCCCGAGCTGGCGGGGAAGCAGCCGTCGGGGGACGGGCCCGGCGGCGGGGAGCTCCGTGTCCCCGGGGAGGAGGCGGCGGCCGCCGCAAAGCCGACCCCCCGCACTCACCGCCTTTATCCTTGCCGTACATGTGTCCGGCCACCTGGTGCGCCAGCGGCACGCAGCCGTTCAGCCCCCGGCGCCAGCACCCGGCCGCAGCCGCTTCGGGCTCGGCCTCGGGCTCGGGCTCGGCCCCAGCACCGTCGCCCCCCGCGGGGGGAGGCCGCGCCCGGCGCGGGGGCTCGGTGGCCATTTCCCTCAGCGCCTGCCCGCTGCCCCGCGCTGGGGGGCGATACCCCGCGGCGCCATCGCGGCCCCGCTCTGGGAGCGACTGGCGGCGAGCGCCTACCGCAGCACCGCGATACTTCCCCGCCCCTCCCGGCTCCTCCCCCAGCGCCTCGGCGGCGGGCCAGGCCCCGGCCCCGGCCCCGGCCACTCCCCGCTGCGTGGGGCCAGCCGTCGCTGCCGCCGGCCGGGTTGCTGTCATGGCCGAGGAGCGGCTGCCAGGTCCGCCGCACGGCTGGGACCCGCGCGAAGCACAGCCGACCTGAGGCCGCCGAAGACGGGAGCAGGTGGCCCAGAGCAGGGCAGGGAACCGAGAGACAGGCGGGATGCGCCCCCGGGGGTGCTAGGATTGATGCGGATGCTGAGGGGCGCGTAACACAACGCGTCTATTTTCCTCCGCTTAAAAACGAGCTACAAGCGTTGCTGACACGGGCTGTGTTGCTCAGTGCAAGACTGAAGCCAGGTTACGGACTAGAATGAGTTCCCGGGAGCAAGCAGGCGCGGGGCTCGCTGCCCAGGAGCCGCGAGCAGGGCAGCGCAAAGCCGCCGAGCTTGGCTGGCGGAGCGTCAGGAGCGCTAAGCGGGAGAGGGGTGTCAAGCCTGGGATGAAGGGCATAGGAGGGGGCAGGTAGATGATAAGGAGCCATGAAATCAAGCGGTTCCCTCAGCACTGCCTGCCTGACTGGACATGCTGCTGCCAGGCAGTTGGTTTTAAGCTTTGGGTGGAGCAGGACTGAAAGTGAGGTGTGACACTGCTCCATCCACCCTGGATAGGATCCTGTGCGAGAAGTAAGGAAGGGATACGATCAGTTACGTAACAAGCTGATTCACAAGCTGAATGCTGGGGAAGGGAAAGAGTTTTTAGGCTGAAAACCGACCCAAGCTACACACTGGCTACAGGTACCGTTAGACTGGAAATTAGAAGGGACAAGCCAACTATCAGAGGCACAATGTTTTGGAACGGGCTTCCATGCAAAGTGGGGGCCGGGAACAGAAATCTCTTTTAAAATGGGACTGGATACATTTGTGGAAGGGTCAGGGAGTTTGGCATAACTGGCAGTGCAGTTGTACATTTGCAGTCCCTAGGTTGTGGTATAAAGGGAGCTCTGTAGTGTGGTAGACATCTAGTAATCCTGTGTTTCAAGACTTTTTTGTTGTTTGCTAGATGTGATTGGAAAATATTTTTTTTCCCTTAAAAATGGTAGTGACTTCTGCCTTCCTTTGAGGCATTACCCAACTACTTCACTGTCACTGCAGAGGCAGGACCTTGGCAACGCCCTAATTTCTGTTGATTTTACCTATGGGTATCCTGGGTGTTTCAGATATTATTTCTATGTAGTTGTGTGTGAGGATTTAAAGTGCTGATTTTAGAAATGTCTGCAGTTAGCACTTGAGTATACACTTGAGGTATAGGAGGCTCCTTGTTCCTAATTCCTTTCCTAGCACATGTAGGTTATGCTTATTGGCTGGCATGAACAAACTACCAAGAACTACCAACATATGAACAGAGTTACCTTGGAGAGACAAATGAGGATGAGTGACCGAACACTAAGTGTAATAGTTGCTATACAGAAGGCAGAACATGTGAACATGTTATAACAAGTCTGAAATGAAGAAGTGAAGTCACTGTAGCTGCCCATTGCAGAAGGAGATAAACTCTTGATGTTTTAGGCAGAGAAGCAAATAATGCATGCACATGTATGGTTTGTTTTTCTGTTCTTACCCAAGGACCCTAAAACAATACTGTTTGTTTAACTAATAAAAGCTATCTTGTTTTAAAAAAGCTGTTCTGTGTTGCCTGCAAAACATCCGCTAGTTTACAAACTCCAAAGTCTCATAAGAATTCCAATTCTTTTGGACTTGGTGAAAGAGATGAAAAACAGCCATACAGAAGCAAATGTGCTCTCAGAGCTCCTGCCTCTTGCATTGCAATATTAAAATAAGAGGTCTAGGGCATTAAATGGTGTGCTCACAGAGAATCTGCATATAGATTAAAGCAAGGGTGTCAAACATATGACCTATGGGCCAGATCTGACCCCCAGACCTATGAGCAGGTTACTGAAAGTTGGGGGCATGGCCTTTCACAGAATTGAGAGCCCCTACCCCACTATATGTGACTGTCAGTGAAACAGGGTGAGTAAGGGCTGTGCTGACAGCCCCACTTCCCCTGCATCCAGTTTACCTGCTGCTGCTGCTGCTAAGCTCCCACTGCCGCCCCCACTCCACTACTGCTTCCCACACAACACTGCTACAGCCACCTCTGGACTGGCTACCATTGTTGCAGCTGGCCCTGTACCTGGGTCCATGAAGGCAGTTTTCCTTAAGTCCTCCCAAGGATAACTATTCTTCTGACGTGGTTCAGCACCTGCTGAGGTGTTGGGATTTACAACCGATTTCATGGAAATGGGAGACTCCTCCCGAGCTTACTCCTGTGGCCATATGGCTGAGGGCAGGCAAAACTTGAGGGCATCCAAACCCCAAGCTTGGGCCTGCATGTAGGATGCCTGCCAAAAGATGGAAATATCTGAAGCCCCTGGTAGGGATGAAGGATGTTTGCCAGTTGTAGGGCCACTTACAGTTCTGGACTGACTCATGAATTTGGACTTCATTTGGCTCATTTGGCTTGGAATATGAAAAATGTCTTAAAAAAAAAAAGCTGGCCTGGGGCAAGTTTGATACCCCTGCTTCTTAGCAGGTTAAACTGATTTAACTTAGCAAATTTAACCAACAGCATGGAACTGACAGAATGCATGATGGATTACAGGTTTTATTGTGCTATTTCTGTGTTAATTGTGTTCATGTTGTCATGCACAGGGAATAAAGGATTAAGTGCCAGGGTGCTAGAGCTGGCTACATACAGGAGAAGACAAGGTGGGCCTTCAACATCAACAGATTTGAATGACTAGCTTGACATATCAACAAAGGTAAGATAGCCAATACCCAGGAGGTGTCCGGAGTAGATAAAGATGGTGGTGGACCAGCTTGTCACCTGCTGGGCAGAAGACTCTGGGGACTGAGAGAATGGAGGAGCTCTGGGGAAGTGGAAAGGGAACAGCTGAATGTTTCTGGAGGTGCTCAGACCTATCCAGGCTCGGCTGGGGTGGAAGAACCGCTTAATCCTATTGGAAGGGACAGAGAACCTCCGGCTGAGTAGCCTTTGCCCCAGTACATGCCTTTACTGAAAAAACTGTCAGTTTCTGCTGTGCTGCTTGGGACTGGGGACTGCACTTGGTCTCCCCAACAGTAGGTAGTTTCAGGAGCAGAACAGGATGCTAGGTCCTTGAGACAGGGCCACAGAGAACCAAGAAGGGTAATGGGCAGGTCATTGGATCCTTGGAGAAAGAAGGACCCTGGCCTCTTCCCTCTGCTTTGCTTCCTCCCTCCATTTCTAGAGGCCTAATCCTTTTTAACAGAAACAGTCAGTGACTATATGTAGGCAGAATTTGACTAACCATCATCCTATCACTCCTGCCATTGTTTTTACATCAGTCTGATGCATGCTGACAAATTAATTTCAGTATTTAGCATCTAATTAGGACCTAATTTGATTGCCAAGTACAAAATTTACTGGGTAAATCCCTAAAAAACTTTAAAATAAACTTTTACATTTGGAAATGGCATTTGTTCCATTAACAAAATCCCAAGAAAGTCTTCCTGACTTCATCATCAGTAGGGACCCAATTAAATTGCAGTTTTGCAGTTTTTGTGGAAACTATGAAACATGGCAATCTCTGCAATCCCTGTGATAAATAGCTTTGGTTGCAAATTCCCAGGAAATCAACCAAAACAAAAATCCCAACTTAATAAAAAATAAAATGCTGGCCCCCTCCTGAGAGCTAGCAGTCCTCACTGCTGCTGCAGCCCAGCCTCAGCAGCAAGAGGCAAGGCTGCACTAAGGGCAGCCGGCAATCAAGATGGCGGCCACCACCTCGTTTCCCACCCCCCCGCCATGCCCCATCCCTGTCCCCCACCAATCAGTGCTAAAGGGCTGTGAAATAACCACAAAATCAGGCATTTGGGCCCTGACTAAGCAGCAAAAATTGCTTTCTCTTGCTGTGAGTTTGGTAGGTTTCTACTTACACTACCATATCACCCCATGTCTTGCTTCATTATTTGCTTAGTTCCAAAAATAATGGTACAAAATCTATTCCAGTTCCTTTTATGTATGCCCTTCTTGCCACTTTACTTTGCTCCTGAGATTTGCCGTTTTAGATTCTAATCTTGCAAATATGCCTAATCAGTGGCGCTGTTTGCACTAGTAAATGTTAGGCACATGCATATGCTTTTACAGGACCAGGGACTTCAAAAGCAAGAAATTCCTGGAGATTTAGCCCATCTTTTAGAGGCTCATAATGTTTTTTAAGCATCTGAGTTGGTTCTAAGGAGATGCACCTTTGATGCTTTGTCATCAAAATTAGTAGACTGCTAGCACCTGCATGTGAGTGAATACACAGAAAAGCCTTGTACCTTACTAGATTTGCTAGGGTAAATAATCAGCTTCTGTTGTGTCATAATTAATGCATTTCATTATCTGAGTTCTCACATTTTTTTCTGTTTGTTCCCTTTTATAATTAGAGCTGTATTTTCATCACAGCACACCCCACCTTATTGTGATTAGATAATCAAGTGAACTGTATTATGGCTCACAAAAACCTTCAGGAAAATGACCATGCCTTCTGACCTGGGTCTGGGACATTGATTCAGTGTGGGGTTAATAAGGAAGCAGGGAAGTCAGGAAACCTATGAAAGTGAAGCCATGGAAAAGACTAGGAGTCACTGAAGGGGTATAAGGTTGCCATCATGCACTGGTGTCACATTTCAGTGAAGAACTAATTTAGACTTTTTTTCCAGGCTGAGCATGCCAAACAATTTCCAGGTGAGGAACTACATTTTATTAATTGGAATAGCATAAATTATTCAAGTCTTTCACAAAAGAACTATTAACAATCGAACACCATTTTCTGTGGTAGTTCAAAAACAAAGCAGAATCAGTACATTTCTACCACACAACATGAAATGGTGAGTTCTAAGTAATGCAGAGCATAGCTCTGTGAGAATTCCTTCTATATAATTGTATAGGAGGTTAAAATACATGAGTATGGAAGTTGCAGTGTTGCCCTGTAGGGTCAGGTCAACTCTCAGGATCTCAATATTGCGCTGTTAGACAGGAGGGTATGACACAATTGCACATATACAAACACACAAATCAAATGGGTACATACACACGCACATCCAAACCAGCCTAGGCACATATGTACCTATCACCAATTCAAACACATACACACACCAAAAATTAGACAACAATCAGTTCCTACACACTCCATACACATACACGGATCACTAATTTGTATATTATGCATACAATTACATAGTATATTCACCAAATCACACACATACATACAGGTAAGTTCCTAACTTGGATGTTACATTATGTATGTGCATGCTAGGGGTACCTGGGATACTTGCGGGGAAGGTTAATGTGAGAGAGAGTTAAACTGTAGGGAATGAAAGTTGCCAGAACCAGGATTAGAACCAGTAGAACAGAGAGAAGCTGGCTGAGGAACTGAGGCTTCGATTTATCTAAGATCAAGTGCCCCAGGGTAATTCAAGGTCACTTTTGCAAGGGAAAAAGCCTGGTGGCAAGGAGGAGAAAGCCAGGAAAGAGAGAGAGGCAGAAACCTGGGAGCTTGGGGCTGGAAACTGAAGCTGACAGCTGAGAGATTGGGGAGCAGATAAGTGGTGGCAAGGAGGAAACAGTGAGGAAACAGAAAAAAACCCAACTCAGGGTTTCAAAATAACAGGTTTATTAAACAGACAACACATTACACAGCCCCATGAAATTATTGGTTCACACACACACACACACACACACACATGCGTGCGCGCACGCTCACATTGGCAGCAGGAGAAAGACTCAGTGGAAGGGCTGGAGTCCAAGTAGGTAAGAGAAGCAGAGTCCGAGTTCTTGGTTGAAGAGGGGATGCGGGTGATAGCTATCTATCCAGGCTGGAAAGGGGTCTTTGTCCAGCAGGTGTTGTCCAGATGGGGGTCACCAGCTGGGCCTCTGGGTGGATAGGTGGTGTGGCATGGTACTTATCCAGATGGAGAGGGTGTCCCAAGGAGTCAGTCTTCACTACCCCCTTTTATGGGGCAGACTACCTCTGATATCCTATGGGGAGGGCCTGTCCAGGCAAGGTCAGTCCTGTTCCAGAGGGCTCCAGATGTTCTTACTAAGCATGTGCAGCCTTAGCACAGTGTTGGGTTGCCTCATGTTTTGTTTCTTTGAATGCTGAAGATGGTTCCAATGGCTGGGTCATTGGTCCAGGTACTGGTGTTGATGGTTCAGTCATTCAGAGGGGGCTATTTTTAGACCTACTACCATTGTTTCTCAAGCACCTGCATTCATCCCCATTCATTCAAGAACCAAGTTACATAGGAGGGGTAGGTATGTCATAGGTTGCACAATGGGAGATGGGGAACAAGATGGAGACTTGACAAACAAAATGGAAACTTGATATGACTTATGCTAACTTACATATGTAGGCCTAAATCATATAGTACCAGTAAAACAGCAATATAGAACAGTAAAAATTAATATAAACATTATAATTATACAATAAAAAGGAGAAAAAACAAAACAAATACAACTTGCTACAAAAATAAAATGCTGAAGTTTATCCTGTTCTTAGCTCACTTATACTTATCTATAGGGAATAGAGAGGGAGAGAAAAAGTCAGAAATGGTTGGGGAAGGGGAAGGAATGCATTTTAAAATAAAAAAAGAAAAATGGGGGGTTTTGCTACAGTGGATCCACCATTGTTAGGGCCATGCATCCAAGTTTATAGAGGACAGCCCAGTTTTCTGCTACTCCGTCCTATTAATCTGAAGCTGGATGCCTTTATGTCCTCTATTTTCCTCCGTTGACTTTCACCAGTCTGACATAAAGGCGTCTGCTTTTGTATCAATAAGACAGAGGACAGTAGCAGAAAATGGGCTGTCCTCTATAAAACTGGATGATTGACTGCCCTAACCATTGTATATCCTGTTGCAACATGCATTCCTCAGTGGAACAAGTGCATAAGAGCTACTGAAGACCCTAGGCTTTAGCAACAGTTACTGAGAGGCTTGAATGCTGATTTGTGGCCTTTGGAAGGATAATATCCCTACAGAGAATCCCAGACATTTAGGCTAGATACAGGATTTGAACCAAGCACAGACACAATAAAAATGTAAAAATGTAAAAAATGCAAGCCATTTCAACCTTCCATGAATACAGATAAAACATCAACATTTTCAATATATTCTGGTTCTAAACTTCGGTAGAAAGATCAAAAGAATAAAAGGACTACTAACAGATGACTAAAGGTTAGTGTCTAGAATTTTAAAGCTACACCTTAAAAAGATTAAGGTAAATGTGTACACAAGAGAAACTCCAGAAACCCAATTTAAATATATATATATTTACTAATTACAGTTGACAAAAAAATAATGTAACTGGAAACATTAAAAAAAAAAGGAAAACATATGAATGAATAAACTAATATAATTAGAGATATCCATAAATCATGGAAAAATTTCCTCCTGAAGCAGCTACTTTTCTTTTTTTTTTTTTTATTTTGCCACTGCCTCCCCCTGATTAATGGAGGGGCTCCACTGACTGCACTGTTTGCCATTGATTGCTGCGAAAGCAAAAACCTCAGTTTTAAATATGGCATGTTTTCTGCCTCACCACAGATCAGCAGCAAGCAGTGGGGCCATCAGGGGCCATCCATCAGTCAGCAGCAGGGAGGCAAAAAACGTGGCATATTTAAAACCACAGTTTTTGCTTTCCAGGTAATCATCAACAAACAGCCCAGCCAGCACAGCCCCTTCACCAGTTAGGTGTGGGGTGGGGGGAAAAGTGGCAAAATTAAAAAAAATGAAAGGAGCTGCCTTATGGAGTACTTCCTCCATGATTTACAGAGATCACTAATTATAATTCATGCCACATTTGAGCCTGGTGATATCCCAGTTGAGACTCACTGCTCTGGAAAGTTACTGTTGCTCCAAGGATACATAAAGATTTTGGGGTGTTCAGATCTCAGCATGAGAGCAGTAGTACAAGGCATAGAAACTGAGGGTCACATTCCACCTTACTCTGAAATTGGCTAATAACACAGGGTTTAGTCTAGGTAGAAATAAATGTTTTATTAAACCAACTAAATAGTAGCTAAAAAATTATTTATTTGCAAGCTTTTTGATACTATTTAGTTGTTCTAATAAAAGATATTACCTCAACCCCAAGAGTTTTGTCTGCCTATGCTTTTAGACCAACATGGCTAAAACCAATATCGTTGGAGTTAAAATGTTTTTTTAATGCAGAACATGATTCTTCCTAGGAGTGAGAACTTTGTACAAAACCATATAGACTGTAAGATTCACAATGAAACTACAAGCTTCTGTAGCTTGTTTGAAACTGCTTATTTTCAGCATATTACTGAAACAGGAAGAGTGAGAAGGAAAAAGTGAAGGGGAAGCCCTGTAAAACAGAGAGGGGAGGCACCCAGATTGAGAATCATTCCTTTTTCCACCGTACTGCACTTGTCAACTTCAAATATATATAAAACAAGTGACTTTGTGGGAATACCTTATCTGTTCATATCTGATGAACTTTCCCCCAAACAAAATGGTTTCAGTGATAAATACTGAACTAACCAATTATCTATAATCCTGTTAGGACTTCCATCAAAAGCAGAATCTGAAAGAATGATTTCAAAGTAAATGTCTCATCTGAGCACTGTGAAATTGCATTGAAATAGAAGCAGAAAGAGGACATTAGCATAGAGTGACTTGGAAGTTTTAGTGAAGAAAAATGAACTGATACTTGTTATGCGTTCGTAACAGGTTGAGTCGAGACTTGGATTTGGCAACGGAACACGGTTTATTAACTCTGGATACTTACAGAGTGCCTGACCCAGAGGGCCAGGCGAATTGGTGTGTCGAACGTAACAAACAGTGAAGCAAGCGGAGAGGGTCAGGTTAGGCTGTCTAGACTAACTGGTCGATGGGTAGCCGGTGGACGAGTAGACAAATATCGGTTGGTGCGATGATGTAGGACACGTGAGGTGATCAGGCTCAGACCCATTCACGGCGAGGTCCTAGGGAGACTCCGCCCGTCTTCCCTCGCTGGCTCCCTTTATTAGTTTCTAGCCTCGCGAGATTTCGGCTACCCATGACTACTACTGAT
>JAGPOW010002673.1:7415584-7438814 GCA_030014935.1 Caiman crocodilus
CCCCCCCCCCCCCCCCCCCCCCCCCCCCCCCCCATTCCAGACCCTCAGTTCTCTACCTGTAAAGAAGTTTTTTCTTATGTCTAGTGTGAAGCAATCTTCAATCAGCTTGTGCCCATTATTTCTAGTCCTCAGTGAATAGTTACTTCCCCAGGCCATAATTTGCTAGCTTCCAAGCATATTTCTACAAAAAGGGTCCAGATAGAGAGACCAACACTTATTTTTGAACTTTTTTTTTTGCTTTCTAGGAGTGTAAAGGTGATGTACTTTCTGTAGGACAGTCATGAATTTTAGCTGACTAGAGCCTGTTTCATCCTAGTGGAGAAGTCATAATAGCAGGAATATCTGTCCTGTACTTAAAAACAAAAATGCTCCTTTCATTTTCAATTACACTTGAATATTTTATGTAACTGTCAGTTCTCTTGTATTTTATAGCCTTTCTTTAGCATTTAGCTGGGAATAGGATTCTTCAGCTCTAAAGCCCTCACTTTAGAATTGTTTAAATTTACTTGCACTTAAAACTGTTCTGCCCTCCATTCATACAGTAGCTATTTTTAGGAATAGTTCTAAGTGTGCATAGTTAGGTTAGTTATTTCTTATATCATTATGTTTGTTCATTTTAAAACATTTAATAAATTATAATTAGCCTCAGCATAACAAATCACTGTGGTTTCCTCAACTATGCAAGTTACATTCTTCTTGTGAATAGTCTATACTATTTCAAAGATTGGTAAACTCATTTTAATTTATCTGGGTCAGTCTTGAAGTCCTAGAAGTTTAGCAGTTGCCTACCGTAGAAAGTGGTTCGCTATCCTCTGCCTTGTATACACATTTTAGAAGAATCAAGCATTTTGAACCTTAGCTTTGCAGTGAAAAGGGAAAAAAAAAGTCTAGAAAGGTTAAAACATTACATTATTTCCCAATATATTTACTAACTTTATCTGTTTCATCACCTAACCACATTTTGTGTAATTACTTTTTTCAGACACATGAGGTTTCAATTCATTAATACTTGCCTACAAATTTAGAATCAAATCCTTATTCAGTCCTGATAATATTCCTTTGAAATTTTCTTGAGTATAGATCTCAGATATTGTTACCACTTTCATAGTTTATGTATTTGTGAACTGTTCCTTTAGCCAATTACCTTTTAATTAATTCCTCAATTAGAGTTCTCTTTCATTTCAGGTTTCCAATTATAGCAACTCACTTCCTCATGTAACAATAATGCTCATTTATAGAACCTTTTACACAGTCCATATGCTCGTTCTAAATTTTAATCACAGACACCAATTCAAAATATGCAGTTAAAACGCATATTCACACTCCCATCTCATCTACTCAAACACAATCTGCCTATGCAGACTTTATCTCACAGTAACCATTAAAAAGATATATTAGCATCCAGGATTTCATTCAAAATTTTAGGTCTGCAATGGACCTTAATTTTGATAACTATAGGAAATGTAGTTGGACTAAGCTACATAACTGTTCCTATAGTAGATAAGTATGATGCATTAGAATAATAATGTTTTTAAAAATGTATGCGGGCCCTTTTTCAGGCTTTTCTTCACCTGCATCATGCTTCAAAAAAAAAAAAAAAAAAAAAATTCTAGTCCATATGCTCTGCAATGATACAGGCACCATTTTATTCCTGGATTCCAAGCAATATTTCTACAGAAAGGGTCCAGAGACAGGCCAACACACATTTTTGAACAATCCATGTTATTTTTTTGTTTTCAAAGAATGTAAAGGTGGTGCTCTGTAAGGTGCTCAGGAATTTTAGCTGACTCAAGCCTATTTTGTCCTAGTGGAGGAGTCTATACACTTCAAAATGTTATGTGTAAACCCACCTGAAACACATAAAGGGATTGCCCTGTTTCATCAAGAGTACATTCAGACCTTTTAAACTGTAGTTTTCACTAGTGTAATGTTTGCATAGTGACTTGTTTTCCAAAATAAATTCACTAGTTTCTATTCATTTGATAACAAATGCTAGACATATCTGTTATCAAGAGAACTATAGTAAAATCAGTTTTAAGATTTTGATCCTGGCAAGCTTTAGTATACAATGAGACCTATTTTGATGACTAGATACTCATGCAAGATTAGCTTTTTATTTGTAAGGCTTGGTGTTAAAAAGGTAAGGGTGGGTACAATATCCAAATGGTGGAAGCAAAATCCAGTTCTCAAAGGAAAGGGAGTCCCCCTTGCTACAAAATTCTGAGATATGCATGATTACTTGAACAGGACTCAAAGTTGCATGAAAGCTGCACAGGAATTTGTCTATAAATCAGAACTCTATGAAAGTCTTGTTTACTTTCTTTACAGCAAATATTACAGTTTTGAGATTCTGACAATTTACTTCTCAAATCCATAAATTACAGTAACAAAAAAATATCAGTAAAAATTCAAGAGAAAACCATCACAAAGGAAAGTAGCATTCAGGCCTTGAGAGAATAAATAAGTTATCTTAAAAACTATGCTCTCTGATGCCTTTGCCAAACTTACTGATAAATAAGTACATTCATGTGGGAATACAAGCTTTTCTTTTGACTACTGAATTCAAAATACAAATAGGCACTCTCCACACATCAGAAAATTATTTTCATTCAAATACAAAAAAGTAAAAATGAAACTAGTTTATGCTGAACTTTATAAACATTGTTTCTTTAAATCTCATGGTACAGGATACAAATCAGCATAGACTGCAGCTCTGAATCTTTTCTTCCCAAGAGAAGCCTTTTATTTAACCTACACCCAAATGGCAGGAACTACTTTACTGATAACACCAAGAACTTTATGACTTGGATTAATTTAAAAACCTTCTGTTCAACTTCAATTATTGGAACTTGATGTAAAATTTCTAACATTTTATTCATTTAGCAGCAATGAGATGCAGGAAACAGAAAAGGAAATATTACAAGTAAAACCTGACCCAAGCATACCATTTTAAATTATAGACTACCGTCTTGTAAGTAAAAGATGGCTAACTTTCCTTTGGAAGAGAGGGTCTGCCTTATTAGAACATCTAGGCGTCCTAGAATGAAAACCAGTATCAGAGCCTAATCATGTATTTGTTAAAATATAGTCTTCTGTACTGTAAGATTGAATTTGTTTAGGATGAAATCAAAGCATCCCATACAAAGTTTTCCCATCAGTGATTTTGACAGGTGACTAGATTTGTCTATTTGGTATTGACAGGAAGAGAAGAGAGAAGTTAACTATAAAATTCTAAGACAACTAGTTGTAACCGATACAGAGCAGCAGTGACAGAAATCCAATTCTTTTCTTTGCATCCAACTGAAATCCTCTCTCTTATGCACAGTTTAATGAAGTTAGGCAGCATGCAAGAAAGGGCAGATTTGGCCCATAAAATCATAATGACCCTACGAGACCCTACTCTTGCCATTCCAGGTGCTAGTCATGGAAGGGACTTCAGGACATCAGCAATATCAGGGGTGGGCAAAATGCAGCCCACGGGCCAGATGTGGCCCACCCAGCCATTCTATCCAGCCTGCAGGGCCCCTAAAAAAAATTTAGAAAAATGAATATTCATCTGCCCTGGGCTGCCTGTCATGTGGCCCTCTATGACTTACCAAAACTCAGTAAGCGGCCCTCTGCCCAAAATAACTGCCCACCCCTAAGCTATATAGTCAAATATAAATCAGTCAAATAAGCACAATGCTTACCCCCATTCACCCAGGCTCAAGGCTCTACTGTTGAAGGCACTTGGTAGAGCCAGATGAAAAACTGCATTATATTAAAGGATGAAGTTAGACGTTTTCCTTAGCTAGCAAAACATCCGTTTTTGGGTACTGGGGTCTTAGACTTGTGCAAGGTGTAAGCATTACTGGTTATAAAAAGCCCACAAAGAATCATGATGTGGGTTCCTCAAACAGTAGCCTCCTTCCTCTCTACACAGATCTTTACTCCTCCACAAGAGAACACCTAAATCATCAACACAAGTGAGGACTGATATGCAGGACAGCACTTTTAGGGTAAATCTCCATGTACTTTTACTAGAAAGCAAAATTTCCAGGGGCAAGTAGTAGTCTGCCAAACTTCCACTAAACAGCTCTCTCTCAGAATTTGATAGGGAAGGAGTTTCAAAATCATCTTCTGGCCTACAAAGACACATGTTACTTTAAAACTCAAGGCTTCTCTTGTCTTCCCTTCCCAATCCCACCTCAAGACAGTTCTGCAACTAAAGTTGTACATCTGACAGACACAAGTCTAAAATCAAGACTACTGTGAATAACTCCATTAACTAGACTGTAGACATAAATTTATTGGAGCGGTAAGCTAGATACTTGATTCTCTGGTACAATCTGTTTGCAAGTCTTTTCTGTTTGTTCAAAATGCAGCATTTATATAGCAGCAGTCTTTAATTGCAGTCCATATTCTTTATCATTACCTGCCTGACATCTTGTCTGTCAGTGGTTAGTTGCATATTGGCACTATAAATCCTTTTCTGTTGATTTTACTGCTTTCATAATACATTTACATCTGAGTGACATTCTTTTCTGAGATTAAAGATTCAGAAAAAATTTATTGTTAGCAACTTATTACACTTTCTACTAAGAAGTTTGCAAGTAGAACACGTATATTTGAAAATAAATTTAATATATTTTCTTCTGTGTACAGGTCAAAGTACGTTCGAAGTGTCATTTTAATGTTATACCTCTTAATGAAAGTGTACACTCACTCAGATACAAAGTAATCTCAAGCTATGAGTATTTAACATATGTTGTAGTGTTCCAAACAAGACAAGTGCCACAAACTACATATTCTGCAACATGTTGTATGTATACTATACTTAAAAGTCTTCAGCAACATGACAAACAGACTCTGCATTTACTCCAATTACAAAACAAAACAAACATGACAAGTTATGGCTTCCATTTGTCCACTTTATGCTTCCTTTCTTTTGATGATCAGAGGACCAACGTTGTCCCCAGTTTCTTCATTGTGCTTTGTGTGAGAGCCATCGCACAGTGGAAACTGAAAAAGAAAAGGGAGGTTGAATAATTAAGTCTGAAATGCATCCATTTTAGCTTGTTTTCCCTTCTTTATGCCTGTAATACTTAACACTGTAAAACACAACTTTACATGGGAAATAACCTAAGTGATACCACAAGAATCTTTCAGTAATGTCACTTGAACTTTGATTAGGCATGTTTAAGGTTTGTTGCCATCACCTGCAAATGTATAACATACAGCAGGCAACATGAGGCATTTCAGCCCATCATGAACACTGGAATCCCCATCTCAAGTTCTCTGCCAAGGCAGCTGAACCACAGTGGCCTCAAATTTCCCCCCCACCAAATATTCTCTCCTTTCTCCCTGCTTCCCAATACACGTTGCAACAACTCAATCCTCTACTTTAACCATAAAAGTCTTACAGGTTAGAAAGAGGCAGGTCTATGCCGTCTCTGTGGCAAGCCAAGGGATGCCACCTAGAAGTGTGACCTGCCTACCTGCTCCCAGGATGTATGCACTGAAACCATAGAATGTAGGCAGCAGTGCCATCTGAGGGCAGCCCTGAGCCTACCTTAAGCAGGACACTGCAGAGAACAGCTTCGGATACACCTTTTGGGTGCCTCAGCCAGGTACACTGCTGACGTTCTCAACATTAGCGTGATCAGTGAGATAGTGTAGACATGCCAGAGAACAGGAGTAGGCAACCTCCAGCACAGGTGCGAGGGTTTGTCACTCAAAGGCATTTTGTTTGGCACATGCCCCTCAGGGAGGGCAGTGGGAAAGGGGCTGGGGCTGCACTGCCAGAACATGGTTTAGACCCCTCATAGCTCCCCCACCATCCACCCCTGGCACACCAACATTTTATAAGTCAAGGGTGCAAGCGTTTTGGGCACTCTGTCCAAAAACATTGCTTCTAGAGCAGGCATTAGCAAGTCCTTCTCTACATCCTCTCTCTATCAAGGATGAACACAAAATAAAGACCAGGTCTACATAAGAACAAGGCTCACCAGTATAACACTATGCGGACAAACCCTCTTGGGGTGGAAACAAGTTACACCAGCTCAGAGGCCTAAATGAAGCATTCTAGTACTAGTTTTACAAAATTATGCTCTACCATGCATTCCTGGCATAAACTTGAGCAAAAGTATTAAGACTTTCTGTACAGAAGTGGGGATTTAAAAAACATCCCCTTTTTCTGTAAAGGGCACTAGAACAGTCTTTAAACAGAACAGACCAACAGTAACTCCCTGAGCTAGGAACAGTAGATTGGCTCTTATGCTACTTCCAATAGCTCTATTCCTGTGTGTGCTGGAGACAATACTTAAATGTCAACAGTGAGACTATGCCAGACTTAACTGCTCTGGGATGTCTTCAGTCCCCAGATGTAATAGATGATCAACATTAAGGAACTGCACAAAGCCATTCCCTAATCTGCCTACTTGTCCGCATCCAACACTATTCCGTTAGCTGTTAGTATTTCTGGTGTTATTAACTGTGGTTGTTAGTGCTGCTGTAAGCAGACTGTCCAACTCTTTCCCACCAAGTTTTGAGAAACTCTACCTTCCTGGATAACCTGGACAGCATTCTGGGAAAGTAGTAGAGAACCATAAACGTTGAAGAACTAATATTATGAATGGTTGAGCTGGTTTTCAAAGCAGGCATGTAACTTATCTGACTATAACCACTACTTGGGTTTTAAAACAAAAATTCCTGTTGGGCCTCCCCATTCAGATGCAATCCACACTGGACTTGGGCAAAGACTATTCATTATTGACAGCAACAAACATTAGCCCTAATAGCAAAAGGGACAGCCTGAGTTAACCCTGCAATGAAAACAAGTCCTACCTGATGGAGGTCTGACAAGTCCTGCCTTCTCTCCCTTGATCGCCAAGACTTTCTACCTCAGCAACACTCCTGAACCACTGAAGGGTCAAACACCCTTAAAAACTGAATCATGTTTCTATTTACAGACCACACTTAGAAACAGCAGAAGCCATCAAGGCAAGGAACTGGTTTAACTGAAATCTTAAAAACTAGCCTTTTTTGTCTTTCCGCTTTGGGGAGCAATTAAGTTTTATTACCCAAACCGCATCCAAGTAACTTCCCACAGAACTCAATTAAAATCATTCCTTTATTACCAGGTTTAAGAACTGTTGTATAGTATTAGAGGTTCAAAATAAAGAGGAACACTTTAAACATTGGTAGACAGTTTTGACAGATAGATAGTTACTAAATGACAAATGTTGGTATAAATAAGGGCAGAAGTGTTCACATAAAGGAAAGCATTTTAATTCTTGTAGAACATGAGTGTGGGCTTTATCACAAAAGCGGTCATTATGTTCTAGTGGCTGCATGCTTTAGTTTACTACTTGTCAAAACTTAAAAGCCTACAGGGGTCATGAGGTGCTGATAAAACAGTGTCTAGAAACAGTGGAGACTAATATCTGATTGATTAGAAATCCATCTTTAAAAACTCCTCTTCCATGCCCCACCGGGTTCCATGACAGTGGATGGTTACCAGCTACATAATATTTCACTGAACATATTTCAGTGAAATGCAGACCTTAGAGAACCCATTCAAATTACAAACCATCACAGCTGGTACATGCCATAGTTTGCACTCCACAGATAATATAAACTATAGAAGGATAAGCAAACATTTAGGTGATAGACAAAGTGTAACATGGTTGACAGGGGTCAGGGTTGTTTATCTTGTGTCACCTGACCCACCAAAAGGTGCATATTCAAATACACTATAACTCTTTGAGTGTAACTTCTTGTCTAATGTCACTGCAGCACACAACAAAAACAAAAAGTAATTCTCATTAGAAGACCTCATTTTTCTACAAATACTTAAAACTTGCTGTCCTGCAATATCTGAAAACACAGCTTCTTATACCTATGCAAGGTAAAAAAAAAAAAAAAAAAAAAAGACACAAACTTCAACATCTTATCCAACTTTAGTTAAGAATAAGTTATGCTAACATTAGTTTTTTAGGTCCTTGCTTAAAATAAGGTGAGAAAAACTGGATGATGCTGAAGGTTAACACCATCTGTCCTTATTAAAAATGCAAATGTGCACAGCCAGATGGACAGTCTACTAAAATGTAGTCATCCTAAATTTTTGTATAAAAGTATCTCATGCACGATATAGGGACGCAGTGAGTTCTGGATTATTTTGTTAAATCAACAGGGACTCTGCACCAAAGGCCACTATTGGGCATTTTTTGGGGGGGATGCAGAACAAAACTTCCAACAGAATCAGATTCTACTGACAAATAGAGGTCAAATAGAGCTATATGAATGAATACTCTGAACTAAGTTACATTTAGGATTTATTCTCAATCAAGTTCTCTTAACTTTTTTTACAAAGGACATGCTTAAGATTTGTTTGAACACTGTATGCTTATATGAAAACTACATACCGGTATGTTTCACAAGAACAAGTTATTTCACTATTTAAGAAAACTATAGAAGATATTTGTATTTCATAGAACTGTTTGAACACCACCACTGAGAATTTAGCCAGTGGTTCTCTATCTTTTTAGGCACACCCATTAGATTAGAGCAATTCTTCTGATGCCAAGAACTCAGAAAGACCACACCACAACAGATGAGAATACTTTTAACATGATGGATTCTCATCATCTTGTGAATGATGTTTGCACACCTAGCAGTGTTAACACTGCATGGTACCCCATGGCATCTGTGAAAGGGTCAAGGTACCCCAGGGGAATTTGCTTGACTGGGTGAGAATCACTTATTTAGCTTATATAGAAGTTTTTAGCTGGATTTAGCAAGTTCTTACTGCTGGCATATTTAGCATCTTTAGATGTACTTCATCTGCATGCAACTATATCTGTATTTGATCAGTGACTGAGTGGAAAAGTAAACATTGTACATCATTTAAAATCTTAACTGCACGCAAGTCATATTGTGTCATGCATGCACTGCAATACAGTTTTATAGACTTTGTTGTATGTGCAAAATGAAGGTGTGGCAAAATTTTCAATGAGTTGCTCACTAGCTACAAGATAAAATTCCTTAAAAATAAGGAAGTAGCCAAACTAATGTTTCCTGGATAGTCAATTGCAATAAAGCCATATCCATAAAGAGTGGGAACAGAGCAAAACTTACAGCCACTGTAGAGAATTACATCCTTTTATCTGAAAAATCTCCTTTCAAAACTAGAAGGACAATAGATCAAAACAGAACAGCAAAAAATGGAATCTACAGTCTATGAAGGAGTACACTGTAAAAGAACATCTAATTGCTTGTTAAATATGCAAGCACTAAACTCTTTATAAAGCCTCTTTATTGAGCCCCCAACTACCATAGGGGTGGCTAACCTGCAGCACAAGCAACATTCCAACCTGTCACACACAGGATGCCAGAGATGACACGCAGCATAAAAGTATATACAACAGAGAGCAGAAAGCAAAACAGCTGACTGGGCAACGGAAAAGGATCAGAATGGCATTTGAGGAGGGTGCGGAATTAACTTGTCGCCAACTGCCAGGGTCTGGCACTACTGAACTAACATACTGAATCATTCTTTTAATGCAGCGGTGTTCAGTTTTCTGGTCCTGCATGCTAGATGAGTGGTGTGGGTCTGGTCTGTGGGTCAAATCCAACACAGGAACAGTGTGTGTGGTTGGTCCACTGGTGCAATCCAGTGTGGTTTGGCATGCAGGATTGGGCCAGCAGTCTCATGCATGGTCCAACCCTGTGTGACTACATCTGGTACACATGGCACAGTCTAGCAGGCAGGGCCATGTCATCCAGCCCACAGGGCTCCCCATGTGTTAAGAAGTTTGGCAGCAGCTGAATTGCAATTAATGCTACCACCATCCCTTATGTATTCAGCAACTCTGCATTTCAAAATGGCGTTCAACAAGCTTTAGTTAAAGCACCCCCGCCACCGTTTTGAAACATGGCACACTGAATACACGAGATACTTTGGGTGTTATAACTAGAGCAACTCTGGAGAGCTGCTCTAATTAAAAACACTCCCCACCAATCCTAGAATACATGTAAAATTGCCCTGTAGGTTTCCTGGGTCAGAGGCCCTTAGAGGTGTCAAGCTTCAAACAATCACTAATTATAATTTCAAAGGAAAAAAAAAAAAAGACACCCAGACTTATCTATTGGGCTTCAAATGAGAAGGAAGTCTCATACTGAGGAAATCATTTTCCCTCTTGAATCAAGATTCCAAGGGAAATTTGAATAGGGCAGGGGTGGGTCCAACCTTTTTGAATGTGGGGCTGGATCACAAACTTTATCACCTAATGGGCCAGTAAGCCATATTCAAAGACATCATAGGAAGTGGTATTATATCAGGAAGTGATGTCACGTGACCTTTGACACCAATGAAGTGGCAGGGGTTGACATGGAGCTGGCTGACATGGCATGCATGCCCAGGTTGATGTGGTGGTGCAGGAGCCGCTTGGCTACAACTGGGTTGACCTGGTGCTGCAGAAGCTGTGGGGCCAGGCCAGGGTTAGCCTGGGTCCTGCCCAGCCTACCGGTGCCATGCCCATGTTGACGTGGTGCTACAGGACCCACCTGGGCAGAACAGGGTCAGCACCAGCCGGGAAAAGCAGCATGCAGCTGAAGCCGGCTACCCACGTGCTGCTGGGGACGGGAGGCGGCCGGCCAGGTCTGCACTGGCCAGCCGAAGCAGCAGTGGAGCCTTGTGCCACTTGGGACTGACCGGTGCAGACTCATCCCATCCTAAGCAGCACACAGCTTTGCCGCTGCTGGCTGGTGCAGGCCTGGCCAGGTTCCCTCGCAGTACCCGGGTCTGAAGAGAGCCGCAGAGCCTGGGGGAAGCAGGTGCTGCTTTGCTGTGGGGCAGGGCAGGACAGGGCAGCAGGGCTGTCTTGAAGCGAGCAGGTGAGGAGGCAGGTGTGGGCCGACAGTGCCAGTGGCTGCTGCTTGGTCTCCTGCGTGGGGCCACTGCCCCAGGCCCCATGGGGGATAAGCAGCTTTCGCCCCCCCACTGCCAGTTGAGAGCCACGGGCCGGCTCTGCCCGCCTTGCAAAACTCCATGGAATTTGATTTTTATGCCACAAGCAACCTGCAAAAATTGGTAAGTCTAACCACAATTTAAGTAGACCTCTAATATTGTTTTCCCTGTGTACTGCATCTGTGAAGTGGTAAGAGTTCTTAGCTTTGCAATGCTCCACAATTTTTAGCTCCAAACTGGAAAGTCCCTAATATTTCAGTTCTTATAATCAATATTTAGATTAAACACAAAACAAAAAAAACCCTTTACTTCTTCATTTAGACTCCAGAGTACCCATGCAGTCTGTTTAACTATCTTTCATACATGCACTACTAAATAGTAAAATACCACGTTTAATACTGACTTCTGGCAAGTATGATAACCCAATTTTATAAGCTTCAGCACAAAAATTGTACCTGCAGTGCCAAATTTCACAACCAAGGCTTACTGCCTTAATGGAGTCACATAACAATCCCCAGACATTTAAATTAGTCCAGACAAGTTTGGACCATAAATGGTGTTCACAAGCCACTGAGTAGAATTACAGATTGGAAGATTCTGGTTTGAAATTTAAGCCAAGTTTGGTGGCACAGTTTCATTGCTTTTTTGGTATTTGTTTACAATAATCTACATAATGCATCTGAGGCTTTGGCACGCAAGTTTAAAATGCTACCTTTCAAAAAATAAGCTAAGAGCTTGTAAAAAGAGGAAGACATTTTAGATCATTTCAGGTACTGCTGGAAGAGATCCTTGCTGTGCAAGGCAAGAACAGCTACAGAAGAATTTTGATAAGAGTGTGAAGGTCATTAGGGTGGTACGTGCACAATTCTATATCAACAAACATAGTAACTTTGAGCTTGTTCCCATTTCAAATGCTAAAAGCAACAGCTCACAATTCAAAAGCTATTTGGACTACAGACTTTTCTGCATAATGAAACTTTTTCTTTGACAGCATCCCTAATGTCAAAGAATAAGTGAGTGTAGGATTCTTGTGCTACCAGCATAACAATTATTCTACCAGCTGTGATAGGGATCATTTAAAGGTACTCTGTAAAACCCATAACCTTCACTCTTTTTACAAATTCCCACAAGTCTTCCCACATCCCTTCCAGCCCTACCTTCCTACGAATCTATGTCACCTTACAACTTCATGTAGACTATATTCCACAATAGTATGGATTATGAAACAAACAAGTACAATGCAGCAATTATTTTCCAGGTTATAGAAGTATTTTTAAAATGCAAAATATAGCCAAGATTTATTAAAAGGATACTTGGAAAATTGGCAGATTCAAAACATATACTTTTCTTCTCTCACCTTCTTAGATCTCCAACAACGACAGTAGACAGCTTTATCTCCCAGGTCTTCCATGTCAAATGCATGGACTACCTTGGGGTTATCTTTCTGGATATGGAGATTTACCATTGCCTTGCAGCATTTGTCTTTAGAGAGAAATTTCTTGTAAGCAAGGTATCCAACAGCAGCTGCTCCAGCAGCTAGAGAGACGGCAGCAATCCATTCAACTAGAGAAAAAGGAGAAAAAAAAATGTCAAAACCTTTTATGCTTTATTAAATATACTTCTGTTGTTTATTAACTGCACTTCTATTAGACAAGTTTATTAATGCTTAGGACCTCAGCTACTTTTCAGTACATTTTCCAGTCTTCAATACCAGTCTTCCGACTTCAGCCACTTAGTGCATCCTTTCCCATTTAACAGGGCTTCTCCCTACTCTTCCCTACATGGTCCTTTCATTTAGCCTTTGCTCATGCAGACATCACTGACTGATGTACAATTTTGTTAATTGTGTCCTACATCAATTAGCTATTAAGAGATAGCAGACAACTTCAGCTCCAGTTTCAGTTGTAGAATAGTTCTTTAAAGACCATCTTTACAATGAAAAGGCACTTAAAAGCTCTTCAGACAGCATCAACAGTGCAGAAGACAATTCTCAAAGTTTGCTCATGAAGTTACTCTTCAACAGATAAACAGATCATTTTACCAAAGTGATCCTAGGCAGTAAGGCTGACAGTATCAGCTTATATCTAATCCATAACATTAAAAAAATATTGCTTGGGGGGGTTTGCAAGAAAGCACAATTAAAACCCCAATACCATATCAATAAATGAAATATTGATCATCAGTAGCCCAAATGTGCATCTTTCAGCCTTTCACCAAAGGAAGTAGGCTGTCACCTATGAAAACATGTGCCTCTGAACTTCTATGATGTTGCACTGCCCTGCCTTCAATCTGTAAAAGAGAATTCCACTTGTCTTACCCAGACTGAAGTGCCAAGTTCCTGAAAGATTAAACATGAAGTATTTCCTTCCACACTTTAATGTCCAAGTGTGATCTTCAAATTTTCACATTCTTCTCTTCTTGCTTTGTATGATTTTTCCTGACTAACCAACTTTTGGTCCTTTCAAACTTTTGTCTTCTCTTTTCCACTTGAAAGACTCTTGAGCTTCTGCAGAACTGCCAGAGTTCTTTTTGTGTAGCACCCACTGCCATTTCTAACCCTCCCCCCCATGTGCTCAGCACAATTCAAGGAAGAGACCAGTCCTATTCTTCAATAAATGCCTAGTACATAAAAGGCAGTTAAAGCTGCCTCTGCCAATCTATACATTGGATCTGTTCCTGGAAGGCTCTTTCCATAGATTTGGAGTGTTGACATTTGATTGTTCTGATTTTTTTTTTTTTTTTACTTTTTGCAGGTAATCCACCAACTTGGAGCTGAGCTTTTAGTAGTGGCAATACCAAGACAATCCAAACAGATTTTCCCCACCTCATGTCCTATAGCCTTGAAAGTGACACCTCTCTCATAGAAAGTAGAATAAGTTTACTTAAGTTCATTTCCCCTGAGAGGAAACATTATGACACTGTAAGTAGTTAACTCATGCTAGCTCACAAAATGCCAACCTGTAGGTTTAAGTGACAAAATTTTTATAGTACCACAATAGTTACTATAGACTTTCATTATAAATTTGATTTTATGAAATCTAACGCAGGGGTGGGCAAAATGTGGCCTGCCAGGCTATTCTGTCTGGTCCACAGGGCCCCTAAAAAATTTAGAAAATTAACATTAATCTTCCCTGAGCTGCCTGACATGTGGCCCCCGATGACTTGCCAAAACTCAATAAGTAGCCCTCTACCCAAAATAATTGACCTCCCCTGGAATAATGGTAAAAGAAAAGAACCTTGTTCATCTGTTTTATAAACAAAGCATAGAAGAATATTTATACCTTGCAAGTGTCCAGCAATTAAACATCAGATAGACTCTTCCTCCAAAGATTACAAACATTAATAAGTTTTATTTTTGCACTTTATGGTATGCAATGCTGCAATGATTAAAATAAAAGGGAGATTTTATAAACTAAAATCTGTTCATATAGAACAAGTTTTCCAGCTTTAAGCTTCATATTAAGAACTGACAAAACATTATAATCTATTTTCACAGTGGAGAGTAAAGAGCTAAGAGAAGGCAAGATGTTTTTGGAGAAAAAGGGAATTCTATTTTAACCTAGCAGGACCTTTACTCAAGGTCAACATCCCCAACAGCCTCCTACAATATGAAGAACAGGAAAAAAAAAAAAATGTTGTAGGCAAATATAGGACGTTTTCTGCAGCCTAGCCACTCCTATCTGGAAGGTGGCTAACTCCCATTCCTATAAATTTGTGGACCACCATGTCTGAGTTCCCAACAGAAGTAGGTCTATGGTAGGTCTCCTTTAAAATAGATCTCGGAGAAATCTGGATCTGACAGTCACAGAGACAAATTAAAGATCCCTGCTTTCCTCTTTGGAGCACGAGGGAAGTAGAACAAACAAACAAACAGCTGAAGGTCAAAGGCAGTACTGCATCAGTTTCAAGAGACTGTAGATGTTAAAGGATACTGTGTACCTACTGAATTTTTTCAACTTCAAAATAAAAGGGCCACCTCCTAAATGCGGCTGCTTTCCCCAGGTTCAGCTCAGCCAATCAAATAAGGACCAAGCTATAACTCACATTCTTCCTGGCTGTTTGACCAATTCCCAGGTAGTCATTATCTTCTACTTAAGCCAATGGGGAACCCAACAAACACTGTAGATATAGCCCCAGGGACACTTCTCTTGGCAAGTAAAGGCAATATGGCAAAACAAAGCTGAACAAAAATTCAGCTCTCTTGGGATAGGGAAATAAGGAGCTCTCACATAACACTGACTTAAGTCTGAGAGTCACCATTAAAGAAAGATACATCCTGAAAATACCCCTCAAATCAACAACAGCATCTAGGAACTAAGCTATTAACTCAAATAAACTTGCATGAGGCAAGGACTTTTTAGGGGTGATATCTTCAGGTTGGGCCAATTGCATGGTTGGAATAAAGTTAAACAAGCTTTAGAATGCAAGGCATTTCTTCATCTTGCCTTGCATTCTTAAGCTTGTTGAGCTTTATTCCACCCATGTAGTTGGCTCAATTAAAAATATCACCCCTAAAAAGCCTTTGCCTCACAATTCCTAGACCATCATGGCTATAGCATCACTAACAGCACAAAAACCTTGCATCACATTCAGGAACACTCCCATTAAAAAATAAATAAAAAATCAAAACTCCATTGAGATTTTTCAATTCAGACACTATGGAAGCCATCAAATACCTGATGACAGGAAGAACCTGCAAGTAGGGAGAAGTGATTTTGGTCAGCAAACAGAAAATTTAATCTTTTGTTCTTAAAAAAATAACTAAAAGCCAGAATGAATATAAATGTGCATGTGTATTATACATGCACATACTGATTCTTAACGTTTATACTACTATGCTCAAAAAAAAAAAAAGTGAATAATTTTAGGGATGTACCAATGAAGATTTTCTTGGCCAATACCAATGGCCAATTATTAACCAGCCATATCAGCCGATACCAATCCGACAGCCAGTTTACAAGAATGCAGTTCGGCAGCTTGGAGAGCAGCCTCCTGCCAGTAAATCTGTGGTGGGGAGGGAAGGAGCATTTTGGGAAGGGTGGGGGCAGATTGAGGCCCCTACAGTGCTGGAGGGAGTGGGGCAGGGGCAGACACTTCACTGCCTTGGCTGGGCATGAAACCCCAGAAGCAAGACAGAGCCATGGGCAGATGGGGACATAGGCCTGGCTCCCTGCTGCTGCATACAACCCTAGGGGAAACAAGGCAGGCATGTGCCCCCTTGGATTTATGTGTGGGATGAGGGCAGGCTGTCCACTGCAGGCACATGGCCAGAGGCTACGCTGGCCTCTTCCTGGTGGGGCTGCGCTTGAGACAGGCAGAGATGGGGTGAATAGCAGTGGCACTGGGAGAGTTGGTTACAATATACCCCATAACCATCCCTCCCAGCACCTCTGCCACCTGCCATAAGCACAGCCCTGGCCCAGCTCCACCACTGGGAAGAGACTAGCATTGTCCCTGGCCCCGAGCCCACAGCAGGCAGCCCACCCTCACCCCACACAAATCCAGGGGGCACATGCCCCCCAGGAGTCCATTCAGCAGCAGAAAGCTGCCTGCCTCCCCCCATTCCTCCCTCTGCCCACCCTCCCAAACAAACCACCTGTGGCTCTACCCCACACCCTGCCCCAGGGTTGCATTTGCTGTCCTGGCTGGACAGCGCCTGCCCCTTCCTGACTCCCTCCTGACTATGGGGGCCTCAATCTTGAAACCCTCTGGGTCAAGCTACTGGGCTAGGGGGCGGCAGCGCAAGGTTAGAGAAACCTAACTGTAGGCATTTACTACAGGCCACCGAACCAAGGGGAGGAGCTGGATCTGGGAGTTCCTTTGAACTGAGAGGCCATGCATGCAAGAGAGACTTGGTTGTCATGGGTCATTTCAACTGCCCCACACAGACTGGGAAGAACACTTGGCTAGGTCACATTGTTTGTGCAGTTTCCCCGACTGTGATCAAGGAGCTCTTCCTAACCTGGGAAGTACAAGGGCCAACCAGAAGTAATGCTTTCCTAGACTTGGTCTTGACCCCATCTGGGGTATGGCTTGAACACCGAGGGTAACCTGGGTGACAAAGACCATGAACCTATCAGGTTCACCATCCACCGCAAAGTTGACAAATCAACCAGCAGGACTGATGTCCTGGACTTCAAAAATGCTGACTTCAACAGGCTCAGAGCATTAGTAGGGGAGGCGATGCAGGACCATGAAGGGAAGGCAAATGGGTTGCATGGAGAGTAAGTGTTGCTCTAGGATACAATCCTCAAAGCACAAAAGAAAAAACTGTTCCTGCAAAGAGGAAAGGTAAGCAGAAGGGCTGGCAAGCCCTCTTGGCTTAATAGGGACATTGTGGTCCTCTTTGGGGGTGGAAAGAGGTGTTTCCGCTGTTTGTACTAGGGACAGTCCTCAAGGATGACTACATATTAGTGGCCAGCACTTGTACAGAAGTGATCAGGAAAGCCAAGGTGACTGAATTTAGGTTAGCCATGGGAGTCGAGGACAATACCTTCTTTAGGTATGTAGGCAATAGAAGGAAAACAAATGGAAGTGTGGGACCCTTGCTTAACACCTTGGGGCAGCTGGTAAGCAACATTCAGGAAAAAACTGAACTCCTGAAAGCCCACTTTAGTTCTGTATTTCACTGGACCATGGGGAAAGACAAGCAAGATAAGGCTAACAGGGGGCATGCCAGGAATGACAGCCTTCCCACTGTGCATGCTGAGCGAGTGCAATACCAACTAGAAAAGCTAGACATTTATAAGTCAGCAGGACCAGATGGACTTCATCTGACAGTACTGAAGGAGCTGGCTGAGGTCATCATGGAACCGCTGGTGAAGCTCTTTCAGAATTCAACGTGCACAGGGAAGATCCCCAAAGATTGGAAGAGGGCCAAGATTGTGCCCATCTTCAAGAAGGGGGAGGAAGACCAGGCACCTATAGGCCAATCAGCCTAACCTCTATCCCAGGGAAAATCCTGGAAGAATTTTTATTTTGTATAAATCTCTGTGCGATACGCTTGTGGAAGGCAAGATTCTGAAAGGCAGCCAGCATGGCTTTGCTGCAGGTAGGTTTTGACTTCCCAATCTCATTTCCTTCTACAACCAGATCTCTCACCACCGGGACACAAGGCAGATGTTATATACCTAGACTGTCAAAAGGCTTTTCATCTAGTATCCCATGATACTTTTGTGGGAAAACTGAAGATTGTGGGCTCAGTTGCTTGACAATTCAGTGGGTGGGAAAATGTCTACAGGGTAGGACCCAAAAAGTTCTCATGAATGGATCCATGCCATCCTGCTGCGAAGCGGCCAGTGGTGTCCCTCAGGGGTCTGTTTTTCAACATTTTTATGCATGATTTGGGCGGGGGGGAATGAAAAGCTCACTGGCCAAGTTTGCAGACTACACCAAGTTATGGGGCAGTGTGATCACGTCAGAAGATAGGTTACAGATACAGGCAGACCTGGACAGGCTCGAAATCTGGGCCAACTGAAACCAGATGGAGCACCTTACACTTGAAAGTTTTAAACTTTATCTGGGGGAAAACAGCCCTCAACATACATACAGGCTCAGTGGTGACAGCTTGACTTGCACCACAGCCAAAAGGATCTGAGAGAGAATTATTGACCATATGAGCCATCAGTGTGAGGTGGTAGCCAGCAAGGCAAACACCACACTGGTATGCATCAACTGATGCATCTCATGTAAAACTAAGGAAGTGATGCTCCCCGCTGTACTCAGTGCAGGGCACCCCTGGGGAAGACCAAGACCAATGGATACAAACTCCTGGAAGGCTGCTTCAGGCCTAAGACAAAGAAAAGCCCCTTCACAGTCAGGGTGTCTAGGCTGTGAACTCCCTCCAGAGGTGGTGCAGTCACCTACCTTGGAGGTTTTCAAGAGAAGACTAGACAGTCACCTAGCTGAGGTCACTTGACGCCAGTTGTCTTCCTGCCTAGAGTTGGGGGGGCTGGACCCAATGATCTGCAAGGTCCCTTCCAGCCCCTAACAATCTATGAGTCTGCCCCCACTATGCCCCTTCCCTTCCCCACACCCCTTTCCCACCAGACTTACTGGCAGGGCACTGCTCTCCATGCAGCATTCCTGGCCACATGCATACTACTACAGGCGTATGCACAGTTGCATTTAATGGTGACATTATTAGCTACACGGACCAAAACAAGCCAATTGCTGATAATGTTCATTGGCACCAATAAAAAGAAAATCTGCTATGACACCAACATATCAGTACACCTCTAAATAACTTATTCATCTCTGTCAACAAATACACTTGTGACTTATGCTGAGGTGCATATATTCAAAATGCAGTCCCTCCTGCTTCCAATGAGCTCATTGGGCTAACAGCACTATACCCACTATGCAAGGTAGGCAGTCAAAGTATGTTCCCATCAAGTGACTGGTAAGAACAGGTGCGTCTGCAGGAAACCAGTCACGCTTAGTCATCCTCTATAACTTAAATTTTTCAGCAGGTCAAATTTCTTCAGAAGGCTATTCCTGCAACGACCACTACTTGAGATTGCACTATTTAGCACCTAAACATGTAAAGAGATAGTCACTTGTAGATTACCTTCATAAATCTCAGTGGAGCTTCTGACTCCACAGACATTAAAATTATGGAAGAAGCTGGCAAAAACATCAATGGATAAAGCCGTCTTAGAATAAATTGTTACTTACTATTCAAATGAAGCATCTAGACTGTGTTATGGGATAGGCGGTGCCCTGTCCAACAGTTAACAACTAAGACAGGAGTACAACAAGGACGTCTGCGTGCTCTTTTTAATTTATTCTTGAATGATCTAAAATAGATGCCAACAGTGAATCAATCCCATGCATGCATCATTTTGCATTTGAACCACCCTAGCCCTGTCCTGTTTTATGCAGATGATGCATTAATAGCGTCACAATCCCATATAGGTCTCCAAGGGTTACTAGATGCTTTTGAGTAGCATGGCACCTCAAACAGCTTGGAAGTCCACACAGCTAAAACCAAGGTATTGGTCTTTGGGAATGAAGGGAGGAAATAAGTATGGTTTTTACAGCAAAGAAATAAGACACCTCTAGTTTCAAACACTTCAGAATTTACTTTGACAAGAAATGTGAGCTAGAATAAGTACACTGAACATGTAAATACTAGAGCAAAACAAGCCCTGGGTGTTTTGTTTTTTTTTAGAAAAAAAAACAAAACACACCCCACAGTCCTGGAACCATTAAGGCTACTTGCAGACATTAAAAACAACACATAACAAAAATGGCATTTTACATAAACGCCACACATTCTTGTGCTGAGCCCAGCACATGTCCAGAAGAGGCAGCATGTTAGTTGGACCCAGCTCACCCAGCCTATACAGATGTTTCGGTGGGGGTTTTTTTGGAACTTTTATCTAATAGCAATTGACTTAGCTTTAGATAAAAAGCACCAAAAAGCCTTGCTTAACCACCCTATCTATACAGATGCTGCAGAGCTGGGTTAAAGTAACGTGCTGTCTCCTGCACTAAAGCACCAGGCATTTTCATTTTATTTTTTAAATGTCTGCAAGCAGCTTAAAGGTCTAAGTCTATGATAAAGACCATTTTATTGTATGGAGCATTCATGAGAAGAATGATTAACCTAAATCATTTGTCATCTTGTTTTTTTGATGAAATGAGAGGAAAATGGGTCTCCATTAGAGGGAAAATTGAAATACTGGGCTAATGAAGCAAAAACAATATGGCTGTTTCCTAACACTTTGGAGCCTTTCCTATACTCCTTAGCTATATCTGCATTACTTGCACAAAGAATAAAGGCCAAAAATCAAGCAGATCCTCATGGCTTGTTTTAATGTTAACTACTTTGTTCATTTTTGCTTTCATATCATCACACACTATGTTGTGTTGATTTTGTTTAAACTGATAGAAAGTATAATCTTACTGTATGTTTTTTAAGTTATAATAAAACAACATTTTGTATAATTTATGTATAGCTGCTATTGCTCATTGTATTGTATTGCTTTGGGAAAAAGCTGTAAATAAACTACTACTGCTGCCAATTTTCCTCCCAGCTATTTTTGCTGCTCCAGTTATAAACCCAAACTTGTTGCACAGCACTGATAGTGACTGAATTAGCATCTAAACAAGATGTAAGCAGCTGACTGATTTATCAATTGAATTGACTAACACTGTGAAAAATAAGGTACTTGTTCTGTAGTGAAGTGTAATAAGCTCCAAACAGCTGAATACGCTTGGTATGCTTAACACAGCACAAGTGATACCTTTTTCAGTAGTGTACAAGCATAGGCAACCACCAGCTAAGGTGCCAGAGCATAACATACAAAGGCATTTTACTTAGCACAGGTGCCTCAGGTGGACCATGAGGAAGGGGCTAGGGCTGCGCTGCCACAAGGATCAGGCCACTTGCAGCTCCAACTGTCCACCCCTGCTACACCAACATGTTATAAGTCAAGATTAAGGGTGTTTTTGGCACCCTGCCCAAGAATATTGCCAACCCCTGATCTACAGAGATGGCAGCCAATCAGAGGTGTACATGAAAACTGCATTATAAAGTAATTTGTTCATTGCATTTTTATAAAAGTGATACAGAAATAAGCAAGTTAATCAAAACAGAATTTCTATTTTCTATTTCCATTTTTACTAAACAAAAGGAAATTGTTATTTGTAATTAGCGACCTGATCCAATGGTTTCTAGACTTTGGACATTGAAAGATTACAGAAGTCCTCTCTTACACCTTGTTTATATTCATAGATTAAAAAGAAAAAAGGCAGCTTTTCCATTTTCTCAGTTCCAAGCCTATTTCTCAAGTAGTCAAATACACAAGGAAGTATTCACTTTGCACCTTCAGGAAAGGCCACACTTGTGAGAACCATATAAACGAAACTAGTGCCAGATGCTTAGCTAGCAAGCTCCACCAGTTCAGTGGCTGGAGAAAGAATTTGACAGCAAATATTCCTACTTTTAATCTTTAGATGGGTTGTGTCAAATTCTAGACTTAGTGGAGGTTCTCAAAGTAGGTCTTTGTATCCAATCCTGACATGAGGAACTTGAAACAAGTAAGTTACTTTCCTATTGCAGGTAAAGGACATTTTCTGTAGTTGACACTGGATGATACTCACAGCCAATAAGAAAAACAAAAGAAGGCTGAAAGAAAAAAAAAAAATAATAAGGAAAGGAAACAGCAACAAAAACAGATGTGAACTGTGGACCGAAGAAAGTGTAGCAAAGTAGAAGCGAAAGAGCAATTTGGTAATAAAAACATGAATTCTCATGACAAAAGGAACAAGTTTATTCATCAAGCTACCACCAACAGAATGCACGTCAAGATTTCCCATTAAGAATGCAAGAAGTTCAGTCATCGTGTTTTCCCCCCCTCCAGTCTCAGGCTGAAAACATCAGTGGGTTTCTAGGATGGGTCTTCAAGGCTATATCCAGAAGATCTGTCCAAGATTTACAGAAGACTTATTTGCTTGAACTGACACCTCCTGTCATCTGGTATGAGCTCTTTAAGTAGGATATGGCACAAGAACAATTTGTTTTATACCCCATCTCCTACGATTCAACAGAACACTATTTGGCAGTACAGTAAAGTGTTACCAAACATTTTAACAGAGATTTAAAACTGGACAATCAGTAGACTATTCAACATGCTTAACCCGGTACCTGCCATCTCAGTTTCCTCACATACTCCACCAAGATCAATTGACTGCATCCCAGACAACCGTGCAGCCCAAGATAACTGCCACAGCTGAACTCCAGAATGAAAGCAGTAGTCAGTGAAGCAAATAAACCATTTTTTCTGTATTACAGTATTTTTGACACCAAACTGTGGGCTGAGGTGGGGACACCAGAGGAGAGGGAGAGTCTGCAGCGGGATCTGGGCTGGCCGCATGAGTGGGCGGAAAAGAACAGGATAGGATTCAACATGGACAAGTGCAGGGTGATGCATCTGGGGAAAGCAACCCCCAGCACACATACTGGCCGGGAAGCTCCCCTCTTCCTAGCATGGTGGAGGAACATGATCTTGGTGATGCTGATGCCAAGATGAACATGAGCCGCCAATGTCAGACAGTGGTTGGGAAGGCCAACGTGCATTCAACGATGCATTTCAAGCCAGTCCAAGGTGGCGATTCTCCCCCTATACGCGGCGTTGGTCAGGCTGTAGATGGAGTATTGTGTCCAGTTCTGGGCGTCGCACTTCAAGAGGGATGTGGACAGCCTCGAGAGGGTCCAGAGGAGGGCCACTAGATTGATATGTGGGCAGCAGGATAGGCCTTATGAGGAGCGTCTGA
>JAGPOW010002673.1:7438914-7465135 GCA_030014935.1 Caiman crocodilus
TTGGCTGGGGTCCTGTGACCCTGGCACTCGTTCCTGCCATTGGCAGGGGGTCAGATTTGATGGCCTGCTCTAGGCCCCTTCTGACCCTAGATACTATGACACTTTGCGGGGCAAAGGAAAGAAACATGAGGCAGTGGCCAGTTTTAATCTGCAGTTTTAGACTAACTGCAATAACAACACAATAAATAAAAGCACTGTTAAGTGAAGATCAGACATGTTTGACAACCAAAAAAATAAGTAAGTGACTAAATTGTGGTCCAGACCACACTACCTGTTATTATACCTTATAGGAGCAAGACAACAGAGAGAGGAAGCTCAGAACAGAAGCCAGACCACTGAACATCCTTGTAACTTGTCCTCTTGAAGACTGGCCTTGCATCATTTAAGAGCTCTCACATACCAGTAAGCAGTACCCTGGAACAGTAACCGCTATGCGCAAAGAGGGTCTCCAAAGAAAAAATAAGTCTTCATTGGCAGACATCTTTGACTTGCATCTCCAAGTAAATACCCAATTAGCCAGAGGCTGGTATCAATGACAGGGAAGCAGAAGAAAACACCTAGCTTCTTCTACCCAGCTGATGGATAAAAACAGAGATGCTAGGCTTTTTCATCAAGGTGCTGTCCACAGACCCTGCTAAGCCCATTTCTCCCTGAACAAAATCCAACCATCAAGTCTTTTCCTTCTCCCTGCCTATGCCTCAGAAGCAGACCTCTCCCACCCAAGGCATTTCCTTTTTGCCATTATCCTCCCAGTGACTTCCCCATCTCAAAGAAAGTTACTGAGGCATCATAATAATCCTAATATCCTTGTGGGCATGAGAATGCTCCACTTTTACCAGACACACACCTCAGCAATCCTCGACACCCCTTTTTATGGGACTTTCACTACTCTTCTATGTTACTTTCCAGGCAGCCCCTTTACTCTTGTACCAGCTACCAAACAATTTGTTTTCTCTTTTTTCCAAATCTCATTTTATGCAAATTAAGGATTGGGGCCCCATTCCTCTTGTTCCCCAGAATATGAACTTCAGTAAGCAGCTCAGAAGCTTGTTCTGACACTTCCCTTCTATTTTAGAAAAGAGAATTTGGGAGGGGGCGGGGATGAGAGAGACAGAAATCAAAAAAGAAAAGGAGTTATTAAACCTTCATATACAGAAGTGTGTGGGGGAGGGCATTTTCTGTTTTGAAAAACAAAAGAAAGAAAGAAACATATTCCTAATTAAACAAAAGTCACCGTTGAAATTCGCTGACAGTTCACCCCTGAACCAGAAAGAGAAATGCCTGCCCCTTCCAACACTGCAGTACCTTTATGCTTCAAGTATAATGCAAGCAGACAACACACAGTGTTACAGCAAGTTGTTCTCCATACCTTTAAGGTGAAAAAGCCTATCCAAGAAAAGACTCTGCAATGGGGAACTGCTGCCTGATTCCAGCTGTGATGGGACTTTCGAGTTTAACAAAAGACCAACCTAACAAGCAAGACTTAAAGCTCTTCTTTTAAAAGCATCACATGGGTGATTTTTGGCAATTATACAAGCAATGAAATTCACCTTTTCTAATGAGTAGCTCACCAAATGCCCCTCCTCCACAAGCCTCTCAACTGATTAACAACAAGGTTATCATCAACTTGGCCATAACCTATGCACCAGGGCACATGACTACAAAGCATACACAGGAGCCTGCCCTTTTCCCTCTGCAGGGGGCAAAGGAAAGGAACCAGTTTTCCAAAAATAGTTTAATTCATTGTCATGAGTTGAAGAGCACGTGAGTGCCAGGCTTGCTCAGGCAGGAAGGCCACTTTTGCAAGTCACTTTAAAGAAACAAAGGTGCACTACTGAAAAGGCAAGAGAGGTCGTTAGTTCGCTACGACCGGGGCTTTTAAACGCAGTGCAGCTGAAAACGACCGGGCCGGGCTTTTAAACGCAGCGCAGCAGCCCCGGCGCTTCCTTCGGGCCGCTCATCCCGCTTCAGTCTCCGGCACAACCCAGCGCTCAGGAGTTCGCAGGGGCTCCGGCTGTGCCAGGCCGGCGGCTCCCGTGGCCCGCAGGACAGCCCGCTCCCCAGGCCCCAGGAGCAACGCGCATCCGGTGCCCGGCCCCGCCGAGAAGGTCACGGCGGAGCAACGCGCGGCGGGGCGAGGCGGGGCGGGGCTTCCCCGAGCCGGCGCCCTGCGCTTGCTTGCTCAGGACGCTGCAGCTCGCGGCGCGGCCCGGCTGCACCTACCCCGCACAGCCGAGGTGCCGCTCAGCCCCATAGCTGCACCGCCGTCTGTCTAGAGGACACCAGAGCTGCTCAGCAACAGGCGCGCACGCGCGGAGCTCAAAGACGCTCTGGGGGGCGTGGCCGCGCCGCTCTTAAAGGGGCCGCGCGGCGCTGCAGCCTGCGCTAATACACCCCTGTTGTATACACCTCGATGACGAGCTCTTGGTAGCTGCTTCTTCGGAATCCTCGCCTCGTGGAGGCGTTTGGCCCTCGGGAGCTTCCGTCACGGGCCCAGCGAAGGTCGGGCAGACATCTGCGACCTCTGCCCCGTAAAACGTCACATTGTGGGGCTGCTCCCTGTGCTTGCCACGCCCAGCCCGGCCCGGCCTAGCCCTGCGCGGGGGCGGGTTTAAGTCAAAGAAAATCCCTGCAGGCACCGAGGGTGGCCGGGAGCAGCTGCTTGCCTCCGTTTGTGCTGGCTGCAGCGCCTGGCCCGGACATGGGCGGATGGCCGCTAGCGCTGGGACAGCCCTGGGTCCGGTTGCCAACTTTCTAGACTTGCCCTGGAGACTCCAGGAATTAAATATAACTCCAGGAGACTGCTGAGAGTAACCTAGGACGTGTAGATAGAGCAGTCATTAAAGTAAATAGTAAATGTTGAATCGGATTTATCCAGTAGTCCAATGGGATTTTAAAATGTAATAGTCATGTTGCATTCCTGACCTAAAATCTATATGCTGTAATCCATAACTGATATACACAAGCAACCTGGCCCATTCGTGCTGTGCAGCAGGCACCTTGGCATTGCAGAAACCCAGAAGAGATTCAGACAGTTGGCAGGCCTAGCTCTGGGGCGGGGATAGAGCTGGACAAGCTTGTGATGCTAGGCATCCTTCCTCAGGCCAGCTCTGCTCAGTAACATTGCAGCGTCCTGGCCTTGTTGCCAGTGTGGTGGTCCTCAGAGCTCCCAGTTTGCTCTTGTTTGAGATAAACTGCAGGCTTCACCCATGGTGCCCCTCATGAAGTCCAGTTGTCAGAGCCTCGCCTGAGTGTTGCCTTGGCTTGAAGCAAAGTGCTGCATCCTTCACTGGCCATGTCCAAGGGTTTTGATTTTTGACCTAAAACATAAGAAATGCCGTTTACTGGGGCAGACCATAGGTCCATGTCGCCCAGTCTCCTGTCACATGAGTCTGGTGCCACACAGGGGTCCAGTGTACTCTGCTCAGTGTCCCCGCTTCGTGCATGTGTAATTATAGTGCACAGGAGCAGCCTTGTTGCACATGTATGGGCACCCTTAGGTCAGGCTCCCTCTAAACAGGTATTAACAGGTTAATTATGCAATTACCTTAAGGCACTCTACACGCGCAAAGTAGCTAGTGCAGGAAAAAGCTCCAACCAGGATTGCCAACTGTCTGAATCTATTTTGGGAGGTTTCTGGAACACCAATGTGCCCACCACACAGCACGAATTGACCTGCATTGCTTGTGTATATCAGTTATGGATTACAGCATATGGATTTTACATCAGGAAGGCGACATGACTATTACATTTTAAAATCTCAGCTGAGTACTTGAAAATGTGTATTAGCATCATGGTTGCTACTGAGTTTCAATCTGCATGTGTAGCAGGGTCTCCCTGGCAGCTGGGAGCCCCATCAGCTGACAGGGCTCCCAGCCACAGGGTGCATCATGCCTATCACAAAACCACCAGGGCCAGGGAATCATGACAGCCTGATCCCCAAGGCTCAAGGATGCATGAAATCCTCAGGCCCACATGTGTCAGCTGCAGGACTCTCAATCCCGATTGCCTGTATGGTGTAGCTAGGACTGAGAGCCCTGTCAGGAGTGGGATTCTTGGTACCAACTGCACATGGCTCCCTTGGCTGGGAGCCCACTCAGGAAAGGAGGCTCCCAGCCATAGCAGCCTGCTTTTAGCTGATGCAGGGGGGGCCCAGGATCATGCATTAGATCAAATCACGCCCTTCCCTGCATGTGCAGAAGGGGCCTTACAGTAAACTTTCCCAGTGCATCTCTATAACCAACTATCCCTTTCTATTCATGAGTATTTTGTCACTAGGCTTTTAAAAATCTCTTTTAGTTAGCTTCAATGATCCCCCCTACCAGCCTAGAGCACCGTATGTCTTTTCCGTTCAGAGGCCTCCAAACTTTGTCTTAAAGTGCCCGGCTTGAAAAAACTCAGGCTCCGTTATGAAGTCATGCAGACGCACCATCCCCAAGTCTGTGCTACTGACAGGCAGTTTGACTTCTATTTTAAGTTACTAAACATTTAGAGAGACGGCAAAACCAAAAACTATACCACAAGGGGCTCAGTCGTTATCTTGTTAATTTTTCTCTTGCTACCACTGGACTACCAAGCTCAGAGATAAGAAAGGATGGCACACCAAAAATAATAAATGTTGAAGCCTGTCCCATTGTTAGGCAGAATTGCTGCGAGGAATTAATTTTGTACATTTCCAGGAAAATAATTAATGGCCTGTCTTTCACTTCTTTTGCAGTCACTTTGAGCTCTGCTGCATCCTGTCCAGGAACTTGAGCACATGATCCCTACTGCAGTGGGAGGAAAGATGAGGGCTGAGGATGACAGCACTGTGAAGATACAAAAGAGAGGAGCCTAATTCAAGCAGCTATTGTAAGCATGAGAGGAACAAGAGCAGAGAGACTTGGAAAAGACAAGGAAATGACAACTGTAGAAAGAAAGCAGAACCAGGCACTCATGAATCACCTCTTCAGAATGGTAGTAAACAGTTCCAAGTTCCCATACACATCTACAGCTTTTTATAGACTTCTGAGCTTGCTACAACAGTGGCTGCTGTGTGGTGTCCTATGCAGGGCCAGGCACTGCTCATTGGCCTAGTAGTTTCTCGCCTAGATACAAGTGCACGTGACCCTTGCAACACAAGTCCCTCTGCAAGTGCTTAAAGAGCTACCAAAAACAGTGCAAGTCTCAGCTCCAACACCCTCTCAGCTGTGCTCCACCGAACTAGGGAATCTTCAGGCTCTGGAACTGGCCAGTGGCACCATGGAAAATAGTCAGTTACAGCAATTTCAGGGGAGAAAATAATCCCTGCTTGTTCAACCATTGTGCAGCATCATATCAAAGGTACAACAGACTGGAGAGGGACGGCAGGAAATATCACTACATTTTGGTTTTCCAGACTGTATCTTATAGTTTGTCAAAAACAAAGCAAAGATACATTTCTTGCTGATGGTCACTAGGGCTGAGTACAATGTTCTTAAGATTTTTCTTGTATATACTTGTGAGTTTGTTACAGGTCTCTATTTAAGTCCTTGTTACTACTAAATTGTATGGAAACAGGGAGTCATAGCAAAAGTTCTTATTGAGGTATAAAAACAGCAGGCAATCCATACAAGCCAGTAAAATGTCTCCCTGTGTCCCATATAAAAATGAATGAGCAAACAGAGAAAGTTACATTTAAACTGCTATTTTATTGGGTAGATAAGATAGTCCTGGCCTCACGCAATCCAAAAAATTAATCAGGTACAAGAGACCCTATGCAGATGTCTCTTCACTTCAGGTGTTTTAAAAAATAGACACAGCATGCACTTTCTTCTTCTCTCATATACTTTATTTCCCCCTCTACATTTCATTAATGTGGCAGAGCTACACAACTGCCTTATTGTTCATGCTTTCCAGGTCCTCATCCTACATGCATGGGTGTGCTGCACATGAAAGGAGGTAGTCAGTAGTCTGTGATGCATTGCCACCCTCACATATTGGATTGTCCTTTAAGCCAATCTTCTAAAATGTGGCATTAAAGTGTCCAGCTCCAGACCAAATCCTGTTTAGTTTAATCCATAAGTTGCAAGAGAGCTCAAACCCAGGGTGTTAGGTTGCTCATGAAATATGCATGCCACCAGAGGCTGGAGGGGCATGGCATCTGGTCTCAGGCACAGGTGATGGCGGCGGTGAAGGCATGGTGGCAGCAAGCAGAGAGCTTCTACAGGCAGCCACAGTTGCAGCTGTGGCAGGGGGGCAAACGCCAAGCAGTGGTGAGCGACTACCTGCAGACACACCTGTCAGCAGCAGTCAGCAGATTGACAACCGCCTTCAGATGCTGCTGGCAGTGTCTGCAACAAGAGCGCGGAGGGATGGTGAGCGGCAACTGCACACAGGCGCTGCTAACAGCAACGGCAGCCAATAGCAGGGGGTTCACTGCCAATCTCAGTGAGTGCACGTGTACCCCTTATGCATCACCAGTGGCTTGTGAAGCATGCACTTTAAAACCCTATTACAGGTTCCATGGTTATTGTTTATGAACTTGCTATATGAATATAAATCCATTACTTGTTACAATTATAGCAGCCTTACCTTTTGGGTTGAGACCTAGGATTGAGGGTCTGCTGTTTGATTGGTGGAGCCCACCTACCAATCCAGAGGCAGCACAAGGCAAGCAATGCCCCATCATTTTCCAAAGGGAGGGGGCAAGGAGCAGATGGACCTGACTGAAGACAGGGATGGGGCCTCTGGTGTAAATAAAAGATGTGGTGAGGGACTCAAGAATGAGTGGAGCCAAGAAAAGCTGGGGAGCTCTCCCTCAGTGGACAATAGGCCCAAGGCTCCTGAAGCTGCCATTGGAGGAGCAGCCTTGGGAGCAATGTGAGACTGCTAGGGCTGTTGACGGCGCATGGGGATGGTGTGGGGAAACCTGGCCCTGGGAGCAGTGTGAGACTGCTCAGGCCCATCATGGTGCGTGGTTTGGTGCACGAGCCCAGGCTTTGGGAGCGGCATGTGGTAGCTCAAGCCTGCAAGCCCTGCAGGCCCAGCGGGTCACACAGCGTGTGGAGCAGTGCATGGGGCAAGGACCTTGGGGGCTACAGTGAGGCAGCTTAGGCCCCATCTCCTGGCAAGCGACTAGATCCCATTGTGTGCAGGGTGGCACACAGGCCTAAGCCTTGGGAGCCAGGGAAGAGCATGAGGACAGATGGACGGAGCCTGAAGTGCCTGGCCTGTACTAAAAGAGCCCTCAGTGCTGAAGCCAGGGCACAGGGAAAATAGTGCTGCAGCATGAGGCCCAGAAGCAGCAGTGGTGGTGCAGCTGCTGAGAGGAACTGAGCCCTCAGTGCCCAGAGTGGGACACAAAGTGGGGAGGAGCCCAGCAGCGCAGGAGAGGCCTGGAGAGGTGCTCCAGCAAAGAAAACCCCATCAAGGTGCACCTGGACCACTGCCACCTGAGGGAGCGTGAGTCATTGGGCCCTTGGGTTCATCAGGGGAAAGACATTTGGGGCAAGCAAACCCAGAGAAGGGGCTGGGTGAGCAGCCCCCTGCCTAGTCAAGGCCCTAAAGGGAGGGGCCCCTGGTGCTTTCTGGACACACCACACACCTTCCAAAGGACCCTGTTGGAAGGAGGACTATCTCTTGCCTTGGGTTAGGGACTATATTAAGGAATAGATGTTATTCAGATTGTTCATGTTTGCCCCTTATATTTTGTAATTGAAATGTTGTATTGTGATGTTGTATTGTGTTAATGCTGCTAAAATTGTTTTCTTGTGATGGGTAAATAGTGTTATTTACGGTTTGACCTTGGTTATTGTTTAATGTTCACTGTGTAAATATATGTATATGATATTTAGTTTTATGTTTATGTATCTTATAACTCAATAAATTGTACACAGTTAAGAACTTTGGGCTTGGGCTAACTCTACAGAGGAAAGAGGGATCCGCTCTAATTCTGGCATCCCTCTTACAGCACCCCCTCCTGCCTACCCATCCCATCTGATTTGAGAGTAGGGTACACCCGTGTACCCAGGTGACACAATTTGTAAAATCATAGAAAAGTAGGGCTCCACAAGTCATTTAATCCTACCCCCTGCCTGAGGCAGAATCAGCCCTATCCAAAATATCCCATACAAATCCATTGTCTAACCCAATGGTCTCCAACCTTTTTAAGTAGGAGATCACCTTTGACATTTAAAAGCAACCCAAGATCTACCGTGCACTGCCACCTCCCCCCTCCCCCGCCCTGCCCTGCCCAGCCCAGCAGGTAAGTCTGTGGGGAGCGAAGGGGAAGACAGATTGAGAAAAAGTTATTTGGGTATGCGCCTCCCCAGCAGGTAAGTCCCACCCGACTGGGGCCCCACTCAACTTATCCCTACTCCTACCTCTGTGGCACTGTCCCTCACTGCAAGGGCCTCAATCTTACCCCTTCCCTTCCCTTCCCCATGGACTAACCTGCTGGACTGGGGCGCACGTGTGCATGAACACAGGCACTTAGCCTTGGATTGACTCTTGGAGGTTCCAAGATCTACTGCAAGAGTCTCCAAGATCTACTGGTGGATCGAGATCCACTGGTTGGTGACCACTGGTCTAACCTATCAGCAAAATTACACAGCCAACCCTAATATAACGAAAAGACATAATACTTTAACCTGCCACAGGTAAAAGAGGGCAACAATGGCAGTCCTGCTGTTGTAAGGGTTAAAATACTCTTGAAGATCCAAGGAAGGGGCCCATACCCCTACACTGCAGAAGAAGGCTAGAACCCCCTTGGTCCATACCAATTTGACCATGGGGTAAAATTTCTTCCTCACCCCAAATATAGTGATCAGTCTGATCCTGAGCAAAAGACCCTTTAGCCAGGAACCTTTAGCATTTCAGTCCCAGCAGGAACACTGATGCACCCCAATCCCTGGTCTTTGCTGCAGCCATCACCCAGGGCTTTTTAGGAAGGTGAAAAATACAAATAAAAACCTGACATAGCAGCAGGAGCAGAAAAAAAAATCCTTCCTGACTCCATGTGGCAACAAACAAAAGACTACAGAAAGCAGAGTAAATATCCATAGCAGAGCATAGGTATTGCTATTCCTAGAACACCCCTGAGCAATGACTGTCCAACCTCTTCTTAAACACCTCCAGTAGTGGAGATTCCCAAAGCCTTCCTAGGCAATCTATTTCACTGCCTGATCGTTCCAACAGTAAATAAGTTTCTTCCAGATATCCAGTCTAAATCAACTTTACTGCAAGCCATTGGTCTACACCCTGCTCTCTGCAATGGAAAAGGTGTTTTCTCTCTTCCTTATGTCATCCCTTCAAATACTTGAACACTGCTATCCTGTCTCCTCTTAAGCAACCTTTGCACAAGCTGAACATTGCTACATGTGACATAGATATAAAGACAATCCCTAATACTCCCTTGCCTCCCTGGATCCTAAGCCCATGTTGCTTACAAGGATGATTTTAGTTGTGTGAATTAACTCAGAAGTCCATTAGTGTCCAGAGAGTATTCCAGATTAAAATATATGGCTCTAGTATTGTTCATCTTGTGCAGGATGCAGCAGGCCACAAACGTACATACAGTGTTCTTATCCTCACCAGCTTTAGAGGCAATGCCATTTGGCTTCTCGTTTCTGAATGTACGTTCAAACAGCATTCTGCAGCTGCCAAAAAAATATAACTGCATTTTTTCTACAGTTCCTTGTCTGGGTATAGATGAGCTTCATGAGCTACAGCAGGAGAGAATAGGCACAGTCCCTCAAAGTCATGGTGAGCATTTGTGCCCCATGGTCATGTCTCTGGAAGAAGCATTGTCCTAATTTATATACGTCTCAAAACCTAGGTGCCCTGCATTTTGCCAGTATTTCCCATATTTCTATGGATCATGAAATTCTGTAGGACCAACAGCAACTTCTTTAACTTAAGATATTGAAGGAGCAACTATAGACATGTGTGTGGCACTAATGCCCTCAGTACAATTTGGGTATTCTAGTCTCTGAAAGCCAGATACTATTTCAGGGACTTTCCTGATGCCAACAGTCTGCTGGGCTAATAACATTGCCTCAGCTTCACTGTGTTCTGAGGCAGTATTATTGGAGGAGCTGAGTCAGAAACATAGGAGCAGTTCTTAAGGGCTTGTATACACTGGAGAAAGACTGCATGGTAACAATGTCTCTGGGAGTTCTGTTTAATATTGAAGAACTAAATGAATGATATTTAAACAAGTCTGGAAATTTTAAGGCTAAAAACTATTAAGATGGAGTGAAGATTAAGGCTATATATTAGTAATTTAAGGATGAAAACCTCTAGAGATGTTGGTAATTATAGGAAAGTCAAGCACTACAAAATCAAATCAGTCAGAAATAAGCTAACACATAAAAGAAAATCCAGCTAAATTATGGTAAGAAATGCACAGTTAAGATACTCAAATAATCTTACCTTTGCACTACAGTGATGACATAAAAGGGGGAAAATGATAAATGTCTAATATCTTCAGCCTTTTTGGGTAGGGCTAAATAATCATTGTCTCCATTATCAGTGTAATCTAATCTACATCCACAAACACTGAAATGTCTTAATCATATTAGTCGCATCACCACAAGACAGTTTACTCAAAGACTAGAGCAAACTATGGTGCAGTAAGCATCACTGTCTACACATACAGATGTTTCCTGCACGGTAATTTGTTCTAATTGCAAGCAAATTTGCCATCTGTAAATACAAGTAGCAAATTTACTCAGGAGTAATTACTGTGCAGTACATCATGTGTAGATGGCTGACTGGGAGCAAATGTGTAGCTGACTGACCAGGAGACACCTGTTTCCTGGCAGGGGCTGAGAGATTGCTCCCTACCCCCAGGAGCTGCCTGCTGCCAGGACAGACTCCACTGCTGGAGCAGGGGCAGGGACAATGTCCCCATGCCTCTGCAGCAGGGAGCTCCTAACTCCCACTTTGCAATTGTGAAGCACAGAACAGGGAGGGGGCTGGGAGATAAAAATCATCTCCCAGCCCCCACTCCATGATTATCTGTCCGAGTTGGGTTTACTCTAATAGTAAATTACACTGGAGGAGGGGTTCTCAATCCCTGGGCCACAGCCCGCTGCTAGGCCACAGCGGACCATGCTGCAGACTGGCAGCTGACCAGCTGCTGGACTGGAAGTGGCTGCAGACCAGCAAACTGTGGCCCCCAGAGCTGGGCGGAGAGACCCGGGCTCCTTTTGCAGGGCCAACAGCAGCACAGAGTTTGGCCTAGATCCCCTGCCTGGAAGGTGGGAGATATCCTTACCTGTCTTTCAGCTGCGGTTTGCCAGGTCGCAGCATAAAAACTTTGGGAACCCCTGCTGTAGAGTAAACCCACCTTGGAGCATTTGCATGTGTAGATTAACCCATTGTATAACTAAAGGGCAGTTCAGATTGCTTGGATTTATTTTCAATGTAACTTTAAATTTCCTAGTCTTGTGATGTTTGGTTTTGAAATAATTACAAGCTTCTCTGTAATGTTTCTGACTCTGAATTTACCAATACCTATGATACAGTTACTAATTTTTACTCCATTTCAACATCATTATTGTAGAGAAATTCTATTAACTTCTTTCTTATAAATTTCCTTTTTTCTGTGCTTGTTTATCATTGCCAAAAATGTCCTTTAGTTAGTAAGTACATCTTTTATTAGACTCTGAAGAGTCTGAACTTTAATCAAAAGAACATAGATCTTTGACTTTCTGGCACTACACCTGGTCAATCTGAGATAAAAACAACAAGGAATAAAGCAAACAAATATTGCCTTTGCCTTAGTTGGTAAACCATGCAGAGCAGGTTTACTCCAAATTACTCCAAACAGCTAGATGTTTCTTTGACCTTGTGAAAGATGAGGCCACTGGTACTGCACACTTCCTCTAGCATAGTTACAAAGACAATCTAACAACTTCTTAGAGTGATATGTACTTTGAACTGTGCTAAACTGAACTGTTCCAAAAGCATTCTACAGTTGTTTTAGTCTGGCCAATGTTTGAATGTGCCCTTCAAAGGAAAAACAAGTGATCCTGTATTTTCCTCTTTATGATGCATATAAGGCTAGATATTATAAGGCATTATTTTTTGTTTGTTCATATTAGAATTTAAGATCTGTCCTTCTTGGTATTTTCCTTTGAGAATGAGTAGGATTATTAAGTAAAATAAATTTGGAGTGCAACCAATAAAGTGCTGCTTAACCAGTCTATTTCACTCCCCCTTGGGAACACTTATATGGATGGTATTTGTTGTCAGCATACCCTGATGTGAAGACAACAGTTGCCCAGAAGATAGGGAAGTTATTGGTGAGTCCAGAAATGACTGAAGAGGCCAATCTGAGAACCACATGTTTGACTGCGGACATGGCATACAGTTCCAGGAGGAAGAGCAGCAAATCCTGGTAACCTTGGGTTGTGGCTTGTTCATTTTGTCCCTCTCTCCTATCTGCTCCTATAGAGAGGTGAATTTGCTTGAAATGGTTGATGCTTTTCACTTCATGGTACCATTGGGAACAGGTCAGTGCTCAAGTTTCCCAGGTACTGATGTTAATATGGCATTTCTTCAGCTTGGCTTTCAAGGTGTCCTTGAATCTCTCCTTTTGCCCACCTCTAGAGCTGTGACCATTGGTGAGTTGGGAGTATAGGACCTGTTTTAAGAGCCAGTTGTCACGAGTGCTTATGACATGCCCTGGCTGACAAAGCTGGTGCCATATAAACACAGCTTCAATGCTGGTGGGGTTTGTTTGAGCTAGAACATTGGCATTTGTTCTTCTGTCCTTCCAGTTTATGTCTTTTCTGAAAACCTTGCTGACGGTCACACTCCCAGGCTATCTGGAGTTTCCAATACATTCAGAAACTGCTAAACTCTTGGAGTCAATTTCCATAGTACTTTAGTGAATTCTACAGTCTACATACACATTATTACTAAAAGGTTTCTTTTTATGATGTTTGCTACTTTTTTGACTGTTCTTCTTAAGCTGTAAAACAAGGAGAGCAAGCGTTCTGATGTACCTGCCCTTTATCATTATTGTGTACTTGTCTCCTTTGTAAGGTGAACAGTCAGTCTTCTCAGTCTCTTTATGTGAGGGTTTTATAGACCCTGATTGATTATTGTTGCCCTTTTGTTTGGGTACACCATACTTCTTTCCTTTACTACTTGTTTTGTATCTTAGATTGATTAAGCAGGTTGTCGGAGAAATTATTTGCTTAAGTTCCCAACCGGGAAAGGGAACACCTGTGAATACTCCTGACCCCAGTAGGGCTTGTTTCCCAGCTGAGATTCAAATAAGCAGGAGACAAAGGTGTAGTCTTTTCATTTTATTTGGCCGAAGGTCCCCCGACCTTAAAAAGGCAGAGGGGCTCCGGTTGCACTCTCACACATGTATTTATATTCTCTGGTTATGTGATATTTTGCATGCACAAAGCTTTAGTGGAAAATTACTAGTATTGCATGACTCTTCTTCAACCTGCAGGGTAAGACCAAATAAGGCACAGGTCTGCCGTTAAGCTTGTCTTTCATGCTCAGTTACTATGTGGGAAGTTGTGGGCCCCTGAAGGTACAGGCTGTGCTTCCCCTATTGCCAAAGGAAACCCCTTTCTCTGCGCACAATTTCTAACAAGGTGTAGTGCCGCAGAACCAAAGATCTACCTACTGTCGGTTGATTCAAGTGCAGACTCTTCAGAGCCTAAGAAGAGCTTTTTACTAAACCTACTAACTAAAGGACATTTTCTGGCAGTGATAAGCACAGAATGAAGGACGTTTATCGGAAGGAAGTCAATATAATTCCTGGACAAAATGATGTTGAAAGGGAGTCAACATCAGTAACTGTATCATAGGTATCAGTAAATTAAGAGTCAGAAACATTACAGAGAGGGCAACAGCCTGGGGGGATGAGAAGTTTGGGCCCTGATGTCACACCAGGGAAGGCAGGATTTGGGAGGCCTCCGAAGGTGGCACTGGCCACTTCTCTGTGGCGTCAAACGCTCCTCAGCACCCAGTTTCGGAGAAAGGCGGCTGAGGGTCGGGGACGTGCTCCACCTGCTCGCTCCCTGGGGCGAGGGGTGTTTGTCTGCTTTCCTTTCTCTTCCAAGGCGGCCGCCGCCTCCAGTGCTGGCTCTGCCCACCCCCTCGGCGGTGACATCGGGCGGCTACTCGGCGGCGCCGGCCTCCTGCTCGGGCCCGGGTGCGCAGGGCTGTGGCGTCGTGCGGGCGGCAGGGGGCGCCGTTGCCACGCCGCCGGGACTACATCCCCCAGGCTGCCGCGGGCGGGGCTCGGGCTGCGACTCAAAGCGGAAACAAAGAGACAAGGAGCCGGAGCAGAGCGGACCCCGGCCCGGTCCCGGACCCGCCGCGCCTGCAGCCCGCCGCGCCCCGGCCGCCGCCCCCCATGGCGCTGAAGCGGATACAGAAAGTGAGTGTGGCCGGCGGGCCCGCTCCCTGCTCCCCGCCCGCTGGGCCGGGCTGGGCCGAGCAGAGCCGAGACGGGTGCCGACAGCTCCGGCCCGGCCCGGCCTGCCCGCCGCAGTGGCAGCCATGGGAGCACCGGCGGAGCGCCTGGGCTGGCGGCGCGAGGGGAGGCCAGGCTGGGCTGGGTGGGGAGGCCGAGCCGAGCCGGGCCGGGGGCGGGGGCAGAGCGCGCCGAGCTGTCAGAGCCGCGGGCAGGAGGCCGCTGCGCCCGGCGGCAGGAGGCGACGGGGCCCGCCAGCCGGCCGGCCCCTCCCGGCAGCGCTGCCAGGCCCGCTGGGGCGGGAAGCGGAGGCCGCGGCGGCTCCGAGACGGGCGCAGCTCCCCGTCTGCCCGCACTGCTGCCCGGCCGAGAGGCGGCGGGAGGTCGCCTGTAGTCTGACCCTTGCTCAAGGCAGCACCATCCCCAGCTTTCTCAGCCCAGCCAAGGCTTTGTCCACCTAGGTCTCAAAGATCTTCAAGGATGGATATCCAACAGCAAGGGTAGTTTGTTCCTGTGCTTCACCACCCTCCTAGTGAGAGAATTTTTCCTTATATCCAACCTAAATCTCCCTTGCTGCAACTTGAGACCGTTGCTCCTTGTTCTGTCATCTGCCACCACTGAAAGCAGTCCAGCTCCATCCTCTTTGCAACTCCCTGCAGGGAGTTGAAGACTGCTATTAAATCCCCTCTCAGTTTTCTCTTCTCCAGACTAAATAAGTACAGTTCCCTCAGCCCCTTTCAGAAATCATGTCCCCAGGCCCCTCACCATTTCACTTGCCATCCACTGAACTTCCAGTATGTTCATGTCCTTTCTGTAGTGGGGGCCCAAAACTGGGCACAATACTCCAGATGTTGCCTCATCAGTGCTGAAAACATCAGTTCCCTCAATCTGCTATCAGTGCTCCTACTAATGCAGCCCCATATGCTGTTAGCCTTCTTCACAACAGGGGCATACTGTTGGCTCATATTCAGTTTATTGTCCGCTGTCAACCCCAGGTCTCTTTCTGCAGAGCTACTGTTTAGCCAGTCAGTCCCCAGCCTGTATTGGTGCATGGGATTGTTTCATCCTACATGCAAGATTTTGCACTTGTCCTTATTGAACTTCATGAGATTTCTTTTGGTCCAATCCTGGACACAACCTCTAGATAGGTCCCAAAACTCAAACCTACAAGCAGCACTTGTAAGTGACATCCTTTTAAAATGAAAGAACTTGTGCAGATTCTGTTCTTCCTGGAATGCTTGCCCTATGAGTGTCCATCTTTTGTGGCCATAGAGCTGTTTTTTTACCATTCATGAGAAATGTAAGTGATGGTTACATGTTTCACAGATAGTCTAAGGTTATAAAGTTATGCTGTCTTGCTGCTGTTGCTAATTTAATGGCATCCTTGTATTCCCATCTAGCATTCTATCCTGCTCTCTCCATGTGGATTAGTGCTTGGTTTCTTGTTTAGAATTATGTTTACACAATTATTTGATGAGGATGTCACAGCTGGTTAACTGGAAATGAATGACAGTATTAACCTGAATTATGCCAGACACTGAACTGATCTTAAAGTACAGATTTAGGAGCTGGGAGAGTTAATACCAGCTCTGCCACAGATTTACTCATGAAAGCTTGTCTCTACCTCAGTTATCTGTCAAACGAAGATCTCTCATCTACCTTGTGGGATTCAGAAGTTCCATTTATAATACTCAAATTCCACATAAAGCATGGATGTCCTTGGGTGGAAATAATAGAATAAATACAAATTACTAAATATATTTAAAGTTGTTCTAGAGCTGTTCTAGGCTATTTTATTTATTTAGGGGTGTTCTTAACAGTTGATAGGAGACCTTTAATTCCAGATAGCCAGCAGGCAATAGAAGTATTCATGTGAGATCAGTTCTGTGGTCTAGCTAAGAAACAGCTTGATTGCATTCTGTCCCCAGTGGTGGCCAGGACCAGATGCATCAAAAGACAATACAGGATTTGGAATAATTTGCTTGACTCCCTTTCTTTCCATAAAAGCATCATCCTGATCTCTAGTAGTTAGAAGCATGAATCTAAAATCAGATTATTTTATCCCTCCTCAAACTGTCACTAAGTATATTTACTCTAGACTGTATTATCTGTATAAGCAAGCAGTCAGTCTTTGTAATATTGCTAAACTCTTGAAGTCAATTTCTATAATAGTGAATTCTACAGTCTACATATGCATTATATTAAAAGGTGTCCTTTTATGATCTGTTTGTTACTTTTTTTTTCTTTGACTGTTCCTTCTTAAGCTGTCAAACAGGGAGAGCAAATGTTCCTGATGTGCTTGCTCTCTATCATTATTGTGTACTTGTCTTCTTTTTTTGTCTCCTTTGTAAGGTGAACAGTCAGTCTTCTCGGTCTCTTTATGTGAGGTTTTTATAGACCCTTATTGATGATTATTGTCTTTCTCTGAATCTCTCTGGTTTTATAGTATCCTTTTTTTGGGGTGGTATGATAAATAGTGCATGCAGTATTCCAAAGGAAGCCACACCACTGATCTAAAGCATCTGTTCCATTATATTTGCTGTATTTTTTCTCTGCTTACATTTCTTATGTGTTGTATCATTTTTTTTTCTTAAGAGCTCCTCCATGTAGAAGAAGCCTATAACTTGTATGGTCAAAACATTTTTAAAAAGCTTTCTTATGTGGTTGAGTGGTCTGTAAACAGTTCTTTGCACTATATGTGAAAACTTAGAACAATCTAGTCTAACAGTATTCTCATCACTTATCTTAATTACTTATTTTTTATTTGAAATGTGAAAAAAATTCAGAGGGAGAGAGACAGCAAAAGATTTGCTGAAGTTGGCAAGTCCAACATTAGATTGCTTTCTGCTTCTAGCTTGCAAAATAAGGATTTATTTCATTAATTCGTCTGGCAAATCCCTAGTCTCTGTGGTCCAAAAATAAATCCCACCACCACTATTGACAGGATTTTGTCAACAGGCAGTCTCAAAAGTGATAAAACATTAAAAAAGCTAGCTTGCAGAAGATCAGAAAAGTAGCAATGAAGTATATTTTACTTTCCAATAGGCTGTTAGGGGAAAAATGGCTTAAATGACAATAATATCTTGCGTATGTCTATATATGATGTAAAGTTTTCCTTCATCGTTGTAAAATTGAGGCTTACACATTTAAAACATCTGACTTTGTACTCAGTGACCTTCATTCTGAAGGTTGGTGGTTGTTACCATGTCCCAAGTACATGGGGGTATGTACTTGTTTCTAAACTGGGTGCTCTTTTCAGAGTATTGTGTCCCTGATTTTAAGCTAGAGCTGTCATAAGAATACTCAATCTTATAAATAGCTACTGAAATAGGATGTTCATTGAGCTCAAGTATCTTCTCACATCTATAGTTCTAATAACATGTATGTTCACGATGACAGTCACTGCTAAGGAATCAGAACTGTACAGTGAATTTTTACTAAGTCAGCATATTTTCTTTGTGATAGGTGTTAGTATTCACTTTAACTAGTGTCAGTATTGTAATCACTGCTGTATTAACTTCTGTCATTTATTCTGCAGTATTATTCTCTAAGAAGGTGGACAGAATGCTACATTAATATATGGAAAAATATATTCTATCCTGTAGGACACGGGCAGGCAAAATATGGCCCATGGGCCAAATCTGGTCTACCAGTAGATTTCATCCAGCCTGGAGGTGCCCAACAACTAATTGTACACTGCCCAGCTCATGTGGTTTGCTTATACCCTTATGCACGGGAGGGTCCCGGCCCTGGCCAGCACGCACAGCTAAGCAGGGCCCAAGAGACCTGTTTAGTTTCCCTGGCCTCCAGTGGCTTCTCCTCATGCCCCTGCTGCAACGCTCGTTCTGGGCAGCAGGTAAGGAGGTTGCACCTAAGCAGTAGGCCTGTGCAAATAGGGAAGTATTTGATTCAGATTTGGATTTGGCCAGTTCAGAGGACGATGATTTGATTTTGAGATTTGGATCACTGTCCCAAATTGATTCGGCGAAATTGGCTTTGGAAGGTTTGGCGCTGATTCAAGGAGATTTGGATTGGCTGAGGAGAGGCAGGGACAGCTGGGTGGCTACAGGTTCTCCGGCAGCTCCTCTGCCTGTGCCTGCTTCTCCCCAGGCAGGGAGAGCTGTGAAGAAGCTCCCATGGCTGCCCTGTCCAGCCCCAGCCTAGTCCTGGCACTTTAAAAAATAAAAATAAAAAAATCCGCATTCACCAGCTGCAGCAGCAATGACTGGGGCCACTTGGCGCTCATGGCAGAGCCCCCCATGCAGCATGGTGCAGTGGGGAGTAGTGAGGATTGCACTTTCCACCTGGCACCCACGTGGCAGCTGCCTCATGGTGCGGGTGCAGTGTGGCTCGGCAGGCCTGTATCAGCGCTGGGATTGGGGGCTCTGCCCTGCCGCTGCTTGTCAGCCAGCGCAGCAGGTGTAGGATATGGGCGCAGCAGCACTGGGAGCAGGGGCTATGCCCTGCTGCTGCTTGCGCCCATCTGCCTGGAGTGAACTGCACTTGCATCCTGACCCCAGACCCGTCAGGCAAGCGGCAGCAGGGCAGAGCCCCCACTCTCAGCACTGCTGCACCTTCATCTTACACCCCTTGTCCCTCTCCCCAAGCAATGCATTCCCCTGCCCCAGCTGGGCAGCTTGTCCCAGCCTCAAGCCCTCCCTCCCCCATGCCCCTTTCCTCCCCTCTTCCCCAACCCCAACGAACATACCAGCTGGAGGCAGCTATGTCATCTGCCTGTTTTGTCTATGCCCGAATCTCTGAAGCAGCCAAATCTTTTCTGAAGCTTTTCTGAATTGATTTGGATGCTTCTGAATAGATTTGGAGCTCTTATTTAGTCTCCCAATCTGATTTGTATTTGGTCCCCGTATCGGTGAATATCCTCTGAACTGAATCAGCTACCAAAGCTTTGCACAGCCCTACTGGGTAAGTGGAGCGTGGGTCTGGGGCTGGCAGGAGTGTGGAGCTCAGGGCCCATGCCCAACGGGGCAGTGGGAATGCAGAGCTGAAGTAGGTGGGTTGGAGGGCATGGGGACCCCCACACATTCCCCACCCCCATGGTATACAGCCCCCACTGCTGGTGGCAGCAGCAGCAGGCAGTGTGCCTTCAGGATGCTCGTGGCCCCGCTCAGGCACAGCCACCTGGCAGATCACAGCTTTAGGCAGTTCTGGGAGCTCCACATGGTGGCATCAAGCAGAGGGAGGCCAACCCACCTCTATCCTGCAGGGCTTCCATGCAGCTCCCGAGACTCATGCACCACCAGGGGAAAGCCCCATGTGATGGAGCTGACTGCCTTCACACACCCTGCCTCCACATGCAGCTCCTGAGACTCCACTGGAAGTGGCAGAGAGCCCTGTTTCCCAGTGGAGTCCCAGCAGGTGCACATGGCAACAGGGAACAGGAAGGCAGCTGGCGCCTTTGTGCAGGGCTTCCCCCTAGTGGTGTGCGAGTCCCAGGAGCTATAAGTGAGCCTTGAGTGGTAGAGGCAGGTTGACCTGGCTCCACTCCTTGCTCCCATGTGGAGCTCCCAGAACTGGCTGGAACTGCATGCTGCCAGGTGGCTGTGCCTGTGTGGGCCATGAGCATCCCAAGAGCATGCTGCCTGTTGCTGCTGCTGCTGCCACTGGTGGTGGGGGCAGTGCATCATGGGGGCATATTGGGGAGGGTCCCCACACCCCTCACTCCACAAACGCTACACACCCACATGCTGCCCACCCACAACCTGCCCCACATAGGCTCCCCAGCATATATACACACCAACACTTGCCGGTATACCCTTCCCCTCTCCCCCCACACATACACACATGCTTCCCACATCCTATCTCACACACCCACATGCATGAGTGCGCGCGCATACACACACACACACACATACACAAAATGCAAGAGTAAGACTTTTTATTTTGAGCTGTTATAAAATCGCCCCTATATATACTATGCAAACACACAAATCGGGACAAAAATATTTTTTGAAATAAAATTAAACTACATTATAGTAGGTATCTAACTTTAAGCATATGAATTTAAGTAGATGGTTCCAAGATGGCAACCTCCCCCAAAAAGAGCACCTCTGGGGACAAGGGGAGGGACTTCTGGTGGCAAAGGTCAGGAATTTGTGCAGGGAGGACTTCCAGTCCCAAGATGGCAGCCACCGGGCAGGGCACCAGCAAAGGAGCAGGGCTACCGTTGCAGCCCTCGACATGTCGCCAAACCCCATGAAGCAGCCCTCCATCCAAAATAATTGCTTGTCCCTGCTGTAGGAGAACCCTCACAAGATAGCTGGTCAAACACCTAAAGACTAGCAGCAGATCATTTCAAGTGACACTCCTGAACTAAATGAATGTAGAACAGTGAGGCATCATGTCTCGGGTGCCATGCTAAAATGCATCAGTCCTTTCCCAAAAGTAACATTCATCTTGGGCCTGAGGAATTCTCTGTTTGGGCTGCACATGCACCCAAATCTATAAGGAATAAACAACAAGGAATAACAAGCAAGAACATCCAGAAAGAAAGAAATATTATAATATTAAGGACCCTAGTCATTATTCTGCTTTATTCCTACTAGTCCCTGACAAAACGCTTCTACTGGGGTTGGAGTATTAATGTAGCCATTAGGGTTGCGTGAAACAGGCCCTATTCTATTCGGAGTCACTCCAAATTAGGGACAGTGATTTGATTGGTTGCCTCAGATCACTATTCCTGATTCAGTTTGGCTGAATCCAAATCTGAAGATTTGATGCTGATTCAGCGAATCAGTGACTCAGACATGGACACAGCTTTAAATGTTTTTTCTACGTCCCTCGAGGTACCAGACACGGCTCATGAGCACTGCAACGCTGGGGTGGATGGAGCATCCCACTGGAGTGCAGGGGAGTCAGCGGTGGACTCAGAAGTCTGCTGGGAAGCATGCAGGAGCCCCCTGGCTCAGCAATCAGCCATGGGGGGACTCCAGGTATCCCCCCAGACCCAGGAGGCACCAGTCACTGAGCTGGGGAGGCGTGGGAGCACCCCTAGCTTCCTCTCCAGTGGACCTGGAAGTGGACTGGAAGTGCTTCTAGTCTGCTTCCAGGTCTGCTGCTGTGAGTGCACTGGCGAGCCCCCTGTGCTTCTGTGGGACATTCCATGTGCCCCAGCATTACAGCATTCATGAGCCACCTGCTACCTAGAGGTATGTAGAAAAAAACATTTAAAGTTGTGTCTATGTCCGAATCTCTCCGAATTGATTCAGAGGGTTCCAGTTTGATTCGGAGAGATTAAAAGGGTCTCCTGATTCAGTTCAGATTCAGCCATCAAATTGGGCTGAATCTCTGCCAAATCCTGTCCAGGTCTGCCAAATCCTGGATCGGGGACCGAAGCTTTGCCCAGCCCTAGTAGATATCGTGCTCCAGCAAATATATGAAAAGCAAAGTTTTTTTGTGATATCTTTTGATAACTGTATAGTTATAGATCTTGTGATAACTGTAGAGTTGGTAACAATGCTGGATAAGCTTTCAGGCACAAAATATCCTTCTTCAGGTCACTTCTATGTAGTGCTGTGTATCCCCATAAAGTGGGAATTGTTTACTGTATCTGTGGAGCACCGCATATGTGACCAGCTCTTAGCCAATGAAATGACCAAATGCAGTTCTTGCTGAGAGTTGGATTTATAATAACTGTGGCACATGAAATTCATATGTACTGTAGCATATTTTATAAACTAGTTTGGGGAGGCCATCAGAGGACTTTCTCGTCATTCGTGGACTTGTACTACCATTTCTTGTTTGTTTCAAAATATGCATGCCCTTCAGTTTTGCTGTGTGCCTGATTCTTTCGTTCTAGATATTCTAGTTATTCTTTAGGTAAATTACTGAAGCCTTGAGTTTTATAACTCTTGGCCTGCTTATCCTATATGTCATAGTATTTAAACTAGGTTGGCTGGGGGATGGAGACCAAAGCCCTGAAGTAAGTGGGGAAGCTGGAGCACTGGAGGAAGAGCAATCAGGAGAGGGCAACAGGGGAGATGTTCTCATACTTCCTGAGAAAACAGGGCTATCAACTAGTTACCTCAGGTGCCTGTACACAAATGCACAGAGCCTGAGAAAACCAGGAAGAATTGGAAGTCTTTGCATAGTCACAGAACTACGACATGGTTGGAATAACAGAGACTTGGTGGGATAGCTCCCAAGACTACAGCACTGTCATGGACTGGATCCATTGTCATGGATGGGTACAAACAGTTTAGGAAGGACAGGCAGGGAAATGAGAGAGAGTTGTAAAAGCCATATATATGTTTGTTCAAAGTTCCAGTATGAAAATGGAGATAGGCCTATTGAAAGTCGCTGGGTTAAGGTTAGAGAGGAGAGCAACAAGGGTGATGTTGTGGTGGAGGTCTGTTATAGACCCTGGATCAAGCAAAAGTGGTAGAGGAGGCTTTTGTCAAACAGCTAGCGGAAGTTTCCTGATCACAAGCTCTGGTTCTCATGAGGGACTTCAGTCACTCTGACATCTGCTAGGAGGGCAATACAGCATTGCACAGGAAATCCAGGAAGTTTTTGGAGAATTTTGGGAACAACTCCCTGGTGCAGGTGCTGAAGCAGCCAACTAGGGGTCATGTTCTTGTTGACCTGATGCGTGAATTGGTAAGCAATGTAGTAGTGGATGGCAACTTGGGCAACAGTGACCATGAGATGATTGAGTTCAGGATCCTGAGGAAAGAAAGGATGGAGATAGGGTGGATAAAAATCATCATTTTTTTTTTTTTTACATAGAAAAAGTCAGTTTTTTTCATTTAAATCGGATTTTTAAAATTGGATTTTTTTTGTTAAGATGCTTTTAAAAAAAATAAACCTGTATAGTTTTAATTTAAGATATGTTAAAGCTCAATAGGAATTATAACTTCTAATTATTGAGATGCACCAATAGAGGTTTTGGGGGCCAATACCAATAGCTGATTTTTAAGGAGGCATATCGGCCGATACTGATCCGATTTCTGATACAGCGGCATCCAGCTGATAAGTCTGTTGTGGTGAAAGGGGAGGGGAAGGGGTGTGTGGGGGGGGGTGCAGATCAATGCCCTCCGTGGTGAGAGAGAGTGGGCTGGGACTAGGGTAGGCGCTGCTCAGTTGGGCAGGGCACAGGACAGAGCCACAGCTAATCTGGGGAGTGCAGGGACGAGGAGTGGCTCCCGCTGCTTATCCTGGAGGGCATGGGGGAAGGAGGTGTGCTCCCAGATCTGCACAGGTGAGGCAGAGCAGGCTGCAGCTGCGGGCTGGGGACTCATGGTGGTTGGTGGCGATGCTGGGTGGGGGACTACCGGGGGTAGGGGCTGCAGCCACCCCAAATTTTGCCATATCCCCCTCCCAGCACTACTGCCACCTGCCCTGAGTGCGGTGTGGCCCCCAGATGAGTGGCTCCCAGATAAGCAGCATGCAGCAGCAGGTGCCATCGCCACCCCCCAGGATGAGCTATGGCTCCATCCTGTGCCCACTCCCTCCCTCACTTTGTGGGGTGTTGGTCTGCACCACTCCACACCCCTTCCCTCCCCTTCTACTACAACAGACTTATCAGCTGTATGCAGCTCTCCATGCTGCTGGGCTGCGCTTCTCGCTGGCTGCATGCTGTGGCTGCATGCATGCATGGGCATTTATTGGCTAAATAATCTGCCACTTCAGGCCGATTTTCAGTATAGTGAATTTTCTTTATATCGGTGCTGATCTGATATTGGACCAATGTATCAGTGCACCTGTACTAATTGTATACTATTTGAGGCAATATATTTATATAACCTTTTTAGAAAAGTTTTACAAATAGGTCATAACAGGCCGTAGACTATATTAGGGGCCCAATCTGGGGTTCCCAGAGGCTGCTCTGTAGATTAGTACAGATTAAAGAAAACCACTCTACCCAATGGGACTTAGTACTCAGTCTAGAAGATCTCATGAAGCATCTCTGTGTTGATTAGTTTCAGTTCTCAAACAGTGGATTTGCCTCTCCCATGATAACAACCTTGTTAACAGCAGTATATGGAGATGATTATCTACCCATCAGCTCTATTGTCTCTCTGCAGGTTTGTGTACATAGTCAGGCCCTTACCTCTTTCTAAAAGTGCAAAGTTTCAAGAAGTTAAATGAAGAGAGGATTGTTGGGGGTGAGGTAGATCTGGGCAAGGAGGAGGAGTCTAGAAACAAATGCAGGGAGGAAGGGGCCGTAGAAACAAAAGAGAAACAATTTGAGCAGAACATTCCAGAAGTTTTGAGAGAGAAGTTTCTGAGTACAGCCCCTCCATTGATTTGAGATCTAGTGAGGGAATGATATAGTAGAAGGGAAAACCTATCATGGCAGTGGGCTTGCTAAGCTGTAAGATAGACCCTGTTTGGGAATATTTTAATGAAGGTTACATGAAACAAGTTGTAAGTATTTTTTGTAGAAAATAATGATTAAATCAAGGCATTCTGACCAGTGATTTAAATCTGGATTTAAATGAAATCCACTCTGGATAGAGAGCAGCAGAGTAAGAACCATGGACTTCAGAAAAGCAGACTTCAACTTGGCTCAGGGAACTCATGGACAGAATCCTCTGTGAAGCCAGCCTGAGGAGGAGAGGAGAGGAGTCCAGGGGACCTGCCTTTAAAGACACCTTGCAGAGTGCAGGAACAAACTATCCCAATGCACAGGAAGACTAGCAATTATGGCAGAAGACCAGCTTGGCTTAGCAGGGAACTCTTCAGTAAACTAAAATGACAAAAAGGAAGCTTATAAGAAGTGGAAACTTGGCCAGATAACTGAGGAGGAGTATAAGACCATTGCTCAGACATGCAGGGATGAAGTCAGGAAGGCCAAAGCACAATTTGAGTCACAGTTAGCAAGAGATGTGATGGGTAACGAGAAGGGGTTTTACAAATATGTTGGTAGTTTGAGGATCAGGGAAAGTGTGGGTCCCTTACTGAATGGGGGAGGCAAACTTGTGACAGGATGCAGAAAAGGCTGAAATGCTCAATGCGTTTTTTGCCATAGTCTTCACAGGCAAGGTCAGCTGCCAGACTGCTGCACTGGGCAGCAGTTTGGGGGAGGTGAGCAGTCAACAGTTGCAAAAGAGCATAGTTTCATAGTCGGTAGGGTCGGAAGGGACCTGAGCAGATCATCGAGTCCGACCCCCTGCCATGGCAGGAAGGAGAACTGGGGTCAAACGACCCCGGCAAGGTGTTCATCCGGCCTCCTCAAAGACTCCCAGGGTAGCAGCCAGCACCACTTCTCTTGGAAGTTGGCTCCAGATCCTAGCTGCCCTGTCTGTGAAATAGTGCCTCCTGATGTCTAGTCTGAATCTACCCTCTGCCAGCTTGTGGCTGTTATTTCTAGTCAGTCCTGGTAGTGCTAGGGGGAACAAGGACCCCCCCCAGTGCCTGCTGGTCCCCTCTGACTAGTTTGTAAACAGCCACTGGATCCCCCCTCAGCCTTCTCTTGTGGAGGCTGAACAGGTTCAGGCCCCTTAGCCTCTCCTCATAGGGCCTGCCCTGCTAACTCCTGCTGACGCGGGTAGCCCTCCTCTGGACCCTCTCCATGTTGTCCACATCCCTCCTGAAGTGCGGCACCCAGAACTGGATGCAGTACTCCAACTGTGGCCTGACCAGCGTCCCATAGAGGGGGAGGATCACCTCCTTGGACCTGCTTGAGATGCATCTGTGGATGTATGACAAGGTACAGTTGGCCTTCTTGACCGTTTCCCCACTGTTGGTCTGTGTTCATTTTGGCATCAGTAATGACTCCAAGATCCTTTTCTGCCTCTGCACTGATGAGAAGGGAGTTCCCCAGCCTGTAGGTATGCTGCTGGTTCTTCC
>JAGPOW010002673.1:7468451-7502071 GCA_030014935.1 Caiman crocodilus
CTGAACCCTCTCCAGGCTGGCCACATCCCTTTTGAAGTGTGGTGCCCAGTACTGGATGCAGTACTCCAACTGCGGCCTGACCAAAGTTGCATAGAGGGGAGTATCACCTCTCTAGACCTGCTTGAGATGCACCTTTGGACATATAACAAGGTATTTCATAGATTTCATAGACATTAAGGCTGGAAGGGACCTTGGAAGATCACCCAAAGGGCAGGAAGTCAGCTGGAGTCATAGGGTCCCAGCAAGATAAGCATCCAGTTTGCTTTTGAAGGTGTTCAATGTAGGCGCTTGAACCACCTTCGGTGGCAGGCCGTTCCAGACCTTGGGGGCTCGGACAATAAAGAAATTCTTCCTTATGTCCAGCCTGAAATGGTCTTGTAGTAGTTTATGACCATTCAACCCTAGTCGTCATCCCTTGGGGTGCTCTGGTGAAAAAACGTTCCCTCAGATACTGGTGGTCACCCCTGATAAATGGCTGGCCTTGCTGACTGTGGTCTAGCATTGGCGGCTCATGTTCATCCTGGAGTCAATAATAACTCCAAGATCCCTTTCTGCCTCTGTGCTTTCGAGAGGGGAACTCCCCAGCCTGTAAGTATGCTATGGATTCCTTTTCCCAAGGTGGAGCACCCTGCATTTGTCTACTTTGAACCCCATCCTATTCTCATCTGCCCACTTTTGTAGTCTGTCTAAATCTAGTTGCAGCCTTTCTCTCCCTTCAAGTATGTCCACCTCGCCCCATATCTTAGCGTCATTAGCAAACTTGGACAGCATGCTTTCCACCACCTCATCCAAGTCACTGATGAAGATGTTAAACAGTCTGGGCCTGAGGACCGAGTCCTGGGGTACCCCACTGCTCACATCTCGCCAGGTTGAGTACAACCTGTCCACCACTATTCTCTGGGTGCACCACATCAGGCAATTTTTTACCCATCCAACTGTGTAGGAGTCAATGCCACAGTCGCTTAATTTATTGATGAGGATGGGGTGGGATTTAGTAGTGGCCCAGCCAGGGACCAATCCAGCTCCATGGAAATGGCCCAGTGGAGGCCAATCTAGCTGCATGGGGACAGACCCCTGGCCTGGCTGGCCCTACAGGTTGCATTGGTCTCCCAGTCTGGTCCAGCTGTGCAAGAAAGGCACTAGCATCTCCATGTAGGGCTGGCCCAGCTAGGGCCCTATCCAGCCATGTAGGGCTTGGAAATCTGGTAGAGCGGAAACAATGGTAATGTTAATTGGCATCCCTTGCTCTCAAATTTCTAGACCTGTGGGGAGCACCATGGTCCAGATTACATGGTTCTCTAGGCTGAAAGTTGAGCACCCCTGCCATTAATTAACAAAACGGAGCAAAAGAAGGCATTAGTACAGGCAGGGAATGTAGTTGGACATGGATTTTTAAAGTAAGCCACATACTTAACTTGCACATGTTGGCTCCTTAGCCAAGACATGTAATTATTTATACTGAAACAAGGTAGATGTAGTTTAAATATAAGCAGGAGCTTTCAAACTGTAGGGCAGCAAAGTGCTGTAACAAATTGCCTAGAGGGGCTATGCAGTCTCCATCACTGGAAGTGTTTAAGACCACATAAGACAAAGTGTCTTTGATGCTTTAGAAAAAAGCAATCCTTCCTTAAGCAGAGATTTGGTTAGCTAACCTCTTGAAGTCTCTTCTAACCTTGCTTTTTTATTTTCTTCTGACTTGCAAAAAGCAAATCAAGTTTAAATCCAAGCCATCCTGGACCATTACAATGTAGGGTTTACATCAATACAGAATGTCTTTATTGGGAATTTGTACCAGTATATCTATATATTATGTAGGTGGGTATCTAAGGAATCTCCCATTTCATTCATTTTTAAATTCAAGATTACAGCCATAGAGAAAGATGAAATATTTCCTGGGACCACCATAATGGAAATCGGATGTTTCCTGGAACTTCAGTAGAGTGCCATAAGTTTGTTCCATGACGTATTCTCATGGTTTGAGAGGACTGGTTGGCTTGCATCATCTACCAGAAAGTCTAACAAGTATTTGCAGTTCTCAAGAGGGTAATATAAGTCTTATACTGTGTTACTTCATCCATTTTCATGTATAAAAATGTACACCTGTCACTGCTTGTCCTACCCCTGTGAATAGAGACCAATTCTCAATGTATTGATTATAATCTTCTTTGTATTTTTTAATTTTACAAAAGTAATTTTCTATACCAACAGTCTGTTGCCTTGACTTCTCTGAATCTCTGTTCATGGAAACTTTCAAGAGTAGCTTAGACCAGAAGTGGGCAAAGTGTGGCTTGCCAGGCTGTTATATTTGGCCCACAGGGCCCCTAAAAATTTTAGACAATATTTATCTGCCCCTGGCTGCCTGTCATGGGAGCTGAACTAGATGACCTTGTAAGAGCACTTCAAGCCCTACTTTCCTATGGTCCCACGAATAGGGGACATCCTGATCTGTTCTTATTTGTGACAAAGGAGTAGAAGAACAATTTAGGAGCACAAGTCCTACAGGTTCTTTAGAAATTGATGCTCACTATAAACATCTAAGACAACATAATTATGGGTGGTGCCATCCTTTTATATCAGGGGTGTCAGACATATGGCCCATGGGTCAGATCTGGCCCATGGAGCCATATCATCCAGCCTGTTGGTTGTGGACTGCCCCCAGCTTCTCACACCACATGTGGCACGCAGAGCTGGTTTGGTGGACAGGTGCTGCATGTGGCCCAGAGGGCTGGCACAGGGCGTGCACTCTGTGCTATACCCCACTGAACCAGCCCCACACACCACCTGCAACATGCACCAGCCCCACTCTTGGGCTTGCACTGCAGTCAGCACAAGGGGCCAGCCCTGGGTGTAGCTGGGTATAGGCAGGTATCTGAGGTAGTTCCTGGTGGGCTGGTAGCACTGCATCTCCTCTTCCACTCAGCCTCACACTGGGTTGACACTGTGTACTGGCTCCAGCATTGTCTGATCCAGACCAGCCTTGGAGCCAACAGTCTGGGGCTGATCTGGCAGGGTGCAGCATGCAGTATACACCCCACTCTGGCCTTTTCTGAGCCGGGTCAGCATCTGAGGCACCAGTTTCAGCCCACATGCCACTTGCAGCTCCAAGTGGGGCCATGCTGCACATGGCACTGGGGCTGGCCCAGGAAGCATGCTGCAAACTATGGTCTACCAGATGGCCTTGCATGCTGTCTCTGGTAAGGTCAATCCAGCCTGCAGCTTGGCCCACCCCTGATTTATGTGATAATTATTACGTTAGAGTTAGATATGATGCCTTTTAAGAAAAACCTAAACTGAATTCATGTTGTTTGGTCTTGTTTGGGTACGGGGAAACCATGTTCTTGTTGAAATTTTTGATGCAGTAGTTTTTACCAGTTTTACCAGGGTCATGAATTTGCTTTAATCTAGGTATATGGATTTACTTTAGCTTGATTTTTTTCCCCTAGTCTAAGGTGTACTGTCTTAATATGGTATACTGTGTCCATTCACTTACTGAGCCATTTTGAGAACATTTTTATTTCATTATTTCCCATCTAAGGAAATATTAAAAAGAATTTTTAAACAGTTCTAGCTCTGGCTAACTGAACCTAGCAGAGACATTAATCCAAACCTGTTCTTACTGTAGTACTAGCTAAAGGACTGCAAGTCAAAAGTGAACATGTTTATAAAAATGTCTGCTTGCTGGAGCTTTGCTATGCTCTCACCATTTTTAATTGCACTGGATCATAACTGGCAAGGAACAGTTATGTGTTAAGGCCTTTGAGGAACCGTCTTTCTCAGGACATTTCAGATTCCATGCATTTAAATGTTTGCCCAGTGGCTCTAATTTATAGCCCCTGTGCTCAAGAAGAAATGCTTGTTTACACTGTAAGCTTCAGCTTTTTTCAAGCCTTGTGCTCTATATTTTGCATGATCAGTATATATAACTTTGTACTGATCATCCACCTAATCACTGTAAGATCATTACTGCCTATTTTAGTGCTTTCTAAACTTTTAATACATGGGGGAGCCTTTTTTCTGGATTAAAATTGGTGGCACACTTCACTTGCTGATCTGTGGGCTAGATCCTACCATGTAGGGTAGGTATGGCCAGGGCCTCATCTGGCCCTTTTTTACAGCACATTTCTGTAGTGTCAAGCCCTTTGGGAAACACTTTTAACTAAGCGTTCTGCTTTTGTAAATGTGTGTGTGCGCAATATTTTAGTGCTTCTGCTTAAATTTGTAATACAAAAACAATTTTCCAACAGAACCTAAGGGAAAAAAATCATACAACTACATTTTTTGAGTTCTAGCTCTAAGAATTGTAATGATGGAGGGTTTATTCCAGGGGCAGGCAATTATTTCAGGTAGAGGGCCACTTAATGAGTTTCCGTGAGCTGTAGCGGGTCGCTTGGGTAGCCCTGCCCCTTGACAGTTGCCTCACCCCCTTGTCACCATCTTGGGACCAGAAGTCCCACCCCCTAACCCCTGACCTTTGCCACCAGATGTCCCTCCCCTTGTCCTCTGGAAATACTCTGGGGGGGGGTCGCCACCTTAGAACCAGGAAAAAAAATCATACACTAAAAATCAAACACTAATTATAACGTATTTTAATTTTATTATGAAGAATATTTTTGTCACGATTTGTGTTTGCATACTGTATAGAGGTTATTGCATAATAATTAAAAAACAGATTCTTAGTCTTGTATATTGCGGAAGGATTGTATATGGTGGGGTGTGTGGGTGAGGGGTTTGTGAAGGGGAGTGTGGTGGACATAAGGTATGTTGGAGGCAGGATATTTGGTTTGTGGGGTGCAAGGGAGGATGGGAGGTATACAGATCCCTGGCATTCCCCCCATGGCACAGCAACAGCAGGTGGGGTGCTTAGGGCACAGGTGTCTAGCGGGACATGGCTCTGGCCAGGACTGCACAGCGAGGGGCATAGCCCCTGCTGGGCTGTCTGTATCGCTGGTGGTCCCTGCCACTCATGCGCAGCCCCTGAACACCCCGGGCATGGGAGGGAAGCCCCAGGCGCTGGAGTCAGCTGCCTTCCCTGCCCTCAGGGACAGGTGCCTGGGGTGCAGCCCTGGCATGGAAGGCAGCCAGCTCCAGCACCTGGGGCTTCCCCCATGACTGGGGACTGCATGGGGTTGCACTTGAGTGGCAGGGAGCACTAGCAATACAAATGGCCTGGTGGAGGCTGTGCTTCTTGCTGCAATATGCAGCGCTGGCCAGAGCTGCGCCCTACTGGGCACCTGTGCCCTGAGTGCCCAATCTGCTGTTGCTGCCCCCGCTTGTCGGGGCTGCACACCATGGCAGAGTGTGGGGGAGGGATCCCTATACTCCTTAACACCCACATGCTGCCTAGTTGGGTTCTGCACTGCCACCGCCTCTCTGGGTACAGGCTCTGTGCTTCTGCCAGCCCCAGGCCCATGCTCCCACCCAACTGCAGCCCCGCCTCCACCACTTTCCTACCTGCTGCCCTGAGTCAACAGGAGACCAGGAAAGCAGAGCAGATCATAGGGAGCAGCAGCAACAGCCCCACCCAGAAGCTGTGTGCTGATGGGACCCTTCCACCCACACAGGTGGGAGCAAGGCACAATAGGGTATGTTTGGGACTGTGTGTACACGTGGGCATCTTGCTCCCACCCTCATGGGTAGACCGGCTGGGTAGGGTTGCAGGGTGCTGCAGGCTGGATGAGAGTGCATGGTGGGCTGTATTTTGCCTGCTTCTGATTTATGCAATGTGACTTTTTTTTCTTTCAAGACCGCTGACCCTCTCCGTCTCTGCCCCCTACTTTGTGCCAGCAGTTATCCTGACTTGCTGTCATCTTAAGAAGTTGCTTGATACTACTGTCATGACTCCTAGAAATATGAGACTTGTTGATTCCCTTCTTGTCCAAGTAATGATTTGGCTTTGAATAGATTACTGGTTGTATGCTCTCTTGGTGAAATCTGAATCTTTGGATTAAAAAGGAAAACACACTTTTAAAAGATCTTCCTGTTGCTCTCATGGGACAAGGTATAGAGTAGAATGATCTTTCTGGAATTCACCAACAGAATAAAATTACAGTCCTGTATAGCTAAGCGACACTACTTCAATGTGTTGTGCAGCTGTTGCTTGAAAAATATGAATCTAGTTATAGATGAACTTGGATAGCAGGATGTTATGTTGACTGGCCCATTCATTGGGTGACAGTTCATTACAATGCATCTTTTTGAATTTGAGGGCAGCAAGGGACATGCATAGCGACTAAAATTTCATGCTAAGTATTTGTTGTTTCTTGGTAAATTGAGGTGCCTCCTGAAAGGGTACTGATATGACTTGTAATCTTTTCTCATGTAACAAATTGACAACTAAAACAATGTCATCGCAAGTGCAGCAGTATAGCTCAATGGTCAGGACTCTTCATAATATATTGACTATATACGCTGCAGCCTTAGAGCGTGAGCATTGGACCCTGGTCGTCTCTAAAACAAATCTTTGTAAATGTTGAATGCTCCTGCAGATAAACTGTCTGAAACTAGTTGTCTTGTGTTTAATTTACTATTTCCCAGAACAGATACTTCTTGACTAACAAATAATAATCAGGAGCTAGATGCATTTTACCTATAATGAATATAAAAATGAATTTTTCAAAAGTTGTTGCAAGCATATGTATGATTTAGATTTGGGGTTGAGCAATTTTTGGTTTGGATTTCCACTTTAGTCTTATAAACAGTAGAATTTTGGCCAGCAAGTCATGACAGGGAAGGGGTAGTGGTAGAAGTAATGCCACAATCCAAATTCTACTTGAAGAGTAGTACTGAAAGCATATGCAGACCTACTTGCGCCTTGTACTTAGAACTTAAAACTTTAAAAGTCAATTGAGGAACCTGTATCCTATAGACTATTCTTAATGGACCATTTTGAAACTAGCACCTTTTAAGTGCATCTAGTTAAGTAACTTATTTTTTTTTACATCCTATAATTAAATATAATTTTTCAAAAAATGACTCTTAAATAAGAAACGTACTGTAGTGTTGGAATGATGATTTTTCAGGAAATATGTGAATGGCAAGGGCTTTTATGGGTGATACCTTTTGTTGGACCAACTGCACAGTTGGGATGGACTTGGATAAGATTTTGAATTTTACACATTCTTTTTCAGGTCACTTATTGTAGCAGCAATGTTTATCAGCTGGGAATTGGGGGAAAAAAAGATACTTAAGTACAGTAGACCATTAAACAAAGTAATTAATCCATCATATTAGATAGATTCTTAGTCTTGTATGTTGAACTAAAACATGCTAGTTTATTTTTCTTAATATCTTGCTTGCTTTTTATCTTGCTTAAGATGACAGTAAATCAAGTGTAAAAAGGACACATTTATGTGCATTAGCAAGAAGCTGGTTGTGATGGTTAGTCAGTGAACCATGCCAGCAAAGGGGATCATTGCTGGTATTAAGGAACAGTGGGAAATCTCTGAAATGATTTCCTTGGAAGGACTGAGGTTAATATAAAAAACCCCTCTAAAATAAAAGTATGGTATGGGAAGGAACTACATATTACCTAAGGCAGTACAACACTGTCATGAGAGAGACCACACCTGTATTTATAAAAAGTAGGTTTCTTTAGATTTAACCTTTGTCCTTGTTTTGTTAGTCCTTATGAAATATAAGGTTCATAAGCATGAAGAATTGTTCTTTTGGAGGGGTTAACCAGGGGTTAAGGCTTAATTATTTCCCCTCCTTGGTTTCAGGGAAAGTTTCAGATATGCCTCAGTAGTACACTTATAGATCAATTTGAGGCAAACATTTCACAGTCTAGTTTAAATTGGTTCATATATATACACACCTGGATCACACCTGAAACGTTCTGCATGACTTAAAGCAGGAGTAGGCAATATTTTACAGCTGCAAGCCAGAATGACCCAACTTTAGGTCACAGGCTGACTGGCCACTACTTGGATCCTGCCACTACTGCAGCTTGTGTCTCCAGCTTCCTGGGGAAAGCACCCACAGAATGGGACTGAATGCCGCCAAAGCCCCATGTCCCAGGAGCCATACCCAAAGGCTCTGTGGGTCACATGTGATCAGCAGGCCATAGTTTGCTGACCTGCCTTAAATGTTGAACTGTATTTCATCTTAAAGTATTCCTAATTAGGCAGTTAACACAACTTTTGAAACTGGGACGTCATTTTTTTTCAGTTCCTCCAGTGGGGTATTAATAAAGATTCCAAATTAGTTTACAGTAAATTAGAGCTGCTTTTCTTTCATGTATTCATCACTAGTAAAATACTACCTTCATGAGCTGCAAGCACTACAGGGAACATTCATCTGTTTGGGAAAGCTCCACTTTGTTTTAAACAGTATAGGCATCTTTTATAATGTCTTCATTTAAAAATTGTTTTGATTCCTCTTAAAGGTGCTTTGTTTTTCTCTCTCTGTTCTAACCACAAAATTTTTGCATGTTTCTTGTAGGAATTAAGTGATCTGCAGCGTGATCCACCTGCCCATTGTTCTGCAGGACCTGTTGGAGATGACTGTAAGCATCTCAATAGCTTATTGCAAAGGTTTTGGCATCTTCACAGTGCTAAAAATGTAGACTAATAATGTAATCCTTCCCCCACTCCCTTCTGTCTTTCAGTGTTTCACTGGCAAGCAACTATTATGGGACCTGTGAGTATGTAATTCATACAGTTGAAATTGGCCTAATGTTTTGATTTCTCTTTGACTCTGAAAGGTCCACTTAAATATAATCTGAGACTCATACCTGGGCACCTATGAACATGACTTGGATTTAAGATTTTTTTAAACAACTTTTTATGTACTTCAGCACTCTAGAACTTGAAGTATTCTACATACTCTAGTTTGTAATAATTCCCTTTCTTTCTTTATTTAAAATTTCCTTCTTGTGCTCTTGAAATTAAGGGCAACTTTAGTGGGTGCACAAAATGCATTCTACGTCCAGTCCTTTACTGGCTAATTTCTTATGAAAAGCCTGCATTTCAGGAATATTCAGTTAAACATGTATGTTAGTTTCCAAAGGGAAAACTGGTCATAATCCCACATTAAAATAAGTAGTTCTAAATAAGAGTAGCGTTTCACAGGGTGATCTTGGTCTTGAAGGGCAAATCTGCATTTGTGAACATGGGAGTGCCACTGACAAACCTGTTTCTCCCTCTTGGAATGCACCAAAGTCTAGGAATTGGGCAGTATGGTGTTTAAATTGAACATACACCCAGAGTGATTCTTTGTGCTTGGCATGTGCACAGAGCTGCTTTATGCTGGCTACACTTCCTAATTTCTGGGGTTTGGTGTTTGGATGGGAACAAGTGGACAAAGTGAAAGCACAGCTGACAAGCACAAGCTGACAGAGAGGGAGGCTGTGCATATGCTAAGAGTCAAAATTCAACCCATTACTATGATGTGCATATGCCAAAAACAGATTTTTGGGATCTTGGAGTCACAGCAGTTATAGAAGCTGAGACTATAAGTATAAAAGGTCTGCTTTCCTCAACTGGAGGAGGGCCTGGAAGGACTTGATAAAATCTTGCCAAAGAGATGCATAGGGAAAGGCAGAAGTGCTTAAAAGTAGAAGCCAGTCGAAGAAGCCTGTAGAAGATTTGAGCTGAGAACCTGAAGGAAGATATATTTGCTCTCTAAAGGAGATTACAGTCTTGATAGTATCCTTATGGACTGTTCTTGCTACTTTGAAATAGGAATATTTGGTTCACTCAGAGGGCCAAACTAACCTGCCAACTAAAGCAATTAAAGCAGTATCCAAGCTGCAACTTTACAGGGGGAAAAAGCGGAAGAATGGAGTTGTCACTGTGCTGAGATGGCTTATTTCAACATCTTCAATGCAACTGCTGCTGATTTAAGTATTAATCTGGGAATGGTGCATTAGATTTTATTCACTGCTTCTCATGCAGATGTTTTTTAGAAGATTCCTCCACAGGTCATACAGGTGATATTTGTCCAGCTTTTTCAAGGCTAGTATTAATATTCATGCCCCTGCTATTTAGGAGCTGGTTACCTAACTGGTCCAATGATTAATTTGAATCTCCTTATGCCCCTTTGCTCTGCTTTAATATCTTAATCATTTATTGTTTTTTCCATTCAGGTTTTTTGTGCTAAATGTCTTACTGGCAATACTGTAAGGCTTGTTTACCACAAAAAAAGACAAATTGAAGGAGAATTTTTATAACACTAGATTTTGTTTGAACTAATGACTTGAGTAATCAAACACTAGTGCGCACATGCTGGTATAACTTTCCCTTTTGTAGTTCATCTTCAATATTGTGTCACAGAAACCTACTTTTTCTCCATGTATTGTACATTCGCAAGAATTATGTCACCTCTATTTGATGCTGGGAATGGATCTATCTTTCAGTTTTTCTCACTCATAACTGCTAGTAAAAAAAGCCACAGTATCATTGTGAGGTACTTCTTCCCTAGGGAATAAGAAAAAGACATATATTCTAAGTTATCTTTTTTTGTTAGGCTGAAAGGAATAAAGGAATTAAACTTGCCTTCAGAATTCACTCCCCATGTCTGGAAGTAGGTTGACCTAGTGTGCTTCTCTGTGGGCTGTTCTTATTTCTTATACTCTACATATGAAACCATGGCATCATTTTTGATGCTGAAACTTAAGCTTTATTTAAAACTTCGATGAACCATTTTAGTTTGCTTGTAAGCTGTCAGCTTAAACCAAATGGAAACATGGTGACAACCACTTTTACTATTATGTGAAATTTGATGCCTTAGCAGTTATATTTATAACATGTCTTGCTTTGCAACGGTGCCTATGTTTGGAAACGCTTCAAAATGAGGTGTTCATATGTTTTTCCCTATTATATTCTATCCTAAATAAATTTAAATTGCAGCTTAGATTGATTTTATTTTAAGGTGGATTTTTTTTCTTCTTCACACTAAAAAGAATGATATGATTGCCTTAAATAGATTCAGGGAGCCTAAGAAATCAGTGTATTTCCACTGCTTTGTGGTAAGCATCTGATTCCTTAGCTGTTATGTTTAATACCCAGGAAATCTGCCCATTATTTTTGGCTTTCCTTAATTAGAAGTCACAGGAATGCTTCAGCTTTGAGGCCCTTGATAATCTAATTATAGAGGTTTTTTCCTATGTAATTATGAAAATGAAGTGTTCTCAACAAATGACTTGCAACAAAGTTATTTCTCTTTTTTTAAACTATGTGCAACCTGGACATAAACCTGTGCACATGTTCTCTAACAAAATGCATGTTCACAGATTTGTACAGGTCACAAAGATGTTGTGAGTTTTAAAACTCCCTGATGTCACCATGATCAGCTGAATAATGTGGGAAAAACCTACTCTTTGCACCTGCAAAGAGAAATCACTTCTTAAGGTAAGTATGTTTGTGATAAGCTGGAGGACGACCCCAAATGTAGCAGAGCAGCTGTGGCTCTATTACAAAGAGGGCAGGATGGGGAGGACCATCTCAGAGTTGTGTATTCCTTATGGTGCCATGTAGCTGAACTCTAGAAGCACCTTGCAACCCAGACACTGAGAGAGAGCTAGGTTGGAGCTGATGGACCAGCAGTTATGTTGATCCACCAGTCAAATGTTGTTCCTTGTCTCTTAGAAAGCAGTACTCAGTAGTTGTGTGGGCTACTGCAGCAGTGGCCAAACCTGGCTTTGCTGTTCATCCATAAAGTTGGGGGAGGATTGCATCCCTCATTATCAGCCACATACCTTCCCAGCACATAGCCCAGTGTTGGATTGTGTGCTGGGAAAGGCTTTGATCCAAGCTGATAATAGTTTGGGAAAGGCTGTTTGAAACCAGAAAAAAACTAAATAAAACCTACCTTCAGCAGACTTAGGGTTTGTTTTATTTTGTTTTGTTTCTTTTCCTCTAGCCTGACAGTGCGTATCAAGGGGGAGTGTTTTTTCTCACAGTACATTTTCCAACAGACTATCCTTTCAAACCACCAAAGGTAATACTTAATTTTCCTAAAACTGTTATGAAAGTCCTGGGTCCAATCTGTGTTTTCTTTTTTTTTTTTTTTTTTTGACTTACTTTTGCTTTAAACCCCTGCAAAAAACTTATTATCAGCAGTGTGCTATCTATTTTTATGCATATGTCTGCCTGGCAGAGATTTCTAAAATAGCATGTATCAACAGTGAACAAAAACCTGTACTGTGTCTTTGGGATGGCCACTGTGAAAAGGTGTGCCTGGGTGTTGAAGGAATAATATTAAATTCTCTTTCGCAACCTGAAGCTGACTTTTTTTTTCATAATCATAGATTGCTTTCACAACAAAAATTTACCACCCAAACATAAACAGTAATGGGAGTATTTGTCTTGACATCCTGAGGTCACAGTGGTCACCAGCTCTGACTGTATCTAAAGGTAACTTCATAGATGTGCTAATGAATTTCTATACCAATAACAGCAATGACAGTAAACATTTTAATGTAGCTACGATGCACAGTTCAGCCTTATTGTGACTTTTATATGAGTAATTGCTGAAAATTAGGAATGTCATGAGGTGGGAGTAAACATTTATCCTGCGTGCTGTTAAGTGGAAAATTCAACAAAATCTTGCATTTTGCTTTCAGACTGTGCAAGCTATTTTACACTTCAGCTATGAGCTTAGATAGTGGGTCATATGTATGATTAGTAGCTGTTTTAGATTTATGCCATTAAGTGCAAGATGCTAGATATGGGAAAACAACTTGGATAAAATGCAGAGTATTTAACATTATATTTGGCTTCTGTAATATCTATATCATAACTTGCTCCTGCTGGAGGTAGAAAGAATAGTAGCTCAAGTAGTCTGATGAGTCAGAAAACTACAAAACAGGAAAATTTCAGCTGTAAATAGAAAAGCTTGTATTGAGGCATATATAGAATATTGGATCACTTGGTGTTTTAGACTCCTTTTCACATATGGGTATAATAATATGTATTTCATGATTGGGGTGGCCTGCACCCTTATTCTTGTGGGCTAAATCTAGCCTTTAATTATGCTTAGGGACCTACCCAAATTGTGATAACATGATTTTTGTGAAAACCGTGAAAAATGGTGGTTTGCACAAACACTACAAAAAACAGTGATTTCTCTGATTTTGCGCAGAATTGACCAAAAACAACTTACTAAAAATAAAATGATGGCTTCCCAATGAAAGCCAGTGGCTGCTGCTGCTTGGTCTCTCAGCCCACTGGAGGGGCAGTGGAGCTGCTGGCATGAAAGGGAGCAGCCAGAATGGCAGCTGCTCCCTCTGGTGCAGGTTGGCTAAGGCTGCCTTTTGTGCAGGCTTGTCCTCTTGGCCAACCAGCAGTGAGGAGCAGAGCTGCAAAAGGGGCAGCCCTCTTGGACAGTCAGCAGCAAGGGGTGGAGCCACCATGATAGACTGGGTAAATGCTGACTAGCACTGCGAGTTTCACAACATTGCCCATCTGCCGCCTTGGTTTGGGTAGGTCCCTAACTATGCTTCATTTTGAGAGAAAACAAATTGTTTCCACTACATGGTATCAGCCCACCCTCTGGGTACAGACAGTTGGCCCTAGTCAGTTGGTCTTCAGCAAGTAAAACTCTTATTTTTCTAAATATTCCAATGTAGTGTTAGATTTTCTCCAGTTTCGAAGCATGCTGGCTCTTAGAATAGTGAGGTCGTTGTTATGCCTTGCACTGTTGTTCAGATCATTAGAGGTGTTTCTAGGTTCACTGAATTATGGCTGTCTTCAAGCCATAGGTACAAGGACTGCTTTAATTTCTCATCCACATCTTTACTACACGTGCAGACAAGGGAATCTAAAATACAGTCAATTTTACCATGGCGTTTCTCTAAAATTAAAGTGAAATAATGTAAATATTAAGTGCTTAACAAAGCACTAAACAGTGAAGTCTTTTAGAAGAGTGTCATTCCGTTTGCAGTTCAAGCAAGACAAAATTGTTAGTCTTAATTTGATCTAAATTGCTGTATGCAAATGTAGCAATTATAGTTTCTTTTATAAGCAGCTGGTGCCCACACCCACCAGCTCTGTATAATAATCTTTAAAAAATTCTACATTTATTTAGCTGTTACCTGATAACTGGGAAAAGTTGCTTAAGGCATATCTTTATGTATGTATGAAATAATCCAGATGCCAGTATAAATTGACCCCCAGCCTGTTGCTGTGCAATATATACCTTATTTCCTGTTGAAGACTTACTTAATGTGTGGTCAGACATTTGCATCATTATGCTGCTTCAAAATGTAAATTACAGATTAATTTAAGCATTCTCCTTTAAATACTTCTTCATTAGTGTGAAGTGATTTGCTTACCTTCCTTAGAATTACTTTTTAGATAAAGTTATTTTAAAAATCTTCATACACAGGCACATTATCTATGACTGACAACCCATTTCAGTTTTTTGGGTTGTTTTTTTAAATTTCTGTTTAGTTGTACAAATGTTCTTGGTTGGCTGACATAAAGGATTCTGACATTTCCTTTATAGCTAACATTAGCCTCTGATCAGGGTGACCATATAATTATAACCTTTTGAGTTGTCTAATATTAGTAACTTGTGTTGATCTTCTATGCCAAATATATCATTACAAAATGTCTGACTGCCACAGCTCCAAATAGTATTAAACAATTCCAACCTTTTTTTAATGAAGCAAAGCATAACATAAAATGAGAGCACAGCACGTATTAGAAAAAGTACGCTTTATTGTGGACTTCCATAAGTCATTAAGTAAAATTATAATTTCCCTCTGCAAGATGTCTGAGGTTTTCTGGCTTTCTATCCACTGGTTGGGAGGTTAACATAAATTGTATGATGAGATATAAGGGATTGTTTTTGTTTTTGTGCATTTGTTTGTTTTTAGTCAGTGAGATGGATACCCTTCAGACATGCTTTTTTTTTTTTTTTTTTTCCAAGAAACAAATTCTTAAGTAGACTTTATTGGACATAAGATTGCCTCCATAAAGCAAGTTTAATTCATCAGAGTTAAGGCTGGCAGTGCCATCAGTTGACATGTCAAGAACAATGTTTTCTTGCTATAAATTGGCAAAATCAGTGCAGTATTTACAAATATTTCCATTGCTCTGAACACAGACAAGCTGCTTTCCTAGAATCTGTATGCTAGAATTAAAAGTATCAAATGTATCCAGAAAATAAACTAATACTTAGTGTGCATTTTAACTAAGGTAAAATACTAATTCAGTCTTGCTGGAGAATACAAATCTAAATCAGCCACATCATACACCAAAATCTGGTTGTGTATGATGATGTGATGTAACTTATATTGGTAATGGTGTTATACTAATCACTTTATATTGATCATATGGACCCTGTAGTAGGCTTTTCCTGTATCAGAAATGAACACATGAGCTTTAATGTAAAATAGCTTGCAGTCTTACTAAAAGTTCACATTCAGTTATATAATCGTTTTAATATGGCTGGGTCACTGCGTGTAATTAAATGTCTAGGGATAAAGTTCTGCAGTCAGTTTCTCACACACACACACACGTGTGTGTCAGTGGCGTAATTCTAGCAGGTTCTAGATCTTGGGTTGTACATTTTATGGATCCAGACTGGAAGGACCTGGGTCTGATCCCAGGTGAGGACTGTGGATTTCCACTCATTTCCATTTCAGCACAGCTCTGAGGCCCACCCAGCCTCCCATCCAGTGGACACTAGGAGCTACCTGGCAATAAGGTGTCTGGAGCATTGTGCTGACTACATAATCTCCTTCTCATGCTGAGGTTAATAAACTGTGTAGCTCACTTTCACTGCTCTAGTGGGCCTAAATGGCCTCTAAACAGAATGTTTTTTACCTTAACCCAAGAAAGTGGACTGCAGGCCTGAGCAGGTGTTCTGCATCCTATGCATACTGCAGGATGCATAGTTTGACAGTTTATGGGAAGATGCATGTTAATTTGAACATATTAAAGCATCTAAGAAAATAAAAATAAAATGTTGTTTAATCTATTTTCTCTTTCATGTAGTTTTATTGTCCATATGTTCCTTACTTTGTGATCCTAATCCAGATGATCCTTTAGTACCAGATATTGCACAAATCTACAAATCAGACAAGGAAAAGTGAGTATAATTTTTTTGTTGTTGTTACTTAAAGGTTTGCTTTTGATCTGCTACACAAACTTTGCTCACACACTTACAAGAGATTCTCTTCATCAGTCTTGCAAAACTCAAATGCCTATTGCTTAAAGGATTTGGTATACCTAACAAGAATATTGGTAATTGCCACAGGCATTTGGTGCACCTGTTTCTCTAAGAAGGGAGAAGACTGGAGATAGCTGAGTCTGCAGGAAGGGAGCACCTGACCAGAAAGGAGATAATGGAGGGAGAGGGAGACTCTGCACTTCCAGGGCTTAAGAGAAGGCAGCCCTAGAGGTGAGGTAGGGTTTGGTGGCTTAGGAATTGAGACAAGGAGGGGGGTGGTCTCAAGAGGCCCAGGAGCAGGACCAGAGCTTGGGAATAGAGTGAAGACAGGACCAGAAAAGGTCCAGTGCCGGGGTGGGGGGGATCAGGAGGGCCCAGTGCTCAGGAGGGACTAGGTACTCACAGGTAGCCAGAATTCGCAAAGTGCCAGGTTGCAGGCAGACAGGGAGTGGTCTGAGCTCAGGAGGGGGCTCAGAAGGCTGATGGTGCAGGAACTGTGTGAAATTTCACCGGCCATTTCATTTCAACACTGTTTCAACTCATTTTGAAGTCGAAACAGCAAAACTGAAACAAAACAAAGGCTTTTGAAACAGCTTTGAAACAAAACAAGGCTAGTCAAAACATTTTGACCATAGCGCTGGGGATGGGAAGTCAGTCCAGATGGGCTGAGTTCCATTCCCCAGCTAGATTGGACTGGGGAAAAGAAATCAGCCCAGCTTGACTGAGTTCTTGTCCCTGGTGCTAGATCAGGCGGGGGAAGGGGAGTCAGTCCAGATGAGTTGACTCCCCTTCCCTCACCCAATCTAGCGAAATGTCACAACAGCTTCACTGTTTTGACACAACGAAACTGAACAGCTGTTTTGAATCAAATTAAATTTGATACTGAATGCTATTCTGTTGAAACCTCAAAACTCAAGGCGAAACAGAATGGTGCCATTTCACACAGCCCTACTGAAAGTCCCAACTGTGGTAGAGACTGAGTCCCCGTATAGGGCTAGGAGGTGGTGCTAATTGATAACATCTGCGAGGCACAGATGTGGTGTATGGGATAGTTGGAGCCATCTGATAAGACCTTAAGGTGCTGAACAGTGACACCTGAACAGCCACATAGGATCAGGGATCCTCCAGAAATCTAATCAAAACATAGTTTGGCAGGCAAGGTGAAGGGGGGAGCAAGCCGGAGAAGCCAGGCCAGATCAGGGACTGAGCAGCTACCAGGGGGTGTCACGGCCACCCCTGGTGCCAGTGCCTGCTACAGTAATATAATTTTATACTCAATTAGACTATATTAGAGAAATATATGTTAACATAATTAATCTGATATTTTCCTAAAGCTTCCCATTAAATATACAGAATGGAACAGTTAAGATTTTATTATGTGAAAATGTCCCAAGTAAAATATATTGATATAGTCCCAGAACAGGATCCTGTAATTAATGATTCACTAGAGTTGTTCTCTGCTAAGAAGTTTAGAAAACACTGAGTATGGGTTGTCAACTTTGACACTTAATTTCTCAACTCTAACATACCTAAAATATAAAGAATATTAGGAAGTATTTCCTAAACTGCTGAGCGTCTTTGCTCATGCAGTAGAGTTATTCATCTGACAAGAAGCAACATTTGCCTTTTTCATTGTGAGACACTAATGTAGACTGGGGAATTTATTGTTCGGGGGAAGGAAACATAATTAACAATTAGCTGAAGCACTACATGCTTTCTTTCACAGTGGAGAGTTTAAAGGGTTTAATATCTAAAGATCCCAACCATACTGACTGAATTCCTACCTGGGTACTTCCAGTGCAAAATTATTGGACCCTCAGAGTTTTGATGGTTGTTGGCTGTCCCTTTTGTACGTAGTGGGTAGAAACAGATGTCATCTGATGTTGCGTTTGTACCACAAAGACTATTTTTATGGCAGTACAGATGCTGAGAAAATGCATCAGTAGCAAGACAAAAAGTACAATAAATTCTGCCACTTTAGAATCATAGAGCTGGAAGGAACCTGTATGATCATCAAGTCTGGTCCCCTGCCAGGGACAGGAAGTATTAGGCTCAGATGAGTTCAGCAAGGTACTTGTCCAGCCTCGTCTTGAACACCTCGAATTTTTTGCAATTGACATCTATTTGCTCCCTGGCAATAGAGCATGGGCAGCCTAGAGCTGCCTGTGCTCTCCTGCCACCCTGGGTAGGTACTCCAGGATATTGAAGAGCCTGATCCTGTGTATACCTGGTAGAATTGGGCCTGTCAAGCCCCCAGAGCACCTGTGTGGCTTTCCCTGCTTATAGAGAGGCCTGGGGTACACCTTTAAAGCAGAGAAAGTCAGGATTCCCCATTTATGGAGACCCACCTTGGGATCTCCAGGGGCACATTTCCACAAGCGGGGGGAACCTGCATGGATTCCTGGCATAGATTCTGGCATGGGACAGTGCAGGAGTCAGGGAATCCCTGGTGCCTCATGCATCCATGTCAGGACCTGTGTTGACTCGTGCCTCCATGTGAAGCATGGGTCAACGCTGATTCTAGCAAGGAAGTACGGGGCGGTGGGAATTCTCCTGCTTCTGTGCCTCTGTGAGGTATGGATCAGCACAGAATCTGATGTGCGGCAGCAAGGGACCCAAGAGATTCGCAGGCAGGGGAACACACTGCCCCTTGTTCTGCATCATTCAGGGGGCCCAATGTATGACAAAGGGCAGTGTGTGTCACCCAGTAAAGCAAATCAGCTGTGGTGGGACATGTTCTATAAATAAATAAATAAATAGTAATATTGTGAAGATCATTTGTGGTTCCAGTGCTACAGATGTTGCAGAAAACGGGTTAGACCAATATTACAGTCCCTGTGGGACCTTCAAAACCATGTGTGACCCACAACCTGAAACCCCATAAAGTGACAAGATAAACTTGTAACTTCTTACTGCCAGTGATTGATTGTGCCAGATTCACAGATTTAGGTTTTACACTCTCTGGGTCATCCAATTGGTGCCTGGGTTGTGTTTTGGTTATCTGAGATTCAGGCATGAAATCCAGGCCCTGTTGAATTGATGGTGAATTTTTGAGGCAGCGTATTTCATCCTGTTTCTTAGGCTTTTTTTGGTACGACTGGGATGCATTCTTTGCTACTTTAATTTGGTGAACACATTATCTGTCTCCCAAGAGTATTTGTGTAATACCTGGAGACAGTAACTTTAACCATTTGTAATTTATCAAGAAGCTGGTGCCTACTGCAGCAACTAAATAGAATACCTGTAATACCAGCACTAAGAGGAGAGGTACTTTCTAGTTGCAGGTGATCAACATTAACATGTGAGCATCCATAGATTATATGGGATCCATAGAAGGGAATGGGCTATATGTACCCATGTATTGAAGAACTTCTGAGATGCCTGAAGATAGGATGTAGTTTCTTCTTACTGGGTAGAATTCATTGAAGACATCTACAGACTTTGAAACCAGGCAGTATTTGTCAAGTTTTGTAGGTTTCCTATTGTGTAAAATGGAGGTTATAATCTTACTAAATCACATATCTATACTAAACCAACTTCTTGTAAAATATCCTTCCCATGAATAAAGTATTACTAGGCAGTTCGTCTGGTATCATCAAATTATCTGGGCTATCTTTGTAAACACCTGGCCCAACGCTTGAATTTGATAAGGGATTATGATATCTTCATCTTGATGATCCTAATCTACCTTGCAGCCAAGGTAGATTAGGATCATCAAAATGAAGATATCATAATTCAGCTTTTGCCTGTTCCCTTAATAAATACCCTATTTTCTTGCATACTGCATACCCCAGAATATAGGTCAGAACCAACGAGAAAAATCTTTCCTTGTAGTAAGTGAGTAACTGAGTAATAGCTGCTAGAGAGCAGAATCTGCTCGTGGTACTACTGCCTGCAGATGGCTTGCAGATTTTACTTCGCTTTTGCCCTGCAAAGGCAGAAACTGCTGTTACTATATTTCTGGCTTGTAATGTGCACTCCAGTTTCCAGCAGCTGTTTTTTTTGGGAGGAAAGGTGCATACTGTATATGAAAAAATATAGTATTTCTTCTGTCTACTTTTCTTGATGGAGATTTCATCTTTGGTTTTTGTGGCAATTTACATAGTTTGTTTCTTCCACTTTGGAAACTATTGGTTTATTGAAAAAACTTCTGAACTCTTTAATCTCCAAGGCTAGGAATCCAGTCATGGGAGAAAGGGAAATTATTTGCCTGGAAGTCCTTTTATTTATTTATTTATTTATTTATCTTTAAGGTGTCCTATGGCTGGCTCCCTTTATTTGGGAAGTTTAATTAATTTGGCCGACTACGTCTTTTTCTATACATGCCTTTAGAGCTGGTAAAGATAAAAGTGTTTGTGTTTATTCTTATCTGCTATCACTGTGTATCAGTACAATTTGCCTATTGTTGGGTAAAAATGTTGTGGTCAGTCTGAGGGTGTTGGATCCGCCCAAAACCAAGGTATCCGAGTCATAAATCCAATGGCAACACAATGTGCTGTGGTCTCATCCTAAATCCTAACTAGTTTCTTTAGTATTTTCATCTGCTACTTCAGTCAATTTTCAGAAACCGAACATAGGCAGTCACATGCTATAGATACGTTATTTTGTTTATTTGTTCTTAAACAGAATTTTTATAACTTTCTTGAGTTGGCAAGATTTCACCTAGCATGTCAGAAAAGTTGGTGAGCTTAGTGACTGCTCATTTTTATCAGTTATTGATATGGTTGTCTATCATTAACTTATTTCTAATTGTAATGCCTTCTTTCTACATGTACAGATACAACAGACATGCAAGAGAATGGACTCAGAAATATGCAATGTAAACTTGTGAACACTTTTTCATACACCACAGAGTACTGTAAATTCTAGGTTTTTTCAAAATTAGAAGTAAATGGAGCACAGTTTGCTGTTTCAGTGTACCATGAGGCCCTTTTGATTTTTACCCATACGAGTGTATTTCTGGAACAAGGAAAAAAACAAGCTTCCAAAAATAAACTTAAGACTGTGATGAGAGTATTTATCCTTTTTGTATGCTTTGCAAAAGACATTTATTATGGTTTTTAAGAAACTTGGACATCTGTATCTTCAGCCTACAAGATCCATAATGCAGTTGTAAAGCAACCAAATTATTTTTGCTGGAAAAAATGTTTTTACATGATACTGCATGTGTCTTTTAAGATATGTTGTCAGTTTCATAAGTATGTTCAAATGTCATGGTTAGTTCATTTATGTAATTTGTATTTTTTTACTGTATAGACTAAATATATTTTATTTACCATGTAAGTCAGCTCATTTTAGACTTTTTCTTGTGCACAGTATTGACAAAATACAACTGCTAGTAATGAATGAATGGGGTGTCTCTTCCCATATGATATTTTACAGACTGATTGCAGATTCTTAAAACCTAAATGATCTTTGCACTGTAATTCAGTATGCTGATTATGGAGAAACACTTGGATTTTTTTTATTGTTGCATACTTGAGTTTAATTTTATTGCAATGTGAACTAATTGCACTGCTATGTAGAAAGATATGTAACTGTCTTGTTTGTTGCTATTCACAACTGATTCTGCCCTCTCTGCTCCCTTCCTTTCTCCCTGCATAGTCAAATAACATTCTTGCAGTTCATTTACAAATCATACTGTAGCTTTTCCATATAAATAAAATGCATTTTCTACTATTGGTCTTGGCTATTTTTTAAATCATGCATATTCTTGCAAGTGCTTGCTCTATATCTAAAAGATTAAACTATTATGTATGCATCTGAGTTCCAGGCAAAAGAGAGAGTGAAGCCATGCCTTTAATATTACTCCAAACTGATTTACAGTTAACTTTACACTGGCTTCAGCTCAGCTGAGAGCATACTATACCCACTTGTGTAGGATTTCAGCAATGTTGAATCCCACACTAATCACTTATGAACTATTTCCTTTAGTCAAAAAAGGTATCGAATGTTTGTTTAGAGACTTCACTTACATTGGTGTAAGTAAATATTTTCAATATCGGAATGTCACAGTATAGAGTTTTCCCTCGTGTCTAACAGTATTTTCATCTACTACTGTTTGCATGTGAAGCTAACTTTTCCCATTAACAGTTGTTTCTGTCTCCTTCACAGTATGCATGCAGAAAACACATAATATTGGGAGAGAAAAAACCTTTTATATATACTTAAATAAAAAGCATTTTAATCCCTGCCATAGATTATTTTAAGCTACTAAATTGCTGTTAAAATGCATGATTAGTTTATTACTTTCAATTTCCTGTATTAAGCTGGCTTGAATGGGAAATTTGCCACCGAAAGAAACAGAAAATTTTAAGATAAGAATATGTTTTGGGCTTCACTTGTTATTTAGTTGAAGCAAACCTCTAACTGGAATACACAGAAAAGAAGCATGCACCCTAGACTTCAAAACCACTGGAAACATATTGATTAAAACTCCTTAAGTAGATCACTACCTTACAACTGTCCAGATTATTCAACAATATAAATTGGTCACTTGTAAAAGACGGTCGCCTTTCTTTCTTCCAACATGCAATTGACCTGAGACAAAAGCTTAATAGATTTAATGTATTGTATTACACTGATTTTTTTTTTTTTTTAAAGTGTTGTACACATCAGAACATGCCAACCTCTCTAAAATACTCAAAGGATTTTTGTAGTAATACATACAAGCACTTTCACTATACTTGAAATGGCATACTGTAGCTAGGGAGGCTACACAAGTGGTGTGTGTGTGTGTGTGTGTGTGTGTGTGTATATATATATATATATATATATATATATATATATATCACTAATTGGTGGCAAAGAATTCTGATTAACAGAATGCATCCCCAGAGCTTTTTTCCTCTTTTTCTTAGCTTGTTAATAATAGGCTCATACTAGAACAAATTATTTATTTAATACATTATGTTGAACTGTGTGAAACTTGGAAGTTTGACTTGCATGTCAGTTAATGACTATACTTTGTCTTTTTTGTTGTTTTCTACTAATACATAATAGAGTTGGTTTGAAAAGGTTTATACTTAAATTGGTGCTCTGAAGTACTGTATATGCCATGCACAAAGGAATTGTTTTCTACCATAATGTAAGATGCACAGGATGAGCAATAACATCCAAATTAAATGGTAACAGGAAATATGGCAGACTTCAGTAATAGTTTATACTTAATAGGAACCCATCAAGACACTTTTTATATTTTCTTTTTGTTTTCTTGACAGCATTTAAAGTGGTATTTCAGTCCCTGAGCCCACTATCAACCCCTTAACTCAGCGTTCCTATCCTGGAAATAGCATGTATAATGCTTTAGTCTAAAATAGTGTGGCTTCCTCTGCCTGGAACTGTATGTAAATCAAACTATATTCACTAAGAGAGTATTCACCTGTTGTTGAATAAGCTTGAATTGCCTGGTAAATAATATATACTAAGCAGTTAATTATAGAGACAACACGTTTCCTCTTACCAAAAGGTTGCTCAGTCCTGTGGCTTTCATTATGGAATAAATGATGGTGATGTGTGCTTCTCTTCTCTTCACTCAAACACTCTTAATGGTCACTGTGAGATGTCTCAGTGGGGGAACTGTTTGAGCCATGTAGTTACCCCCTGTGCTCAGCACTGACACTTCTGCAACTAAAGTATTGCTGTATCATTAGAAATTGTTGAAGATGTAATCCAAGTTTATGGCCATTATTCTGTTCTATTAAATATAGAATGCTTTTTTTAATCAGCTTCTGTTTAATAAGGTTTGATGTGATTTTTTTTTCCCCCACCCCTTCCTACCTAAAGATGCCAATTGAAGCCTATAGAAAAATAAAGATTTAAAAAATTGTATGATTTCTCCTAAGCAAAATTGTGTTTAAGTGTTTGTGTGTATACATGTTTTTCACTCCTAACCAATGACTGATGGAATCAGAAAGTTATGGAACTTAATGCCTGGGTTTAACAAACATCTGAGGATAGCTGTATTCCATCATAGGAGGATACTGGCATATTCAAGAGAGGAAATAAATAAGAAATGAAGAAAGGTCTGGAGAATACTTTTAGAAAGTGGGTAAGTAAAACAAGAAATATATGAGGTGCAAAATGGTATCTTCAAAGAAGCAGGGTTATGATTTATTTTTCTTTTAACACCAGTTGCCAAATCCTTGAAATAATAACTTGTAATTAATGGAGAATAAAACTGTAGTAAGCAGCAATATGGGAAAAAAACATCAACAGTGAGAGGTGTCAACAGTGAGAAAAGAGGGCTCTCCTATGCTAACAATATAAAGTAGCAGTTGAAGCCCTGGGCTGGAGCAACCTGGCTCTGGTTCAGTGCAGGCCAGCTAGTTTCAGTGGTGGGTTGCGGGTAGTGGGAAGGAAGGTTTCCCTGCACCTATGCCAGGGCCAAGCAGCTGGGAGCTACATCTGTACTGCTTGTCTCAACCTCTCAAGTCACTGGCTGGGGAACCAGGTGCAGCTTCTAGTCAGAGGGGAGCTGCGCTGGAGCGGGGCTGCTGCAAACTTATGTCTGTATTGTCATCTCTTCTCCCCTTTCCTCCCACCCCTGCTTCCTGGCTGCTCGATTAAACACAGCTGGGATGGCAGCTACCCCACCTCAAGAGGCAAAGCCCTCCATCTCTGCAGGCTGTATGTTGCTGTCCCTTGGTATAAAGTGGCATAAGGTACTTAAAATAGTAAGACTAGAAGATAGCAAAAAAACCCAACTGAAAATAGGGGATTTTCTGTAATTAAACTAAAAATGAGGTGAACATATTCAGTTTATTCTACCTTGGCATGAAGCTCTAAAACAGGGAGTCTCAAGCAAGCAGGGTGCTATGAGATCCTTTTAAGAGTGATGTAGGGTATTACACAATTTTAGCAATGTTTAGTGTGAACAGTTACACGATTTACAAGGTAACTCAGAGATTTCAACTAGGAATCCATAATGTTAAAATCACCTGTTATCATCTTTCTGAGTTCTTTGCAGGAGAAGAATTGCTCTATTATTTCTCTGCAATCAGAAAAAAACAAACAAGTGAAAGCTAAGGGCTGGATTTTTCCAGGGGGAAAGTGCCTTGAGTTTACAAAAGTTGAGAACAGATCGAATTTTATTAGTAAATGTTTATGATTGTGAATCCAAAAAGATGACAAAGCCAGTAGGGAAATACAGATTGCCCTAGCCAGGGACTAACATTAGAGGGATGGGGGTGAGGAAGGGAACACAACTAGGTTACAGAGAATACAATGTTAATTGTATACTCTACATGTTTATCCCAAATCAAGTCTGAATCCAAACAAGGATGGTTTTAAGAGAGCATTAATCTGAGAATCCTTGCTTCACCATAGTTTTCCTGGACAAATTGCTTAATCTGTTGGTTTCCCTATCTGCAAAATTGGTTTATTGCCCTACTTCAGAGCAAGTGTTGTCATAGTAAGATGCATTAAAGATTTGAGATGCTTAAGTACTATGATTAAATGGGCATAGTTAATAATGATTTGAAGTGGAGGGGATCAGTTTTTTATAAAAGTTGTTTATGGAAACGTTCTTGCCACAGCTTTCTTATTGGAAAGGGGCACAAAAGATACTCAAGAGTAATGCAATCTGACCTCACTTCAGCTGTAATGTTCCTGTTCAAAGTGCTGTCCGAAACTGGTATCAAAATAACCTAAGTTGTCATGAATTTTCTGAGAGCTTTAGTCAATGCTAAATATAATTGTAATGACTTTAATCTTGATTATACATAGGTTTCTCTGATATATGCAAATGAATGAATACTATTGGTAGCATAAGTTGAAATTAAAATTAATACAATTTATAAGGTGATTGTGCAGATGATTTAGCTGAGCTGAGAATCATCCTTGTAAAGCTGTGACCTAAAATGGTTGCTGCTTGATATGTGATTTTTCTACATAAAATATAAAAATCTTGGGAATTGAGTGGTTCAAAAGAATAATTTCATCAATTTGGTCAGGATGACATCTTTTATCCTATGGCCTTTTTAATGGGAGACTTAATTTGGGAGCATTCCCTTGGGAAGAATGATGCTAACACTAGAGAAATCAAACCCATTTTGGTATTAGCTGTAAATAAGACAGACGTGTTTAGAGAAGCTAACAACTTCCAACAAAGGCAATGGCAGAATTGGTTGTACACACCAGCGTAAATACTAGGTAGATTAAGCTGTTGTCTAAAAATTAAAATGCCAGCATGTCAAAAGAGAAAGCAGGTATAAGAACAGCCAAAAAGGGGAGTACTGCCCTAAAAACGAGTGAGACAGCAGATGCTGAAGTGATTAAAGCAGAAGTCTAAAAAAGTGCATACAACGGTCCTGGAACTGCACTGAAGGCAAAGTTGTAGCTAAGCGAAGAGATCATTAAGTGTGTACCAGACCCTTCAAACAAAGTCACTTGCTGCAGGCTTTTGGCGGGTCAAGGAGGAGCAGGGTGAAAGGACAGTATTTCTACCCTGACCAGGTGGCACATGACGGCCTGGCTAGCGGCTGCCATTCCGCTCCGCTACCCGTGTCCTGAACAGAGACGCGCAAACTCCACCAGAAAAAAACCCAAACTTGTTAACAACAAATGACAAGTTTGAAAGGTCGCAAGTATTCAGATAACCTTGCAACTGTCCCCTGGTGAACCGCTAAAATATGCCGAAGGAGCTCTGTTGTACAACTGGTTAGCTTTCCAGGCTGCACAGTTTGAAATCAATAGAAGCACCTGCTTAAGCACCGGTATGAAAACTGTAAACTATTACTGCAGAGCCCTTCTAAGGAGCGCATCTCGCTGGTGCCGCTGTCGCTGGTTTCCCGCATTGCTGCGGCCCCGCGCCTCCGCCAGGTTGGTCCGAGAGCCGCCCCGCCCTTCCACACCCCGCGCAGGCGCAGTCGGGGCAGGCCTAGGCCTCGGCCGGAAGCGGCAAGCAGAGGGCGGCCCACGCTGCGGCGCCGGTTTACGCGGGGCAATGGCGGCTGCCTTGCTGGGCCAGGTCATGGCCTATGCGCTCCACACCCAGCGCCTGTTCAGGTAAGGGTAGCGGCTCCCCGCGCTCCCCCGCCCTGCTTCCCTCCACCCGAGGCCGAGCCGCGTTGGCTGTGCTCACCGCGCCTACCCGCCCATCCCCACAGGTGCAGCGCGCCGTGCTCCCGCCCCGCGAGGCGGTGGTTCTGCCAGGAGCCCGCGCCCCCCAGCGCCCCGAAGGCGCCCGCCCGCGCCTTCATCCGCTTCTACGTGGACCAGGCGGTCACCATGAAGAAGCAGAACCCAGGTAGGCGGTGCGGGGCCTGCTCCTCGTGCCCCCATTCTTTGAATCAGCCGCCATATGCCGACGGGCCCTGTGCCGGCCCTGCGTCCTTCAGGTCCAGTGGCGGAGTTTAGAAACGGTCGTCCCAGCTAGGCTGGGCCTTAAACGTGACACTGGTAAAACCTAGTCGATTCTACCTTGCAGCGGCACACGCGAGACGCTCGGTGTCTGCACTGACCTGGTGTTTGTTTTTAAGGATAGTTTGGCATTCTTGGGTCCAGTCTAATAACCACACTTCTGGAACCTATGGGGTGAGGGAGACAAAGTTCTCTGGGGAGATGTGGTATCTTTTATTAGATCAACTAAATAGTTTGAAAAAATGTTCTTTGTAAGCTTTCAGGTACAAACACCTTTCTTCAGGCGGCGGGAGAGTCTGCTGGTCAGTTGTGTGCTCATCGTGGTAGAACAGAAGCCAAAACGCAGGTCTGTGAAAATGCAGCTGCGTGGCAGTGAGGAGCAGGGGATGGGAGACAGTAGGTGTGAGACAGGTGAGGTGGGGGGATATTGACTTGGTGATCTATTTTGTAACCATGTTGGTCAGAGAAAGAAGAGTACACAAACCTCGTGGGTCAGAGGCGGTATCTTTTACTAGGCCAAATAACTGTTAGCAAAAAAAAAAAAATAGACCTGGTGATAGACTCTAGCTGGTAAAACAGAGAGGGGCTACCTGGGGTCATCGGATGGTGTGGGAAGTGATTTGGAGAAAGGGGAAAAAATACTGGATTTGTGCCCTCTTCCCTCCTAATGATGGCAGGGTGAAAAACTTGAAAGATTTGTCAGAAAACAAAGCCTAAACTTATTTGTATTACAAAGTCAGATCTTGTTTGTCCTTGAAAGGCTCTGACTGTTGAACCTAGGCAATAATAGCGTAATAAGAATTGGATGAAGTAAGGTGAGAGAGGAGGGATTTTCAATTGGACTAAAACTCTCAGTTGGACTAATCAACTCACAAAGTGATAGGTTGCTGATACTACTTTAGCTTAATTGAATAATATTCAGAATAAAGGGTAAGAACATTAAGAGCTATACTGGGTCAAACCAATGGTCCACCTAATCCAGTGGCAAGAGTGCATGCTTAAAGCAGGAGTGTTAAACTTGTTTGGCCCTGTGGGCCAAAATAGCAGTGGAAGGGCTGGTCCACAGTCTGAATGGATGGTGCAGGGCTGGCCCTGTAGGGCAGATCAGGCCCGCAAAAGCCCCCCAGCCAGTGCTGGGCAGCTAGTATGGCTCTAGCCAGCCTAGGACTCAGGGAAAGAATCCTGGCGTTGTAGGCACTTGGCTGCAGCCTTGGGAGCAAGCTGCGATGCTGGGCTTATTCCCAGCCCGGTGCTGTGGGTTTTGCCCAGTTGTTAGTCCTGCAGCAGCAGCCAGTCTCCCATTAAGGCTGCGCTGGATGAATCAACTCCGGACTGGATCTGGCCTCTGAACTGTGTGTGTGACACCCCTGCTTTAGATGGAGAACATTGAATAGGGTATAGGTCGGACTTGTCTTGCAGAGCGAATTATTTTTTTTTTTTTTTACCCAGCCTGCAGCGAGTCCCTTGTCCTCATTTAGTGGTGCTAGGGAACACTTGCCCTGTGCCATCCCACAGCTCACCCAAGGATGCCTGCATGCTGGCAGCAGCACCCAGCCCCACCAGTTCTGTGAAGTATAGCACAGCAGCATGGTGTCAGGGGCAGCGGCAGGAATAGGAGCCCTGGTAAGGGATTGTGTCTGGGGCCAGGGACCAGTCTCTGTGGAGACCACATCTGGCCAGGTGGGAGCTGTGTCTGGGACTGGGGGCTAGTCTCTGTGGAGACCATGTGCAGCTGGGTGGGAAGCTGCGGCTAGGGGCCGGTCTCCAGGATGACTGGCCCCTAGCTCCAAGCACAGCACCCTCCTGCCACTGCTGCTGCTCCCACCCTGTTCTGCTCTGCACTTCTACGCCCCACACTGAGCCAGCAAGGTTGAGGCTGCAGCTGCTACACAGGCATCCTGAGGCAAGCTATGGGCTGGCGTGATACAGGGGTGCCTCAGCACAGCCCACCTCTCCTGGCCCCAGACCAGTCCTAACTGCTTCAAGTACGTGGCAGGGCAGGGCATGGAGTTGCCCACAGATCCACCCTCTTGTCCCCCTCCTGTGGGCTGTGCGCCCCAGAATGGGTGAGGGGAGGAGGGAGGAAAGCTAAATTCTCCCCACTCAGCAGGCTTAGCGATGACATGTGGCTGTCTCCTGCCCCTGCCTCCCCTTCTTGGCCTCCTGAGCCTCCCCCAGGGGGCTTGCAGCCCTCCTTTCCCACTCCTTCCTCCCCCCCGCCCCCTTGTCACTTTCAACTTTGCCCTGGCCCCATGATTTCACCGCCCCAAGATCCCAGCCCCAAGCACAGCAATGGAGAGCTACAGCCAGGGTTAGGATTGTGGCATGGTGACAGTGTAGGTTTGGGGTGGGGCAGAGCTGTGATCTGCTCCTTGCATGCCCCTGCCCATAGAACCTGCTCCTGTTGGATGGGCATGTGGGCAGCAGAACATGGATCTGACTCCCCACACTGTCATTCACTGTTCTGCAGTCCCTCCCTGTGATCCCAGCCTTGTCCACCCTACAACAGCCCGAGCTTGTGTCCTGCAGCTCCTTCCCACCACTGCCACCAGCGCCTAGCTGCAGCTGAGCACACAGTCCCAGCCTGATGAAATGTGGACCAGCTAGAATCTACCTGCACAGCCCTGACCCCAGCCCACCCTGCGCCAGCTCTGGACTCGCCCCAGCCAGAGTGGGCCACTTCTGGATCAGCCAGAACCCACGTGCACAGCCCTGATCCCAGCTTACCCTGTGCCTGCTCCAGACTGTGTGCCCATGCTGAGCAGCAGTTGTGGTGGCTGCGTAAAAGCTGCTGCTAGGCACAGGGGAAAATGGTGACTTCCCCCTCACTGCTGCTGAGCCCTTCTTGCTGCAGCTGCCCAGAGCCTGCTGCTCTGTTGATTGGCCTGGAGGTAGTAGTGATGGTGGCAGAGAGGAGCCACAGGGTACCCTGGGTGTGTGCTCTTGGAGGCTGCAACAAGAAGGACCCAGAAGTGGCAAGGGGGAGACAGTACCTTTCCCTCTACACCTAGCAGCAGTTTCTGCCCACCCACTGCCACTACTCAGTGTGAGCAAGGAGGGGGTCCAGAGCAGATACAGGATGGGCGAGGGTCAGGGCTGTGTGTGTGGGTCCCCACCAGTACCATGGGGTTGGGGCCAGAGATAGTGGCAGCCAAAAGGAGCTGCTGCTACCTGGGCTGCCTTGAAATGCAGCCCAGCCACAGTGCCTCCCCAACCCTACTGCATGTCCAAGGGCAGCGGGATGCACCATGGACTGGAACGCGCCTGGGCTGGGTGGGATCAAAGGACTTGTTGCAGATGGTACAAAATCCATTGTCTGGCGGACTCTATTTTTCCCACCCCTGGCCTAGTCCCATTTTGAAGTTGGCTATACAATCTACATCTAAATCATATGGTAATGAGTTCTGTAAGTTAAGTAAAATGCACGCACGCACACACTTTTTAGCTTTAAACCTGTCTCCTGCTAACTTCAGAAGGTGCCCTCTAGTTCTCATATTCTGGGACTTGGTAAATAATAGTTCCTAGTTCACTTTGTACACACCCTTCCTTATTTCGTAGATTTCTATTCTATTCTCCCTTGGCCTTCTCCTTTCCAAACTGAAATAGCTTAGCCTTTTTATTATCTCCTGGTGAGGTAAATGCTTCATACCCTCAATAATTTTGTCCTTCTCTGTATCATTTCTAATTCTGCTACTGTATTTACCCAAGTTCAAGACAACCTGGAATAATTGGAGTCTGTACATGGAAAGTGTATTGATTTATTATAATTTTCCATGTATAGACTAATTATTGGAGGATCATCTTAAATTTGTCCATCTCCTCCCCTGCCCAGCAAAGATGGTGAGGGATCTGACAGCTTGTTCCGTGCTTGCCCCTTGCCTGCCCCCCACGCCACCTTGAACCCCTGCTCTCCTTCCCTGCCATTTCACCCCCTTTTTGTGTCCTGGACCTCCCCTCCCAGCCTCTGCCCTTCCCCTTCCTTACCCGTGCTTCTGCACTGGTGCTGTGGGATTCTGCTTCAGGCTGGCTGCAGTTGAGTTGCAGTGAGGACAGAGCTTGGTAGGACATGGAGCAAAGGTAGGACAGGAGAAGGAAGGCACAGGAGAGTGCAGAATGGCAGTGGGAGAGGGTTAGGTAGCTGCTCTGGCCCCTTTTAATACATTTCTTAGAAAATAAAAAGGCATAAACCCAACTTCAAAAAAAAATTTCTTCTGTCATCTAAAAATGTCTTCCTGAAAAGGTGGTGTTTTGTTCCACACGGAACACTTAAGCAAATGCTAAAGAAAAATCTTTTTTTTTCCAGTGTTACACTTCCTGGAACTGGCAAATGAAGGGACATTTTATAAAAAAACCAAAAATAAATAAATAAATATTATAGAGGGAAAGTACCATGGGCAGGTGCTTTTCTAGGGAAAATTGGAAAAATGCATTTTGAACCCTAGAGAATTATTTTCCTCTTATAACTTTAATTTGTTATTTAAATTTATAGGTATAAGTGTTTTGGAGATGGCAAAGAAAGTTGCACACACTTGGAGGAACCTACCTGTATCAGAGAAACAAGTAAGCACGATTTTTTTCCCCTTAAGCTTGGGTTTCCTGCATTTGCTGTTGGTTATTTTCCAACCCATGGAGATTCTTGTGACTAACAGGAACATCAGTTTGCATAGACAATACTGAAATTCTCACAAAAAGCGGGGATTCACGAAACTTGTCTTTCATTCCTTTCTTTTCTCCTTTGCTGATACCAAGCTTGGAATGTAGAGAAGCAAACTGAGTGGTATTTTGGGAAGAGCAGCAGTTTGTGAGCTGGTGCACAGCTAACTTGAAGGATTGAGCTCATCTATTCTGAGCTGCGTAAACTATTGTTGTGTACCTAAAGGGAACCATTCAAGATTGCAGTGGATGAATCATCAGTTGTACTTTTAGCTTTGCTAATATTTTCCTCATACAAATTGACTTGTAGTTGCTTTTGCTTACCCTGGGGCAGTAGGATGATAATATGAATGCCTTTGGGTCTTAGATACATAGTGGCCACTGAAGTATAACATGGTATCTGCAGTAGAAATGCATACATTTGGATAAACCATTGCTTTTAGCTGTGTCAAATCTATGGATAGTAATGTCCCCTGGAGGGGAGGGACAAGTCAGGTTTAGAGGATAAATGTGGCAGGTGGGCAGTTCATACACAAGAACTCTTCTGGTCTCAACCTGCTGTATTCTCCTGGGTGCATAGAGTATTTTAGGGCTTTCGTACAGCTTGCTGATCCTGGATAGTTTTTGCCTGGCTCTGCAGTTGTGGTATTTGCTACAGCCTGCATGGTTTAGATAGCCATTCAATATATTGAGTACTTCAAAGGTAGCACACTTGTAATACTATTTACATTTGTTGCATTCACAGTTTTTGTATTTTTATAGGCCTACAAAGCAGCTGAAGAGATGGATATGCAGGTATACAGAGAACAGTTAGCCTTATACAAGGCGCAGTTAACTCCAAGCCAGAAAGCAGCTCTGGTGGAAGAGAGGATTAGAAAAAAGGCTAGTAGAGAATTGAAGAGGAAGAAGAAGGTAAGTATTTCAAGTATCATTTCACTGTGTGTGTGCATGCTCCTCATAAATCAGACCTTTTCACACCTTTATACATGGTGAAGCAGTTCCAGAGAAAATTGAAAAACCTATTTTAAAACTTGTAATTTACCCCTTTAAAGTTCTGCTTACTTATAGAAACTCACAATAGGATTATATAGCTATACTAGAACCAGGTGTGTATTAACTTGTGATAATGTATTAATTGTATTCCATTCTTCCAGTGAACTTAAATTTGGATATCTGGCTTCAAATACAACTCAGTTGACAAGTGGAGGTTAGGTTGTTTCATAGTTTCGTAGTATCTAGGGTCAGAAGGGGCCTAGAGCGGGCCATCTAGTCTGACTCCCCGCCAATGGCAGGAACGAGTGCTGGGGTCGCAGGACCTCAGCCAAGTACCTATCCAATCTACTCTTAAAGACCTCCAAGGTAGGAGCAAGAACCACTTTCCTAGGAAGCCAGTTCCACGTCCTAGCCACCCTAACTGCGAAGTAGTGCCTCCTAATGTCCAACCTAAACCTGCTCTCCAGTAACTTGTGACCATTGGTCCTAGTTACCCC
>JAGPOW010002673.1:7502171-7537606 GCA_030014935.1 Caiman crocodilus
CTTTTACCTATCTTGCATCGGGTGGGAACGGTCGCCCCTTGGGCTCAGAGGATCGTCTCCTTGAGGAACGCCCACCCTTCGTGGACGCCCATGTCCTCAGCCCTACAGTCCCGCAGCTCCTCGTTGACTAGCCTCCTGAGCTCTCTGAAATGGACCCTTTTGAAGTCTATAGTCCATAGACCATAGTCCTAGTGTGGGCCCTATCTACACTACCTGCCAAACTGCAGGAGAGCACGTGAGAAGGCAAACTCGCACACTGGGACCAGAGTGTGCTTGTTTGTGCTCTCCAGTTGTGTGGCTCCCAAAGGGACTGGGCAAAATTGGAGCTGGGGTGAGGCGTGACACTCCTCAGCTCCTGCACAGTTTGGCAGCCACTGTTAGTACTGAGTTGCCCCCTGGCTGTCCCACGCACGGCACAGTACACCCAGGCCTTCCAACCGAAGGCCTTCCCCCATACTGAGGGAAGTCCCCCAGCACTTCAGTGCTGAACACCAGGTAAAGGAGACAAAGGCTGGTCTCTCTCTTTCTCTCCCCCTCCAGGGAGGGATCTGGGGACCCTGGGAATCTCTGGGCTGCTTCGGAAGCTGAGAAGCTAGGGGACCCCCTACAGGCAGCTGCTGGAACCTACTTTCCTAACCAAAGCAGCAGTTGCTGCAGCTGGTGAGGACCACATGGGAGCAAAAACATCCACCTGGTCTCCTCCTCAGAAACACCCAGGCAGCCATGTGACCAGGGTTGCCCTGCATTACAGTGATAGGTACACACTAGACTCCAGGAACTGGACCTGTTCAGCCTGAGGAAGAGAAGGCTGAGAGGTGACTTGATAGCTGCCTAAAAGTAGGGCTGTGTGAAGCTTTGGTTGCTGATTCGATTCAGTGGCTGAATCTCCAAATACAAATAGAATCAGGGGACCCTTTAATCTCTCCAAATTGAGTCAGAACCTTCTGAATCAGTTTGGAGAGATTTGATGATTTGGAAATCTTTTTTCTACATACCTCAAGGTACCAGGCGGCTCATGAATGCTGAGATGGTGGGGTGGAAGGAGTGTCCTGTGGGAGCACAGGGGCCCCCCAGCATGCTCAGGGGTGGGCTTGGAAGTGGACCAGAAGCACATCTGGTCCACTTTTGGGTCTGCTGCGGCACATGCAGGGAACCCCACCCCCAGCTTGGTGACTGGTTTCCTCTGGGTCTGGGTGGCGCAGCCAGGGTCACTTTGTGGCTGATCGCTGCGCCAGCAGGGGGAATTCTCCGTGTGCTTGGTGGCTCAGACGTGGACTGGAAGTACTGGTTCTGTTTCTGATTCTAGGTAGTCTCGGTATTTTTTCCTACTATCTTTAGCATAGATCAGAGTAGGTAAGAAATCGCACTTAAACTCAGCATTTTTCAAAGACATTAAAGTAAACAAAACATTTGAAGATATATTTTCAGTTTTTGATTAAATGACTTGTAATTGAAACATAAAGTATTCCATTAGGCAAGGCTGAAGAAATGATTAATTTGGTTTTTCCTTTCTCCCCCCCACCTTTCTTTTTTTTTAAGGAACTGGCCATGTTTGGAAAGCCTAAACAACCTTATAGTAGCTTTAACTTTTTCATGGCTGAACGCTTCCACGAAGCTAAGGGAATTTCAGCTTCGGTAAGCAAGACAAGATTGGTTAGTTTAGGTTTCTCCGTTGTTAAAGCTATATCGTAACACTGGGGATTAAAAAAAAATCTGTTCTGGGTTCTGTTGTGGCTGTTAGTAACTGTTTAATAATTATTAAGTTATTTTGCTTGGCTGCAGCATGAGTTTTTAGTGCATGTTTACCCCTTTGCTACTATTTCTCATCTACTCACTTGAGCCAGTATATGAATACATGTATTGAACAGGTCTGAAAGCCTTCAGTATTATATACATTCAGCAGTTGAAGGCTTAATCCATTTCTCTTGTCAGTGGGATTATTCCATCTTTCTCTGCTGCTGTCATAGATATGATCCAAAAAAGTAAATTGTATCCGTTTAGCTAAAGCCTTATCTATACAAGAAAGGTGTACCTTTTAACTGATGGTAGAAATTTAAAATGATAGTGCAAAACCTTGTGTGGATAAGCTTATTTTAGTTCTAGGGTCTTATTGATTAGATAAGCCTGTTAAAAATCTGTTTAAATCTGTTAGAAATTGAGCCATGCTAAACTAATATAAGGCGTTATTAAATTAAAATAACCAGGTTTACACAGGCATTTTCACCAGTTAAATTAAAGTAATTTAAATTTGCACTTTAAATTAACCTGCATTTCTTGTGTTGACAAGTACTATGATGTTTATAAATCCATATAGTCACACTGGTGCAATTTTACATGTTTGTAACTGTTCTAGGTTCTGTTTTAGTAATTGATGTGCTAAACTTAACTGATTCTGTCCAAGAAAAGATGATCCCAGCCCAGCTTAATTGATGTGATGCAAGGAATTTCCCTCTCATGTTGTTCAGACGGTCTCGACTGTCCCCATCGTATCTAGATCCAATATTAGGAATAGCAAGTTTTAACCTATTTGCGTCTTGTGGTGGTATAGCTTGTTACTGACTTGATTGAAATAATAGAAATATACATAATCTTTGGGGCAGGTGCCCATCAACCTGTTTCCTAGCTACCTATGAGTTTATAGTGAATGAATTATGAAGGCTTTGTTCAGTAGTTTTAACTCAGCATTTCTCAACCTGTGGGTTGCAAGAATACAGAAGGGTCACAAACAAACTTCAAAAACAGATCAAACTTTAAAAGTGGGTTCTCCTTTAAAGGAGAAAAAAATGTGGGGAACAGTGGTTTTTCTCTTGAAGGCTGTCAGAGTACCAGCCCACAAGGGGCTGCTAGGGGCCTCCCATGCCCTACCCCCATGTCCCCCAGCCCCACACGTCTCCTCCACATCCTGGCGGGGGCTGCAAGGGACAAGGTTGGAACAAGGCGGAATAGGTCAGGACAGGCCATCCATGTTTACAAATGGGTCCTGGTACAAAAAGGGTTGAGAACCACTAGTCTAACCGATGGTGTGGGGGTGACCAAGGCAGCAGCCTTTGTGGGTGAGGACAGAGAGGATGTGCAAAAATAGCTACAGCCACAGTGGCAGCTGCTCACACCACTGATTGGCACTACAGTACCTGATGCTACCTTAGGCATTGTACCGCTACCTCAGATGTGGGGCTGCCTGGTTGTGCCTCTGGATTTGTTCCACTTATACAATTTATTTACATTGGATGAGGTTTCTAGTGTTGAGAGTATAATTTTCACTTTTCAGGAAACAGTTGCTTTTCTCTTTTTTTCTTCTCTCTGCTTTCTGCTTGCTTTCCTTTAGCTTCCAACTTTTTGTTCCATAACTTCCCTCTAATATCTAATTCAATGAATGACCTTTTACTTTCCTATTCCTACCTTCGTGCACTGTCAGCCTTAGTCCTTGCTAACCTCCTCATCTTCATCACTTCTATTGGTAATTTCTATCTCTGGTTTTAGACTAGTTGGGGGAACTGTTGATATTCTGTGTCACTTTATCTGGAAATAGAATTGTTTCTTACTTCACAAAGCCTTTGTGATAATTAATATTTGTAAAGCATAAAATTCAGATTAGTAAGTATTAAACAAACAGCAGTGAAATCATCAACATATCTGCTTTCTAAGATGCAAGCAGATTACATGACACAATTTTTCATGTTATGTTTATATCTGTTTGTAAGACAAAAGAAGTGCTGATACTTTGAACTAACCAACACACTTTAACCTTTCTTCAGTTATGATCTTACCATTTTAAGATCAGAAAGAATGTTGGTTTTAAATGGACCCAATTGTTAAGATGTTAAATAATTTTGCTTTAGTGAAACTTTATTTTCTTCTCCTTAGTACGCTTAAGAATCATATCCAAAATTATTACAGAAGTTGTTGGGGTTTTTTTAAAAAAAAAGCTTGCGCAGGCTGTTCCTAAATAAATGTTCTGGAAAAGCTCATGTACTTTCACTTTTTTCATAGGCAAAGATTAAATGGTTAGGTGATGAATGGCAAAATCTATCCAGTTCTGAAAAACAGGTATGTATGTGTCTGTTGGTTTTGGCACAGGATGACTCAATCCCCAGGGTATGACGGACTTGAATCAAAATGATAACACAACTCTTTATTACTTCTAGAGGCAGCAACTGTTTAGTTATAGTTGAGAAGACATTTAAAAATTTGTTTTCAGGTAGTTAAATAATTTCTTCAAAAATTAATGTTTTTTAAGCTTTTACTTTACAATTATTCTTATTCCAACAGTGATTATTTCTTTACATGCTCGTAAAACATAATTAGGTTGGGTGGCATATTAGAATAAGGCACAAGTGTTTTTCACTAGTTAAATTTTTTCAAATTTAATTATTTCAGAAATATGATATTTTGTTGTTATTGGAAACCTCAAACTAGCAGTGAATTGTGTTTTTTTTGTGAACAGCGGTTTCATGAGGCAGGAATGTTTTCTGGAAGACATGTTATTTAAGAATTTTTTTTTTAACAGTTAAAATGGAAAGACATTTTCTCAATTAAATTACTTAAGGCTTAAATCTCAGTAGCATTTTAAGGTTGAACAGTATATGTTGTACTGCTTATGAGGTTAGTATCATGCACCTATGTGGGCTTTTCCCACTTCAGCTGAAAAACTTGAAAACATTTTATGGATATGATTGCCAGTGTTTTAAATATGTAGATAGCTAAATTTTTACCACTTTTTGTTTGCTCTTTAACATAGGACTGTAGAATAGCATCATGTTAGTACTTTCATGTAGTTGCACGCTTAAAAATATTTGGCAACGTTGGGAAGGAAGAGTACCACAAAACTGGGTGGAATTGCCTGCTATCATGTGCATGCAGTCACTCAATAAATAAATCATGTACATGTGGATATGTGTAGAAGGAGAAAAGGAAAATGGTGTTTTACCTAAGGAAACATTTTGACATAATGCATTTTCTCAGAACTATGTACAGTTGGCTGAAGATGATAAGATTCGATATGCAAATGAAATGAAGTTATGGAAGGAACAAATGATTGAAGCTGGACGTGAAGATCTTCTAAGTTCAGAAAAAATATTCAGAACATTACGGAACAAAGGAACAAAGCCAGTAAAGGTTTCAGAAGTAAAAACTGTAATGACTAGTAAAACAGTCAAAGCTTCCTCATCACCTGAAGTTCTGGCAAAAGTAGTCAAGACAAAAAAATCTGAAGAATAAAGCTGGTAAATATTTTATATTTAATTCTTCATGATTTACCATGTCTTTATCCTGCTTGTAAAAAGATTATTGCATCATTCTGAAAAAAAATCTGATGGGTGGGTTGCACAATATATTTAACATGAAAGTTATGAAAGGAAGTTGAATCACTCTTAGAACTGTTAAAAGAAATGACCTGTCCCACTGTAACGTTGCATAAAAGTCATCCAAGTTAATCAAGCTGTGAACATTTTTTTTATACTGGCTTCTTGGAAAATCTTTCTTGATTTAGAATAATACAGACAAACATTAACTTTTTTTTTAATGAGACTTTTTGGACTTAACCATGTTCTACAACCATCTGAGTACTGTACAAAATTAAAAGTCAGAACCTGAAGTAAACTTTATTCCCTCCCTAGTATGAATAATGGTAATTAAGTAGGTACAAACAAATGTCTTCATCTATATTGTTAGTAGTTTCAGTCATAGGTATGACAGTTAAAGTACTGAATATGTGCATTTATTTTTGTCTGTCCATCTCCCTTTTTGTATATGGCTCAACATCTACGCAACGTGAATGGTATGCATAGAATAAAGACTTACTGAGTTTTATACAGAACATCTTCATCTGAGTATTATTCCACTGTTTTGTTTCAAAAGCTGCAAAATAATATTTTGCCATTTTCAGTTTTGGAGCAATTTGTGTAAAAATTACATATCAATTGATAAGTGTAAACTGTTATGACTTGGTTTTGTATTTAGTAGTACAATTGTAAGCATTATGAAGATCTTACTGGTGACTCCCAAAGTCCATTGCAAAACTCCCACAGGATATCCAAAGGATCTGCCTTTTAGAATTGAATTTTCAGTGTGTTGGTAATAATTAAAAATGTCACAGAAATTAATTGCATGAAATTTCAAGTACTTCTAGGTACTTGGTTTTGTTGCTTTTGTTTTACTATAAATGAAGTAGTCAAAGGGAGTTCCCTACTGCTTTGAGTTTACTTACTTGCATCTGATTTCTTGAGCTTCCAGGGGCTGCTGGTAACATACAATTCTACTTCGAGAGAGATTAATTTTTCCCTCGGATTTTTCCAAAAATCACCTTGAAGAATATGAATGAAATGTTTTCTATTGATGCATTAAACAACAATTAATTTATACTAGTGAAATCCTTGCCTGTATGAGCAGGGGTATATACAGTAGGAATGAAAAGGTTGTATGATATAAGTGGGGACCTGCTAAAATTGCAGCAGGACAAAGGTTTTTTCACAGCCCACTCATGCTGCTCAGAGCCAATTATGCAGGCATTTTGTGGTGGCCCTGCCTCTCTCTACTGATTGGGAAGTCCCCAGAGGGATGAGGAGGCAGCCATCATCTTGATTGCTTGATGCCCTTTGTGCTGCCCTGCTAGCCAGCACCTTCCTCTCCTGGTGGCAAGAACTGCTAGCTCCCAGTAGGGAGCCAGAATTTTCTTTTTTTTTTTTTTTTGGTGAATATTCCTGGATTTTGCAGTTCCTGAGAATTTAGGTCCCTGGACTAAAGCCTTTAGTACTGCTATGCTTGTTTACCGTTCAAGAAAACTGTTGGCAATTGGAAGGATTTGGAGGAGAGTTAAGGACTGGAAAACAAATTTTTAGTGTACATCATCCAAGAAGCTCCAACCAGGCAGGGAAAAACAAACCCCTGATTTAAGTTTCCAAACATTTAAAGGGCAATTTACAGTGTACAAGTACCTCTGTGGGAAACAAACTTAAAGAATGCTTTAGCAGTTTAAACTATAGCAAGATCTACTTGATTTAAATTAAGCTAGGTACAGATAATAAGATGTGGATTGCAAAAGAAGCGTGATATATATTGGAGCAACACCCTGAGTCCATACTCTCTGGAACACTTTTAAACAAGACTAGATGCCTTTTTAAAAGATGCTCTGGGTCACGTTTGTGGGCTGGAAAAGAGGTGAAGGTCCACTGGCCTCCAGATTTGAGTAAACCCACAGACTGGCTCTGCACACTACGCTGTTGTGCACACCTTGTGCAGCAGGAGCCCTATAGCAGCCCTGTGGACTGTGGTGTGTGCTGTTTGCAGCCTGGAGCCTGGGTACATGAAGTGGAACAGCCTTGCGCACTGGCTCTGGGGCGGGATGCTGGCCTGTGGGCCTGGACGGGCCTTAGAGCCACCATTCCGGGCTGGTTTGCGGGGTTCAGTGTGTACTTGGGGTTGAGCTTGTATAGCGTGCACACGTGCTCTAGCCCAGGGTTGGGCCGAGTGGCCGATCGACACTCCTTTTCCCAGCATCCGCAGCCCACGTTGCTAGTGCCGGTTTCCACGGAGAGCAGCCCTGCAGCGGCACAGGTTGCCGCTACGGGCCGGGATCTTGCGGCGGTGGCCGCGCAGGCCGGAGCTGGGCAGAGCTGCGGTTTGTTGCCGGCGTGCCCCAGCTCCGCACCGCGGCAAGATCCCGGCCCCACAGCAGCTCCCCTAGCGCCGGGCTCCATGGAAACCCTGCCGGGCGGCGGGTTCAACGATATTAGGCGGAGCCGGCCCCCGCTCAGCGCCACGTCTCGCGGGACCGGACCGGCTCCTTTTACGGCAGTTCCTGCCTCGGTGGTAAAGTGGCGCGGGTCAGAGGGTGTCTGCGCGCGCGCGCCGAACTCAAGGCCGTGAGCGCCGTCCGGAGAGGGCGGCGGCTGGGCCATGGGGCTGCTGGAGCAGTGCGAGGCGGCCTTCGGCTCCGCCGACCTGTACTGCGTGCTCGGTGTGCGGCGCCACGCCTCGGCCGACGAGATCTGCCGCGGCTACCGCAGGGTGTCGCTGCGCGTCCACCCCGACCGTGTCGCCGCCGAGCGCCGCGATGAGGCCACGCGGCACTTCCAGGTGCTTGGGCGGGGCTGGGCCGGGCCGGGCCGGGCGGGGCCGCGCCGGCCGCGGGGCTCGGCGGTAACGTTGTCCCGCCGTAGGTGCTGGGCCGGGCTTACGCGGTGTTGAGCGACCCCGAGCAGCGCGCCGTGTACGACGAGCAGGGCCTGGTGGACGAGGAGTCGGACGCGCAGAGCCAGGACCGCGACTGGGCCGAGTACTGGAGGCTGCTCTTCAAGAAAGTGGGTGTCTGTCGTGTCCCCTCTGGGATCTTCCCTCATGCCTCTTACTTGCACCTGGGTGTTTGTAGCCCTGGCAGTATCACACCACCCCTGGAGAGACCTTGCAGCTGCCAAGTTGGGGGGAGCCAGCCAAGGGCCGTCTCTGCAGGCGCAGGGCTAGCGACCGACAGCCCATGCGCCAGATTCCACCTGTGGACGTGTGGTGTCAGTGGCACTTGGTGCAGGCGCTCTCCCCAGGTTGCCCTACTCAGTGGTATTAATTATGCAGCCACCTTCTAATGCCTCACCTCTGACAGACTAAACACATGCAAGGACCTGGGTATTCTGGCACAGCTTTGTACCGAAGTCCCAAATGTAAATCCTACAGTCCCTGCTCAGGTCTTTCCTCATCTTGGAGGCACCTTCAAGTCCAGTAGTCCCTGGACTTGAAGTAGATCTTAGAGCCTCTTGCAGTAGATCTGAGGCTGGGGTGGGGGGTGTGCACGTGCATGCCTGAGTCCAACAGGTCAGTCCATGGGGGAGAGAAGGTGGGGGCTAGATTAAGGTCCCTGCGGTGAGGGACAGTGCCACAGAAGCAGGGGTAAATTGAGTATGGGGGACTTACTTGCTGGGGAGGTGTACCCCCAAATAACTTTTTCTGCCACTGCCTTGATCTGTCTGTCCCCCTCCACTTTCTGTCCCCACAGACTTACCTGCTTGCAGGGGGGAGATAACCCAATATCTACTGTGTGCTGGTTTTAAATGCCAAAGGTGATCTCCTGTTTAAAAAGGTTGGAGACCGCTGCTCAGTTCTATCAGCTCCTGGTTTGTTTTGTTTTTATTTTTGTATCCATTGTCCTTGGGCATGTAAAGTTCTGAGTGGTGGCCCTCCCCCTGCTGCCAGGAAGATAATAGTAGCAGTGCAGGGTTCCAGTACCTGCCTCCCCACATCTGAGCTGGGCTGAGTCATTTTGTCCCGCAGCTGGAAAAAGTCTACTCCTGGTCCAGGGCCATCCATGAGATACGGGAGGACAGAGCAGGACAAAGCTGAAGAGACTTGGTGGTTGATACTGAGACTGAACCACTTGGTGGTTCTGCCCAGGCTCTTTACTCTGTCACAAACCAGATGTCAGAAGTGCTCCCTCTTTTTAGGGTGACTTGGTAGCAGGGTTGTATAGCCCAAACACTTGTCTAACCTTTCTTCCAAGTGTATGGTTAGTCTAATAAACAAGGTCTGTCTGGTAATATCTTATCACCATTTGGGACAGTCTCTGGAGCTACAATGCTGACAAAGGAAGAGGAAACGAAGCGTCTTTCTTTGAGGTCCTTGTTAGTACCACTATATTTCATCAAATAGAAGCTGGTCTTGAATTGAAGATGGGCAAATTTTCTGACTCTTGGTTTAAAGAAAAGCCCCTCTACCCCCCTCCCCACATCTTTATCCCAAATAAAGAGCTGTTTGCAAGTCTGTAGCCTGCATGGTATATAAAGAGGTTTTTACTTTGCCTCAGATTGAAGATGCAAGTCCTCTCTAAAAGAAATCCTGGCTTTAAAAAGTATGATTTGTACTTGAAGGAATACAAGGGATATTTTATTGTGGTTTAACCACAGAGGACAATAATGACCAGACCGATAGTTCAGTTTCTTCAGAATTTGTTTTAAAAGAGAGTGATTGGTGTGTGCGTGCACAGTATGATCTTGAATCTTAGCTAGTAGAGAAGATCATGGGAGGCATGCTGGGCTGCAGTGTATGGGGCCTTTTTTATTCTTTATTTTCTTGCAAACTTGCCTTCTGCAAGTCTTATAATTAATGAAATTGTGCATGCTTTCTTTTTTTTAATTCAGATCACCATAAAGGATATTCAGGATTTTGAGAAGAAGTACAAAGGTTCAGAAGAAGAGCTGGCTGATATTAAATCAGCATATAAAGATTTCAAAGGAGACATGGACAAGATTATGGAATCTGTGCTGTGCGTGGATTATACAGATGAGCCCAGGATAAGGAAGATTATACAGCAGGCCGTTGACTCAGGAGAGGTTCCATCCTATAAAGCTTTCATTAAAGAAGCTAGGCAGAAAATGAACGCAAGGAAAAGGAGGGTATGTTAAAATGTATACCAGGGCCCCAAGAGAAGATAAATGCCATTTGGTATTGAATGCCAAATATAAATATTTAAAAATGCATTTCACTTAAATCCATGTAGACTCTGTACTTTTTAATGTCTCCTCCTGATAGAATTGCAATACTCCTATCTGTCAACTAGATGTTAAAATTTGGCCAGTCTTGGAACTCTCTGCATTCTTTTCCCTCAGGAGTAACTTAATTCTGCAAACATCACGTGTTCTAAAATTATAATCATTTTTTCAAAAGTTTATATGCAATCATAGGCATTGTTTGCATTTTACTTTCTACTTGCATTTTTTTTATATGAATGCGGTTTCCCTTCTGTTAACAATTTTAGCAAAAGTTTCAGTATAAATGAACTTAATTTAGAAGGGTATCTCAGGTCATGAGAACAAAATATTATTTTACCTTAAGGTATCCCTTATACCTTATGCCATCAGTTTTATGGTACCACTTCTTGTACCATCAGGCTTGATTCTCATTTAAACGGTAGAAGCTATCTAAATACAATACACTGACAACAACAATTAATATATCTTCCCAGTGGTGGAATCATTAGGGGATAAGTGTTTGTGTTTAAAATTAATTGCAATTCTTGTGGACTTGCTACCTTGAATAATAAATAGTTTTCGGCTAGAGATTTTGTTTCTTTGCTCTTGTTTGCATGTAGACCACAAAAACTAAGAAATTAGTGTCTTCCATAACAACATTTTGATCAAATGCAATACTAAGAACTCCTGTCTAAGCAGTTAATTGCTATTTCAGGCTGAAGAAGAAGCTAAAGAAGCAGAGAAGTCCAGGGAAGAACTAGGCCTTGGTGAAGGAGATGACTTGAAAGCACTTATTCAAGTAAGATTTTCAGAATATCTGGAAAGAGATTGTTTTTATCTCAATTACTGTTAACTAATTTTTGGGGATCAAAAGATATTTCGTGTGTAGATATAATAATTTGATCCTTAGAACTACATATTCATCTACCTTAGTTCAGAATCTGATCCCCCTAGTGTTATAGTTCTGTGCGTTCTTATTCTTCAGAAGGTTCTAATCAACACTGAGCATAATGCAAAATCTTGTTGCATAAATCCTATTTTAAAATGACCTGGTTCGTTCCAGTTATCACAAGTCATGCGTTTGGAACTGTAAGACAAGTGGCTGACCTGCAGTGCGTGTGCCAGCTTTGTGACGCATAGCAGATTGAGGAGTAGGCAGGGAGCAGAAGCAGAAGGGGTTGGAATAGCACTTGGGGAGGGCACAGGACTTGACTTGTGGCCTGTTTGCCTTACAGGCTTGTTCCCATTGCCATTAGATATGGCACAGTGAAAGATGCATTGATGCATGTGCTGTCCCTGTTGGAACTGGATAGCAATACTCTTCAGTGGTGTCTCCTTGCTTGGAAAAATTCCACTGAGTAATGGTGGTTTCTACCTGTGCAGTAGAGTAAGGACATATGCGATCATCTTGTATTTGCTGTCTTGAGAAATGCTTTTCCTTATGCTAATGATTACTCCATTTTATATCTTTAGCTCATCCTTCCCAGTTGTGTCAAATAGGCATAACTGGGGCATGAATAAGAGCAAGAGAGGTGAGGCTCAGTCCTTAAGAATATTACAGAATATGCAGGATTGAAGGAAGCAACTAGAGTAACAGTTGTTCTAGGTCCTTTTATCGACTCTACGGCCCCTTCTGTGTGTACAGGTAAAAGTGCAATGGGTTCAAATGTGCATTTCACGCAATCATATATTACATCCCATTGCACCTTATTGCTGGTACAGGGAAAGCCCAATTTTCAACTCCTCCTACACTGGCAAGAGGAAGCTCCCATGACTGAGAGTCCCACACACCCCAGTTAAGAGGCTCCCAGCTGCAGGGGCAATCTCCCTGTCCTGGGAGTGTGGACCAACCCTATAGCAGGGGAATTGCCCCTGCAGCAATCCTCTGGCCCTGGGGAGCTTGCCAGAAGGCATACTACAGGATTTGCAACCCCGACTAGGTGAGGTGCATCCCTGTGGCTGGCAGCCCTGTCAACTAATGGGACTCTCGGCTACAGGGGAGACCCTGCTGCATGTGCAAATTAAACTACGTTGGGTTGCAGTTTTTTGTAACGTGATAAGTACTTTGCATTTATAGCTGGTCTCAAGTCGATTCTGCAATTTACCAGGTAATTGCATGATACTTGTAACATGTAGAGGGGGCCTAAGTGATGATCAAACACCCTCAATGTTCTCATCTTACGGATTTAGTTAAGTAACTGGATTCTTTAAAGGATGAAAATGTAGTAGGGGTGCACTGATAAAGATATTTTTTTGTTTGTTTTTGGCTGATATCATTAGCTGATGATTAACCAATCATATTGGCTGAAGCGGATCCAATAACTGATATTTAGTAATGGTGCAAGGCATTTTAAACTACTGACCTAAGTAAACCGTTTTTTGTTAGCCTTACACATGCATACACACATGCCTGCTGTGGCCCTCGAGGAAGGTAGTGAACAACTTTATTCCCATACATGTGGCCCCCTTGCCCATGACTCCTGCCAGCAGCCCTGCTCCCCTTGCAGCATGTCCTGCCATCCCAGTTGGGTGTGGTGGACCCTCATGCAGACAGTGGCGCCAGGTACATTTGGAGCCCCAAACCATGCCACTGCTGCAGTGCCAGTGAGCCCTTCACAGCTGAGCTCCTGCAGCCGCTGGGGAGAAGCTGCTTTTGCAAAGGTGCCCAGTGCCTGATGGAGCAAAATCTTTCTTGCATAGCACCTTAACCTCACTTGTGTGCAGCCCAGTCTCCATGCCAGCCCTAGTGTCAGCCCCTGCTGTGCACAATGTTGCCATGGCAGCAGTAGCAGGAGCCAGTAACAGTTTCTCTGCTGAGTGTGGCACCCTGTCACCATTCCCTGGTACCCTCTCCCACTCCTGGTGCTCCCTGGGACCTGTAGTCTGCTATGGATCAGACCAACAGCAGGGCACAGAAACTGGGCTATCCTCGCCAGGGTATTCAGGGCACACTGCCCTAATTGGTTACAATGTTAAAAAAAAAACTGATAACCAATAATGTCATTTTCCTTTTATCACTGCCAATCCAATAGCCAACCAGTATATCAGTGCACCCTTAAAAAGTAGCTATTGAAGATGCTTCCCCCAGTTGAGTGTATTTGACCAGGAGATTACTGGTCAATGATATGGATCTATCTTTGTCATCTCTAGACAGGATGCTTATACTGCATTTTATGTGATCACTACATCTTAACTTCCTTTACAAGCTGAAGCTAAGAAAGCTGTTATTAATTGATTGTGTGGACTGCCTTCATATAAACAAGGCACCCTGCTCCAGACTTTATTGATTTGCTTTGTTTTCCTACTGGGATTTAAAGTGCTGACTCTTACCCAGAAGCCATGCCTAGATGAGCATGGACGTTTGCTTCCTCAGGGCCAAACAGCAGTGGCACACCTAGTGCTGCTGCTACTTCCCCAAGCAGTGCCTGTGCCACATGCACTGGTGTGCAGCAGGTTACCTTGGGTGGGGTAGCGGAGGCTAGGACCAGCAATTGCTGGTCCCAGCTGCCTTACCTGGGGGCTGGGGCAGCTGAAGCATGGCTCCAGCAGGCCAGACTCTGGTTTTAGACAGTGCCTGCTGCTGCCCTGCTTTTTTTCTGTGTGGGGTTTTTTGCTCCTGGGATCTCACAGGGTCAAAAATAAACAAAACACCCCAGCGCTGCAATGTAGCTGCACAGGAAATGCCTGAATATGAACATACTGCATGGCCACACTTGTCTGGAAATGGTCAAAGTGTCCAAGTTGGTCTGATTCTGAGGAGTGTTGAGCATCTGGAAGTCCATTTAGGGAATTACAGGGGCATAGTTCCTTCAAAAAGCCAAGTCAGAAGTGACTTTAGGTCACTTTTTTTTTGAGGAATTGTCTGTGTTCCTATATCATGCTGCTGTGGCTGAGGCTGGCGAAGATGCTGGAGTTAAAGTGCCTCTGATGTAAAAGGGAGCTGTTAAAAGGTTCTCATGAGCCCCCCCCTTTAACTTTTACAATTCTCTGCTTGCTTCCTTGCCTTGATTTGAAATAACTGGAGAACATGTTGATCATTCCCAAATACTGCAGGGCTTACTTGCTTGAAAAGGAATCTAGGGGATGCTGAGGAAGCTGGAATATTAGGTGTCAGATCATGATTTGTATTGTGCTTTCTGATTTAGACTCAGGGAGAAAGTGCACTGTTTGGGCTATTTCATAAATGATGGTAAGCCTTCTAAGATACCTAACTTTATAAGCAACTAAGAAACATCAGTCTCTATTATCTACTTGTAAAATGTTGTGTGTGTCGTCGTTCCCCGCCCCAGGTACCTTCTTGCTTTTTTATTTTAGTTGCCTCTGTCTTTTTACATCTTCAAATTTAGTCTTATAATTTAAGTTATCCCTGGTTAGGAAGTTCCATGAGGTGTTTTGTTTTGTTTTTTTTTCTTTTACAGTTTCTGCATTCCCTTCTGAATACATCCCTGCATCTTTATTATATTGTTTCTGTTAACATTGTTACCAAAAAGTATTATCTTGTTTACTCTTATAGACTAGAAATCAGAATCGGAAAAAAGACATGGACAACTTTCTGGCTCAGCTAGAAGCAAAATATGGAAATAAATCTAAAAAAGGAGGAAAGAAAACGGTACTCAAGAAAGGGAAGAAATAAACAGTTTGAGTTCCCAGCTTCTCCTTTTGCCTACCTGAGAACATCTAAATCTCAGTAAATATCTGCAATCTTCCAGTTTATCAGTATATGGATGTATCAATCCTTGTAGATGGAAAGATACGGCAAAATGCATCCTGAAGCAAATGTAGATAAATTCCCTGGCAACTTTTAATGAAGGTTAAGTAGGTTCTTGATAGCTTAATATAAGAAAGTATTGTAATATTTGCTAATTGGGAAGTGTACGTCTGCTTGTATTTGAGTTGTGTAATACATCAAACTCTGCCAAATGTCACTGGCAAGAACAGTGGTTTTAAAATGGATCAGTTTATACTGAATCAACATTTAAGGTGTCCAGCCATGTGAACCAGCATGTGTTAGTAATTAAATAGTTTCTTGTCTAATCCCATATTCTTTTTTTTATATTCTCTACACAGCAGTTCTCAATAGGGCAAGTTACTTTCAAATATGTCAGTGTTTTTATAAATATATTTCTGAAACTAGCTTTAATAAAATAAATGATGGTTTTGCAAAAGTCTGCAGTACCCTTACTTCTCTAACCTGAAAATTGTTTTCATCATTCACTATCTAACATAGAGAAACAATGTCTTGAACAGCTGATATTCAACTGGTTCAAGTATAGTAGTAAAAATGGTATTACAGTATCTGGCTACAACAGTGTCACTCTTCCCCCTTAAGGAAGAGCAAGTGCTGATCACTGGGAACTTAAAAAATCTAAGACAGAGCAGCAAACTGTCAGACAGTGGATTCAAGGCAGACAGTGGCTCAACTACTGGCTGCACAGAGTAGCTAGACTGCTGTGCAAAAGCCGGGGCCACAGGGAACCCCTTGGTGTATCTGGGAGAAGATGATACGGTTTTTGTTTGTTCGTTTTTTATTTAAAGACTTTTATTAGTATGGTCTGGCTGAGGACCTAACGAGGCAGGGAGCAAAAGCTGGCCTGAAGAAGCCTGGTGTGCACTGACGTCAAATCAACAATTAAAATGATGAAGACAAGAAGTCACTGCACTGGTATAGTTATGAGTCCTTTGTCTGAAATCGGGTGTTTTTCAGAACCATTAATACTTGTCATGGTGTACTGCAAAGTTTAAAATCTGAATTAAAAAAGCTCAAGAGTTCATTATTCTTCAAAATAGAATATTTGTAAGATACAAGAATGTTCTCAAGCAAGTATATGGATGAAGCTAAGAAAATTCTAATATGTGAAAGTACGCCTGTGATAAGTTCATCAAGAAAAAACAATTTAAAGGCAGCAAAAATTCACATACTATGCAGCAATACAAATTTGAAGAGGTGTTCACTTAATTTCTGTATTGCAATTAAGATAAATCTGTGGGGGAGGAGGGATGTGCTTGCTATGAGCCTTTGCTGCTGGAAAGTAAAGGATGTTGGAAATGCTTATAGGCTTCCAAGCTTAGTTCTGAAATGTAATAGAGTTTTAACAAGTTTCAATTAGCTTCATCTTTACAATATATTTTAAGTTTTCAGGAAACTAGCAGTATTCTATGCTGTTATCTTAAATCCTTATTGTAATTTATAGCACTTCAGCAATTACCATCCTATAGCAGTTAATGCAAAATATTTCTCATCAAGGAAATAATTTAAAAGATGTTCGTCAACCTTCTATACAAAGTATAGGAATTGTATCTGTTTTGAAACTGATTTGCACTTCACTGGATTTTGTAATTTATCTTTTGGTCCCAGTCTACACCTGCAAGTTACTAGCTGCATTAATACCATCTAGGCTAAATTTCCAGGCTGCCTTTAAGTGTTAGTGGATTGTAACAAATCCTTGAGTAATGGGAAAAAATATTTTGGTCCCTAAAAAGAGGGCATCTTGGTCAGGACAGTTTTATTCAGTTCATTCTAAGTTTTACTTTTGTTTCCATGAAGCATGTAACAGGTATAATAACCAAAATTATTGGTGCCTTTTGGTTATAAATGGATTTACAATTAGTTAACTATATGTAGGTGCATGAATTTTCTGCCAGAGCACTAACAAACATAGTACATATATAAACATACTCAGCTCATTCTGAAGTGTTCTGGTATCCCATGTGTGATTAATATCAGAATTTGAGAGGCTTAATGAATGGAATCTTTAGGGATCTAGCAATTGCTGAGTTGTTGAAAGGTCCCAAAAAGTCTGATAAGAGCTTTTCCTCAGTACCACTCATGCTTCATGGGACTTTGGGTTGGATACAGAGCACAGCCTTTTGGTTTCCTTGCAGATGAGTTTGTAGACTTCTAGGATAAGGGGCTAATTAGGATATTCACTTGGTCCAGCTTGTTTTTTTTACCTATATAATCTTTAACCAAGAGTCTTCTATTATCTTCTATTCACGCAAAAGGGAAAAGAAAATAAGTGGAGGCCAAAACACAAGGAAAAGCTTGAACTAGATTTCATAGATATTATGGCTGGAAGGGACCTTGGAAGATCATCGAGTCCAGCCGCCTGTCCCAGGGGCAGGAAGTCAGCTGGGGTCACAGGATCCCAGGAAGATAAATGTCCAATTGATTCTTAAAAGGAATCCAGAATAGGTGCTTGCACCACCTCTGGTGGCAGTCTGTTCCAGGTTTTGGGGCCTCAGACTGTAAAGAAGTTCTTCCTTATGGCCAGCCTGAAACAGTCTTGGAGAAGCTTGTGACTGTTTGACCTTGTCATCCCATGGGGCGCTCTGGTGAACAGGCATTCCCCCAGATCCTGATGCACACCCCTTGTATACTTATAGGCAGCCACCAGGTCCCCCAAGCCTGCACTTTTCCAGGCTGAAGAGTCCTGTAGCTCTCAGCCTCTCATCATAAGACCTGTTTTCCTGCCCTCTGCTCATGCATGTGGCTCTCCTCTGGACTCTCAAGCTTCTCCACATCCTTTTTGAATTCCATCACCCAAATGGAAACATTAGAGACAATGCCCATCCATCACTACTTTGTAAGAAGCTGTGTTTACTGGATGATAACCTTGAAGTGAATGTTAATGAGAATCGTAAATTGTTTTCAGCTCGTTTTTGTATCTTTTTTTGTCTGAAAACTTGGCATGTGTGTACATGATTGCACCCACATAATATTCGTACTAACATGTACATCCAAACGTGTAAATGCATACAGACACAGACACAAACTATTAATACTGTTTCTATATCAGCCCTTCTAGTCTGCATAGCCATTTCTTCCAATTTTTCTCCTACTCCTCCATAACTAATATAAAGCAACATGTTCTGTGACAGAGAGCTCAAGTCCTGTGAGGCACTAAGCATGACAGTGAGAGCAGGTCTCTGTCAAACTGAATTCCATTTTGCTTTGTGAACGTCATTTTTATTGCAACTTTCATTGTGACCCCTACTTTGGACAATAAACTCAATTTTGGATGAATATATTCCACTTGTGGTGAAAAGTAACCTGGCCAATATACTGTAGACACTTTGCAGCTCACATTGAACTGTGGGATTCACTGGAGAGAGCTAACAGTGAGAGAAAGCAGTCAAATACTATCAGAATTGAATGGCTCTCCTCTCCTCTCCTGGGAAAAAAAGAAAAGGATACTTTCAGTAAAGTCAGTGACTGAGCTACCTTGCAGAGAGACAGGGATGGGGAGCAAAGGGATGAAGGACATGGATGGACTTAGAAATCCCACCAGATGGAGAAATAGTTCCCTGTCCAGGCATCTGGCTATCTTTCCCTTGACAGGAACTTCAGCCTGTAAAAATCAATTCTGTCCCATAGTGGCAGTTTTCTTGCAGGAGAGAACTGGAAAGTTATCTGACAAGATACTAGTTTTCATAATTATACACGATAGTATCAAACTACAAACTCAGTGGAAACTTAGAAAAGGGTTTTGATTTTTTTTTTAATTGTGTATAAAAAGTGACTCAGTTTCTGTTTAACAAAGCAGCAACTATCTTCACATGGTAGCAGAATAATTTGTCCAAAAATATAGTAAAAGACTGACCTTGTCTCTATCTGTAGCCTGACACTTACTGGTACAAGTAAGTCCTGGAGCTAATCTCTACTTAAACAGCATTATAAATTTAAAGTTACATGAGTATGAAACTTGCATGTCATGTGTAAGATTCATTTAAACCATAGTGTTCACTACAATGGAATACATCCCAATATGTTGATCTGTTATGGCTGTAAACTGTATCAGTGAAAACTGCAAAGCTGAATAAGTCCTGCATACTGAAACAGACATACTTTGTTTAAAAAAACTAAGACAGATGTATCCTCTGACACTACATCATAAATATTTCACCTTAAACAAAGAAGAGTTTCTTTTGAGTACTGCCTGAAATCATCTGGTGTAAAAGACTGCTTATGTCCCTTGAAAAGTTTCTCCTTTGTCATTGGTGGAGGTTTTAATGGATAATACAGAAAGGGAAGGTAATGCACTACAGTTAAGCCTGCCACTTTAGAAGTATAACATTTTCTTTTTACCTTTCATTTACTTCCTTAATGTATAACTCAGCCTTTATTACCTATCTCAGGAACAAATTTATCAAAATTACTTGAATAACAAAGTTGAACAGGGAGTAGTACGGTATAGGCAATGGATATATTATTTTCTAATATATTTGATACAGCAACACTGTCAGGCATCTTACTTCGAGGATTTTTTAAAATTTGAATTACTGCTATAAAAATAAATATATTACTGGGAGAGTGTAATAGCTTTTACTTAAGTTAATGGGTAGACAGCTGTTCCTGTAGTCCCACTGTTGTAATAACTGGACCCAAAGGGCATGCCCAGATGGGTGTGATCCTGCAGTATATGGTGCCACAAACATGTTTGCAGTGCCACATATTGCACAGTCCGGTGTTTGCTGTGCTACAAGCATGCACTGCCTGAATGTGTGCTGCACTGGATTTTTTCCTACAGGTTTTTTTCACTCCTGGATATCCAGGGGTCAAAAAAACCCCCACAAAAGTGGTAGAGCACACACTTAGGCAGCACATGCTGCTGAAAAGCAGAGCTGGGCTGCTCAGAGCTGCACTCCACTGCCAGCCAGGCTCCGTGTGACAGAACTGCTGCAGCTGCAGCCCTGAGAAGCCCTCAGGTAAGGCTGCTGGGGCCATCCTCCCCTACTCCACCAAGGGCAACTTGCTGTGCATTAAAGTGCACGTGGCACAGACATTTCCTGGGACAAGTTGCTGCAGCACAAGGTGCGCCGCTGCTAGTTGTCTCCAGGGAACCAAATGTGGATGTGCCCAGAGTCCTGAGGCAATAATTCTTCAACAACAGTTTGGCAGAGTAGCTGGTAGCCTTTGAGAATACAAGCATTTGTATCCACTAACTTGGCCTGCTGGTGGAAAACTGAAAGTGTAGCTACACTCCTGTAGTCTTTGGCAGTTACTTTGCTTTTTTTTTCTTTTAAATATTACACAAAATAAGACTCTTCATAAAGAAAGATGTTTTGTAAGTTCTTCTGTAAACAACTTTGACATTGCTGAGATTCAGCACTGATTCATGAAGTTCTGGACATGTTCACTGGAGATAGAAGAATCCTTCAAAGCACATCAAAGTCCCTGTCTGCTTCTTGTAATAGATCCACCTCGGCTATGAGTTCTCACAGAACCTTGTAGCTGCAAACCTAATAAAGATTAAGTAGAACTTTAACCACAGCTATTCCAGTTCCAGGTAGAATCAAAATAATGCACACATCTGCTTATCTTAATGTTAATGTACTAATTTAAAAAACTAAAGTTTGTTACCAGCAAGTTTTAGTTGTAATTTGAAAACACAAGAGGTTTTTATATGCAACATTGTAGTGCACTACATCCTTTGAAAAACTTTCTGGCTGTGAAATAAAAGTATGAACATTCTCTGTCGACACTGTTTTGTTGTTGTTTCTTAGGACCTAAAGATGAAAGTTATGCTGTAATAAACCTTAAAGATAAAGGGGAAAAAGATTATAGGTAGGGCCATACCTAACTTGCAGCAAGAAGAAACAATTTTTGTGATCTGCCTGCAGTACACAGGGCCAATTCTGTGGGCATTTCATGTCTGCCCTGCTGTTTAATACTGATTGGTGGAGAGGTCCCCACAGGGAGGAGGGATGGCTGCCATTTTGACTGCTGGCTGCCCTTCATGCAGCCCTGCTCTTGGCACTGATTGGCAGAGGTATGAGGTGGCCGCCACAGTCTTGGTCACTGCTCTTCGTATCACCCCACCAACTGGCACCTTCCCCTCCCGTAATGAGGACTGTTGGCTCCCACACCCAGCATTATTTTTTTTCCCCAGTTGATTTCCACACTTGTGGCCAATGTCATTTTTTTGAAGAGACTGCTGTGTTTCGCAGTTTCTGCAAAAATCACAAAGCCACAATTCAAGTAGGTCTGTAATTAAAGGTCTTGGACATCCTCAGAATTAGTCTTTGGTGGGGAGACTGTTAGTGTAAAGCAGGGGTGGGCAAAATACTACCAGCAGGCTTCATCTAGCCTGCCAGGCCATTCTATCCATCCCATGAGGCCCCTAAAAAAATTTAGAAAATGTATATTTATCTGCTCCTGGCTGCCTGTCAAAGATGACAGGAGCCAGGGCAGTAGGACCCAAGGGAAGCCAGCAGGACTCAGTAGGAAAGCCAGCCTGACCCTGCCTTACCCCCCAACCCCACACCAGAAGTCTTTGCCTACTGCAGCTTGCACTGCTTTCCTGCCCACTGCCGGTCACTCCAGCACTATGTGGCCCCTGGCTGCATCATCAGACCACCAGAGCATGGGACCCGCACTGGCACCCCTGAGCCAGGAGTGCCAGGGTGTGTGTGATTGTGTATGTCCATCTGTGCAATGAAGGAGGGGGCGAGAGAGAGCAATGAGGGAGGGAGAAACTGCGTGCATGTATGTGCAATGAGGAAGGGGGAGAGAGAGAGAGAGGAGTGAGTCCCACATGCACACTCCACCATACACGTTCCCCCCCCCTCGCAAAGCCATACACACAGCCCTCCGCACTCACACCCCCTCTCAGACCCCAGCAATCTTCCCCCCACAAACCCCATATATACCCACACCCCACAAATCCACACCCACCCACCCACATGCTCCCACCCCCACCCCCCACAGGCATACCCAGAACCCACCACAAACCTATACCTACCCCCCATGCCTCCCACAATATACAAAAGTAAGACTTTATTTTAAGCTTTGTGCAGTCCCCTCTATGTACATTGCACAAACGCATGTAAACCAGGCCAAAAATATCTTTTTAAATTGAATGAATGTTGTAGATGTTTGCTTTTTAAACTATAAGTTGGTATTTTTCTGGTTCTGAGATGGCAAAACCCCTGTCTGAAAAAAGTATTTCCAGGGGCAAGGGGAGGGACTTCTGGTGACAAAGGTCAAGAGTTAGGGGACTGGACTTCCAGTCACAAGATGGTGACAAGGGGGTGGGGCACCTGTCAAGGGGTGGACAGGACTACTCATGCAGTCCTCAACAGCTTGCCAAAATTTGGTAAGTGGCCCTCAGCCCGAAATAATTATCTGCCCCAGTGTAAAGTAAGCATATGAGAATAGCTTGGTTTTAAAACCAAGCTATTCATCAGCATTTCCAAAATGATAGGGCAGCTTAGGACAAAGAATGACTTTGTAGTTGAAAAGGGGATTGATTAAATACAATTAAGATCTTTCAGTTTCCTCCCCACACACAAAAAAATTGCCTCTCAAATGATCCTTGTGGCTTCACTAAAAATGAACTGATGCTATGCATATACCTGGGCCTGCTGATCCTCTGGTGGTCCGGAGTTGATTAGTACAATCAATATTAGTGCAAGAATGTTGGTATTGCAGATCTGGCTGCAGGATAAAATATATTTGTTATTATTAATTATATATTATTCATTTGCATAACAGGTTTTTAACAGATCACTTAGTCACAAACACACCAAAAATTCAATTAAAAACAATGCTTTTTTTCCTGGTGCTGGAGAACACTAGGTTCACAACTTATGCTGAAGTGGTCAAGGAGGAAAAAGGATTTATACTTTGGAATAAATCAGCATCTTTAAATGGGAGAGAAGACACTGCCTATTCCTAGTCTACCCCTACCTACATTAGTTAGAAGCCTCACAAGCCATTATCATCAGTCTTAGAATTTCTGAAGGTAGAGACATTTCAAAACAAACTTAGGAAGGTGTTTTCACAGCTAGTCATTCATCAAAGCTCAAGCCACAACTGGATGGCCCAAGAAATCTAAATCTAAAACAGTGTAAACCACTTTTTCTCCTCCAACATAAGGGTTACGAAAAGTGCCTGATTGACAGCTCTGGAGATAGAAATGTTATGTATAGGTCAAAGTGTACCTATATACAAATTCTGAACGAACACAAGCAGGGACAGTACCACTTTCTCTGTAAATGTGTACCACAAACCTGCTGTGAAAGAAATATTTCTAGGAGGAAGGTACAGTTTCTCTAGCTGAATACACTTGCAACTGGAAGCCAGCATGGGAACTTATGGTAAGGACACCTAACCTGTAAGAAACTCAGCTGAGTCCAGATTCTCATTTCACAGGAGCCCATTTTTTTTCTACCAAGCTGGGAAGATCTGAATTGATAACACACCCTTTTGCTGTCACCATTCACTTGGGCCATCCAATTCTCCTTTAACTGTTTATCAGTGCTAACTGTCAAAGCAAAAATCTACCAAACAATCTTTCTGGATATGGACACCATTTGGTTACATTTGCCATTTTACCCAAAATGCATGTGTTGTGTTGGGCCCTGAGAAATTATCAGGTAAGAAAAGTCTCTCTTGTGGCTGCTGATGGTTAACTTCATTTGCTACTGCACTATGAGCGCGACTGGAAGTCCCTCGGGATTTCTGCAAAGTAAAAGAAAATTAATAGTCAGATTAGTTATTACAGCTGGATAGTGAAAAGGAAAATAAGAGTCTAATATAAAGGAAACGGAGCCTAATCATCTGTGAGCTATTTAGCAGAAAATAGAAAATAGTTGTACTGTCACTGGATCCTAAAGGACTCAACTCTGACCTAGTGCAGGTCAAAATTCATAGAGTTTATTTTTACTATTGCAGTATTTCATTATCTTGATTATAATAAGAATTATGCTGAATGTTTTTAGAAAACTTCAACAAGATAAATCTGGCAAACTATAACAATATAAATCAGAAACAAAATCCAAGAAAGGATTCTTGGGCTTGCCAAGTAAGACAAAAATCAACATTTTGTGCTACCTTGTATCCAAAGAATAAAATAAAACATTTTCATCTGACATGCAAATTGAGACATTACCATTTGTTTTTGGGATCCCATGCTGCTCAGGTGCTCCACCACATCAGTAGTACTAATAGGTGGCAGGACATTATTTCGGCTCAGTGGCACAGAGGAGGGCGATGACAACTTGTCATATGCAGTAGGACTAGAACCGACCAGTGGAAACAAAAAATATATATTAACGCCAGAGATTATAAAACTGATATAAGATTAAGCAAATTAAATTATAAAATTTATGATAATATATGCTGAATTGTAATGTGAGATGCCAGGCTATACTGGGTACAGGAGACATAGGCATAAAGGAGGAGATCGACAGTGGACTAAACTGGAAAAAAATATTTTTATAAAACTTAGCTAGTAGTCCATGTTGCCTTGTTAGGGGTCTTAACTTTGTTTTTTGTGCATGTTGTAAATGTGGCCATCTAGAACCCTCCAGAGACTGTAGGACAGTATGATCTGGTCAATACATCACCAGTATATCAATAACCAAAGTCTCAAGTTTCCACAATCCTAAACAAGGTCATGAGAAAAATAATAGTAGCCCAGCTCCAACAGCCCTAATTGGATATTAGGAAAAACTCTCACTAGGAGGGTGGTGAAGCACTGGAACAGGTTACCTAAAGAGGTGGAAGAATCTCCATCCTTGGTGGTTTTTAAGGCCTGGCTTGACAAAGACCTGGCTGGAATGATCTAGTTTGTGCAGGTGGTTGGACTCATTAGATGACCTCCTGAGGTCCCTTCCAACCCTAATTTTCTATGTTTGTATGATAATTACCTCCCAATTGTACTTTAGAATCTTCTCAGACAGGCTTCAGACCTAGATATGATACTGAGATATTGGGAAATGATATCATACCTTGAAAAGTGGCAAAACATTCATTGTGCTGTATTTATTTCTTTCTTTCAATGCAGATGACTGCAAAAATATTGCTATTCCCCACATGCAGGAATCAAGAGTCAAGTATGAGGCTGTCATAGAACTGCGAAGAACAACTGTTCATACTCACCAAAATCCCCCCACACCCCTTTCTACAGAATCCCTTCAATATTCAATCTGCAGAATCACTTCAATATTTATGTTCAATTACAAAAACAGAACATGACATGGAATAAGCTAGGCTCCAATCCCAGTAATATACTGGTGACGTACAGGTATGCATATTGTTTGCACCTTAAACAGAAGATGTCATCTAGCTACTTCAGTGTCTAGAAGAAGTAAGTAGGCTAGATGGATGAAAAGCTATTCAGATTCATTGCAAAGAAATAAATATATTGGCTATATATTGTATATAACCCACTGTCCATCAAAATAGTTGATATTTCTGTCCACTGATTGTCTGTGAAATATGCAATTTGCCAACCACTGTGTCCAAATAACCAAACTAGAGCAGGAGCCAGAAGCATCTTATAGATCTGTCTATGTTACCTCAAGGATGAACTGCTACTTTATGCTCTCTGGCTGGGGCTAGAAATGGAAGATTCATAGAAGCTGCAACTGGTTCAGAATGCAGCAGCTCATCTAACCAGAGGTAGATAAAAATACATTGCAAATACATACTGCTGAACTCCCTCCCTCTTTCATACCTAGAATCCTGGCATTCTTGGTAAAATTTACCCTGCTACCAAACGTTCTGCCCAGAGCACATCAGGATGCCATTATGTCTTCCCTCTTTTAGTTATATGTAAAACTGGCCTGTTTACACTGACCATTTCTGAATAGCAGCTCTGAAACTTTGCCCAGCAAGTCCCAGAAGGGGTGACAAACACCCAACTAATGATGCCAAACTAATGAAAAGTGTCTTGAGAGGGCCAAATTGGAGCTTAATGTTCCTTTTTGGGGGGACCTACATATTACACCCTTTATTACAAAATATATTTTTTAAAAAAACCTTACAGAGATGCTACTAAAATGTGTATTTTAGCAAAAGATTTTATTCTTCAGAGCTCAACTTCTCTTCCTGATTGAAATTATTATTTGTGATGTCATAATTTCAGTTTTAGAACTTCACAGAAAGAACTGAAGAGTAGAATTAAAATGTTCTTTAGCTTGAGTTCAGTATTTCTCTAAAACATTTGTTGGGATCAGTAACACCTTCAACAAGACTGGGTGTAGCATTTCCTGCCCTCTTTTCAGTATAAATTATGATTAATTAACAACTATTGCAATGAAGATACCCAAATCTAAGTTTTGACAAGAAAGCAAAAAGGGAAATACTTTAAACTATTCTGTTGTAACACACAGGGTATCCCAAGAATCATGTACGCAAACTAGTCATCAGTAATACCGAGATATACTGATTGAGACTGCTGATACTTGTTTCATTAGAAAGCAAGAGGAATAACTTACAATGTACACTACTATAAATGTTTAAAAATGTTCATCCCTGAAATACAGACACTTGTTATAGCAGCAAACAACTAAGCAAAACAAAAAAAATATATCTTTTTGAGACACACTATACATTTACTTGTAATGTATAAGTCTACCTGCACTTTGTTAATAATTTGAGATCTTAAACAAAAATTCCATTAATTGTTCAGCTGCACTGCTGGTTCTTGCTAGTCTTGCAAATGTGGCATCTTAATTAGGTCCAAAGTTTCACTGGCCAGCTGCATTATTCCAGAATGCATTCTTCTTCAACACAGAATCCAGCCCCCCAAAACCCACACATTCAAAATCTGGTAAAAAGGCATAAAATATAGATACAACATTTGGCCTTAAAAATCTGCAGCTTCTTATCTGAAAGGTGTCTAAAAATCTCCCTATGGAAGAAATCTGTGATGACGTAAAAGGTTCAGAAAGTTTTTTCAACTAGAATATACTGATCAAAAATAGAATTATAAGAACAAGTTATAAGAATTCTACTTTAAAAATGCTGCACTACAATTTATAGCTACCTTCTACATGAGCAGGCCATGCTTGTGAGATAAGTGTTTGAGACATTATTACATACATATGGCTATGGGATGGTCAAGAGGGGAGGACATTCTGGAATGATGTAGTAAAAGAATGTGCAAGTATAACCAACACATTAAAAAGCCTCTCCTAGGAGCCCACTGCATGCATTTAGTACATATGCCAAGAATAAAAGGAGTATTTTAAGAAATATAAAATTCAGGACAGTGAAGAGAACTATAATCAAAAACTGAATACAGAAAGATAATTTACAATGGGAACAACATTTGAAAACAAGAATTTACTGAAGACAGACTGGATCAATTTATGAATAAATAAAACTATTCTTAAAGGTGCTGCAAAGTTAAAAGAAAAGGTCACGTCGCTGTCAGAAAGACATACAAAACACTGCCAGTAGGCTGGCTCTGGGTGTTGTTCAACACAAAATACTTTGATTCACCTTTACAAACTGAAGATTTTTAGTGTCTGTGAACTTCAGTGACTCTTCCAAGTTTACTAGTAATGCTCTCAGAATATATTGTTTTGGTGCATCACAGGACTCAAAAACATCAGAGATCAATTAGAGATTTTTGGTATCCATGGCTTCTCAGAACAAGGTATTTGTATATCCAGCACTTGATACTTACACTCCAGGAAAGGGTATAATCTAGCTGCACTTCTAAATGCTGGCCGGAAAAGTATAAAAGCCTCATTTGGATGTAGCCAGATTGTAGGAAAACATTACAATTCTGGACATAATCCAAAGCTTACAGGGGTCAAGAAGAGCCTTTCCATTTGCTTCACTCACATTTAGAGCAGGATCTCTAAGATCAGCATGTTCTCTACAATTTAGTCTGGGTCAGCTGTAGGAAGAGATACTTAAGTAAAAGAAGGAGACCAGACATTATTTTAAGTCTGTCTTTAAAATAAGCTCTGAAGAAGGATCCCTGAACATCAAACACAACATGGTGGTCATCAGCATCAATACTGATGGGGCATGGTATCGACACAATATCCACAGGACCTGGCTGTCACTGGGGGAGTTCCTTGTGAACATGTACAATCTGAGACAGAAACTAATGAAATGAAGTCTGCTCTGCAGCCGTTAGACAGCATGGAGAGATGCAGTTACCCTTAAACAGAACTGCAAAATTGCTTACAACAGTGGTTCTTAACCTTTTTAGATTCAAGACATCCCTTGACAAGCTTGAGGCTCTCAGAAAACGCCAGCATTCACTTTTCACTTGTTTTTTGACTATGAAAAAATAGCACAGCAATTCTTCTGTTGCAAAGAACTTGGACCACAATAGATCAAAATGGTTTTAACAACATGGATTTCTATTGAAATCTCAAGGTTTATCTTGGGTGAATTGTATTTGCATACCCAACACTGCTAACGATGTGCAGCACCTCACAGCAGCCTAGAAAGGATCTCAAGACACCTCAGCATGCTGCTTCAGCAACACTAGCTCAAGCAGTTTATAAAAGCATGGGTTGTTGCACAGTAAAAATATTTGGTCAATTTTAACAAAATTAGTAATTTCAGCTCTCTCAGGGGACTATGCTTGAATTAGAAATAAGTCATCTGCTTTCTCTCCATTCACCCTTTTTTGTTCCATTTTTACACAGACTTGGTTTAAAAAACCTGATAATTTGAAGACAAGAAACTGTTTTTTAAACGTACAGTCGTGTTCCTTTGATGACATTGTCTAAGGATCTTGGTGTTCCAGAGCGAGAATGGTTAGTGCTGATGGGATGCAGAGTGCGTGGTAGTGGGTTTCGCCTTCTAGTGGAATGAGCAGAATATGATAGAGATGATGTACTGAGCTCTAGAGGGTGATTTGGTTGACTTCTGGCTGAGAGAAGGGAACTGGAGCCTGGCCTCAGAAGTGGTTTGTCATCCCGATCTCTAACAGAATCATAGAACCAAAATTAAACATATATAAATGTGGTCATTATGACACACTACATCACATATAACAATAACATAATATATCAATGCAGCTGGTAAACCTTTTGTACCATTGAATAATAGGCTGCTGCTTATGCTAAAGGGATAGGGTAAGAAAGAAATTGGACTTTATTCTTAATAATCCTGAAATGTTCAGACTGAAGATACTAGAAATATAAGCATTATTGTTATTATTCACAGGCTACATACTGAAACAACACAGACAGCGGTAGTTTCTCACCCTCCTGGCCTGTGTTAGTTTAGACTTAAAAGATCCGTCTCCAGGGATGAAAGACAATTTAGTTTCCACATTCAGGCTCATTCATACCTTGATCTCTCTGATGAATGACAGTGAGGATGCCAGTTAGTGTCAGCTGTGATGTAGACACCAGCTCTCAAAGTGACAAACCAATTGTAATAATAAACAAAAAGTTCTTAACAGCTTGGGCTTAGGTAGCTAAGGTAGGTAGGTTGTTGGAGAGAGAGACACCACTAATTGTTTCCTCTGTAGACCAAGTTAAAACCAAGTTTAGGTCAGAAATGGATGTTTGGTGCTCTCATTTCATCTTCTGCACATCACAGATCTACCACATAATTTGCAATGTTTGGCAAGACAGGCCATTCTTAGAGAGAGATACAAGAAATGAAAGACGCTTGCTAGTAGTACAGTGGTAGAACTGCAAGAAGAGAAGAAAATGCTATAGCATAGTCCCTCCCCACAAAGTTCTCTTGCTAGCCAAACTCTTTTTATACGAACATACAATCACAACATTAAAAATACCATCAATACTTCATCTTTTTTTCTTCTCCTAAGAAATTATAGTAATTTAAACAGACCTGGGTACTGATTGAGCAATGTACTTAAGCAAGTGCCTAAGTTCAGCACATGATCAACTTCAATGAATTTTCACATCACCTTACACACTTATGCACATGCTTAAACAGCTTTCCGAATCAGCATTCAAAACTGCAGAAGACCTCCACTATTTTTCTTCTTTAGCGTTCAAGACCTTTGGTTTTCTACATTTCTACAAAGACGAAAAGCTACTAGTCTTACAATATTTTGTCCATTAAAGGCAGATTCCTTTGCTGTAAGTGGATCCCATGTATCATCATCAAACCATTTAGATTGCGCTGAGAGCTACCACTTGATCCTTGAAAGAAATTTGTCTGAAAGTCAAAATAGAAAGCTAAAATTTACTTTTTGACATGATAAAGAAGCATACATTTTTGCCTTTGGAAAACAGAAGTCAAGTCCTTTCAAAAGAAGTTTTATATTATTATACGTGTATATCATAGTGTATTATTTTTAGGAATACTTTAAGTTTCACCTTGACAATACTTTGTATAAATTTTTATGCAAAGTATCTACTGCTGTGCTACATGCTGTATGTAAAGCTTCGCAACTGAGGCTTCCATTTGTGTAAAACAATCTTGTGACAGGGTGCATAAACAACTAAGTGACTGCTGTAAGGGAATCATCATCATGATCCCACTTTACATTATATATGTGCTCAGACATATTGTAAAGATAAAAACTGGAAAGTTCTCGGAGGCTGATTTAGAAAAGTTTCAAATTCCACCCATAATACAAATACCAACAGCATGAACAACACAGCTTTAACTTCTCCAGAATACATACTTGAGGTGTTTTTCTCCTCTTGTTGGTTTGGTGGCCACATCTGGCTTGTGTACACTACACGTACATACAGTAAGGTAAACATGAGGAAGAGGTAAAGGATTATACAGGAAAAGTGGGGAGAAAGAAATAAAAAGGTAAGAGTTGAGTTAAAAATGGGTTAAATGAAAGTAATACTTTGGTCTCAGCATTTTAAGGTCATCTAATCCTATAGTACAGCATGCAGGCCCAAAAGCTGTGCTAGGAAAAAAAAAAAATGTATTTCAAAAGTAAAGTTACTTAGAATTTAATAGTATAGGTTCTGATCTCCAGCTAATCCCTGGAAATAGCTGGGGAATCATCTCTAGGAAGCCTTTCATCCACACTAATCAGGATCTCACAATTTAGCTCAAGGAATATGAACCATTACTGTCCTAAAAATCACTGTTTTAGTCCACTATAAATAACATGACAGAACAACAAAACTTAAACAGAAAAATAGGAATAGAAAAAAATGGACTGACAAATAACAAATCTAAAGTTTTAGTAATGATCATACAAAGGCAGCACCTAATTTTAAAAAGAAATCAAGGCAAAAATTCTCCTCTGGAAACATTAATCCTGCCTGCTGAGGCAGTGACATCTCATCTCAATCTGAAGCCAACTAATAGACCAGTAGAGCTTACCAGATTTGAGGTGATGGCAGGTATTTTAGCTTGCGTCACTCGAGGTAATACCAATGGCATAGGTTCAAACTGCCTAAAAGAGCTCTCAGAATCTGTTTTTATCGTTTCAATGGTTATAACATTTCTTTCATCATCTGGGACAAATAACAAGAGAAGAGAATCCAAATCACTACAGACTGTAAGCACTGATACTTTTATGGAGTTTAAATCCACTTTGAATCAACTTCACTGTACAAATATTGTATTTGGGCATATATCAGATTCTAGAAAGATAATACTTATTAGTTAAGTAATTCACACAGTATTCCTTTTTTTTTTAAAAGCTCCACAGAGTTATATCTTTTTCAATTTTAAGTTCAAAACTGACCCTTACCAGTGACTGATCCTTCCCAGTGCCTGCAGATTAACTCTTTCATATAGCCCAGGACTTCACTCCATACATCATCAAACACATATGTGAGCACAGCATCTTTCATGCAGTGATATGGAGAGACAGGAGGAAAACCTAATTTCTGTCTATCAAATGGGAGTCCCATTTTCCTTTCATGCAATTCTTCCTCCCTGTAAAGAGAATGAGAAAGATTTATACCTGGACTTAGACTAATTGCTTTCTCTGTTCCCCACTTTTTGTTGCAATTATTTACTGCGTTTAATCACTGGTTATGATGTTAGTTATAAACGCATGTCTCTGACTATTTCCTCTGAAGTAAAAATGTCGTATTTCTCATACAATATTAGTTTGTTGAGAGCTGACAGTGCACTTAACAAATATTAGCTATCCCACTGAATCCAATCTCGTGGGCAGCAAACTATGCTGGATATGGCAATGGAATGGTAGTCTACTCCAGAGATTGTCACTAACCTATTTTACAAATCATTTTACCTCTCCATGTGCTGTCTCAATTTAGGAGTATAATGACAGTTACTCTCTTTTACAAAATTATTTGAGATTCACAAATGAGGAATTCAATGTAAGAAACAAATATTTTTATATTTATAAACTAGGTACTTCTGGTGAGTTAGTAATCTTTATTTACCTCACAACTAGGCAACCATCTAACAGCGCACATCACAGCAAATGACCCATGTATAGAGACAGAGAGGATACTAGCTACAACTTTGTATTACAACTTCCAGCCTATTGATCTAACAGCCATTAAAAACTTAGGAAAAAAAAAATTCATTTCAAATAATTAGAAATAAACAATTGCTAGTTCATCAGTAGCTAGAGCCCCCATCTATGGCATCTTCTACAGGACTAGTCTATTGAACTCTGGAGCATGGGAGACATTTACTCCGTGCAAGAGCATGATATATCTGTCAAGAGAGATTTCAAACGACATGACAGAATAAAAAGCAGAGACTGGAGCTATTTTTACAGCATCAGTATCTGCTAGTTGATTTAGTACTTAATATCAGAAAGCTACAAACTCTGAAAACAAAAAAAGGCCAGCACTAAAGGAAATATATTTTTAAAAGGGATTAATAGCGCCTCAGAAATTCTTTGCTGGTTTATTGCTTGCTGCCAACATGTTTCCTACTTCTCTCCATCCTTTATAAAGTATGGAGCCCAGAATTGGATGCAGTACTCCAGATGTGGCTTCCCAAGGCCGAGTAAAGCGGGAAGATGTTATTTGCTTTGCCAGCTGTGGCACTGCATTGGTGGCTCATATTCATCTTGTGATCAGTCATGACCCCTAAGTCTCTTTTGGAAACTGATACATGCCATGTATCAGTTTGAAACTCACTATCTGTACATGTGGCTCTTTTATTTTTTCAAATCAGTTCAAAACTAACTGACAATCAGAAGTTCATGCTTATTTATTAAGAAGAAAGATATGTGCTTGCACTAGGCAAATCACACAAAGTGCCAGCTCTTAGAGAAACCTTTTATGTCTTCCTTTTGCTGGAAGCCAATGGAAATTATTATTATTTATTTTATAAATACCAATCACTCCTAATTGCTACTGAGGAAGTGGCACAATACCACATAACAGGTATCACAATAAAGGCACAATACCATATAAGTAATAGCAGTCTGGGCATCAAAATGCAGAAATGGAACCAAGCACACTGTTGCTTAACAAATAACAATAAACTTCAACTTGATAGGCAGAAAAGCACCCTGTCAATAAATTTACTGATTACAGACCATCATGTAACAGGAACAGCCTTTGGTTATTGTGGAATAAAACATAGAAGAAACAGCGTAAAGAATTATGAAAAGAAGATACAAATTTTTGAAGGAAAAACACAGCGTAGCAACAATACTAATTTGAGAGTTTGGTTAGATATACATTGTTTCCCAGCTCTTCTCCATCAGATGACTTAAAATTTCTCTACAGGTCTAAGATTCCTGAAACAAGTGTTTTATCACATGGATTATCTTTCAATGTCAAGAAAAAATACAATAGGTCTTATCACTAAGCAGCAGAAAATCCAGGCCACTCGTATTACTTGTATCTTTATATTTTAATACCTACGCGTCTTTGCAGTCAAATGCTAAATATTCTTCCATTATTCCTTCAGAGACAATCACTCCATCTTCACTTTCTTCACTTTCCATGGAACACAGGACAGGTGATTTTGAAAAGTCAATGCCTTTATGAATAGGAGTAACAGAAAGAGGTACCTTCTTGCCAAAAACACTAAACCTGAACACAGAAAATTTTTGTCAAAAATCAGAAAATAAAAGGAATGTGCTATTCTGTTCATAATAGCAGCACTCAGCTTTTCCTTCAAAGTGGATTAAGAAGCATGGAACCTTTTGCTTGGGATGCCATAGGACAAGTATTAAGAACAACAATTATCCTGTGTATTGTGGCTATTAACTTTTTAGATTTTTGTATTTTAATTCTTACTGAAAAGCTCAAAGAAGTTATAAAAACAAGTTTAAATAAACACTACACTAAAATAGTGCTTTGTATGTTTAAACCACCTTATATTACATTCTTATGAATATTTCTAATTGGCAACAAAAACAGCTGTTGTATATACAAATCCTCAATAAGCTAACACTGTGAAAGTCAGTAGGTTTATTTATTAGCCTAATGTACCACAACAATAGGCCTAGTTGAAAGGTCCTATACTTTCTTGAATGTAATATAATATTTCTTTTAACTACTTTCTTCAAATACTCAACCCAAAACAATGATGATGTTTGACTTCATATGCAGTTCATAAATTAAGAAATGAGTTGATCTTTGCAATCCTTGGATAGTAGCATAGTCTTCATATATTTGCACGTTGAAGGAGAATTAATGATACTTACTCAGTAAAATCTTTTTCTGGAGCTTGACTAATGTCTAAGGAACCTAAATTGCCAGAAAGTGAACTTGAATACCATCCATACCCTTCATCTGTAGGGATTGCTACCTGCTTTCCCAGTATCCTATGATATTAAAGAGAACATTAAAAAAAGTCAGAAAATGCTGTGAGTAATGGTTGAAGTTAGCATGATTTATAAACAGAAATTTTGACACTGAACATATTACTGAGAATCCATGTGGACACCAAAACTATAGAAAATAAGTTTGCTTGCTTTTTCTCATATTCATAGATCCCTTTGACAAACTTTTCTCATCTGAAAGATGTTCTACTTTACTGATAAAATGTACATGTAGTTTGCATTAAGAGAATTTTTGGTTTTATTGTCATCAAATATTAAATATTTCCAATATTAGCAAATCTGTCAAAATACAAGAGGTAAAAATGTAAGCAAAAGATGTAAATCTCCAAATAACCTTTGTAAACTAATGAGCTATTTATCTAGAGAGAGGAAATTTTAGTCTTTTTCAAGTAAAATATCAAAAAATAGACATCTACCACTAATTACCATGCCTTGCACTTTTTTCTAAGTGTGACGGCGCCGGGCCGTCCCTAGGGACCCGAGAGGGACCCCAGGGAGCGAAGGAAGAGGCAGCAGACTCACCGGGGACGGGAGAACTGGACGGTGA
>JAGPOW010002673.1:7537706-7601564 GCA_030014935.1 Caiman crocodilus
TGATATTGTGGAACATCAAAGTCGTGGCGGGCGAGAAGGAGGGGTAAAGGAACGTCTCGGGGACTACCCACGACCCAGGGACCTACAGTGGTCACACTAAGCAAACATTATTTTAAGGCCCAAGCCAGATGAATACAACAACAGTACTCCAAACAATATGAGCTCTATAGCACTGGATGGGCTATTTATTAATAACAGTGAAATTAGTTTGACAAGCAGACCACAGACTTTATCTTCCTACACTGTTACCATTACATACATTTGTAACAGTTCTAATGATGTTTAAAATAAAAACTTTTTTAACACTATAAATTTGGCTCTTTTATAGTTCTGTAACATTGCCAGCATTAATCCAGCAATAAAATACCGGAGATGAGGAAAGCTAGATGTCCACTGTTGGCACTCTTCCTGCAGATCCTCAACATGCACACTTGCTTTCTGTTCATATAAAAGTTCATCAATTTGTCTGAACATCTGCTGGACTTGTCGTGTGGCAGCTTTGTCGAATTCCTTGAGAAAAAATGTTATCCAGAAAAGGTTAACAAACAAGATTTGAGGTATTTTTTGTAAAGCAACTTAAACTGGAAAAAAAAAAAAAGCATTTGTTTAAACTTTAACAAAATTGACCTAAATAATAGGCTGACATATAAGATCATCTTTCCACTGGAGACAATGCGGACTGATGTAAGTGCTGATACAATAGTACATAAAAAATTTGGACCAGTACAGTCTCCATTGGCTGCTTTAACAACAAAGATTTTGAAATGTTTGTTTTAACTAAATAATAACAAAAGAAAACTGAACGGCCATTGAGACATGGCAATTCAGGAAAAACTATTAGAAACATGACACATATGATCCTTCTCATCTTTTGATGATACAGGAAAATATTAATCAGGACCACAATAGTAGCAAGCATTAAAAAAACTCAACAAATACAAAACCAAAAAACCTCTATGAGCAATACAAAAGGTTACCAAAACTTCATGAAACCAATAGATAATCAAGAGCCAGCAAGTGATAAACCTCCTTATGTTTTGAAAGCTTTAACCTAAAAATACTTAATCTATTATTCCTAGATATAATCTGAGCAAACAGTAAGGGAAAAGTCAGAGGGAGACTTAAGATAAAGAGCTTTTCTTCTCTCATGACTGATACTATAGCATTATGCAAGGCTCTCACCTTAACTTTGAAAGCTTGCAAAATGTACTAACAATGCTAATTTAACTCAACACAATGTTTCCATTATCTTTCCTGTATTTAATATGGAGGACTGTGTTCTACTCACATCATAGCCCCAGGAGAAGACTGAGCTGCCTTCAGTGGAGGTGCCTGCATAACTCTGGCTAGAAGACCCATGAGTTCCCATTGTCAGCTGATGTAGTAGCTGGGCAATCTGAATCCTTCAAGATTTCAGGCTCACTAAAATGCCGATTATGCAGGGAGGAGGGGAAAAAATTCTTATAGGTGGATAAATAAATCAGAGACATTCACAAGTACATTTTGTGTACAGAAAGGGATATGCATCACAGCTTAGCTCTCAAAAGCCCTTTCTGTGTGATAAATATTTAATTTGCAGGCATTTGGGCAGACACCACAGTGCACATATGCTCATCTAGCCCAGACCCTGACATAAAAGTAAAAAAGTACTTGGCTTGGCTTCAATGGTGCATAAAAGCTGCAGGATTGATCTCTTAAAATTCAAAGTCCAAATGTTATTTTACTACCCTTCTACGTTTGATTATGTAGATAAATACTAGTTCAGCTTTGTTACCTCTCAGAAATTACTCTCCCTAACTCTTTTTTATAACATAAAATATTCAGTCTACAACATTTACAAGTCAATGAGAAAACAGATTTATTATCCATATTGAATATTATTCCAAAATGGATGTGCTCCTATGCGTATCTACTAGGTTTTGAAAAATGTACCACATCATCCAGCTAAAATGAACCCACTAGTAAAGCAGAGTCAATGTCCTGGTAAGAAATAGTATGAAGTCATAAAGAAGCAGGGCTGGAAAGGACCTCAGGAGGTCATCAGGGGATCCAGTCCCTGGCTCAAGGCAGGACCATTCCTGTCTGGAGCATCTCAGGCAAGCCTGGGTTAAGCTGATGGAAAAGTATAAAAATATTGGGATAAAATTGTCTCCAACTTCACTAAGGCTTAAATCTAGGAAGCAGTGCCATCCAGACAGATCTCTGTGACTCTCCTGTGTCCCATTTTCAAGAGAATTTATGCAGATGCAAACGTCTGAACAAACCATCTTATTGGACCAAGGCCTATGGTACTATCTTTGGAAATCAAGCATTAGTAATGTAGTTATGTTGCTGATGATGTAATCACAAGCATAATTTTTACAGATATTTTACTTGCTTTTATAGACATAATTTTATCATTTTGATATCTGAGGACAGAATCGAAAAATGTCTGTTTATCTTATTGCCTTCAGATGAAAACAAAGTGCCTGTTGCTATTTCAGATACCTTGAAGCTTCTTCATAGCTTTCAGTGCTTGGGATAGCTGGATAAATGTCATCTAGTAGTTCTGGCAGGGGATGTTGTGCTAAGGCATTTTTTGTAAGTCTCTGTCTAAAACAAAACAAAAAGCATAGTGTGACTTGAGTTGTGACAATAAACCTCACAACTCGGAACTCCTTCTAGGGCATAAAAGGATCCTACTAGCTTTCAAGAAAAATACTGTGTGCATACATAGCTGAACCTGCTTTATGTCCCCACATTAATGTCACTACACTAACGATCGATCAGTACTCTTTTACCGATTTTTATCATCATCCAAACCTTAAACTTGAGCCATAACAAGTAACTGTTATTTGTTGTTTTTTGTTTTTTCAGATATGCTTTCCAGCCCTCACAGCTGTGGGAAAGTTTGAAAATGTAATGACAGTACCAAAAGGCAAAACAATAAAGCAAATATAAAGTACACAAACTTATTATTTTGTAAAATCTCATGACTTTTAAATCAATCATCAATCATGGTTTGTGCACATCTGAACTCAGAAGGTGGAGAAAATGGAAGTTATCAGTGAAAATATAAAACTTAAGCATTGCTCTTGAAATGAGTGCTATCGCTTCAGTTTGCTCTGTAGTGGTGCAGGGTTCTACCTAAAATTAAACAATGCAGGACTGCAGCCTCAGTTTGCCTCTGACATAAATTTGTGAAAGTATAGTGCCAAATTCCTTAGTACTATCCAAGCTGAAAGTTATTAAAATATCTTTGTTTTTACATTTAATTCCTCAGGTGGTATCGCTGTAACTCTGCCACATAATCATAAGAGATTTCCCTAACAAATTGGATGTTGGAGTAAATGTTATCTCCAACAGTGACTACTATCAAATGATTTAGGACAGTGGTTCTCAACTTTTTTGCCCCACTGGCCAGAAGAGTGGCCCAAAGCTGGTCCACAGGCCAGACAGAGCCCCAGATGCCAGGATCAGGCCTTGGAGACCAGTACTGCTCACCCTCCTCTCCCACCCACAATTTGCCCTATGTGCTGGGATTGGGCCAGCAATGCTAAGTGCTGGCATTTTCCAAGGTGTGCCTTGAATCTAATGAGAAGTGCCTTGAGTCTGATAAAGTTGAGAACCACAGGTCTAGGGTAACAGTGCTGCAGTTAAGGTGACTGACCTGAGCACAAAATGGATGCACAAATGACTGTGCAAATCTATGCACAACAGGTACATTTTGTCACTCCATTCCCAAGGGCACTCAATATAAGTTAATCAGCTGTTGCTACGGACTCATCCCTCATCTTCCATGCTTTTCCTGCCCAGGGATCTGCTTTTGTGGTTCCCTCACTTTAGCATACCAATTCTGATTTTTTTTTTTATTATGTTATTTGAAATGTTGTATTACCTTTTTGTGAGGCCTCTGTTGGAGGTTGTTTTGAGCCATTTCTTACAGTCTGTTTTTTTAATAAAATGTTTTAAAGATAAAAAAAAATTGTTACTGCCTATGTCTGGCTGAGAACTCAAGAGTTAGCCAGTAGCTTAGATTCATATTAAGTGCATCATTAGCAGGGAGCCTGATCTTCTCTGATTAAAAATTGCAAATTCTCTGATTCAAAACCCAAAATCCATGATAAAAATTAAAGGCCCCCCACAACACTGCTCATGCCCCGCATTCCCCCCACAGTCTCAACAGCCCTCCTGATGCCCCTTGCGACAGCTCCCCAGACCCACAGACACTGACACCCACCCCAGCAGGTAAGTGTGTGTTGGGGGAAGGGGCAGAGCAGGGAAAAGGGAAGGTATTGGGGGGTAGATCAAGAAGTGGGGGGTGCCCCTGTGTCCACTCCCAGGAGCAGGGCCAGGGGTGACAGCAGGGGTGCCACTCACATGCTGGCCAGCCGGCCAGCCTGACAGGAGGTTTGCACTTGGAGGCCGCCACCACAAATCTGCCACTGCACCCTGCACTACCATCCCACGGCCACCTGCATGGCTTTGTGGGCAAGGGGCTCAGGGTGCAGTAGCACAGTGGCAATCACCATGTGTGGGTCACATAAGTGCACCACCTGGCTGGGGGGTGAAACAGGTAGCTTGCATGCGGCAGCATGCCCCGCAACTGGCTGCACAGCTCTGCAGTGGTGCAGGGTGGTGGCGGCAGCTGCATACAGGGTGGGAGGGCTCTGCAGGCAAGCACTGCCATCGCGGAGCCATGCCCTTCGCCCCAGGATCATAGACGTAAGTGGGGCATGGGGGCTGTAGTGCAGGGCTGGGGAAGATGGTTGGGGGCTGAGGGAGCCGGGGGTGTTGCCAGCCCCAGGAGGCACACTACAGCTGGTGACAGAGCCAGGGGGTGAGGGCAGGGGAGTCCCTAATGCAAGGGGCTTTGCAGGCAAGCGATGCAGGGCAGTGTGGTGGTGCCCAGAGGAGGCAGAGGGGGATAGGGAGGCTGGCATGCAGCCAAAGCACAGCTCTATAGCTGGCTCTGCAGCCACGGTGAGGGATGGGGGAGCGGGGGGCGGGGGCTTGGGCTTGCACACACTGCTGCTTACCTAGAGGCCCATGCTGGAGATGACAGCTGCTGCCTATAAAACTTCCCGCTGCTGCCGCGTAACTGTGCCTGGAGCCATGCAACTGGCCACTGGGTGGCAGCAGGCTGCCATCCCCACCACCATCCTGCACTGTGCCAATGCTGCCGGCCGCACAACTCTGAGCATGGCTCCGTGGCTGCAGCAGGAGGTTTTGTATGCAGTGGCCGTCACCTCTGTCCCTCTGTCTATGTTTATCTCTGGCCATCCATCTGTCTATCTGCCTAGATACCTATCTATCTGTCTTCATCTATCCATCTATCTCTCTCTCCATCTATCTCTCTGTCCCTCACCCTCTCTATCCATTTATCTCTACCCTGATATTTCTATTCATCTTTCCATGTATCATTTAGCAATATCTATCTGTCCCTCTCTATCCAGTCATCTTTATCTCTATCCATCTCTCTGTTGCCCTCTATCTCTCCATCTAGATATCTCTAGTCATCTCTATATCCATCTCTCTGTGTCTCTATGTACCTATATCCCTCTTTCTCTATCCATCTATCTCTGTCTCTCTAGATATCTCTATCCATACATCATCTACCTATGTCCATATCCATCCATCCAATGAACCAGACCATCCAACTATCTCTATCCATTTCTGTCTATCCATCTCTCTCAATCTCTATCTACCTACACAGATACTTCTATTCATCTCGTTATCTGTCCATCTAGCCAATGAACCAGTCACCTATCTGTCCGTTTCCATAACCCCACCCACCCATTCATCTGTCCATCCAACCATCCATCTCCATAGCCCCTGTACATTCTTCCATTCCTTACTCCTCTCTGCACACAAGCTGTATAAACCTGTCTACCCATCCACCCACATCCATCACCTCTATTTCTCTCTACCTAGGTATTGCTATTCCTCTATTCATACACTTATCATCTAGCCGCCTATCTCTGTCCATCTCCACCTCTCACCATCCCTGTTCCTGCTTTCTCTCTCTCTTTCCCCATCATCTCTCTGTCGCCCTGTGGTGCTCAGACCCATTGAGCCGCCAAATGGTGGCAGAGACCCAGAGCAGATCCTAACAGCCCCCTGCCTCCCTTCCCACTCCTCTCAAGCCTGGTGTCCCACTCAGCCTGCATGGAGCAGCCCCCAGTACTGGGGAGGGGAGGCTGTAGGCCAGCTGGGGCCTAGATCATCCTCACCTGGTGGCCTGGACCCAGAATGGCCTCTGACCCCTGCCAGGTGCAGCTCCTGGGGCCATGGGGCTCTAGGAACTGGAGGGCATGGGTTTGCTGGGCAGATGCTGTAAGAGCAGGGCATGCACACAGAACCCAGGCATCCGGGACATGGATACTGGGACACACACACACACCACTCCCAGGTGTCTGGGACACATGCTCAGAACCCAGACCTTTGGGACACACCACACCCCCCTCCCCCAGGCATTCAGGACACACAACCTGGGCATTCGGGACACACACATGGAATCCAGGCCTCTGGGACAGACATATAGACAACACCCAGATTTCTCTCTCTCTCACACACACACACACACACACACACACACACACACACACACACACACACACACACACACACACACACACACCCCCATCTGGGATGCGCACACACAAGCTGATTTGAGCTAATTTGCAAAAAAGGGCAGGAAACCCCCAGCCTTGGTTGGAAGGGGAGGGGGAAGGGTGGGCCTGAGCCTCTGAAGCAGCCAAGACCAGGCTTAGGCCCACACTCAGCCTTCGCCCCTGGAGCATGGAGGTAAGTGGGGCTTGTGGCAGGGCTGGGAAAGATAGTTGGGGGCTGACGGAATTGTGGAGGCTGGCCGCAGGCGGCACACTGCAGCTGGGAGCAGCACCAGGGGTGAGGGCAGGGGTGCCCCTCTGCGAGGGGCTTTGCAGGCAAGTGAAGTGGGGCGCAGTGTGGTGGTGCCTGCTCTGCGCGGGCCACACACATGCCGCCCAGCTGGCTGCCCGGAGGAGGGGAAGAGGGAGGCTGGTATGCAATCAGAGCACAGCTCCCTGGCTGGCTCTGCAGCCACAGTGAGGGATGGGGTTGGGGCTTGGGCTCATATGCAGTGCTGCTGCTTACGTGGAGGCCTGTGATGGCGGTGACGGCAGCTGCCTACAAAACCTCCCGCTGCCACTGCGGAGCCATGCCTGGAGCTGTGCAGCCAGCTACTGAATGGCAGCAGCAGTGTGGTGGTGGCTGGGCAACACGCAGCCATCCCCACCACCACCCTGTGCTGTTGCTGCCAGTCGCACAGCTCTGGGCATGGCTCTGCAGCGGCATTGGGAGTGTTTTGTACGCAGCGGCAGTCACTGCTGGCACAGGCAGCCCCACAAGTAAGTGGCAGCAGCCGCCACCACCTCATAGGGTGAAAGAAAAGCTGGAGTGACTATGGGGCACAGGGAGCGGCTGGTTTCTGGGCACCGAGGCTGAAGTAGCCCAGCCACAGGCCATCTCTGCCCTACTCGGCAGCCATAACACGGTGGCATTGGCAGCCGCGATGTCCCGGGGCAGCAGTGGGGGGCAGACACCAGCATGGGGGCAAGGCAGGGCTGGGCCCAGAGATGTTTTGGATCTTGGCTGTCTCAGATGGCTGGAGCCGACCAGAGAATCACTAATTTAATCGAACATCAGGTGGGCCAGTGATGGAGAGGCGAGACAGCTTATTGGTTTTAAAAGATTATTTTACTTACGCTGCATAGAATGGCAGCGCAGGCCTTGAGGTACGAGTTAACAAGTTTATGAACGAAAAGGAACCTGCAGGATAACGAGGGTACGTCAAGCAGACCCAGTGACAGGGAGATATTGGTGGGTGATCAGCCTGCCAAGTTTCCTCAGTCACGCTACAGAGTTCTCCACGGTTACTCTGCCGCGTGCTTGGAGGTCTCCAACTTGGGCGGAAGCTACATGAACTTTTATACGTCCGGAGTGGCCAATAACGGACTGCTAGGTAGGAATAAGTAATGAGGCGGAACGTGACCAAATTTGGGGTAATGGCTCCATGCAGTCTATTGTGACATGGACACTCAACTGATTTGGTTATGACAAGCTAATGGTCCTTTCCTCTTGCCCCACTGGGCAGGCCTGAGGCAGCCCCAGTAACGCAAGGAGCTAGGCTTGGGGCCTGCCTCAGGGGTTGTGGTGCTGCAGGGATCCCCCCAGCCCTGGGGATACTGAGCTGGGAAGGACAGGCTGCATAGCCTAGGGTGGGGGTGTCTACTGCACCCACCCCCAGGATCTCAGACCTTGCCACATGGGCTGCTGTGGGGAAAGCATGTGTGTATGCATGTGCACGTCCCAGATGTCTGGGTTTTGTGAGCGTGTGTCTGTTTCTGTGTCCTGGATGCCTGGGTACTGTGTGTGTCCTCGACACCCAGGTCGTGTGTGTGCGTGTCCAGGATACGTGCATAGTGTGTGTATATGTGTGTGTCTGGAAGCATGGATGATGTATGGAGCTGCCTGCAAGAACTCTTTGCAAAAGTGGAGAATCTGCGGATTTCTCTGCTAAAAAGAGAAATTTGTGTTTTCTGTGATAAAAACAAGGAATCCGTGATTTTCTCCATTTTTCCATGGGAAACAGAAAACCCGGATCCCTGGTCATTAGCCAACTTTTCCATTTGCCACAGAAAAACATGGATTTTCTCCTTTAAAGTGTGTTTCCCTTTGCAGGCTGGCAGAGTTTCAGCCTGCAAGAGGCTGTTTGGGGCTAAAGGGAATGGGATGCAGACTCACATGCAAAAGGGCAGCAATATAGCCAGGCAGTGGTGAAGAGCAGCTTCCCCAGCTGCCTGCAGGTAAGTTTATGGAGGGGGCACAGGCAACACATGAGAGGGCAGGTGGGGGGTCATAGGCAATATTTTGAGTGGGGAGGGGCAGACTGAGGTGGCCACAATCCGAGGGAGGGAGAATTAATCACAGCAAAACATGGATTTGGGAGGTTTTAATCAGAAAGCTTTGTATTTTTTAATCAAAGAATTTGGGATGTATAAACAGAAAAACAGGATCCCTGGTCATTAGGCTATCCTTGGAGTACTTTCTTAGGTAACTCCCCTTTTTGTCCCTGGACACCTTCTACTGAACAGGAGCTACTTGGACATTCATGCATGGTCTGTCTGAGCCACATGCCCAGCTGGGCCTTCATGATTAATGCCTCAGTAGACATGAAGTCAGCAGAGTTTCTCTCTCCAATTGTTCCCAAGTCAAAAATATGTCCATCCAGGAAATTCCGTCCTAATCTCTGTAAATTAAACAACTAGTTTATCCCACCAAGTGGGAGAGATACTAATCCATGTAACTTCATCCTAGCTGAAGATCCACCCTGGCTGAAGATGACACCTGTCTAATACGCTACTATGCCCCAGGTGCTGTCCAACCAGAAAGCTCCTAAAGCGCTTCACACTTCAGGGCCGCGGTGTCAAGCTGTAGGACGCGGCGGACGCGCGCTCTGCCAAGGCACAGATGGCGCCTGCGGTCACTAAACAGCCCAGGACACTTTTCGGAAGTCAGGAGCAGCTTATGCCCGGGCCGGGGACTGCAATCTGTCGCCCAGAGCCTCCCCTGGCAGATGCCTTGTCCTGCCCGCCGGACCTCTCCTACCCCAGAGCAAGGGGACAAGGCTTGCTGAGAGGCCGGGCGGGACAGCCCGCGGCTGGAGCCCCGGACCAGCCCCACCTCACTCACGTCTCCAGGACATCGGGGGGCACCGGCTTCAGCGTGTAACGCGAGACCATGATCCGCCGCTTCAGCTTGGCCCCCAGCGCCGCCCGCCACCGCCTCCAGCCGCCATGGCGACGCCCCGCCCCACCCGGGCGTTGGCGCTGTCGCGCGGCGATGATGCAGCAGTGAGCCGGGCGCGGAACTATTGCGTTGACGGAAACCCGCCCCACATTGGCCACCAGCCGCCACGTGACCCTCGGGACGGGTCGGGTCAGGTACCCGCAGCGGGCTCGACCATGGAGCCACAGTGGCGGCGGGCGGAGGATGTGGTTTCCTACCAGCTGTTCCTGCTGCCGCCGGGCGCCGAGCAGGGCGAGGACGCGCTGCCGCGCTGCGCCGAGCGGGTCCTGGCTCGCCTCGCACCGCTGCTCGTCTCTTACGTGTGGCAGCGCGAGCCCTTCCGCCTGCGCGCTCGGCCCGCGCGAGGTACGGCCCCGCGCCGCTCTCCTGGGGCCGCCGCCGCGTGTCGCCACGTGGGAGGTGGCTCTGCATACCCCGACCCCTCTGCCGGGGCACGGCGCACGGTTGCTTCAGCTCCAGTTGCAGCCGGGCCATGCAGTGGCTGTTGAGGTACCGTGCCTCCTGCTGCTGCGCGGGACTGGAGCAACCACTGCTGTGTGCTGCCCTCGGCTGCAATGGGGCCGAAGCCCTGCCAGAGACGGGGCAGCGTGGCGAGTGGGGGCAGAGGCGGTGGGGAGCAAGCAGAAGCTCTCACGGTAACCCCAGTTCCGTACATTGGAGCTGTAGCTGCCACCTTCCTTTCCACTGGCAAGTACTCGAATCTAAGACAAGCTCCCCTCCACCCCCCAATGTTAAATGGAAGATTTGAGTAAATATGATTTGATTTCCTGGACTACTGCTGTAATACTAATACTAAACCTTCAATCCCCATTCCCCCCAACCCCTTGTGAAATTATGAGATGGGAACATGGTTTGGACTAAAGAGGAGGTCACTCAATTTCTTTTGGGTTTTTTTGTCCAGGTGGTGTTCCTGCACATATTGGAGGTGTGACTGAGTTTGGAGATAATATTGAAGATGAATGGTTTATTGTGTACCTTCTACAGGAGATAACAAAAGAGTTTCCAGAGTTAGTAGCAAGGTATTCTTAACAAGGCAAACTCAATTTTATTATTTTTTGGTGAAACTATAACCTGAGACCTAAATCAATTTTTTTCTTAGTGATAGCTGTTGCCACACTGTTTTACCAAGATAGTCCAAAGGGAGTGGATTAATAATCCCCATTCAGCATGTACTAAATTTTTAGAAATGTGCTTTAGTCTCTTTAAGGTTAAAGCTAAGTGTGTGCTTTGTTACGAGGCTTGAGGGAGGATACTGATTTTTGTGTTTTGAATTTCAAAGAATCAAATTGTTGCATAATAACACTTTGTAGCCTTTCTTCAGGGAGAGATGGGTTATGTGTGCCATCTAGAGTGACAATAATGTGTATAGTGCTTGATGTTTCACAAACTTCATAGGTCATTTTATATTTCTTTAATCTTGTTCTTGAACTTCGGAAAAATTGTACAGCACAATAATATTCTTACCTCTTCCTAATATAAGGCTCAAAATGTGGCTCTCATTCCTGCTAGCTGCATGACTACAGAACATTTGAACTGAATTAAGTGAATTTATACAAGTAATGGAAATACTAGTAGATTCTCATATAAGAATGTGCAAAAGAAAATCCTAAAATGTCAACAGTCTGAGGAAAAAATTGTTTGCCCTAAAAAAACTAAATAACTGAAATCATTAAATATATAATAGTTTCTGTCTTTGGTTGGGAGGATTTACAAAGGAATAAAAAGAAAGAAAAGGTAATGGAGCCTTCTGTTACTGAAGTAGTAAATCATTTAGAATAGTTGTTGTGTTATGCAGAGCCCTTTCTAATAAAAACCTAATTTTGGGTAGGGTTGATGACAATGATGGTGAGTTCCTATTGATAGAAGCAGCTGATTTCCTTCCGAAATGGTTGAACCCTGAAAATAGTGCCAATAGGGTAAGTAACATTTTCATACAAATTAACTTACTGGTGTATTGAGTTCAGTGCAGTACCCTCTTATTTAGTAGGCTTAAAATAAAATTCCAACTTAGAACAGAAATAAAACTAGTTAAGTAGCTTTATTTTCTTGCTTCTTTCACAAATCTACAACTGGCTCTTGTTTGTAAAGAGTCTGATAGTCATCAGCTTAATCTCTTTGTTCATGGTCTAGCACAGGGATTGGCAGCTCCTGGCACACATGCCAGAGCATAGTACTCAAAGGCGTTTTGCTTGACACGCATGGGCAAATGGTGGGGGAGCCGCGAGGGGCCCTATCCTTGTGGCAGCAGGGCTACTTGAAGGTTGGATCCAGCTTGGGAGATGCTGCAGCTTGAGCTGCAACTCAGGACATGGCATGATAAAATGACAGCAGCTCCAGCTCTCACCATGTACCTCTGGATCCAAAGCTTCTATCACACGCACCACACCGTGATGACATTTCTTAGCTCTAGCATGAGGCAGCAATGGGGGTGGCAACCATGGAGCTGGGGCTACAGCAGTGGAGACAGGCAAAGTAGCTGAAGGGTTTCTAAGGCTGTATCAGCCCTTGCTCACCGTCCTGCCACTAACTACCATAACCACTGGGGCCCAAAAGCCCTGGATGCTGTAGCAGGCCAGACCCTTTGTTTGCCAGTGGCCCACCTATAAGCTGGTGAGCTGGAAGCAATTCCATGAGCTGAATCTGTCCCATAAACCATATGTTTGATGCCCCTGATTTAACAGATAACTTATCAGTCTATATGCAAATGTGCTCCTTTCTGATGTGACTTTTATATTTAGGTGTTCTTTCACCGAGGAGAATTGTGCATCATCCCACAATCAAAGGCTTGTGGAGAGGAGCCTGCCTCCAGTCCAACAATTCCCCAGGTTTTAGCACTGTTATCTGCACATTCAGAGGAGTTCCGGGCTGCAAAACCTATTAGAACAGCAGTCTATAAACGCATAAGTGGGTGAGTGGACTTTTTTGGGAAGGGAAGAGGAGGGGTTGATGTACTTTAAGTGAATGCTTTGATTCTGGGTTGTCTAGGGCATTTATTTCCTAGTATCTAATCCATTTTCTTGTCAACTACAATGAGATTTGCCACTTTTCCAATAACTAATAGCTAGACTTTTTTTCTGGGACATTCTTTCTACTGGTAAACCCACCTGTATGCACACAGGTGGTATACGATATTCTTATTTCAGGATGTTGAAAAACAAAGGTACAGGGCTAAAATTATATCATATGTCTGTGTGATTTTTGGCTTTTCTAATTTGTTTGTAAAAGGACAGCAGTGACTTGTGTTAGTCTTCCTTGCTGGCAGTTTGAATATTTCCATTGGTATGCCTAAAATGGTCAGTAAGGGTCACTGGGTTGGTAACAGATTCCTTCTCAGAATACTCTAGGCTTAAAAAAGACTGCAATTAGATTCTGTTGTTTAATATTAAGGAACTGTAAGATAGATTAGGCCACTTCACAATAAAGGACTTATCAAATTGGAGGGAGAGACTTAAACCTCTCAAAAAAGCCTAGCTATACCAGTTTTGTAAGTATAACCCATACTGTATGTTGATTAGTTTTCTAACTGGAGATTTTAAAGTACAGTAAAAGCTCTGTTATCTGGCATCCACCAGGAATGGGGGATGCCAGATAACAAAATATGCTGGTTAACTGAACAACCCGAACAGGCATCCTTGCCTGTTTGGGCCGCTGCTTCTCCTGCCTCATCTGGGGCGTTGCTGTCCCTCCCACGGCATCACCGCCCCTCCCGCAGGTCTTGTGGGCCACGCAGGACAGAGAGGCGGGCCCCGCACAGCCTGTTATGCCCCCAGGCCATGGAGGCTCGGCAGCACAAGCTGGTTTCCCACCAATCGTGGGGTCTCGGAGAAACCAGAAGTGCCACAGTGGGCACTTCCAATTTCACTTTTCCTTGTAAGCCGGCATGCCGGTTAACAGCATGCTGGCTTGTAAGGTGCCGGTTACCAGAGATTTTACTGTAATTTGTAAATGTACATAATGTGCACACATTGTTTCCCCTTTCATTGAATATCTGCATAAAGAATATCTGGTCATGTTTGTAATATTTTCTTTTTTTACATGTTATATTATTGCCTGAAACAGGTATCCTGACAAAATCAAGGCCTCCCTTCACCAAGCCCACTGTTTCCTTCCAGCAGGCATTGTGGGAGTGTTGAAGGAGCGCCCTTCTCTGGTTGCTGCTGCAGTCGAGGCCTTCTACTTGCGAGATCCCATTGACTTAAGAGCATGCCATCCTTTCAAAATTTTCCCTCCAGACACGCGTGTGATGAGTTGCGTAAGTGATGTTTCTGCTGATAACCTATTCTTTCTTGTGACTGTGTGATTTGTTATGCTGTTTCTTTGATCATTGTGTTAGGAAAATGCACAGCTTTCAGTTTTAAAAACAGTACATTTCTGATTAACTTTTCTTGAAAGCATTCATAAGTTTCTACTTGGTTAAGGTATTTTAAGTCTTACTACTTGTACTCACTGTGGAACTAGATTGTTAAAAGCAGATGAGTTTCTTTTCTCCAACAGAATAATTCTGAAATGATAGAAAAGCCAATTTAGAATTGCTTTATTTTGTTTTGAAACATTGCTTTTTAGTTCAGGTAGCAGTCACTGAAATGCTGGATGAAATGCACAGGTTGCCCTCAGCACTTGTGGTCATTGAATAATTGCACAGTAACAGACTCCATTATTCTGACAAATTTTTTTGTTTGGGCATTTGGGGCATTGAAAGCTTTTCTCTGTTGCTATGAAAGGATTTAAGACCAATTCCAAAATTGCCTTAATTTAGGCTTTCCCATCTGCAATCTCAACAACTTTGGTCTTCAAAGAACTGACCAGTGGCATAGTGCTGTCCTTCAACTTCTAGCTAGCTAGCAAAATGTAAGCATTTTCTTGTACTGCTTAATGTGTATGCTGTAGCTGTAACTGCTACAAAGGAGGGACTTGACTACTTGTGGAAGGGGAATTGCTTATTAAATCCTTTGTATTAAAATGTAGTCATTATCTGCTACCTTGCTGGTACATTCTGCCACAAACTTTAAGGATCCAGTTTGAAGGAATTTAATAAGGCAACATATTTCAATTTTAATTAAGAAAGAGTAAAAAGCAAGCAAACATAAATGGTCATTTCTCTTTGCATTTTTTTTCCTCAGTTCCCCCTGCCCCTCCCAGCACCCTTTCTTTCCTCAGACATCCCAAAGTAAGCCATGTATGTTAGAACCAGCTCCAGCAGACATACTTCCACAGTTGTAGTACTCTGCCACTTCAGCTGGAAGACAGCCAAAGGTTTTATAGAAGGTTGCAATACCCACAAACTTTTATGCAGAGTAGAGGAGGCCCTCCCTTATCTCCTTGGAAATAGACTGTCAGGTTTTCCTCACGCCTAATTCTGTAGAACAGTGGTCACCAAGTAGTGGATCTCGATCCACTGGTAGATCTCAGAGCCTCTTGTGGTAGATCCTGGAGTCAATCCAAGGCTGGGGTGGGGGCTGAGTGCCTATGTGCATGCACAAGTATGCTCCAGCCCAACAGGTCAGTCTGTGGGGAAGGGAAGAGACAGGGTCTAGATCAAGGCCCCCGTGGTGAGGGACAGGGTTGCAAAGGCAGGAGCAGGGATAAGTTGAGTAGAGCCCCAGCCAGGTGGGACTTACCTGCTGGGGAGGTGTGCCCTTAATAATTTGTTCTCCCTCTGTCTTGATCACCACCCCGCCCCCCCACTTACCTGCTGGGCAGGAATGGGGGGTGTGCACCGTAGATCTTGGGTTGCTTTTAAATGCCAAAGGTGATCACCTACTTCAGCAGTGGTCTCCAATCTTTTAGAAGATTCATCCTATCATAGTCTACACTACACAGAATTTTGAGAGTTTCTAGGATACAGTGTTCTTCAATAACTGACGTGGATTTTGTTTGTGTTGCTTTTGCCATCATGTGGCCGTATTTTAATAATGAGCAGGATGGAAGTGATGCTTGGATGTATCTCTCTTTTAAGTCTGCATTCTCCAGCATGAATGCCTAAAATATTGATTTAAGAGTCTAAATAGCTAGATTTTTGTTAACTACCTAGTAACTTTCACTGAGGTTAGTGGATACTGCTAGAGGTACATGGATACATCAGTCCTATATTATATCAGAATGGCAGTTTTCCTTTTAATTTTCCTTTATCAGCAGTTAGGTTTTTTTGGCTGATGTAGCCAGTAATGTCACTATGCATGTGCACACAGCATTTATAGCCTCAACACAGCATGCAGGCAGCCAGGAGTGCAGCCTGGCAACGCAGAGAGCAGCGTCTGGTTGATAAGTTCGTTGTGGGGGAAGGGGCATAGAAGGAGCATGGTGGAGGGGGGCAGGCGGACTGAGGCCCCTGTGGTGAGGGGGTGGAGCTGGTGCAGGCACTGCACTGGGGGATGGGGGGGCACAGGGTGGAGCCACATGGCTTGTCCAAGAGATGTGGGGAGGGGAATGGCTTATACCACTACATGCATCCCTGAGGGAGTAATAGTGGTATGTGCCCTCCAGATCTGTGTGGGGTGAGGGCAGGTTACCACTGCAGGCTGGGGCTGGGGGCAGTGCCAGGCTCTTCCTGGCAGAGAGCAGCTGAGCTGGGCTGCGCTTGGGGCGGGCAGGAGAGCTGGGAGGGAGACCACAGGCAGGGGGGAAGGGCTGCAGCCACCGTAGAATTCGCTGTAGCCCTGCCACCACCTGCCCCAAGCGCAGTCCCAGCCCAGCTCCCCCTTACAAGGAAGAGCCCAGCACCACCCACAGTGCCCTGCACACAGATCTGGGGGGCATGCCCCCCATGTCCTTCTTTTCCCCCTGCCCCTGGACCAGCCATGGCTCCATCACGCACCCCGCCCCATTCCTTCCCTCACAGCAGGGCCCTCAATTTGCGCCCCCCCCACGCCCTTTCCCGTCCCCCACAACAGACTTACCAGCCAGATGCTGCTTTCCGTGCTACTGGGCCACATATCAGCAGTCAGGTCAGTATTGGCCATTATGGCTTGTTAAAAATTAGCCATCAATATTGGCCCAAAAAATCTCTATCATTACTCCCCTAGATACTGATGAATGTTTGGCTAACATCAAAAATTGGACCAATTACATAAGGCTTCTAAAAATGGATTTGACAGCCAAACTTAAAGATGATGATGATCATTATTATTAATAATTTTGACAGCCCTACCTTATGCTAAAATCGTGTTTTGCAAGGTTCCAGGTGCTCTTGATTTATACATTAAATTCAAGATTTTTAGAGCAAAACTTTTATTTTGTCTGTCTTTTGGATAATATCTTAAGCATAACTTGTATCATGGTTGGTCCAAAACAAAATTTGGACTGAAAAATGGGGATTTTTTAGTAGAAAATATCATGCTTTGATGCAGGTTCCTTGTTTTTCCTTCTTTCTTTCTAATGTTTACAGGTCACATTCACCAAGTGTTTATATGCACAGTTAATGCAGCAGAAATTTGTTCCAGACCGACGCAGTGGGTATATCCTTCCATCCCCTTCACATCATCAATACAAAGCACATGAGTTAGGCATGAAGTTGGTAATGGCCTTTTACTCATCTCTTGCATTTATATGCCTGATTCTTGGTTTTTGTTGTTTGATTATTGGGGAAATATTAGGTGCGAGTCTTAAATTAATCTGTAGCATGTTTGCAGAGAGAACTTGCAGAGTATTAACAGTCTATATTACCAAATAGATGCTGCATAGAGAAGTATTCTTTTTACAAGGATGTGCATAGTATGTTCCTCCCAGTAATTTTACTTTACCTAATCTATTGTTCCTTTTCCTCCTACAAATTAGTTTAATGCTAAACCGCTCCCGTATTTGTTAAAGGCAAAATCTTTTGGTCCTCTTCCTCCACTTTTTCATCTTCCTTGATGTCTCTTCTTTTCTTATGGCAGAAATTTGCAACCCATAATTTATTTCTAGTGCAGCTCTATAAGCAGAAACTGTACCACAATTGCAGCTCATCAGTCTTAAGAGCATATTGCCTTGGTTGTAAGGCTTTTTTTTTTTTTTTTTTGCTTCAGGGAAATAGATATGAGACATAAGTTGAAGGTAGTCCAGGCGGAGGTGTTTTGTTTTTTTTTTTGTTTTGTTTTTTTTTTAAGCACCAGAAGAGAATTACTTCAGCCACCTCCTGATGCTTGTCAGTACATCATCAGTTGTAACATGCTTCCTTGCGCAGGCTTTTTCACATGGGGAAAGTTACTAGGAAGTAAGCTAGCTGCAGATTTACAGTGCAATAAGTGCTGTGTGCTAACTTCCCATATGTATATTCCTAGTGCAGAGTAAGTATAGAGTGGGGTACTCCACTTGGCAGTAGTCTTATGGTGCAGGCACATAATTGCTACAGAGTTTGGGGTTTTTTTCCCTTGGATTTTGCTTAGTAATAAAGAGTGGAAACAACTCTTGTAAGCTATCTCTCTAGGTGCTATTTCATTAGTTAACCAGTAGGTGGCAGGAAAGCCTGTCCACACTGAGGAAATGGCTATTCTGTCATGAAATTGAACAGAGACATGAATGCATGATATGTGGGAAAGTTACTGTGTAGATCATATGAAATTACTACACATTTCCCAAGGAATAACTTGCCATAGATTTGAGTGCCATGCTGTATTGTAAGGTCATGTGTCAAGTATTTGCTATACTTTTACTATTTGGCAAATATCATGGGTCTGTTCTTGTTTGTACATAGGGAAGTTAGCATGCTGTAAATTCACACCATATATTATTTAGCAGTAATTTGATTGTAACAACAAGCTCTGGGTATCATGGGGCTGCTGCCTAGCTAATCTGAAAGTTGAAACTCAGCAACTCTCCCAGGCCATAATGTGATCTCAGAGTGGATGCATCAAATCCATTTAGGAAATGGCAGTATTGGGGAGTGAGGGCTACCTAATGTGAGCTCGTCATGCAGTCCTTTTTAAGCTGATTTAAACAAATGTATCCTACTTAAGAACCTTTATTGGAAACTTTCTTCTTTCTTAGGCACATGGGTTTGAAATCTTATGTTCCAAGTGTAGTGAAGTTTCTCCTGATTCTAAAAGGCCTGTATCAAACAACCCATTATGGGATGGCTTCCTCAACAGCCTGAAGAAGAATAATTATTTCAAGGTAAAGAAATCATTTTTGTTTTTCTGCATAATTCAGGGCAAACAGTATTGTCCAAACTTTGTCAAGGTTTCCAATAGATTTTAGATAAGGCAAAGAACATAATTTTTTCATTATGGGAGACGAATGAAGGTTTTTAGTTTTCAAAGAGTTCTTTTGTCCGTGTCTCTTTCCACCGTCCCATTAGATTAGAATATGAGGAAGGAGGGCCACCAGCAACTGCACTCAGAAGATGCAGAGCAATCGTGGTGGGCAATTCCCTTCTGAGGGGGACAGGGGACCCAATCTGTCGCCCTGGCCCTGTAGCACATTAGGCTTGCTGCCTCCCTGGGGCTTGTGTCCATGATGTGACTGAGAGGATCCCCAAACTCATCTGGCCCACAGACCACCATCCCATGCTACTCATCCACATGGGCACGAATTACAGGTGGGCTCAAGAGATGGGCCCACAATTGATGTAGATCAAGTGAGAGATCACCTTGAGTGGTTTGACATCATCTATAAATCCATATGCCTGGACAGATTATACCCCAGAGTTTTAAAAGAGCTGGTGGACATCATGGCCAAGATATTTGAAAGCTTATGGCATTTGGGTGATGTACTGGAAGACTGAAAAAGAGCCAACATGGTCCCAATCTTCAAGAAAGGGAAGAAAGATCCAGGGAATTGCAGACCTATCAGTCTGATGTCCATCTTTGGAAAGGTCTTGGACAAAATTTATTAAGGGATCCATCTGCAACAGGTTAACAGAAGGCAACCTACTGAATGCCAGCCAACATGGTTTTATTACTGGAAGGTCTTGCCAGACCAACCTTCTCTCCTTCTGTGACCAGGTGACACATTGCCTGGACAAGGGAGAAGAGGTTGATGTCATTTACCTGGACTTCAGGAAGACCTTTGACTTGGTCTCCCATGATGTCCTCGTGACCAAGCTGGGGAATTGTGGCCTTGACCATCTCATGGTCCAATGGCCGGGAAACTGGCTCTGGGGTCAGACCCAAAGTGTACTAGTTGATGGGAGCAACTCAACATTGCACTAGGTTACCAATGGAGTCCCCCAGCGCACTGTGCTTGGGCCAGTACTCTTCAGTATTAGTGACCTGGATTCGGACATCAGATGCAGACTAGCGAAGTTTGTGGATGACACTAAACTATGGGGCAAGGTGGTCATGTTGGAAGACAGGCTGGGGATACAGGCCAACCTAGACGTGCTTACAAAGCGGGCAGACAAAAGCATGATGGCATTCAACATAGAGAAATGCAGGGTACTCCACCTTGAGGAAAAAAAAGCATCATACTTATAGGCTCAGTGGTGATACACTCACTAGCACTGCGACCAAAAGGGACTTGGGAGTCTTGATTGGCCACGAAATGAACGTGAGCCCCCAGTGCAATGCCATGGCTGGCAGAACAAACCAAACTCTGGCCTGATTCTACTGATGCATCTTGAGCAAAACTGGGGATGTCATCCTCCCGCTTTACTCGGCCTTAGTGAGGCTGCAGCTGGAGTAGAGTGTCCAGTTTTAGGCTCCCCATTTCAGTAGGGATGTGGATAAGCTTGAGAGAGTCCAGAGGAGAGCCGCCTGTACAATCAAAGGCCAAGAGAGCAAGCCTTACAAGGAGGCTGAGGGACATGGGACTCTTCAGTCTGGCAAAGAGAAGGCTCAGGGGGCACTTGGTGCCTGCCTATAAGTATATAAGGGGGGTGCATCAGGATCTGGGAGAAGAGTTGTTCACCAGGGCTCCCCAAGGGATAACTAGGTATAACAGCCACAAACTTCTAGAAAGCTGAGTCAGACCTGATATAAGGAAAAACTTCTTTTTGATCTGAGTATCCAAGGTTCAAAAGGCATTTGGATATTTTATCTTGCTGGGATCATCTGATCCCTGCAGACTTCCTGCCTCTGGGAGGCTGGACTCTGATCTCATGAGGTCCCTCCCAGCCCCTAATGTCTATGAATCTTTTACAAATTGAAAAGGAGAATTTGGGGGTGAATTCCTGCCTATTAAGAATGAGAAAACAGCCTTCATGAAAAGAGATCAAAATAATAAATGCTGTTGTATGCAGGTACTTTCATTTTTATGGAAAACAGAAATATGAAATGGTTAATAGTCTTTAAAATCTAATATAGTTCAAGTTCCATACTTTTTAAATCACACTGGATTGGAACATTTTAGTTCTATACAGCAGACTAAAAAAGTGTACCTTTTATATATGACATGCTATTTTCTTGGCTTATAGTTTACATTGACAAGTTCTAAACTGTTAAGGTTTGTTTAATACATTAGCTTTTTTTATATTTAGCATTATGCAATGATTCTGTGATGTCATAATTGTAGATGTAAATACTAAATATCAATCTGAAGATTGATTGATTTATGGTTCTAAGAGATCTCTTTGGTAGTTACATTCTTTATGGTAGCTGCTGTGAGAACACAGCAAATAATGTTAGGGATTATTCAGGGAACTGCAAACAAAACAGAAATTGTCATTATGCTCTATAAATCCCTACTGCATTCTCAGCTTAAGTACTGTGCTCGGTTCTGGTACCCACACCTCAAAAAGGATATAGAAGAGCTGGAGAAGGTATAGAGAAGGGCAACAAGAATGATTACTGGTATGGAGGGGCCTCCATATGAGAAAAAACTAAAGAGATGTTTGATGGGGGCGATGTGATAAGGATTTACATAATATTAAATGATGAGGAGAAAGTAAATGGGGATTTTTATTTACTTTCAACACAAGAATAGGGATCACAAAAATAAAACTAGTAAGTAGCAAGTTAAAACTAACAGAAGGAAGTTGGGGGGGTTGTTTTGTTTTGGTTTTTTTACAGCATATAATTAAAGTGTGGAACTCTGCCACCAGATGTAGAAGCTGACAATTTAGCCAGATTCAAAAAGGAATTGGACAAATTCTTGGCAGAAAGGGGCATCAGTAGCTACTGAGGATGGGAATTGAGGTTGTAGCTTCTGAATCAGAATTTCTTAGACTTTAAATGCTGGATGCTGCAAGTAATAGAGAACAGCAAGATTAAAAACAAACAAACAAACCCTGGTTATACTCAGTTCTCTCCCTTTCAGCATCCACACTGTGACACAGGCTACTAGACAGGATGGACCTATGGTCTGACCCAGTACATGACTGTTCATATGTTGTAACAAACAACATTCCTCATTTGTGTGGAAAATCAACTGTATTGCAACAGAACAGATTTTTTTTGCATGTTTTCTTTTATCTCATGTTTCTGTTATCAGCAAAAACAGCCATGCCCGTTTTCTGGTCTGTAATCTGTTTGTAGCTGGCAAAATAGAATAATTCATTTTGTATCTGTCACTTCTAAATTTGTGGTGTTGTATCTGATCAAACTTCTTTCTCAAGAGTATGCAAACTACTATGGCTATTAAAGTAAAACTGCATTATCATACTTGCACATTCTACTACTAATACTAGTCTCTGTAGGCACACCTGTGAAGGTAATGGGAAGAGGATTTGGTAAACTAATATTAGTGACTTGTACTAAATAGGGTGAACTAGAAGGATCTGTAAAGTATTTGGAATGGCTGCGTATGGCAGAGAATTATTTTCAGCAATCTGCTATCAAGCCAGAAAGGTAAGAGACCTACTATACACTGATTTTGTTGTTAGTTATAAAAATATAACTATATCTTATCTGATGACTTGCACTAAGGCAGTCCGCCTTCACCCCCTGCACAGATCCAGGGGCATATGCCCCCCCCATGCCCTTGCAGGATGCATGCAGCAGCGGGAGCTGCTCCCCGAAGGCCCCAGACAAGCTGCAGCGCTGTCCTGTGCCCCGCCCCACCCCACCCCGGCTGTGCAGTGCCTGCCCCAGCTCCAGCAGCCCCACTCCCTCCCTTACTGTGGTGGCCTCTATCTCCCCCTGCCCCTTTTCCACAACAGACTTACAAGTTGGATGCTGTTCTTCAAGCTGCCAGGCCACATATGAACAATCGGATTGGTATTGGCTGATACGGCTCATTAAAAATTGGCAAAAGGTATCAGCCCAAAAAACTCTATCAACACACTCCTAAGAGTAAATGCATGTAATTCTATTTAGAATGGGAGTTGGCAACCTAAAACCAGTAGTGACTTTTGATCCAGTCTGCAGATATGGAGCATCAGCAGCTTTTGGCAGTGGAGGAATTTGGCATGAGTTACTTTCCCCATGCCAGCATGGGGAAAAGCAGCAGTAGCTGGTCCCAGTGCCTGCTTTCCTGCCCAGCACAGCCTGAACTGGTTCAGTGCAGTCTGCAACCTTTAAAAGCTTGCTGATCATTCATACATTTATATATATATAATTACTTCTTTTAGCTCTGTTGCCATAAGCCCAGGTGAAGAAATCTTGACTTTGCTACAGAAAACATCCTACAATTTGAAGGAACTTGAAGAAGCAGCAGCTAGTCTTCCTTTAGAGGATGGTGAGTGAAGTTGATGGCATAGGATCTGAAGCTGTGTTTCTAATATAATAAGCAGCTTTTCTTAGAAGTTTGTAAAACTGTATTGAGACTCAAGTTTGTCTTCTGTGCTGAGACCTGCTAAAAGATATTTTTAACATGTTTGTTAGTACAGAATTGTTTACTGTGTTGAGACCATCAGAGCATTTCAGATGAGTAGGTTTCTTCACACAGTAAGTGTTAACTAGCTTAAGCCATTTCCTTCAGTATGAAGAATGACAGCTTTTGGAGTTTTGCATAATTTTGTAGGTCATCTAGAAATATACTAGGGTCCTCTAGCAGTATAGTGGTTCTCAACCTTTGTATATTCAAGGCACTGCTCAGAAAATTCCAGTTCTTAGTTTTCTCTCGCTTTTCAACTATGGTAAAATAAGAGAACAATTATTCTTTTGCAAAGAACTCAAAGACTGCAATGGGTCAGAATGTTTTGTGACATTATGGGCTCCTATCTGAAATATCGGGATTTATTTTGTGAATTGTGTATGGGTGTTTGCGCACCTAAGAGTGCTAAAATGGTGTGACACTCATAAAAGGATCTCATATCCTTATTGGGCATGTCCACACATGCAAGCATGTGCACTTGCAGCAGCTCAAATAAGTGGTGCAAATTTGAGCTGGGGCTTTTTACGTGTGCTCAGACCTGCACTTCATTGTGGAGCTAATTGTGCCACTTAGGGCAAAATAATCCTGCCTGGCTCCTTTCGGATCTTCAGCCAAGGGGAGGTAGAGCCTGGGGCTAGCACCTGTGCTGTCCCCAGCAGTATAAAAATCTGCCCTGTCCTAGCTCCAGCAGTATAAAAAGCCACCCTGGCAAGTAGCTCAGGGCTAGTCGCTCTCAGGAGCCTCTGGGGACACTACCCCTTGTGCCAGCTGGACTGCTGAAGCAGCCATGAGAGTTCCCTGCACCATCTACCCACTGCAGCAGTCTGGCAGTGGGGGCAGCTGCCTGGCTGTGACCTGCTGTGCACCTGCCAGACTTGGATAGGGACTGCAGAGCCAGTAGAGCAGGCTTGTCCAACATGTGGCCTGCCAAAGCATTTTCTGAGGCCTGTGGTGCTGCAATGGGAAACAGAAGTAAACACTGTTTACTTTTGTTCCCAACCCTTGTCCTTCCCCCAGCCCCTCAGTGACTTCCTAATGGCCGCTGAAGGGCTGGGGAAGGGGCAAGGTTCCCACACACACTGTGTTAACTACAGCTTGATGTTGCTGACGTGGTGTGTGGGAGAAGAGGAGTAGCCATGTGCCACTTGGGACAGGATGAGCCCAGCCAGAGCAGCAGGAGCTTAGCTGCATTTTTCCCCCTTTCTGTGCCAGTCAGTCCCAAGCAGTATATGGCTCCACTGCTGCCTCTGCTGGTTGGTGCTGACCCGGGCAGGTCTGTCCCATCCAGAGCAGCATGTGGCTGAAGCCAGATTCCCACGTGCTGCTGGGACAGGAGGAGGCTGGCCAGGTTGGCACCAGCCAGCAGAATCAGTGGCGGAGGGCCTCAGGAGGGCTGACGGTGGGGGGGGGGGGGAGTGCTGGGTGCAGCAGGGTTCAGGGGCCTCGTGGGGGCTGGGAGAGTGGGAGGGCCATTGAGTGCGTTCCCCCTCGACCCCTTACTCACTGGCACCAGAGTCCTGGTGCTGAAACATGCGGCCTGGCCCGCTGCGCGTTTCAGCACTAGGGCGAAGACCAACTCTGCCAAAGCGTCTCCATGGAGGACCCAGCCTCCAGTTGCCTCAGGGCATGGTCAGGGACTGCCCTGGCCTGCTTTTTAAACATCAATTTTTTTAGACCCCTGGATATTCAGGCGTCTAATTTTTCTCCCTGTGCTGCAAACCTGCAGCGCGGGGAACATTTGTTTTGTTCCTACACGTGCCTCTTGCCCTGCCTCAAAGGGGTTTGAGGCAAGACAAGAGGCACGTGCCTGCTTGTGTGGACACGCCCTTTGAGGATCACTCGCTGCTTCAATAATACAAATTGTAGACACAGTTATCTTCATTTTCTCTTCTTTTTGCTCCACATTTCTCCCAGCTTACATTTTGTATTATTAAAGCATACATATTAATAAATTTCATTCCAGTTTGGAAATGCTAATGCAGGATGCAAAACAATGGAAACTGAAGCTATAAATGTTTCATTTTATTAATTTATTTTTCTTCTTCCTCCTGCCTCCTTTGCAAACTGTAACTGGGGTATATGGTTTTTTTTAACTAGTTTGTTCATGTTACAGATTTCAAGACAAGAGGGTTTAATCTTAAGGATGACAGACTTTATGTCTGGATCACAAAAATGTTCCTCTCTGTTCTCTCAGATGATGGTTGGTTGGAGATTTCTGAAGATGCTTTGGATCAGATCCTGAATGAGGCCTCAACTAAATGTGAATCCATTCCTTCCTCGCATGAGGAAGAGCAGAATTACGATTTGGGAGCAGTTGCTGAAAGCATGAAGGCTTTTGTATCCAAAGTCTCAGCACATGATGGAGCAGAGATTCCATGGTATCTGTTTAAGAAGTGATGCATTACTATTATTGCGGTCCTCGTGTGATATTGTTAAGGGATTCTGCTATCAAATTGTAACAATGCTTGAGTGATATTTTTAGCATTGTTAGAACCCTGAACAAAATTAAGATTCTTAGTTCATACAGATCTTTAAAAGAAATTAATTTGTAGAGCTGGTGTTAGTAATACATTTTCAGCTCTTTTTTTTTGTTTGTTTGTTTGATTCTTTTTCATCTTATATTGCCGATTCCTATAGAATCTGGACAACACTGGAGAGTGTGTGTTTAAGTATACAGAATTATAGACTGAAAATGTTGATTTGGGGTATTCCGGGGTAAAAGTGAAATTTAAGTTGGGAGTATCAGACTTGTTAAATTAAAACCATCTATTTGTGTAATGCACCTGTTTCTTTGACTTCATACAGATAAATATATTAAATAAAACAGTGCAGAAGAAATAGCAGCAGTGTAAATGTGTTCCACAATGAAACACAAAGGAGGTGCTGTGTTTTCCAAAGCAGTCACAATTGTGGACACTTTCACAGTAGATGTTTTATTATTTTATATACTTTTTTATATTTGATTACATAACAAGTTATAGGCAGGTGTTCAGTCTTGTTGCCCTAAAGAACTGTTCAGTAGAAACACTAATAGCTGTCTTTTTTTTATTTAAATGGAAATACAGTAAAATCCCTGTTATCCAGCATGAGTGGGGAATGCTGGGTGCTGGTTATGTAAAAATTCCAGTTCCTAATTTTGTCCTGGCTGTACAAGAGAATGAATTGCTATCTAAATAAAGATCTTATTTTTAAATTTCAGGTCAACTGATGAAGCCCATGTAACCTTTGATGTTGAGTCTTTTACAAATGCTTTAGATAGAATTTTAGGTGAGAGATTTTTAAAAGCAGTCTCCTTGTAAAATGTACTCGTTTTTCTTAACTTTCCATGGGCATTGCACTAGCTTGTGTGTTTTTTGCATTGGATTTATTTATAGGGGCAGATTCAGAAGAGCTGGATTCAGATGATCTGGATGAGGAGGAAGAGTGTAAGTTCTTGGACAGTGATGAAGACCTGAATTCTGAAGCCCATGGTGAAGAGCAGAAGGCATTACCAAATGAAATTATGGGCAGTCTCAGATCATACATGAATGAAATGGACCGTGAGCTGGCCCACACTAATGTTGGCAAAAGCTTCACCACCCAAAAGAAAATGGTATGTAAAAGATGGGAGATGGTGTTGTTTTGGTAACTTGTCCTATTTCCTGAAAACCTTTGGAGAGAAGGCAGGTAGGGAAATGATGGCCTTAAGCAATATAATCAGTGACACTGTAATCCCTAAGCACATAAGCTCATTCCAAAAAGATCTTGTGTGCAAAAAGTGTGGCGTATGCTGCGCCACTGGACTTACAATGTTTAAAAAAAAAAAAATGAAAAAAGCTAAATTTTAGCCTGTCCAATGGCTGTAAGTTCCTATTTCATTTCTGCATTTTAGTATTGCAAGCAACTGCATCATGACCCAAGTAAGTTTTTCCAGGAACCCTAAACAAAATCGAACAAAGTGTCTCATAATTCTTTGTCCTCTTGAGACCGTATGGTTGGTTCTTTGGTTCGTGATCTCTTGTCACTTGGGAGGGAGTGACACATGGGCCTTTGTCTTTCTGCTTATTTTTTTTCTGTTCTGCCTTGACTGCAAAGAATTGTTCTGGTGACTTCTTTAATAAGTCTGTGCTGTTTCTGCCCTTTTTTTTAGTTATGAGCTTTTGCTCTGGTTGTTTTTTTTTTCCCCCATGCACCAGCTGTGATCATGTAATAAAATATGTTAACATTATGCATTTCTTAAAATACTCTTTCTGCATTTACTTTAGGTTAGTTCTGCTAAAGCAGTTGTGTCCCAGGGTCCTTATAGTGACTTGGAAGATGATTCTGGTGCAGAAGGTGGTGATACAACCCCTGTGGATGTAGATATGAATCTTGTGACTAACTTACTGGAATCCTACAGTGCTCAAGCTGGACTGCCAGGGCCTGCCTCTAACATTCTACAAAGCATGGGGGTGCACTTACCAGACAACATGGATCAGATATGCACTAGCAGTGGAACAGGAGAATAACAGCTGATCACAGTTCAGAGGACATTGCTGAGTGGAAACAAAAACATAAGGACAGCAGCAGTTTAGAAGAAAAGACAAATGGTATGAATATTAAACACTTGGCTACACAGTTTGCTCATGGCTTTTAAAGGACAGAATGTGATTACTTGGTAAAATCTATCTGGCCTGTTAAGGCCAAAATTGCTCTGTGCATGAAGTTAGGACCTTTTTTATTTATTTATTTATTTATTTTTTGCTTGTTCACTGTGGGTTTGGTTTTTGATTTGAATAAAGATCTCCTTTCTTGTGTTACAAGTGCTGTGTATCAACATGAAGTTAATAATCTGAATGGTGATTCCCCTCCCCCTGGCTGGCTCCAGACCTTTGTTTTTTTTTCCTTTCCCATTATCAGTATTTGCACCTTTTTTACCCATTAACAGGAGTTGATTTGGATGATTAAAAAATTGATTACCCTTTGAAAACAATTATATCAGCAAATAACATCCTCTTTTCTAGAGTCGTTCAACTGCCCAACAAACATTCACTCCTTTTTTTTTTCCTGATATAAAAATGCTTTAATATAAGCGTTTCTGCTGATTTAGTAATGACAACTAGATTCATTAAAAATAATTAATTGCAGAGGTACCAAATTTTTTTTTTTTTTTTTTTAAAGTATCTACAAGCTGCTTTTGCAACTGTATTTAAATGAAAACAACAACATTTAAAATCTGGATCTGTAACTTTTTTTTTTCAGTGTAGTGTTTGGAAGTTCTTGGCCTAAAAGTATCTGTTAACCCCATCATATTTGAAACTTCATGATCAAAGTTGGTTTTTAGTTTTTTTTTTTGGAAGCTAGTTTACATCCTTGCATCTACACTGAGCCAAAAGCTCAAAATTAAATGAAGTAGCCAAATGGGTTTTGAAAGATGTGGGGGGTGTGCCACTGTCCTTACCAAAGCCCTCCCCCTACCTGACCCTGCTCCTGGAAGGCAGTGGTGCAGGGTGGTGGGTGTGGCACTCGGTCTCTGCCTGTTCACATGTACCCCTAAGGACAGGGGTTTGCAACCTTTTTGGGTCAGTGTATCCCTGGTGGCCAGTCAAGAAGGAAGGAGTCCAACCCCCAGGTTGACATGTGGTGGGGGTCCCGTAGTGGCTGATTGGTGACTGGGAGGCAGAGGCAGCAGTGGCAGAAGTGCCGATGGTAGTGCCCACTGCTGGATCCCCCCTGAGGCCATCCCAAGTATCTCCAGGGGTACGCGTATCCCCAATTGACAACTTCTGGTCTAGGGCCTTCCCAAGTATACCCAGGGGTATGTGTACCCCTGGCTGACAGTCCCTGCACTAGATCACAGTAGTCCCATCTGGCCATATGGTACGAAAAATGTTGATTGTGGGCAGATCAAGATTGCGATGATGGAGGTGTGGTGGCACATCTGAAGGGATAAGCTGACAGTCCTTACTGTAGTTGTGGATGATAGTGAGCACTCAGTAGCTTCTGCTGGAACTCTACATGTGCTTTGAGCTCAGGATCCACCTGCAGTCCCTGCTTTCGAGCAGCTGCAGAGCCCACTGCTGTTTCTTCTTCCCCTTCTAAATTCAGCAGCAGGAAAAGGAGACAAGCAGCAGTGCCAAGTCTCCAGAGCTGTGTGCAAGTAGAGGCTGAGCATCACTGGCTGTTCCTTTCCTCCTTTTCCCTGCTGCTGAAATTAACAACAGGGAATGGGAAGGGGGAAGAACACTAAGTTCTGTTGCTGCTTGAAAGCAAGTTCATGAGGCTGAGAGCCTGTACCAAACAGCAGTGAGGAGCACATGCAGGGCTTCCAGCAGGAGTTGCAGTAAAGTAGTGGTGAACTCTGAGATTTCACAGTGTATGCAGTATACTATCAAAGCAGGTGCAGTCGCACCATTGCAGCATCCCTGAATCTGCCCCAATCCTATTGATGTTCATGCAGAATAAACTGCTGTAGTTTCTTCAAGAATTCTTGGTGGTTCATCATGCATGGCTAGTTGTATCCCCTGGTTAATGTCTTGAAAAAGATTAAATTGCAATTGTTCTGAATCTTATTTTAGTCCATTTTTTTAAGCAACTTCCATGCATCTATCTTTGTGTAGTATCATTACCCACAGCAGCACTTAATATCTAAGAAAAGTTAAAAGCTATTGTCTTGTCTTATCTCTCACTTCTTTGGAATGATGTAATAAATACTTCTGCTTTCAATTTAAATAGGGTTTTGTGATGAGCAAAACCTGATGGCATCTATTACAGTATCCAAAGAAGGAGGGGCATTGTGGTTCTATTTTAACAATCTTCTCAAAGTTTCCAGGAAAATCTAAATCGGTTTCTACTACAGCTGCATTCCAGCGTAATCTAATTTCTTGACTCACTACTGTCTGTTTGGTTATAGAATTGTTTATCCCAACAACTTCTGACTATTGCAAGAGCTCAATTTTCTATTGGGTAGCATGAAGCCCTTAAGAAATATGTAAGTAGGAATAGTTAGTTCAAGCAGGAAGGTAAATGATACGTCTTTACTTTTCCCAGTGCTGTATGCCTTAAAACAAGATACAAACTAACCTTTACATTCATGTATGAGCAACTGGTGCCGCCTTAGCACATTCCCTGCCCGCCCCCGCCCATGACCAGTCTTGATGTCTTGGGCAGGGCCACTTCTGGGAGTGGCTGTGGTGATCGGCTGGCACTTGCAGGGGGGGCACTGGTGCTCCCGCCTGCCCCCACCCAGTCCATTCCTTAAGTGGCAAGCACAGCCAATCGGCATACATGTACACCCCCTACACGTTGCCACTGCATTCATGGAATGTCCACAGATTTGTCCATTACTTCATTATGAGCTATTGAAAAATAAAACAAGGTCCACACTATACCATGCAGCTAGCTTGGGTACTCAAAGCAGTATAGAAGTGGTGCTTAATCTTTGGGCCCAGTGGGCCTGATGAATGGCACCAGGTCAGTCTGCAGGCCAAACTGAGCTCTGTATGCCAAGATTGGTCCCACACTGGTTTTGCTAGTCCCACAACCTAGGACTTCATGCTGCCCACACACAGACCAAGATCAGGCACTAGAGCTCTGCCTGGCCTCGCATGCCAGGATTGGGTCCTAGGGCCCTTACTGCCCTTACCCAGCCTTGTGCCAGGATTGAGTCTTGCATGCCTAGTCCAGGGTGCAGGGACACACCATCCAGCCCACTTCCCATGGATCCAGGTATTTGTCAGCAGGGGAGAGATGGCACCTCTCCTGCTGAATTTCCAGACCAGTAGGGAGCCCCCAGGGCTGGACAACATGGGGCCAGATCTGGCCCATGAAGCAGTAAGTGAACTCCCTTGCAGTTATCATAGGGTTCTGCAGAGGCTAATTTCCCTGTTGCTTGCCCCCTTGCTGCTGCTGCTGCTTTGCTTGCTACAGCAGTGACCATACAAGCTTGACAATCTTCCAGTAACTAATTTCTGTACAAGGAAAACTATAAATTTTGTAATAATTTAATTATTGAGGAAATAGCTTTATATTTGAAGTAGTCTAAGATTCTCATAAATACAATATATCTTGTATCTTGGTAAGAGATATCTTTTATATTTTACAACATGTAACTTTTGTCAGGGATAGGACCAGATGCCTCCAGTGGTTCCTTCCAGTCCTGCTTTTCTAACTCAAATATACCTGCAGGCATGACTGACTCATTCTCAGCCTAAAGAGTTGAAGTAATCAGTATCTTTCAAAAAGTTGCAATCTATATAAAACAAGTTACCATCTGATGCAGAAATGACTATGTGAGAATTTGTAGCCTCAGTCCTGTGATTAATCAATAGGTTAAGTAAGAAAATAAATCTACTAGTATGTTTTTTTCCACCAGGGAGAAATGACTAATTTCAGTGCTATTCTCCATTATAAATAAAGGGTGCACCTCTCTGATGATGATATTACCATGACCTTATGTAGTACTTTTCCTTTGTAAATATCAAACTCCTTTACAAAAGGTGCCAAAAGAAAACGGAGGGAAGGGGAGAAGTGATTTGCTAAAGACCCCAGAGGTCTCCTGAGTCTCCAAATCCTATTCCTTTGACCCTTTTTTTTTAACCTTTCCACGTGTATTTCTTACCGTTCCTTTTCTTGATTTTTAACGTCTGTTTCTGTTCAAGTTCATTCATGACAGCTGAGATAATCTTTTCTCCGTCGTGTATACTCAGAGCAGCTTTATTTATCAGACTCATATTCAAAGCTCTCGTGACTAGGTATTTGGACTCAAAGATTTCCCAGAGTCTTTTCAACTCTTTGTTGCCTTGTTTCTGCTATCAAGTGAACAACACTTCAGTGACAGATTTTTGGATGCATAGGTAGCTGTTATCCATATACTCAATTATACCTACTAGACTGACCCCATCACCCCACCCACCCTCCTGTTTTTCTTGAAAAGATTCTGTTCAAAATTGATCTGTATGTAACACCCTCTATATGTATGTTTTCAGCCTACATCATGCACGTGTTCTTTCTCTTAGGGCTGCGCAAAATTCAACTACTATTTCATTTTGGCAGTGTTTTGACATCCAAAAAGCCGAATCTGAAATAAAACGGGAGACATCTTTGAAAAGCTTAACCTTGTTTCATTTCAAACGTTTCAACACGTTTTGGCATTTCAAAGGTGTTTTGAGGCTGGGCTTGTAGGGAAAGAAAGAAAGAAGAGGGAGAGGGAGGAGGAGGGAAACAGTCTTTAGCTAGCCAGCATCTGCCACAACTGTCTCTGAGGTCCCTTCCAATCCTAGTGCTCTGGGGGAGGGACCTAAAAAGTTTAAAAACAGCGTATAAGCCTGTGAGTGCCTAAGCTGTTGCCAGCCTTCGGTTTCTTTACTATTCCTTCCATCCAGGAAGAGAGCACACACCAACTGCAGGTGCTTCCTCAGCCCAATGAAGGGTTTTCAACCCAAAAGTTTGCTATTCTATATTTCTCCAACTATTCACTTAGTCTACTAAAATATATCAGATTGACCCAAAGAACTTTGTCTGCCATGTCCTTAGATCAACATGGGTACACCCTATACCCCTAGCACCTGTCCCTGGTCAGCTGATTGGAAGGAGGCAGGGCTCTTATCGCATCTAAGCCCCAGGACTGGGGCTGGCAGGGAGAGTTCTCTGGCAGTTGCTGGAGAAGCTCTTGAAGGAAAGAAAAGAGGCTCTGTAACAGTTTGGCTGTTGAGATACGAGTGCTACTGTGCTGCTTAGCTGTTGTCATTTAAAGTGGTGGACTGGACTGAGGCTGTAGGGGAAGAGGAGACCTCACTGGGGAACACTACCATATTGTGTAGAGGCCCCAGTCCCAGTGAGGGCGCAGTGACAGGGGCATTGAAAGCCCAGCAACAACAGAAGGTGGAGTAAGATCAAGACCTCATTACAGGGACAATATTGATATACTACCTGCAAGGCATAAGGTGTGGTAAGGGATGGTTGGAGCCATGCATCTAGCCCATAAGCCTTAGGGTATCCCCTTGAGGCACCTACTTAGAGTGGGTCCCAGCAAGGAGTCCAAGAACCTACAGGGTACAGTCCATTAGGACCATGACTGAACTGAAGCTTGAGAGCAGCCTCCTTATCTCTTATTTCTTCCAATAAGACATGGCAGCAGGTGAGAAGGGAAGGTGCCCACAAGGCAGAGCAGGCACAGTCACAGGGCCCTAGGGATCATGGCCATCTCTAGAGGCCCTACTCTGTGACTAAGTGCAGTTTCCCAGAAACTCTGCAGGTTCCATATCCCCAGAAGGGGCTGCCATCCCTACTACTTTCATCAGAATCAGGCAAGAAATGATAAAGTTAGGCGTTTTAGTCATTCCCCATTATAACATATGGTCAAAACACCAAAACAGTGTCCAAACAATGTCAAAACTTGCATGTTTCAGCTGAAGCAAAATGAAACAGCAATTTGAAACATCAAAATGAATCGCTGTCCTGTTGAAACACCAAATCCGAAACAGAGGCATTCCGCACTACTTTCTCTACTTCTCTTACTGCTTCTGCTCATCTGCCACTGGACTCCTCTTTGTCCCTTTGCAGTCTGGCCACAGCTAGTGTGAGGTCTTTCTCTTTTGTAGAGTCTGTCTACAGGAATGCATTACTGCGTATCATTAATTTTTCATCTCGCTTGAAATCTTATCTCAAATTCTTATTCTTTGTCTTCAAATCTCTTATGTATGTAACTTTAAATATTATGTAAAGCTATATATTGTCAAATATAAAAGATCTCTCTCTACAAGATGTATTTATGCTTCTCATTTTAACAGTTAATAATTTAAGAAATGTAAAGCCTCTCTAGGAGAGAGTTTTATGAAAGAAGATACTATAAAGGCAGTCCTCGGACTTACAACACAATTGGTTCCTGAAAACCTTGTTTTAAGTTGATTTGTTGTAACTCGGAACCAATTTTCTCATAAGAAACAATGTTATAAATGGGGTATTGGTTCCTGAACCAAGGCCTGATACCCTATTTTCACCAAAAATACCCTAGCATTTTGTACTCGATCAATTATAGATGAATAATATAGGTACATTAATATATTTATATTGTAAATAACAATCATATTGATTTGGAAGGACTTCTTTGAGGTGACTTTGCTGGACTTTTTGAAGGGTTCTTGGCTGGAGTCTTCTTAGAGTCTTGGCTACAGGGTTTTCTGAAGTCTTGTCTGCTTTCTTAAAGAAAGTGTCCAAGGAAGTTTGGACAGATGTTCTCCAGGGAGATAAGTGATGCAGCGAACTTGCTCACTGGCATGGCTTTGCATCCGATCAAGCATTGCAAGTTGAAACTGGCATTGTAAAATTGAAACAGGGTGTCAATTTATAAATGTTGTAAGTGTGAAACATTGTAACTCAAAACGTTGTAAGCCGAGTACTGCCTGTATACACAAACACATTCCACTGTATTATATAAGCAACAAAGAGAGCTGTTACAGCAGCACAAGAAATGGACTGCTATTACTACGTTCAAAAGAACTACTTGCTCCATTCCCTTGATTTCTCTCTCCTCTATCAAAAAGCTGATTTGATTTAACTACTTTATTTTGTTCTTGGTATAGATAGCTAAGTAAAAGCAGTCAATTGCTGTGGTGCTGATATTTATTGACTGATGAAAGATAGGCCTGTCATGGTGGCTCATGTCTGAAGTGCTCAGTGACAGATGGACCCCTCAGTTTTAAAGAGGTAGTTTTGGTGGAGTCCTTGCATTGCCAGGTGGCTGTTTTGTTGCATGACTGATATTTAGAAGTTTTTTTTTTCCCACAGGATGAGTAACTCCAGCCATTTGCTGTTAAGCAGAAAACTGAAGCAGTATTCAGTTACACCCTAAGGGCATCACTGATTTCACTGGAGATATAGTCTAGTTTTACAAAAATATTACTACAGAAACAGGGCATGGGCCATAACAAACACTATATTAGCCCATTTCTCTCTCTGCTCCAAACTGCTAACAGCTACTTTGAAGGTGTGCATGTCTAAATGTATAATCGTACATCACTGTCAGGGTACTTTTCTGGGCTCTTACATGTTTTTTAGAGCCTCTCGGTGTGCACAGCAGATCTAGTGTGTGCTGATCATGGCTTAGAGCCTGCCCTGGTAAAGTAATTTCTTGGCTGACAATACCCTCTTTGGTCCATTACAATCTCAGATCAAACTCTGTTTTTCATAGTGGATACATACTGCTTCCAATTGGGAAACTGACCTTAACAAAGATCAGTGTAGCAGTCTGAGGTGACCGTGAGCACCTGCCCCCTGGACATAGCAATTTCAGCTAATATTTTCCTGAGCTCTTGTACCCAGGTTGCCATATGATTCAATTAAATTTAAACCTCTATTGGCTCCAAGGGGACAGAAATTTAACTCTGTGTTCAGTTCCCTTGGGCTGATATGCAGAATGCTGACCTGGACCTGACCTCTTCCAGAACAGTGTGAGTTTCCATCTGAAAAATCTATATAAACTGGATTTTTTTTTATTAGAAATGAAGCACTCTGCACTTGCTGCAAGAACTAAATCAATAATCATTACTGCTCTATCATGGACGTGTATTCCGCTCATTTCAAAATATTATTTATACAGTGCTAACAATTGGCCAGACACTGGTTGGAGCTGCAGTAACCTGGTTTCCAGGACTTGAATGCATAGAGGACTCAACACTTTATACAACAGTTTATGAAATGGTTCATGGCTAGATAGCCAGATTCTCCATTGGTGTAAATTGGCCTTTATGTCAGTTGAGGTATGCTGACTTACACCTACTGTCTCTGTTCTTCTACTGTAAGAATACATTTTACTGTAGAGTAAGAAACACTATCTTGCTGGAGTCCATTGTTCTTGTATGATTTCTATGTGGAAAAGTAATCCCACTTCATTTTTCTGAAACTGTCATAGAACAGTCCATATTTTCCAGGTGATTTTTGGTAGGGACAATGCTGTATTTTGACTCATTTTTAAGCAGTCATTGGGATTAAACTAGATACTTGATGGAGGTTCACATAAAAGCCACATCCCTCTTGCCATTTTGCCCCCACCTCTTTCTACAGTATCCAGCCAGTTTGCTAACCTATCCTGTATGTAATCATGCCTAATCTCTTCTGTTGTTATGAGAATTAGATCCCTGCAGGCACCTGACCTGCATCATTAGTAACTTAGCACTTTCACTTCGAGTTGGAAAGATTTCTGGGACCTTTTTCTGTGGCCCTCCAAGCAGAGAGACCCAGGGAAAACATGTGCCCATGCTCAGCTCCTCTTACGCTTGCATGCTAAGATGCAGATAATGATGAATGTCTACAATGATAATGGATGGAGAGAGTATGTGCTCCATGTGCCACAGCGCTCTCACTCTCCATACTGTTCATAATCTCCATCCAATACTCCAAAATCAGGCAAGATATCAGATTAGTTTTACTTTAATTGTTATTAATTGATAATTAAAAGAAAAACAGCTTTTTAAATAACTTGTTTTTAATTCTGGGCCTTTTTAAAGCTTTTGAAAACAAGAAATTAGCTTTTTCCCCTTTGTCTGGTAGAGAGTAAGAAAAACAGGTAGTCAAAATTGTATAGAGTATAAGAACTGATCAAAGAAATCCAGCCTGAACTGAATAACCAGCTAAGTAGAATTTTTCTGAATTCAGGAGGCCTAGTCTCCAGTGAATTCTGACATTGCCATAAATCTCCACCAGATTAGGCTACTGCTGATTGACATGAACATATGCTGCAAATATATACTGAAATTTGTTATAAAATATGAAGAAACAGGTAGCTAAGAGATGCACATCCTGTTCTGTACACTAAATGTAGAATCCCAAAGGGATACAGAAATTGTGCAATATAAAATATATATTACTTTTTCTGGGTTTTGATAGCTGGCCTATACAGCAATTGTGGGCTAAATTTCTTATTTGCAGCTGTCTCCAGGCCTCTCTCCTCATCATTAGTGTTGCCTTGAATTACTCTGCTCCTCCACTCTGTAGTTACTGGCCCTGGCTAGAGCAGATTTGCGTGAGGGTGGAGGTGCTGGCAGGGAAGGGAACAGAAAATGATAGGCAGATATGGGTGTTTGTGTTGCCATGGTAAAACTGGCTGTGGGGACAAGTTAAAAAGAGAGCAAAATATAAAGCAAGGAAGTGAGGTACAGAAGTGCAGACCCTTTGTCCAATCAGCTCCTTTCTGCTCATCATTCAAGTTAAAAATTTACCTTTGTTTTACTCCCCATTTATCACCAAACCATCATTGTTCTCTCACTTCCCTGTGATGGAAGTATGACAGAGGCAGCATATTCAGCCTTGAGTTGAGAAAGTGGTACCTCTCAACAATTTTTAGTTGCTAGAGTATATGTGATCATGGATCAAACATAGTAAGCATCCCAAGGAAGTAAGAAGCTTAGTATATGAAGACAAGAGCAGAGGGAGCCTGGATGGAGATGGAATGCAGTACCAGAAGGGTATATCCTGTTTCTAGGACACATTTGGTTGTACGGGCTTTCTGGATTTGTTTGTTTAGTTTTGCTGGGACCTGAGGTCTTAAACAATGCTTCCATGCAATTGGAGTGCCTGAGACTGACCATTAAAACTGTGCCTCTTGTGTACCTGAGTTTGTAAGTCATACTGACTGAATCACCACTGCCATTGAGACTGATTATTTTACCAGGTTACAACCACTGGGGAAGCAGTCTCAGTAGACTGACTGTGCCTAAGCAGGTAGGGTGCTCTGTTGCTTAACCCATTCCTGAATCAGTTGGTGGGCTATGGCCCACTTTGGAGGCAGCCAGAGTGAGAACCTGCCATCTTCTTGTTTCAGAGGCCTAGGTTCCCTTCTGAGTGCCTCCACAACCTCTTCAAGGCTGAACCAAGTGGCTGCTTCCAGCTCCAGTTTGTTCACTCTGATCTGGAAAAAATTCAAGAAGTACAAAGTATTGTGAATACAGCTTTAAGAATAGCTAACTAGACCTTCATGACTTGTGTTACAGATTTTCTATCAATGAAAGCTAATGAGTTCAAGATTCCACTATATTATATGACTATAGAGGGAAGAGGTTTCTCCCCATGTGGACCAGATGGAGGAGTGATGTTGGATACGGAAAAGGAAAAAGCAAGCTTAGAGCCAAAGCAAGCCCTGCTTACCAGGACTTTTAAAGCAAACACATTTCAGCACTTTGTGAAAATAAGCCTGTTCAGTAGCTTTCTCTGGTCTCTGACCAGTGCCCAGATAGTGATCTGTATCCTCAGCAGCAGGCTCCACAAAAGGGGCAATGACTGAATTGGAACAGAGACTACCACAGAGGTGATCACTCCAAGCATATCACGTGGGTGGGGAAAACTAACACTTTCACTGTCTGTAATGTTCTCTAAATAAAGGGAAAATTTCATAGCCCACAAGTTTAGTCCAGTACCTTTCACCTGGCTGAAATATGCTGTAAAATAATTCTTTTACAGCAACTTGATTCCAGAACATTAGAATGGCCTATACACCTTAAATGTCCATCATGATGAATATATCAACCCCTTGTTGTTCACAGTACATGAAAAGTCACCAATGCTATTTTATAGATTTTGGTTTCTTTTGATGCAGCAGTTAACTACTAAGCATTCTCATCACTATACTGACCCCTATGATGCTGGTGGATGAATGAGGAAATAAAACACAGCCAAATTTAGTAAGCTCGTTTGAAAACAAGACAAAATCAAAGATGGACCTGACTATGGAGTTTGGATTTGAGTCGTACACATCCACCTTATTTTCAAACAGGATGATTGTCAAGCTGTTAAGACGATCACTCATTTAAAGAAAACCAGCTGAACGCTGCACTTGAAAGGATGTGACAATTTCCAAATACAATGCAGTGATGGTTCTGTGAACTGGGAAAAGAGACCTCACCGAGTAGGGAAGGTAATAAAATGGAGAACTACTAACCTCATTCTGTTGTGGCCACACCGTAGCATGACAAGCTATCATTAATGAGCTGTTGGGAAAAGGCCAGTGCTGAGAAGCAGAATACCACATTGACTTCACCTCCAATCCCACTTCTTCTGCCACCTCCCGGCGGACAGTCTCCTCCAGTGTCTCACCTAGAAACACTCAAGTTAATCATCTCAAATAACAATGGCAAGATTTCCCTTGGGAAGGAAACTTTTACCTCATGCCACACAAAAAAAATGGAGAGATAAATCTGTATTTTCTTGAATACAACACACCCCAGAATAAAATACATACCTTGTCTTTTGAGAGCAGAATGAATTAAAAAAAGGATATTTCCTTGCAGTAAGTAACTGAGTAAGCAGCAGCCAGGGAGCCAAGCCTGATCACTGTTGTGCTCCCTGTGGATGAAGTGCAGCCTTTACTTTCTCTTTTCCCTAGTTATTCCCTAACATAAAATGCACACCCCTACTTTCATCAACCCTGGGGTTTGTTTTTTTTTTAAAGGTGTGTGTTGTATATGAGAAATTTGGTAATTTCTGAAGACTTTCAGGTCTGGTGAAATTCAGCAGGTTGGATTATTCTGCAAATATTTCTTACAATGGGACACAATACCAGATCTACCAAATGTATTTAGTTCTCTTATAATTTGCTTTCTGGGTGCCAAGGACTTGAGATACATACTCAATATGGTTACTATCACCTTGATATCTGTGTAAGTAAACAAAATATGCTATGCTCACCTTCTTTCGTTTCAGTTTTGAATAACTTTCTACCAGAATCATCAAGTCCACATATTTCCATGTAATACACCCAAACCTATACTACCCCTGCACAGATATTAAAAGTGTTCTGAAATTTTAACTCATAGGTTTCATACTTGTATACATGAACAGAGACTGGAATAGGAGGTCAATGCTGATTAATCCTGTCTTTTTTACCCCATTTTATAGCCCCTTCCTCTCTCCAAATATTTTCAGCTATTTCACACTGCTGGTTGAACAAGGCTGTTCTTGTAACATCCTTCCCTTTTTTCAGAACACCACATTTGTGTTTGAGCTCCATGGAACCGCACAGCAATAGGTCTGGCTGGTCTCCAGACTCAAAGTCTCCCACAATGCTGGGTCAGAGCTCTTCTTACCAACATCACAGAAGCCTGCCAGAGCACTGTACATCCCCTGAGGGAACGACGCCTGCCGTACAAGAAGACACCGGCTCCCATCAGACACCAAAGTGATAACTACTGGGGACATCTAGAGAACATGTCAAACAGTAATGCAAGTGGGAATCAGAGGTCAGACAAATCAACTACTCTATGAAAACAACAGTTATGAGAAGACAGGCTGTTTCAAGTGCTACTGTTTCTGCTTAAAGGTTTTGAGACACTAGACAAGCAATAAAGAAAAAGTATGCAAGTCAATATAGGCAGCTCTTGATCTTGCACTTACAAATTCCCACATATTGTGTGCAGCAATTTTGGCTTGTGTTATTTGTCTTGCTGTAGAGATGATTACCTGTGGATAATAAATTATTCCATTGGTGTGACAAACACGCTTGCTGCCAGCAAGGTTCTTCTGAGTAGGCTGGCCAGTTTTGCTGCAGTATTTGTGAGTGTCATGCCAGCGAAGGAGAGCTTGAGCCTATAAAGTATAAAACATAAATACAAGTCAGTCTGAATAGGTGATTTGAGCTCACTTAGTGCAGTCATTACATCCTTCTGCGGTCCCTTCTAGCCCTAATGTCTAAGAAATCTATGAAATCCTCTGTGAGTAATACTTTGCCATTCTCTCCCTACAACTTGCCCATGTGGATCAAACACTAGTTCACCAGGTCAGAAAGCCCTGGAAACTAGTGTCAGCAATCATAACTTCCATAAGTAAAATAACCTATATCATACCAAGGACAGCAAGGGGGCATCCTTCTCATCTAGCTGGAAGAAAGCTTTCCGTAACTCAGTAAATGATCCCTTGAGTTCAGATTCAATGTCCATTTTTTCCAAGGAACCTGGAAATGAGTAAGTCCACGTAAAACAAAAACCTCACTTGTGGCCCCAACATTATTCCTTTTACCAGTTAACCAAAGTACAATTTCTATAAATTCTCATGCAACAGCTAATGACATGGGCTTATTACTAAAGAAATGACATCACATTTATAGTGATATGTTCCTAAATTGTTGTGCAACATTTCATTCCAATTTTACTAAAACAGAAAGAACCAATTACATTATGTGATAATTCCTGTGACACTGGAGACATGTCATAGTCATAGGACCTCCTAGCAAGAACAAGATGGGAAGAGAGAAATTAAGATGCAACCTCTCACCCACCAAGGGCTAAATGTGCCACTTAAGAGCATCTCTATTGTATATGTGTATGCAGCATACATACACATAGCAACCCAGTGCATCAAACATATACTTATGTATATTATTCTTACCTAAATTATTAGGTATTATTCTTACCTAAATCCAGGGCAAAGTATGCCATGCATTCATCTGAACAGCCAATCAGCACTGACTCCTCTAGTTTTTCTTTGTTCCATTTGAACTTCTTCAGAATCCTCTTCAATTCTAAACACCAGAGTAAAAGGGATGAAATAACTGTAATTAACCTACGCTAATGCAACCATAACAATATCCGAACCTTTAAGACATCTACAGTTCATGCCAATGCAATGAAGTCATATCGCAGAAGTTTCCTATGGCTCTATGGCCAGGTATCTAGAAATAGCTTACTCACAGTGATGTCTCATGGTGCTCCTGATAATAACTCCCCAAATTGGGTAGGTTAGTCCCATTCTAATTTCCCATTGGAGGGTAAACCTCCAAGTCAAAGGACACAGGTAAGAAAGGATAGAAGTGGGTATGTAGTGATTCTACAATTCAAGGGATAAACATGAGAACTGAGACTTCAGATCACTCTGGACCCTGATCATGTCAAGCAAAAGGAACATGTCTCAGTGCTCTGGGGATCTACATTGTCCCTTTCCTTAAAATTACTTACGTCACAGAGGTGACTGAATAGCTTTCCAAGAACAGTCCTCCCAGATTATGCCAAATTCCCTCCCATCGCCTAGCTCACTGGGTAGCTCACTTCCCTAACGAGCTATTATCTTCAAAACAGAAGATGGCCCACATTTAAAGCATGTAAAACCACTGTCTCAGAAGACATATTAAGAAATAGCTTAAACCTATGTAGATATCCTGTACATATACCTGCAGGATATGTGCCCAGTGTACCTTATGTTCATGTCCAATGGTTTTAATTCTAAATACAGTTATTTGATGTTAATAAATCAACAAGAATACACACAAATCTAGCCTAACAGATTTTCTGGTTTGGTATTATGATGGGTCTCAGACAGAGACACAAAGAACAGGGACTTATCAGTCAATATGGTATCAACTGAAATATAGTTAATGGAAGAAAACTGACTACATCATGTGATATGGTTAATACATGAAGGTGTTAACTGCAGAGAACCTGCTTACCTGATGCACTTATCTGTGGGGCCAAATGTTTGCTTCCAACTTTTTGCAGGAAGGGGAAGAGATTGTGAAAGAGGTAGAAAGTTCCTGAGTTCTGGGCTTGCCTACAAAGGCCATCATCTTCCTTTAGCTGAAATAAGTATCTGCAGGTAGAAAGAATCAGAACGTTCATTGCATGATTTGGTCTAGATCAGAGGTTGGTAACCCATGGCATGTGCACCAGAGCATGACAAACAAAGGCATTTTGCTTGGCACGTGTGCCTCAGGACAGACACCAGGGAAGGGGCTAGGACTGCCCTGCCACAATAGCTCCCCTTCCATCCACCCCTCACACAGCAACATCTTACACATTGAGGTTGTGGGTGTTTTTGGCATTCTGCCCAAAAATGTTACCAACCTCTGCTCTAGATCACGGAGTACCACAGGCTCAGTTTGAACAGAGTAATGGGACAGAATCGTGACAGGCACCTGCCCTCCTCATGGTGATGCCAGTGTCCTCATGGCAGGTTTGTGGGTGAATCAGCCAGCACCCTGCAGCCAGAAGGAGCTTTGCTGGTTGGCTGGGGCCCTGAAGCCTTGAGGTTCAAAGGAGCCTGGGGACAGAAATGTGAGGCGAGCAGGCCAGAGTGCCGGAAGCGGAGCCAAAGTCTCTCTCCATGGCCAGAAGAGACCCAGCGCCTCCTCTCAGGGCCAGCATGCCTGGAGAAGCAGCACGCATGTGTCTCACTACTGATGCATCTGGGGAGAACCCAGACATGCTCTCTGTGACTGATGGAAGTGAGTTGTTCTCTCCAGGGATGAGCTCCCTGAGAAAACTCAGAAAGCCTTGGTCACCAACAGTGCACTGGGGGCCTGACTGAGCACCAGTTTAACCAATGCAGCCGGCAAGCCGTGCAGCCCAGATCTAGCACTGCTCTCTGGCACCTGCAGGGGACCACGTAGAAATATACAGGTCAGGTGGTACTGGGAGTGGGCAGCCCAGTGAGCACTACTGGCAGCCACCAAGGGGAAAACCCAGCACGGAGCCCCCCTGGCACCGCACATCCTGACAGAGCATCCATGGGCCCAGAGTGCACCAATGGGGGACTGGCAGCACTGTAAGCTTTGTGTAAGCACAGCAGGGCATGCCCCAAATCATTGCCATACCTGGTGAAAGGATGGGAAGAACCTGGACCAGAAAACTCACCCACCAGGAGGTACCATAAAACTGAAGAATACAGGGGGTTCACCAATCACTGAGGCACCTACATTCATAAGGAAAGCACTCAGTGCAGGGGCAACATTGCCCTGCACACCATACTGGCTGAGCTATTTAAGCTGGATTTTCAGTTGTGTTGTAGTTTTCAAAGAATACAGGAGACCAGCAAGCCCCGCTATGGCCACCATTCTCACCAGGCCCCAGTACAGGAGGGAAAGGCCCCACCATCACACCTGAGCTTCACCTAGGCTGATCATAACACCTGAGTGGAAAGGGGTGTAGGGAAGGAGGAACCCCACAGATGTGTCAATAGGGTCACCCTGGACCCTACAGGAACCACTCATTACCACCTCCAGAGGCAAAACCCAGTTGTCCCAGGAGGACAGTCACCAGGGGACAGGAGACCCTTCCCACGGTAGGGCTCGGGACTGGGATAGCTCATCCTTACAAGAAAAGCCCTTAAACCAGGGCCAACTTACCAGGTTCAGACCAAGGAGAGGGAGATGAGCCATGCCGGCATGAGGCTCCCGCACGGTTCATGAGCCGAGCTTATTTCTGGATGGACCTGGCACAGGCAGGTGATGTCATCCCAGGACACCGCTTGGCTGGAATAAAAGCCAGCGCTGGGAGAAACACTGGGGAGGCACTATGGGGAACGGAAGACGAGGGTGCTTCCCACGCTCTGTGCAAACGGCACCAGTGTGCACCTGGGACGGAGAGCTGGATCCAAAAAGAGGAGAGAGGAACCCTGCGTCCTCAGCAGGAGAGAGAAACTGGGACGATGCCAGGGGACAGCTGGGACCATCAGCATCATATTTGGGAGTGGGGATGGGTCACGGCCCTAGCCCTTATTCTGCTGTTAAAGTTTTTTCTTCTTTTTTCCCCCCTTTTTTTCCTTCTGCTGGGGACAGCCTGGAGAGGAGGGCTGGAGCACAGATGGCACAGGAGCAGCCTGAAAGCCACAGCAAGCAGCCAGGCACAATTAAAAACACAGAAGAGTGGGGCAGCTCAAAGATGCCCTGAGGACACAGTGACTGGGAGAAATCAACTGTAACTCAGTCAACGAGGGGAGCGGAGAAAGACAACACCAGAGTGTGAGCCGCACTGACACCAATTGGCTGTCCTGGAGGCTGAAACACAAATGGGATGTAGGGAAGGCAGAGCCCCACAGACACCCAACAAGGGTTGCAGCCAATCTGAGGGAGTCCACAGGACAGGAGCCTACCACTGAAGGTACAATTGAAGTCATGGTAGACAAGTCTCTGGGCTTTCCTCAGGATGACCACGGACCCCTTCAGAGGTCACTGGAACCTACACAGCAGCCAACACCTGGTGCATATGCCAAGGTGGCACACAAGTGCATTCTCGAGACCAGGTGGGCACACCAGTTTAAACAGTAAGTCACGGTGGTGGAGTAGACCCAGGTGAAATGTAGTTCCAGTGGGCAGGGCATGCCCATCAGCTGGCACGGTGGTCATGAGACTGTCACAAGAATATCTCAATCTTTTCCTACTCCAAATATTTCCAAAGCTTCCCCAAGCCAAGTGCTTGTTACTGGTGGGGAGAGGCTTGAACTTTGGTTATTACTGTAAAAAAAAACCTGCAATTCAATCTCTGAAACAAACCTTTTACTTGATACGTATAATCATGTGTCCAGAAATAAAGCTTAAATCTTACTAAAACTTAAAGAAGTCAAAGCAGCTGTGAATCTTGCTCATATGTATGTTATTTCTCAGGTTTTGAAGTCTTTAAGTCATGATTGACTGTCTATACTAACAAGGAAAGCTGAGTACATCTTAAGTTTGTGAACATGACTCTTACTTTGAATGATTAGATCACTGAGCAATATAAGGTTCTCATTGATATCCCAATTTAAAAGATCAAGCTCAAGCCCTGAACAAGCACAGCACACATTGGGTTATATGCGTACCAAGCAAAGCTGTCCTATTTGACAATGGGTATCAAAAGTTTTTCTTTCAAACTGTTTGAAGTGATATTAAAAATGACTATCCAGCTAGTATGAGCACTATTAGATTAGTTCAGCCATATTTAGGAGCATTCTAGAGCATTCTTATATCTGACAGACTTTCCAGCTGCTGATATGAGCATGCATATACCTGAATCCAGCACTAGGACAAGTTTTTAGCCCCTGCTGAAGGGGGCTAAATATTTCTGTAGACAATAAACAAGGCCATGAAGTTCATTATTATCATCAGACTACACTGGATTAGTAATACAGAGTTTTAGCAGAGAAAATCATAAACATTTTATACAAGAAGACCGAGCTCTAACTTTCCCACTGAACACAGTTCAGACAAGAACTTACCGCATTTTTCTAACATAGGTAGAGTGTAGCCTGCACCACAGAAAGGAAGCTCTTCTATATACAGCTTGATAAAGCATAGCCATGTTCAGCTCTTGAGAGAAGCTCCCTCTGCCTAAAAGGATGGAGGATGCATGTAGTGTGATGAATCTTCACAAATGGGTTCTAGATAAAGGAAGCTATGACCCAAACAAATAAGAAATATCTCAGACACCGAGAGGATCCGCTTTCTACGTTATTGTTCAGTTTGGTCTTAGGCTCTGTCTGTGCATAAAGAAACTTATTATCACAGTTCTAAATATTTTTAGGCAGTTCCAAGATGGTTCAAGTTTACAGATGTGTTTTGTGTCTGTCAAAGAGGTCTTGCAGAAATTGCTACAGACTAAGATAAAAATGTGTGCTGTCTGAACTTGCTTTGTTATAAAGATAGTAACGTTTCCTACAGAGAGCCAATCCAGCTCATTCAAAGGCACATGGTACAGCAGCAACCTGGAAAACTATTGGGAATCCAGTGCTGTCACAGAAGAACAAAAAACAAAATTACAGCTGCAAGATTTTCCCATGTTAGGAGGAAGACAGCTAGTTGCTGCTGAATCAAATTCTGTCAAGGCAGTTAATCCTTTTGTGCCAAAAGAACTTGTTGCATTTTCAACTGAAGTAATGACCCAAACCAATCTGGCCTCAGCTCACTATGGCAGGAAGACAGCTATCCAGAAACAAGCATCATTCTTAAGATGTGATTGTGATCATCAATTATTAAATACATAACTTCAAAATAGCACTTCCTAGTCATAAATTTAAAATCCCTTTACATAACGAGACTATTAGTTTTATTTTACAGATAAAGAAACAAAGAAACTTAACCAATGAACAATAAGATTTGATGGATATTCCTTAAAATTCTACCACAGCCACTAGGGAAACTACAATGTTCCTGATATTTTATACATATTAATAATCACTCATGTATTGCAAACTGTGCATGTGATTACAAAGCAGAAACACTGAGAGCACCTGGGTATTTGACACAGTTGTAGAGTATAGGACAAACAATTATATGACTCTAGCACAGGGGTGGGCAATTATTTTGGGTGGAGGGCCACTTACTCAGTTTTGGCAAGCTGTCGAGGGCCGCACTGGTAGCCCTGCCCCTTGACAGGTGCCCCATCCCCTGGTCACCATCTTGTTGAAGTTCCACCCCCTAACCTTGACACCAGAAGTCCCTCTCATTGCCCTCAGAAGTGCTCCTTTCAGCAAGGGATTTTGCCATCTCGGAACCAGCAAAATATCAAATTATATTCTAAAAAGTAAACATCTAAAACTTTCATTAATTTAATTTAAAAAAATATTTTGTCCTGGTTTACATGTGTTTGTGTAGCGTACATAGAGGTGATTGCATATAATAGCTTAAAATGAAGTCTTACCCTTGTATATTGTTGGGGGGTAGGTATAGATTTGTGGGGGGCCATGGGTATGTGGGGGAGGATGTGGGTGTGCCTGTAGGGGGTGGACAGAGCTGTGGGGTGTGGGAGCATGTGGGTGTGTATGTGGATATGTGGGGTGTGGATGGGTATGGGGTTTGTGAGAGATTGTGTGTGGGAGAAGGGTGGTTGGGATGTGTGAAGGGGTGTTGATATGGGGGTCTGCATGTATAGCAGGATAAGGGGAGGTTGGTGGAGGGTGTCAGGCTGTCATTGTGTAAGGGCATACAACCCAACATCCTGCTGACATTCACTGGCCCCTTTAGGTGAATGGGCCCCTATGGCTGAGCTGGAGGAGATTTGATGCCCCTTCTTTTCCCGCCTGCCATGACTTTGATGATATAAGAGATCTGAAAAAGGGAGGTGGTGAGTGCCTGTCTCCTGCCCAACTCAATCAAAGGGATGGCCCTGCACCCAGGGGCCCAACTCTGGGAGTGAAGAAAAGACCACCTTGGAGCCAACTTTTTGATTCCCTCTTCTCCCTTAATTCTTTGTTTTTTGAAAGAAACAAAAAAAAGAGTCCTTGCCCTTTGGCCTACTTGTCCTCACGGAGTCTTCCAGGTCTGGTGCTCTCTTTCCTGGGGTCATTACCCCAGATTCTTCTATGATCCGCTCTCCCTGCCTGGGCTTCTTCCCCATAACCTTCAAACTGCACTGCAAGGAACCTGATTACCAGCTGGTGCCATGCCTGTAGCAGGGGATTCCCTCGGCCATCATCAGTTAGGGTGGATGCAGTCTTCACAGCTCAAGATCTTGCCTGCCAAGCTTTGGCTATAAATGCTTCTGGGGGTTGAGCTCCTGCTCCCCTTTCCTTGGGCAGGTGCCCATCCCCAGTCTGGACTCTCTGACCGGCCGAGGGAAGTCCACAGGCAGTGAAAGAAAAAATACAATGGAGGAAAAAACCCACCATGGCAGGTGGTTCAGGCAGGTCCAACACCTTCGCGGCTCCCAGGGGCTATCCCCAGATTCCCTTCCGGTGCCAGCAAATCAAGGGAAGTGATTATGTCCCTCTATTCTCCGCTAGTATAGCCACATCTGGAGTACTGTGTTCAGTTTTAAGCCCCCCACTACAGAAAAGATGTGGACAAGTTGGAGAGAGTCTAGTGGAAGGCAATGAAAATAGTTAAGGGACCAGGGCACATGACTTAGGAGGAGAGGCTGAGGGAAGCCCAGAACTGGGCTTATTTAGTCTGCCGAAGAGAAGACTGAGAGGGGATTCAACAGCAGCCTTCAACTACCTGAAGCGGGGTTCCAAAGAGGCTGGAGCTAGATTGTTCTCAGTGTTGGCAGGTGACAGAAGAAGGAGCAATGGTCTCAAGTTGCAGCAAGGAAAGTTTAGGTTAGATATTAGGAAAAGCTCTCTCATGAGGAGGGTAATAAAGCACTGAAACAGGTTACCCAGATAGGTTGTGTATTCTCCATCCTTGGAGGCTTTTAAGACCTGGCTGCACAAAATCTTGGCTGAGATGATATAATTGGGGATGGCCCTGCTTTGAGCAAGATGTTGGACTAGACGACCTCCTGAAGTCCCTTCAAACCCTAACTTTCTATGATGTTATGATTCTATGAAATATTGTGAACCTCATATGTTATCTCTTGTAGAAGTTTTGAAACAGTATATTTTTGGTTAGACTGTGAAAATCTGCAATGCAGATACAATTTCAGTGCAGATCTCAGGAGTTTGCAGACAACTCTGTACTTTACTCTAGAATGAGTAGCTCATAGTTCAGAATGTGACTGCATGGACAATAATTTGTATTTACCACAATAAAATGCACTAGTTGGATGTGAGGAAGGTATTTATAACCCCTTAAGTCCTAGAAGCTATAAATGGCACAGTTTATATTTGGTTATTAAAAACTCAGCAGATATAGTGTTAAATTCCTGGTTTCAGGACTTAGGTGCAAACAAACTTGCCTCTTTGCAAATCCCAACTGTGTATTAAACTGCTTAAGTAGTTGGTTTTTATCCAATGAAAAAGCATTCTTTCTGTATGGAGTACATTAGACTAGAGAGAGAAATATATGCACTCTCCAGCAGTAGGAAGTACTTCATAAAAGCCACATGCTGACCCAGAGCATGTTTTAATGGAAATGCAGCTCCTCCAATAAACAGAAGTCAGGTTTTCTGTGAATCTGTTCTGTTTTCCAGAATCCCTTCCCCTGTTCTCCCCCCTCTGGAAGCTCTGGGAAATGACCACAAAGACAGCTTCAGAATTCTCCTCACTGTGGAGTCTGTGTTAGATGGCTAGCTATACAGCTGCTCTTGTTTTCTTAACTCCTTGGTTTGTGGGACTCTGTCATAATGAATTCTTCATTTTCCATTAATAGTTCATTATATCAGAGAATCACTTTATTATATTTTGCCAAAGAAAGGATGTTAAAATAATGCTAACAATATTTTGATCCACCATTATAGAACACAGCAGTAGATATTTTTCAAATTTCCTAATTGTTTTGAAAAATAAAGAAACTACTTTAAATAGTAAACCTCTCCGGAGACCTCAAAAAAAAAGTTAAAAAAGCAGACAGACGAGGTTGACAGAGCAGTATAGATGTCAAGCACTCAAATCTATATCTGAATTTATAAATACACTACTATGATTAGAAAGCTAAGTTTATCAAATGAAATGTCACAGCATGATTAAAGATGTATCTCTTTCATTCATTTATAATTGTTTGAGCAAACAAATTCTTCTTCCTTCTGGGTCAGGAGTTAAATGCCTGCATTTAACATGAAGTGCGTCTTTACAAGTGCAAAAACAAATGTGATATAAAAAGGAGAGTGACAGACCTTCATTTATTTTGTCATTAATTAAGCCAGTGTAATAAAGGATTCTAGACATTTAATTTGAGAGCACAGTCCATAAAAATAACAAATGAGATGCATAGATGAAGTCAGCATACTTGTTTTCTATGAAATGCACAGTTACTTAGAGGTTAATTATGTTTGACTCTTACTTGTATGCTTGCTGTAAACGAGCAAGCCGGATCATACTAATCCTCTAGACTGACTGGCAAATCTTCCTTTAACAAGATACAGGACTGCAATATAATCTCTCGAGAAAACATCTACCCTACTGTTATAACAAACAGCTGACCCTTTTGAATCTGTGACCTTTTACTGTTCTCTGCATCCCTGGATTTCTGGCCCTCCCTTCATACTTGGGTGGGCTTTTAGCTTTGGGGAGGGAGCCTAAAGCCCCAGCAATGAGAAAAAAATACAAACAAAAATTACCCCTTTGCCCTTAAACAGGAAACTTGCAATAGTGTGCAGTCTGGAAAAATGCACCAAATTTACAAGGTATGTAACTTTCCAATTTGTACAGCCATTCTTATTACATAACTTATACATTTAAAGGCCATAAATGTTGGCTATCATTTATGCATGTAAGTGCTTTACTCTTTGTGAACCTCTCAACTATGTACATTATATTAATAAATGAATACAGTATTTATGTGTGTCCATATAGCCTGTGCCACTGGCAATACCATTAGCTAAATAAAGGGTCCTTAGACAAACAAGTTTCATGTTGCTTCCTGAAGCTTGCTAAATCTGAGCTTTGGGAGGTCACCAAAGGAAGTCGGTCACAAAGATACAGCCTTTACATAGAGAATACCCTGTTCTGACACAGGAGAAATGAGTATGAAGAGCAAACTAAGAGGTCATAAGCAGTTGGAATGAATCTCTCAGAAAGCAGGAATTCCAGTCATTTAGTAATAAGCAAGGCTGAAGGCAAATGCCTGATTTTGGCAGTACCTACACAGATGCTCCTCTTCACTCTTACAATTAGTCTAACTGACTTGTACAGGGCTAATTGAAGCAACAGAACATGCTTCCTAGCCTTTATAATTTCTCAGCCATGGCAATGGCAAGACACAATAGTTCTCACCTCTCTGATTCTGCCTGTAGCATGTTTTTAGTTTTCTTCATAGTGCATTTTGTGGTTGCAGTATGTGTGCACAGGGATCTACTTAAAGTGCATGGAGGCAAAATAAAAATAGAGGCTGCTTGCAGCACACAGTGCCATGTTCGTGGTCTTTTCACAGAAAGCTTCTCTCTCCCCGCTGCTGATTGGCTGAGAGACCCCAGCAGCCCTGCCCCTCACTGCTGACTGCCTGAGAGGGCTGCCTTTAATATGGCTCCACCCCTCACCACTGATTCACATGGGACTATCCTTCATGTGGCACCCCTCACGGCTGACTGGCGGGGGGGAAGGGTGGCACACAAAAGGCAGCACTCTCAGCCAGTTTTTGGCAGGGAGGAGGGGGTGGCTGCTATCTTGGCTGCTACCTTTCATGCCAGTGGTTCCCACCCCCACCCATGGGCTGTGAGGCTGGTCCCACTGGGGAGCCAGAATTTAATTTTAATAAGTTCCCCTCCCCTCAAGAATTCCACGCAAAATTAGAAGAACCCCATTTTTTGCAGTGATCATGGAAATTACCTGTTTCAGAGTTTCTGTGAAAGCTGCAAATTTCCCTACATATGAGGAAACTGAACTCAATGACCTATTAGGCCCCTTCTAAGCCAGAAGCAGGAGGTTCTTGCTATGTACACTACAGTTTCATTGGATGAGTCGTTATGAAAAGGCAGATGTAAGAAATACCTGAAACACTTCTAAAATGCTTATCTCTTCAATATGTAAACACCTTCCTTATTTGATAGATGAGGAATTCTTGAGTTGAATAGGCCTCCTAGATTTCACCAACTGCTAGAATTATGGGGGGTGTTTGTTGTGGAGGTTTGGGGTTTTTTTGTTTTGATGTTAGCTGAAAACAGAGTATTTGGAAAGTTGGATTTGATCTGGTTTTAATGTGCTTGAAGTTTCCTTCCTATGCCTGCTAAAAACTTCAGAACACGGCTTGCAATCAAGTACCAAGTTAATTGCTGTTCTAGAAGGAAAGTGCTGATCAAGACAAATAACTGGATCTGGCCTATTGTACAGCCTCAAAAAAAAAGATAATTGGATACAGAATCTAAATTTGAGGTAACTGGATCATTTGGGCACAGGGTGACAGTTTTAAGTTACTGCCAGCAAATTTTGAAATTAGCCGTTTGTTTCCTTTGAGGGGAAGTAAAAATTTTGTCCATATATTACTGCATTTTCTTGACTAGATGATAAACCCCCCATAATTAGATTCTATATAGAGAAAACCTACATTTCTTAATTTTCCAGATATAAAATCTAATTATTGGAGGTTTTGCCTTGAAATTTTCCCCCTCCTACTGCTGCAGCAAGGAGAATCTCTCAGATACCCAACCAAGCTCTGCCTCCCCTCAACTTCTTCTGCCTCCAGAGCTTTCTCCTCTCCTTACCTGTCAGACCCTGCTTTTTCCAAGCACATGGAAGTGAGGAGAAAATTTGAAGTAACCTTGAAATACACATAGCTGTAGTAATTTACACATAGTACCCATAGACTTAGTTCATCCAGAATTGATACATTTTACCTTCTTTGAAAATGCAAATTTTAGTACTCCAGAAACACACTTTTACATAGTACTTTAGCACCTACTTTTTATTTACTTATGTCTTGGGCCAGAATAGCTCCAAATTCTACCAAGTCTGTGTGGTGCTACCACCAGCAAGTGTCCTAACTCCCAGACTTCTCAGCTACTCCCAAATCCATGGCAAACATCCTATATGTAAGTCCCAAGGCCTTGGAGTTCAGATACCCCCTACCCTCACTTGTCCCTAACTAAAAGACTGAAGGAGCAAGGCCTTGGAGTTCAAATGCCCCTAGCCTCATTTACCCCTAGAAAAAGCCACTAAAGAAGCCAGCTAAAGGAAACACCTGAGAGAAATTTCCCATCCCCAAAAACTGTGTAGCCAAGATCCTCTCACGAAGAGACTGTAGCAGACAGCACAATGGACAGCACTTTACCCTCAACTACAGTTAATCTAAAGCGAAAGAACTCCTGATTTACCCTATAGTCCCTTAAGATGGGCCCCAGCAGAGTCAACAATGTTTAAAACCCTGGTGACCCCACAGCTCATAGCAGGTGATACCCCCCCACAAAGGAGCCATGTGTTAATTAGTTCCCACTTATGACTGGAACTGGGTGCTCTTATCATAGATCCTACGATGCTCCAAAAATCTATATGCAGTTGACGCATATAGAGGGCAACCTGATCCCATTTCACCTCATTAAGTGTGGGCCCACAATAATCATATGTGATGGGGGGACTCTGAGGGAACTGTTTGGAGCCTCACTTGGTGATGTTTGCCCAGACATTTAAAGCTGAAGAAACAGGAATCATTGATAAAGGAAAAGAAAAGTATGGCTCAGCTGTGGGAGTGAAGAGAAAGTCAAAATGCACTCAATGTAGTAGGTCACCATGACTTTAAAAAAGCACAGAGGGGGCCTCTATTCAACATGCATTAGCATTTATCTCATTCAGATATGCAGCAGTAAACACAAAGGAGGGTCAGGGGAGATACCATGGGATCAATCCAGGTGCTTTTCTGCTATGACTAAAGGGAAGATCCCCCATCCTGACCTTTGAGGCCAAGTCCAGATAAGCATAGACATTTGGTTCCCTGGGAACCACTAGCAGCAGGACACCTTGTCCCTAAACACCTGTGCCACGTGCCCTCTGGTGTATGGCCAGTTATCCCTGGTAGGGCCAGCACAGTTGGGAGATGGGAAAACTGCAGCTGTGTCACTCCTCCAGCTTGGAGACTGGCCAGGCCAGCATGGCTATGGCTTTAGGCTGTGCGTATTGTCCCCATGTGTTCTGCCCCACTTTTTTTTTTGGCGCAGGATTTTTTCCCCCCCTGAATCTCCAATAGTCAAAAAAATCTCCCATGATGCAAGGTAGCAACACAGTAAATGCTCAAACATGTGCTAGACAGGTCTGTGGCACCACATACTGCACAGCCATGTTCATCTGGACATGCTCTACATGCAGAAGCAGGTGGAAACCTGTCCTTGCACTACAGGCAGGGCCCCTACTAGTGATCTCAGCTACATGCCTACTTCATGGAGAGAGAGGATCTCCCCCAGCTTCCTCCTTTGGCCCACTGGTTAAGGGCATGCAACACCCAGGGGCATCCAAACCCCAAGACCTCCCAGCTTGGGCCTGCACGTAAGATGCCTGCCAGGGCTCTGGAAGTAGCTGAAACCCCAGGCTGATGAGCGAGGGAGGGACAATGCTTGCCAGCAATAGCATCACGTGGATCTGAACACGGGTCTACCCAGTTGATGATAGGTTTCATAACTGATTTGGCTAATTTGACCTGGAACCCCAAATTTAAAAAACAAAACAAAACAAAAAACGGAGGATACTTGCCCGTGGCAGTCACATACCAGAACAAACGAGCTCTGCTCAGCTCGCAGACTCGGGCCTAGTCTGTCCGAATACAGGACATTAAAAAAAAACCCTCCCTGCTTTCCCCCTTCTACTCCTTCAGCCGCAGGGCTGGGGGCTAATGGTCACCATGAGGCCGGCGTCATGTGGCGCCACCCGCACGTGCCCTGCCTCGCAGCGTGCCGCAGCCTACCTGGCTCCGGCGCTGCCCGGCCCCCCCACTCTCCTCCGGCGGCCACGTCCCCGCCGCGCTCACGTGCCCAGGTACAACCCAGAGCCAAGGCCGCACATGCGCACTGACTAGGGCGCCGCTGTGTGACTGAGCTCACGTAGCGCGGCGGGGCGGGGCCAGGCCGGGCGGGGCGGGGCCGGGCGGGCCTCGGCCCTCATAAAGGCCCCCGCGAGCTCCGCCCCCTTTCCAGTCTGTGCTGGGCGCGGGGCTGGGCGAAGTGGGTCGTAGCAGCCCAGGGAGCGCAGGTCCGGCTTGACTCGACTTGGTTCCCTCTTGTCTCGGGTAAGTGGCTGCCGCCGCGGACCTCCTCCGTCGCCGAGCGGGGTGGTGGGAGCGCTTCGGGGGCTCTACTTGTGGCTGGCTGGGGGGCGATCTCTCCACAGCTTCCTCTCCCCGGGGCAGGAGGCGCCGGGCCGCTCTGTTCGCCGCGCTCCCTGCCCCGCGAGGCCGGCGGGAGAGCGGCGCTGCCCGGGCCGCGCTCCGGGACAGCCGTGCGGGGCCCGCGGGGCGGGGCGGGGCGATACGTGGCAGTGGCGCTCCGCCTCCGCGCGCTCCTGCGGGGGCGCCGAGCTCCCCCGGGGTTGGTCCCCGCGAAGCCTGCACGGAGCCAGTGGCACGTCCCGCTTCCTTCCCTCTCCTTTTCCTTTTTTCCTTCCGTTTGGGGCGAGGGGTTACCTCAGTCGTGGGGCTTCTCCGCCCTGGATCCTGCGGCCGCGTCCCCTGCCCGATGTGCTGCTTGAGTGTCCTAGCTCGCCCCTGAGATCAGCAGGTCTCTGGTGGACCTCTTAGCCCGTGGCCCGTGCCGGGGAGATGGGGCAGGCAGCGGTTGGGCCAGTCAGCCCTTTGTTTCCTTTTTCCTCCTTGGGCTTTGTGCTTTGTGGGTGAAGCAGTCTGACTTGGAAGTGAAGCAGTGTACCTCGGTTCAAGACTTCAACTTAAACTCCTCTGCTCACTGCTGCTGACAGGAGGCTTGCCGTGCTGCTGTACCTCCTTCTGTTGGGAGTCTGTTCTAGATCCAGCCTCTTGGGGCTTTATGTAGTTGGAGTGAAGGTGAAATATATACAGCTAGATCTGTTAATGTGGGGAAAATAGCTTGACTGCAGTGGTGGCAGGAGAAGTGACCTGGCCAAGGTAATAAAACTAAAATGACACTGAGTAGTGGAGGGTTGCAGACAGGACTCCCTATGAGAGCTTCCTGGTTAGCTTCCCACTGGCCAGCTCCCAGCTACACACTGACTTTATAGAAATGAGACTCCTCCCATGGTTGTTCCTGCAGCTGTATGGCTGAGGACAAGCAAAACTCAAGGGCATCCAAACCCCAAATATATAGGCTTGGGCCTGCATGTAGGAACCCTGCCAAAGGATTTGGAAGCATCTGAAGCCCCAGGTGGGGGTAGAGGATGTTTGCTGATAGTAGAGCTGCGTATAGTTCTTGAATGGCTCATAGATTTAGAATTAATTTGGCTGGTTTGACTTTGGACACACAGTCTTCCTTAAATGTTGTTGAGCTTAAGACAACCTTCCTATTTTATGCTTCTATACTGCAGTCCTCCATAGGTGTTCTGATGTGACATCTCTGTGCAGACCTGGTGTAAATCTGACTACATCCAGCCATCTTCCAGAAATAATGATTTCAGCATGGAAGCCTTAAATGTCCTCTTGAAGTTACTGAGAATCCCTTGATTACTTGCTCTTGTTCACCTGAATGTCTTGCAGAGCTGCCTGTGTCTTTGGGAGAAGAGTTCATGCTTCTATGTCTACGTGGTTTAACACCTCGGGCTGATGCTACCAAATTAGAAAAAATGGATTTGAAGTGGGGGTTAAGGATGCTTATAACTGGAAGCCTTCAAAGATTTTTCCTATCAAGATGCTAATAAATGGAGGACGCTATCTCAATGAGCTCTTGGGGTACAAAGAACAAAATGCACTAGGTTAACTTAAAGAGAAACTTTCAGAGTAAAAAATGTACAAATGTAAAAAATGTATTTTTTGGTCTACCCTGCAGGCAAACCTATTTAATAGGGATGGGAATAAGTCTAAGGGCTCTCTGCTGATTCAAGATGTAAGAGTCTGAGTAAGATGGCATCACCATCTTACTCTGTTAGGTTTCTGGCAAGGGTGCCTCCTGAGTCTGGGGAGGCACAACTCGTGGGTGAGCCCAGGGGTAGCCTAGAAGCCCCATATCCACTCCTGTACTTCTGTGCTGTGGCTTAGTGCCCCCCAGCACTCCACCAGCCTGCACAACAAAAAAAACTACTGTGTCCTGAGTGGTGCTGAGTGAGGGGCCAATCTCAGGGTGGGCGTGTGCTAGTCACTTGTAGTTTCTGATCACCATCTTGTCCAATTTCACAGTTCTAGCTGAAAGATTTTTTTTTTTATTTGATTACCTTGCCTTTTCTTTAGACTAACTCCTGTTACTGTAACAGTCTAAATGTTGCCCTTCCTGTGATTCATCTACACCGCAATTGAAGGTGCAATTGCAGCACCATTGGCTCCAGTGATGCTACTGTTAATTTTGTGCTAACTGTTAACAAAGACACTGAAGATTTAGTGGCATAGACTTCAGCACAGGCTGAGCCAGCATGCTGAGGACCAAAGGTGTATAATCTGCCTACTGTACCAGAGTTTGTGCCCCTTCATCTTCACTTCTCTTGTTAACAGTGCTGCACAGATGTACTTGCTTTTGCTGCAGTCCCAGCTTTGCCTGTGTAATAAACAAGATGAAATGTGTTATTTTTTTCTTTCAAAAACTTAGGCAGTGATGTCTGAGACTTGTTTTTAACTGTGTCTGCTTAGATAACAGGTTTATCTGAGCTGTTACGAATACAAGGACTTGCAAGGAAAAATGCTTAGTGGTGGGAGGAGAGCAAAAAGATGAATTCTCTTACCATATTTTCTTAACTCCTTGAGTTTGCAATTATTATAAGTCACAGTGGTCCCCTCTTATGATATTCATGAGTGAATAACTTTTTTTTATAATTATTTGCAATTACAATTAAACATTTGTAATAAATGTCTTCTGTAATGACAAGGAACTCCCAAACTAGCAAGGTTTTAGTCTTTAAAATCTCTAGGTGGAATACGGAGCAAGAGAGAACCATGGCAAGTGAGATGCTTTCTGTCCTATATACTCACATAGTGGGAGTCTTCATCTTGCATTTCCTCCTCACTACTGATGTTCTAAAAATAAGTCTGCAAGTCTGCTATAAAAACACTAGATGTAAATTATAATATTTGATCTGTTGTAGAAATGAAGATAGTGTTGTAGGGATAGGAGAAAAAAGAAATCTTTTTAGAGGTGTCTGCCCAGAGACAGAAGTGCGGAAGAGGTATTAGAAAATGATCCTATGTGTGTTTTAACTTGATGATTTATCCCTTGTGTACAGGTTTGAACTTAAGGCAAAAATAAGAACACTGCATAAATAAAAATGGCATGTTGAAACCAAGTTTGTCATTCATACAGAGTCTTGCATGGGCTGCCTCTGCTTGTAGAAAAGAGAAGTATGTCCATCATTGCCAAAAAAAAAAAAAAGGGGGGGGGGGGGAGGGTCACACATGCAGCCAAAACTACTCTTTTAGGGTATCTATAACTTGATTACCTAGTTTCAAAGCTTAGTTTTAAAGGTTCTTTGTCCCATAGACAAAAAAACCCAAAAACTTAACCATACCAATTTCCAGAAATGCCTCCATCTCCTGGTAGTACTGGGAGAGGGAACATTTAATGAGGTAAGGACTCTTGCTATAGTGCCAATATTTTTTGGGGTGCACTGACTAGTTGTATATGGAACCATCACTTGCATTTACTTAAAAGTTCCTACAGAAACAAAAATAGGTGGGAATAAAAATTATTTGGTAACAGATAAAAGTATGTATATGAATACTCCTATTTTGGTGTTCAAGTAGGGTGGGTAGGTGTTTGGGAGGGCAGGGGTCAAGTTGGAGTTGGTGAAATTTTAAATGTAGTAGTTCACATACCTACTTGTTTAAAATCACAGTAACTAAATCACTGTTAGTTCATAGACTTTAATGTGTGCTAACTGCTAATAGAGATGTGAAGAGAGCTTGGTTTTTGGTTTTTGTGGGTGGTTCATTTGTGTCATGTTTTTGGTAAACTTTTTCATGATGCAACAAAATAAAACACCAAGTGAAAGGCACTCGCATTTTAAATATTCAGTATATTAGGGGCTCTTAACTTGCCTGTCACACAAGAGAAGATTTGAATCTGACTGGAACATCTAGTTTTTTCAGTGGTAAAAACAACCCAGAGTATTTAAGTTCTCCTTAATATACCGTATGTGAGCACAAAAGCCTAATTAAAGGTGATCAAGAAAAGGCTTTTTTTTAAAATTTTATATTATTTTATACATTCTTTTGAATATTATATTATACATTCTTTTGGATGCCAATATTTACTCTGTAAAACCAAAATGCTAGTGGAGAATGTAGAGTACTGCCCATGTTCTATGTTGCTTATCTGAATCAAAGTAAAAAAACTTAAATGTTTAGTTTCTGGTGTAGTTGCTCATGGTAAAATACAGTATAGTACACTTTAGTCATCCATATCATGCCATAACTCATTTCTAGAGCTTTATAAACCATGTCTTACAAGTAATACTTATTGGCCTGAGACTTCTACTGCCTTGAAGTTTGAAGCAACTCTGTGTAGATAAAGCAGAAGCACTGAAGGTATAAGTTACCCAGTTATCACTTAGCCCTGCATGGGATAGGAAAAGTGACTCTGGTGAGGACCAGTACATTAAAAGATACTTGGATGTTACACTTCTCTTATTCTTGGCTGCCACTTTTTTATGTAAAGTAAATTAAATTCAAGTCTGTCAATCAGCTAATGCTCACATTAGCTTTTCCCTTAGAGCACTTAAAAGGGAAAGTACCTGAAGATCGGATGAAGAAGATCTGTGAAGGATGCAGAGTTCTGCAGTTTAACCTACACTGAGGGGGGAAAAAACAGTTTTAATTGTCAGTCTCCTGCCTAGTTATACACATCAAAAGCCAAGATGGTTTTGAATAAAAATAAAAAGTCTTTTACCAACCGAATTTTTTCTTGTTGCTGATCTAGTTCTAATTCCTTTTTAACCTTGTTTTTATTTCTTTTTTTTTTTTTTCTGATTTGTTGCTGTTTTTTTAAAAGTCTTGTTTCCACAGAAACTAAAACTTCTCTGGGGATGATAACTGCTTGGCTGAAGCTGTTTTAGAGGAACTGGCTGAAATGTATTGGCAGGGGGGTGGTGGAAACTAGGGATACTGAAGCTTGAAAATAATAGAACAGAACAATAAATTTCTGTTCCTGTAAGTCATTATCTTTCAGTAACCTATCCACAAATCTTCCTTGGTGACTACACACTTAGAACACTGAAGAAAAATAGTCAGAAGAGAACTGCTATTATTGATGCTTCTGATAAATTTCTGCTAGGAACAGGGGAAGGAGTTGGTAGGATTATGGTAGGCTTCATATATTCTGGATACAAGAAATAATTCACAGTTACTGTAGTGAAACAAACAACCTAGTTTGCAAAACAGTTATGATTTGTTGTATATAAATTAGAAATCTTATAAATGTGGACTTGCAACTAGCCTAATTACTGTTTCCCATAAGTGTCCTCTAGTCTTCTTCAGCCTTATTTTAGGAGCTTAAATATGAACAATTTAAAGCATAGTATATGTATAATTCTCTTGTAAGTGAACCAGCCCTGCCCCTGAATAATTTGGAACAGTATGAGTTGTCTGTCCCAACAGCTGTCAACGAAACCTACACTTGATGGTCTCAGCCTCTTGATTGCTATCTTGTCCCTATTCCTTTGGTCACTCTTGCTAGACACTGTTTTACTGAGCGAAAACCTTGCAAATTTATATCAAACTTATGTAAGATCAGGTGCTATCCACAGAAGTTTTAACTGAAATCCTGTCTTTGTTGTGGCAGATTTTTGCCTTTTGGGTTCAGACTGTCACACTCACTCTGCATAGTCCCTTCCATGACATAGCGCTGGGTGCTGTGGATGTGGGGGAGAGCAGTAACTGATTATACCTTGATTCTTGTAACAAAAAAACAACTAACTTTTACTATAGCTTCCTATCACATTCTCACTAATAAAGTAAGGAAACACAGACTCAATGAAAGTATTGAAAGGCAGATCTACAATTAACTAGATCATCATGTGTCACAAGTAGTCATTAAGGACTTGATGGCCAGCTGTGAGGAGGTAGCAAGTAGAGTGCTTGAGGAGTCTGTCCTGAGATCACTATTGTTTTAATACCTACACCAGTGATGTAGATCAAGAATGTTTGGCCTCCAACCCATGGCCAAGTTCAGCCCACAGAGCTATGGCATCTAACTCCTAGGGTTTCCTATGGGTCAGGAAATTTGGTGGGGGTGGGGTTGGGGAGAGCTGGCAATTTTATATAGCCACCCTCTCCTTGCTGCTGTATTCCTAAACACCAGGCCCTGTGCTGGGTAGGAGCCAAACTACACTCTTCCTTCTGCAGGCTCTTTTCTGGGGCTTGGCTCCACTCACTATTCTCTTCTTCCTCCCAACCCCCACCCCTGCCAGGAGCTAGGTTGGGGCTGCATCAAGTCCCATTCTGTCCCTGTGGGACCAGGACCAATTCCCTCCCCTCTGCTGGGGCCAGGTTGCCTCCTACTTCCCCACCCCTCCATGTGGCCAGATAGAGTCCCACCATGCCCACCCCAGGTACTGGATTGGGACCTCCAGCTAGATCCAGTCCACAGACAAACCAGGTAGTGCCCTTGTAGCCTGCTATGCAAAAGGTTGAGAACCACTAATTGAGAGGATGGGGTTCAGTGCCCACTTAGCAAAATTACAAATAATACCAACTTGGGTGGAGTTTTAGGCCCCTGGAGGGTTGGGTTACAATTCAGAATTATATTGCTAAGCTAGATAGATAACTTGAAATCAAATGAAATTCAGTAAGAATAAGAACAAAGTCCTGAACTGGGGTCAGAACAATCACATGCAGAGATGCGGACCAGAGAGTGACTTGCTTGGCTGTGGTATTGCAGAAAAGGATCTCTGGTTTCCAGTGGATCACAAGTTGAATACAAGCCAACAGTATGCTCTTGTTGCAAAAGAAGCTGATAATGTACTAGGTTGTATTGATAGGCACATCACTTGCAAGACAAAATCCTCCTGCTCTTTTTGGCACTGGTGAGGCCTCACTTGGAGAATTGCATCCAGTTTTGGACCTGGCACTTCGAGGAAGATGCAGACAAATTTGAGTCCAGCAGAATGACAAAAAGGGTTAGAGGTCTTGGAAAAACTGTATGTGAGGACATGCTGAAAGAACTGGGAGTATTTAGTCTGGAGAAGAAGATATTGGCAAACCCCATCTCAGTCTTCTCAAATACCTGAAGGCTGATGATAGGATGGTTGGACATAGATGATTTTCTTTCTTCACAGGGCCAGGACTAGGAACAATAGTTTTGAATTCCAGCATGGGAAATTTAGGTTGGTTATTAGGAAAAATGTTCTCATTCCAAGGGTGGTTGCATGGGAACAGGCTACCCAGAGAGGCTCTGGAGGCTTTGTCCATATACAATTTTGTTGAATCATGAAATTTTTAAGACCAGGTCAGACCATCACTTGACTTGAAATGGTTAGGTCACAGATGATCCTGCCTTGAGCAAGGGGTTGGATTAGGTAACTTCTAGAGGTCCCTTCCAGCCCTGTGTTTCTGTACTCCTATAGTGAAGGAAAAGTGGGTTGGAGTGGGAAATTATACTTCATTGAGGATTCCCACTCTTGATGTACCACCAGTTATTCATTAGAAGACACTAAACTCACAGGAGCTATAGTGCTCAACCTTTTGAACCTTTGGGCTAGATGAGTGGCACAGGGCCAGGCTGTGGACTGGGCCAGACCATGTGGACTATGACCAGGTGACCAAAACCATGGATGCGGGCATCCCTGTTGACGTAGTCTTTTTACACTTCAGGAAGGCATTTGACATGGTCTCTCACCCCATCTTCATTAAAAAGGTGGGGAGCTGTGGCATTGACCCCTACACGGTTGAGTGGGTCAGAAACTGGCTGACGGGGTGCTCCCAGAGAGTGGTGGTGGACGGGTCATACTTGACTTGGAGAGATGTTAGTAGCGGGGTCCCCCAGGGCTCAGTCCTCGGGCCTGCACTGTTCAGCATCTTCGTCGCTGACTTGGACGAGGGGGTGGAAAGCAAGCTGTCCAGGTTTGCTGATGACACCAAACTGTGGTCTGAGGTGGGGACACCAGAGGAGAGAGAGAAGCTGCAGCGGGATCTAGGCCAACTGCAGGGGTGGGCGGACAGGAACTGGATGGGATTTAACATGGACAAGTGCAGGGTGATGCATCTGGGGAGAGGCAACCCCCAGCACACACTGGCTGGGAAGCTCCCCTCTTACTAGCACGGTGGAGGAACAGGATCTT
>JAGPOW010002673.1:7601664-7663227 GCA_030014935.1 Caiman crocodilus
CACAAGTTACTGGAGAGCAGGTTCAGGTTGGACATTAGGAGGCACTACTTCACAGTTAGGGTGGCTAGGATGTGGAACCAGCTTCCTAGGGAAGTGGTTTTTGCTCCTACCTTGCATGTTTTTAAGAGTAGATTAGATAGGTACTTGGCTGAGGTCCTGTGACCCCAGCACTCGTTCCTGCCATTGGTGAGGCGTCCGACTAGATGGCCTGCTCTAGGCCCCTTCTGACCCTAGATACTATGATACTATGACTGGGATTGGGCTCTGCACAGCTTTGGCTAGCCCATGTGCACCAGGATCAGGATACTGCACAGCCCCCATGCACCAGGGTCAGGGTTCTGCACTGTCTCCACCTAGTTCCGTGTGGTGAGATCAGGCTCTGGGGCCACGCACTGCCCCTTTCCCATCCTCCGTGAACAGGCCCAGCACTGCCCCTGCTTTTGTTCCATCCTGCATGGTGTTACTAGGCTGTGCTTACCCCACCCAGCCTCACATGCCTGGACCGGGGCCCTGGGGCCTCATGCTGGCCCTGTCCCATCCTGCATGCTGGGAGTGGGGCCCAGTGCTGCTCTGCGTGGCTGATCTAGTATGCAGGGCAACAGCCCACGTGACTCACCATGGCACTGGAGGCCAGGGGTTGAGCACCCTTGCTCCAAAATGCTCTAAATCTGTTTACGGCATTTCCAATTACTACTCTTCAGTATTTTAGCTAAGCTTTATTTTTCTTGGTTTGCAGTCTACAGTTGACTTCTGCAGCTGGTTTGGAAATCATACAACTTAGTAATTGTGTTCTGAGGCAGGCCAAGCCTTTTCTGACCTGTGGCCTGAAATTTGCATCTCTAAATGGGAGTCCCAGCAGGGAGGAAAGTCATCTGGGCTGGAAGTGGCTGATGTCAGGATTCCTGTAGAAGCCATACAGGTCTCCAGATAAAGTGACTGGAAGGGGGAAGGTTTGTATGGAGAGAGATGTTGGAGGAGATAGTGAAGTTCTAGCTGGGAACAGGAGCTTTTAGGGAGGCTGACTGACTTTTGGAGGATGCTGTAAAAGAAGATATAACTGCTGTTAGAGCACAGTAGGTGGGCTCTCTCATTGAGAGAGTCCATCCCATTTCATTGGAAAAATCTTAGCAGAATTACATAGTGCAGGAAGGTGATCAGTCTCTATTATTATCATTTCTAAGAAACATATTTAATTTTGGTTTAATTTTACAAGAGCAAAACTTTCTGTAATTTCTCTTTTTCATTGAGTATAGTGTACTGAATGAACACTCTGTGAATCCAAATGATTGATAAGTCCAAAGTTAGCAAATATTTGTTGTGTGGTAGAACTGCTTATGCTTTGCAGTGGTACAGGCTTACTTGGCTTTTACTCAGGTACATACATAGGAGGTGCTGAACTGGCTTGGAAATAAAGATCCCCTAATTTTGGCAATTGTGTTAGGAGTCCTAAAGAGCTACTTCTACTCTGAAGATTTTTCTTTTTGGTACTGTGGGGACTTTAGTACATGGATATAAATTCTTATGAATAAAAAAAATTAAAATAGATCAGTTGGAAAGCAGATGCATTTCTAACATATTTCCACTGAAATTGGTTGAGTAATATTGAGGAATAATTTAGGGAATAAAACTAACTTTAAACCTGGCATAAATCAGTTCAAATGCCATGAAAGTTCCCAGGATCAGTTAATTATTTTGTAGTGTTAAATGTCATGCTTGTTGTGAGTTAGTATGGACAAGCATTCATTTTACCTGCTGTAAAGTGAGGCAGACAGAACCACTGTTTAGGAGCTTGTAATAACTATTACACTAATGGTTATTTCTGCATGATCTTTTAGTGATGCAAGTGAGCTAAATCACCATAAGTTTGAGGGTTGATGAAGAAAGGGTTAAGCAGAGCAGTTTTGCTACAGAAGTTCTAGGAGTTCTTTGAGAACTTCTAGGAGTTGGATGAGGCCCTGGATGATGCAAATATCAAGTTCCATCTTTAAGGACAGGAAGAAGGAGGATCTAGAGAATTATATACCGTTAGCCTGACTTCTGTACCTGGAACAGGTCCACAAAGAATCTATTGTGAAGCACCCAGAGGAGAACGGGGTGATCAGAACAGGAGCAACTAGCATGGATTCACCAAGAGCAATTCTGCTTGCCTGACCAACCTGATTTCATTCTGTGATAAGGTGACAGGCTCTGTGGTTAGGCGGAGAGCAGTTGTGATACAATTTGACTTTAGCAAGGCTTTTAACATGGTCTCCCATGACATGGGATGGCCTAGTAAGGGGCAATCCTGCCTTGCACGGGGAACTGGAATAAATGACATTGTGAGGTTCCTTCCAGCCCTACTGTCCTGTGTTCCTGTCTATACCCTAGAAGAACCAGTGTAAATTAAGTTAGTCCTGCAGAGCTGTCATATCTAAAGTCTGGTCTAAACTACAATATTTTGCCAACAGGACTGTCAGCTAGGGGTACTAGAAGATGCATCTCCAATTTAATATAGCTGTGTTGACCATTTTTCTCAAGTACAGTTTGTCATTTGGGGAGATTCTGTAGATATACCTGCAGAAATGTCCCTTCTCTTCATATCTACTGCATCTTTGTTTGGGGCTTTTCTAGATTTACTAAGTGATAGAAACACCAGTGTAAGACTTGGAGAGGAAGAGAATTGCAGGGATCCCTTTGTAGGATTTTCTGAACTTTTTTGTGGAGTAGGGTGGGGGGACTAGGTTTTTCTGCTTCCTTGTGGAGCTGTCAAGTGCTGAAAGCCCCTAATCTTAGACCTGTATAAAATTAAGATCGGGTAGGCAACCTTTTCTGGTTGTGGGCTGGAGTGACTTCCCTCAGGTCAGACATGCTCTGGCAGGTGGGTGGTAGGACCTGGCCACTCTTTGTCTATGTGGCAGCATGAGTAGAGAACCCGCAGCCAAAGCCCTACACCTGCAAGTCAGATCCACTGGTTCTGCAGGCCATTAGTTGCCAACTCCCAATGTCAGGGACTGCAATCGCTGTGGTGCTTTGCTGGTGTTTGGGCCTTGCAGCACTTGCACGGTTTTCAGTAGCAGTTCCACTGAAGCTGTCCTCTCTGCACTGTCTGTCACCTATTCTGTGCCCCTTCTGGTGTCATAGTTTCATAGCAGGTAGGGTCAGAAGGGACCTGAGCAGATCATCAAGTCCGACCCCTTGCCATGGCTGGAAAGAATGCTGGGGTCAAAACGACCCCGGCTAGGTGTCTATAGAAATTGAGCCTTGAACTAATTTTTTTTATTTGAGATCCTGCCCAGGACTGGGTGTTGAAAGAAGCTAGTAAGACAGTTTTCTTCTTATTCTGCTTCTCTCACTTTCTGCTCTGATCACATTGAAAATGGGGTCCTTAAGGGATGTATGCATAGATATTCTTCTACCCTGCTGGTGAATTTGAGTGTACATTTGATTGCCTCTCTGTCTTTAAAATATTTTTAAACTTATACACTGTTTTATGCAAAACAATCAGCTTAAAGTACTAGAGGTGGACAGCGTGCTGGTTTGTACGGTAAATGACCAGTACTATCGACTCTATTTTGTGACAGAAAACCACAGACATTTCAGTTATCTTCAGCCCAGAAGTGCATCGGTGCTTGGGCACCCTTATTGCAGCAGTGTATGGGTAGAGCAGCATCATTGGCTGTGCTGCCAGCAGCATGACAGTGGCTGCTCTGGCAGTGCAGCTGCTTCTACTTCTTTAGGGTCCTTTCCCTGCTCTCCACTTCCCTCCTCTCTCATAGGGAGTGGGGGCAGTTGGTGCCCACAGTTGAAGTGAGTTATTTCCCATTATTATGCCACTGTTTCAGCCCTTAATGTAACTGTGTGTATGAGCAAAGAATTTTTTTATAGTTCTGTTCATTCTGTAGGATTCCAGTCTTCTTGCAAGCTGCCAGTATGTATGTGCTTTATATTAATATATAAGAAAATCCTGCATGGAAGAAAGCTAAGATTGCTACATTGAATTAACTTTTTCACACCCACTAAGCAACAGATTTATTTAGTCTGAGGCAGGGACATTTTTTCATATGAAAATTATCTTTTGGATGATACCCAGATTGCTTTCAGTTTTGTAAACACTTTAATGTAACTTTTTCTTACAAAGTAGTGAGAAAATTCTAGGCTCTCGTGGAAGCATCCAAGACTTTGAAAAACTCAGAATTTGGCAGTGGTTCATGAGAGGAAGTTTGGCAAGTATATCTGCTATGGATGGACTACATGCTCTTCTAAAGACTTATTATAAGCCAGCTGTTCAAGTAGCTTTTTGAATAAGTTACTGTATGCATGCAGTAATGTGGTACAGATATGGGGACCAAATAAGTTATCTTAAGAACTTGTCAATATGGGATCTTTTTCAATACTATGTTTATTCCATAGGAAGCTTGTTTTACTGGCTCTGATGAAAATTGGGCCTTTTATTTACATTGGCAAGGTCTTTATGCAGTGTACTGTGTGGCTTTGTGTGTGTGTATGTGTGTGCGTGCCCGTGTGCATGCACATGAGCTTCACCAGAGTCTAGTTTTAATAGTCTTTTTAAATTTTTTTTAAATCTTGTTGGGGAGAAAGGGGATTATGGTAACACAACACTGCTGAAACTGTTTCTAGAAATGTGGCTCCATGCTTGTTTTTTGCTTTCACTTAGTAAGCGGACAGGGCAAATGCTATTTGCAGAATGTGGTCAGATTGCATTTCCCCAGATGACTGCAGCCAGGAGGGATGTAATTGCAAAAGTATGCATTAATTAGGAAAAAATTTGCTTGTTAAAAGAAATCTCTCTGACAACCTTCAGTAAAAATAAAGTAAAAAAGGAGTTGTTCTTCATCAAGAAAGGGTGAAATCTGACTGAATGCAATTGTAAACAAGTCTTGCATTTCTTTTGTAGGTGTATGGTGAGGTGACAGATCTTGAATTATGGCATCCAGAAACGTTTGGTGTGTATTGGTCCTGGGCGTTCTTCTGCCTCATTCTTATGCCCATACAGATTTCTTCACTTCAATTGGTGAGATAAGCTTCTGTATATACAGTGCATAATTGTAGAACTCTGTCTGGCAACTTTCAAAACTGACTCCTCAGTGTGCTCCAGGAATTAGTATAGCATGAAGCTCCCCACCAGTGCCTCTGTGATTTATCTTTTTGGAGGAATGTTTTTATCCAGATCATCCTGTTGAAATGACAGAGGACTGGGACGTGCATTCATTAAATTGAAAATAATTTTGGCTTCCTTCACATGAGGAAACAAAATAATTCTTGCTAAGAACTCATAACAGTGGTAATGTTCCAGGATTTACCTCTGCTCCCACAATGGTTATTTTTTAATAGTGTGCATAGCACTTTGGCTTTTACAGTAGAGTAAACCAGTTCAGCCATCTCTTTACTTGATATCCTGCTTTAAAAAATTCACAGGTAGCTTGTAGAGAGAACCTCTGTGAGTATTGTTTCAGAGTATTGTGTTTCAAGTGCTTTGTGTAACTCCATAATTAATTTTTGCCTTATTTACTATATATCAGATGTATTTGAATAAAAGTATATTCCTTTTCAGCCTATATTATCTCCCCAAACGTGATGCAAATGGAAGTCAAAGTGCTGACCTTGATGCTGCATTCGTGTTCATTGCAGCAGACTATGTAAAACACACTAAGTTCTCTCAAGAAGAGAGAGGAAACTTTTTCAGACATCTTCATGAGTAGAAAGAGAAATACAAAATGACTAACCAGTCTCTGGTGTGCTTTTCCCTTAGCCCTGCCCTCAGTTTGTTCCAGTGGGAACACCTTTTGAATGATGAGCAGAGCTCTGATAATCAGTCAAAACTGTTTTTCTTTTTAGGTCACATGACAGATTTAATTAATACAGAAAAAGACCTGCTGACATCACTGAAAGATTATATCAAGGCAGAGGAGAGCAAGCTGGAACAGATCAAAAAGTAAGCGGACAGTTTCTTAACACTACTCTGTAACTCCATCCTTACGTACGAGAGAGTCCCCAAAGCTGAACAAATTGAGGAATTTATTGCCTGGAGGAGAAACAATAATTAAGATGTTTGTCCTTAATGAATGTCTCTTTGAGTTGGTGTTCTTTTCTTTATATAATGTTATGAGAGTGAGTTCTAATCAGTTTGTGCTCTCTATTGTATCCTCATTGGCAGGATTCCCAGGTATGCATGTAATTCTTCAAAAGATATGCTATTTTGTGTGTATGCGTGTGCGTGCATGCATGTGCATTCCAGAGAATATTATGATGTGCACTGGACTAAAAAATTTAGTATTAACTGTAGCCGAACTGCTTAAGCATGGTGAAGCTGTAACTGGTAACTAAGAACCTCACAAATGAATACTAGTAAGTCATTATAAACACATATCTTGGCTGTACATGTCATAGATTTAATAAGAACAACAAGTCATTTTGTTATTCTTTCTACATTTGACTCAGTCATTGCCCAAGAGTAGAGCTAAGGGAAAAGGTCCTTTCTATTGCATTTTATCAGAGCTTAGGAGCCAAAGCCTTGTACAACTGGGAAGGGGATGCCTAATTTTCAAATATTTTTATTTTCTAACTTTCTCATTCTGGCCTTGGTGAATTAAAAGTTTTATAACATTTTAAACTTGGCAATGGTCCAAGAGACTACAAGGTACAGGCTGACATTGAGGGGGAAAGAAGGAAACTTTTGTGTTGGGCTTTTTGATGTTTTTATATAGTACATCTTTTTGTAGGTTTGGGATGTTATCAGTAATCCTTACAGCTTCAAATTAGTAGGCAAAGAAGTTGAACATTCACAGGTGGATAAATGCAAGTTGTGCTGCATAAGCATCAGTGATGAATGTCTACATTATACTGATGCTAATGTTTCCAGATTAAAAGCAAAAGTTAAAATAAAGGACAACCAAATAAAATAATTTGACTTTTAGACATACCTTGCCCTTGAAATTCATGGGGCTCCACTCTTCAGCTACAGCTTGTTTGCTTGCTTTTTTGTTCATTTATTCATTCATTATATTTATGAATAACTTTACTGGCTCAGTGCAGTCACTGAATCCATTATCTCCCTGTATAGGAGGGAGGGGAGAGAGAAACAGGGGACACCTGCATTTCCAGATGGCTTGTGACAGAGTTATGGTATAGTAACCAATATGAGTGACACATTTGGTCTGTACAGCCACAAGGTTAATATTTTAGTTACTTTATAGCAGTCATGGGAATGAACTAGTTGATTAACTAGTTAAAAAGTTAAAGAAATGGCTAACTTTTAATTCGTTAAAAAAGGTTAATTTTAACTTTTTATAAAGTCTAAATTAAAATTTTAAAAAATTGAAACCCAGCTTTCCCAGTGTTTTTCCTGACACAGCCACTCTCTAGGACTTGCATGGAACGATATTTCTTCATTGAAACTCTAGGACTTCTTGTCTGAGAGACAGAGTAGTGTACCTTCCTATGAAATATGGTCTCTTAAGAACTACAAGTCCCAAAGTTCCTTAGTTCATGCTGGGATTTTCTGTGCATTTGTGGAAATCAACAGAGCAGCCAGTTGGCTGCAGGAGAGGGAACAAGCACAAGCAAGCAGAGACATTGATCCCAGTAAGAGAGGGAGCAAGTAGTGAGGATGAAGCAGTTGATGACTTTTTTAATTGTAATGAAGATCAGAACCAGCAGCCCAGGACCCAAGAAGTTGAGCATTACTTCTCATAACACGGTGAGAGACTTACCTGAGATTTCACCTACCATGAAAAAACTACTCACTCGTTATAACACAAGCATTGCCTCATCTGCCCATGTAGAGCAATTGTTCAGTAGTGGGCACTTAGTTTTGCAAAACAGAAGAGGAAAATTGTCACATGTAAATTTTGAAATGCAGCTTTTGCTGAAGTTCAATAAGCATGTTTAAACAGTTTCTGCTATGCTACTAAACATTTAAATATCTTTTTCTCATTTAAACTGATTTTTCTCATTTGAGTCTTATTTTGATTTTCAGACACTTACATTATTTCTAATTTAGACACATTATTTCACACCCTCTTGTTACCTTTTTAGCAATAAAAATTGTAACAACAGAGGTTTTCCATGGAAACAGCTTTCATTTGTTACCTGGCTATGAATATCTCCTTTCTGTTATTCTGGTATACCTATATGATGCATTGACTTTTACAAAGTACTTCACATGGAGAGGGCGAGAAGGATCTAACATTACATAAGTATTTTTAAATTGTTATTCTGAAAACTGTATGCCAAGTACAACATTGTTTCCAAATAAAGCAGGGTGAGTTCCGAATAAATTAGCGTGCTTTTGTCGGCTTGTGGAAAAGAAACCCACTCATTGCATTTGAAAATTTAAAATGATGCTAAAAGGCAATTCACTGTGTTTCACGGATTTTTTCATGAATTAACTTAACTTTTAACTAGTTACTCTCTTTTTAACTTACCTTATCACTAGTTGAAAGTGGAAATATTTAACTTTTAACTCAAGTTAATTTTAAAGACTGCTAACTTTAACTAGTTACATTTTTCATGAACTTTTCTCATGACTGTTTTCTAGGTGTCTCATTATGGTAAGAGCGCTATAGAGCCAGTGAAATCCTAGTATAAAGTACTTTTTTTAGTAGGAACTAGAATGAGACTTCAAAATTTTCAGCCTTTGTAAGGAGCATAATATTTGCTAGTAACTTCAGCTGCACTAACACTTAGAAGGAGCCACATCCATTTTTCTGTTCTTGACAGTCCAAGGGCCTTTGTGGGCAAAGAGAAGACGCCTAATGGCTTCAGCAGAGGAATGAAGTATGCATAATAAAAACCTGCTTTGCTGTATATTTAACTGCCATAAAATACTTACTTAATGTAGAAAAAGCAGGCAACTTGTGTTTGGGCACATGCTTAGCAAGGCCTCATTTATTCTGGAGCAGGCTGGATTTCAGTTTCTATAGGGTCTCTTGCTTGCTTGTGTGATGGATTTTATGTAGAGGTTAAAATATCTTAAATGTTAGATTTTCTTAATGATATCCCTTTTGGCTTTTTTCACATTCCATTAGTTTTATTCTGCCTGTCAACATTCCCTTTTCAGAAGGTTGCTGTGTTTTGTTTTGCTTTATTAAGCATGTATGGAGACTTGCACACTGGCAAGAGGCAGTTGAGGTTTCTAGTAAAACTGAAGACATGAAAGATGCCTTGAATACTGGAACAGGCACATTAACAAGCAGCAGATAAAGCTCTCAGGAGTGTTTATAATTACGTTTGAGTGAGCCCTCAGTTAAGATTAATAAGGATTATTCATGCTTTTGAAAAGTAATTTTTCAGGCTGCTGCAGATTCAGGAATACAATTCTGTATTGGTATTCAGTGGGTTTGGGAGGCTTTATTTGAAACTTTAAGAATTGCTTTGCATGAGAGGTTAAATTATGAAATACAGTTTTACAATATGTGGAATCCATGGACCAGCTTTGAGCACTTTTAGGAACTAATATTTATCTTAAGGTTATTAACTTTCTCCTTTAAAAATACGTTTGGGTCAGATAGTATATTGAAAGTAACTTTTAAAGTACAAATTATATTGAAGTATACTGGGTTTACCAAAACTTAGGTTAAAAAAAATTGTATTTAACTGATCTCCGTGAAACTTCGTAAAGTAACTATATGCTTCCTACCTATGATATACTGTGTATCAGCTGATATATTTTATTGGTGCATAGAGCTTCTTTATTGCAAGGTAGTGAGTGCAACTACTTATCACAGCTGTTGGATTGGTGAAAGAGGTGGCATTATTTTTCTTTGCATATAAAGTAAAAGAATATACATTGAATTGGAAGCTACATCAGCCAAAAGAGTCTGTTTGCTTGATAGCAGTTTTACAAGGCACAAAGTCTCTTAGAGCTTTATTCAACGTTATTTTTTCTACAGGTGGGCAGAGAAGTTAGATCAGCTAACTGACACAGCTACAAAAGACCCAGAAGGATTTTTGGGGCATCCTGTAAATGCATTCAAGTTAATGAAGCGACTCAACACTGAGTGGGCTGAGCTGGAGAACCTGGTCTTGAAAGACATGTCAGATGGTAAGTCTTGGCAATTTTCATTTTTCATTATTACTGTGTCTTGCACTAGCATTCCAGTGTTAACCAAAAGTACAGGTTGGAGAGGCTGACGAGCTTCCGTTTCCTTACTCAAAATACAAATAAGAGTCAAACATTTTGTTAGCGTTTTCATTTATATCATTCCAATTTCATAATTGGAATCAGACTTGTGAGCCTTTCTGCAAGATGTCTCTGTCTGCATGCGGATACTTCTAAAGCTCATATCCTCTTGTTAGCATAACGGTGATATGCTGGTAAATAACCTAACCAATCTTGAGCTCTGGTCTTTAACAGAAAGATAGTGGATTGGAAGTTCAGCAACAAAACTACTGTTAGGACCACTGTCCACCAGATAGTGCTTAGGGATCGTTAAAGCACAATTAACTCTTAAATGGAATATGAAATATGAATAAAAACAACTCATTGTCTTAAAATCCAAGAGCTTGGACAACTCGATGTCCTAAAATCAAAGTCTAACTTTATTAATACAGCAAGTATTATCTTAGCAGTTTGTATATTCAGAGAGAAAAATACTCAGTACAATAATCTCACCTAATCCCAGATGTTACTTTGCTTAACAGAAAAGACAGCCATTCAGTTCCTGGAAGCAAATGGTATGTTGTGGGCTGAAATGGTTCAGACAGGTGTTGAAGGCTGGATTTATGACAATGACAAACTTTCTTGCTCCCTCTTCTTATGTTTTCTTCAGTTTCACTCCTTTGACTCTTCACGTTTGGATTGGTCTCTCTGAAGTTAGCATACTATTCATCTTTTATCCTGTCAGCATATTTCTTTGTCTAACAGACCCATGACAAGCATGCCTCTTAACTTGGCCATTATCTTACTTCCGACATTGTCCATGGGTGTCCCTCATCACCTTTCATTAATATATCCAATTCTTTCATCCCTCTGATTCAGCTGGTTAGTGCCAAGTTCGGTTAATTGGAGCTAGTAACTAGGCTGTTGCTGTTATGTTAAAGAACTTCTCACAGTGATAAAAAGAAAATATATAACATAATGAGCACCTGTGAGCTCTACAAAAATAATTCAGACCCAGCTAATAATAAAAAACAAAAAGTTAATAAGGACAAAACTTAAGCAATGATTAAATGAGGCTAAAATATAAACAATACTGTAAGCAGGTGCAACTTCAAAGCATTAAACAACAAGCTACCCTAACACTACAGTGATACAAAGAATCAGATCAGTACTTCAGTTCTAAATCCATGGGGAATGGTGGTTCTTTTTTTATCATCCCACTGCTAATAAGTCTTTCGTTTTTACAAACTGGATTTTTCAGAAATGTTTATTTCTGAACTTGAAAAATCCAGCGTGTGCTAAGGATGAGTAGAAACATTTGTTCAGAAACATGCCAGTCTTTTGCAGAATCCTTGCTGTAAGTTTTTGGCAGGAAGGAACCAGAGGGAAAGGAGTGGAGGGGGGAAAAGCAAAAATAGCCTTCCAAGCACATACATCATGACATACAGGACTGTCTTTCTAAATCTTCAGGTGTACAAGAATGGTTTCTGAAGGAAATCCTAGCATATTGCAAATAGTTGTGAAGGGAGGCTTAACATTTCAGTTAGTAGGGCCTTGGGCTAAATAATTTTGATGGAGCAGACAGTAAGGGGATGGGCATCTAGAATAAATTAAAAAATAAAACAAAGTTATAGCTTTGAATTTTTCCTGGTGGGGGGATGGTAGAAGGAGTTGAAAACTGAGAATCAGAAAATATGGAATGGAGGGAACATGCCACATACTATAGCAGAGGTTTTGGGTTACAAAACAGCTTTCAAACTTCACTTCATAAATCTACTGGATACAAAAAATCATGGACTCGATATAGACATTGGATTTATGGCAGGTACTTGCCTGTGCTTACCTTTTACACTTTTCTTTTCCCCCCTACTTCCTCTCCTCCCCTCCTTTTCTACCCTTTGTCTTCCTAATTTCCAGCTATTTACTTGTTCACTGACTGCCTCTTTCCTACCTTGGAAATCTCAACTACAGTAAAGGCTCCCTTGCTTACCTTTGGCTCATGTCCCCCTTGTTTTCCACCCCTCCCATCCTAGCCTCTTTCATTCCTTGGAGATCTTCAAGAATAGGGAGTCTCTGCTGTTTTGAGAAGAGTGCTGGTGCCCCAAAAGCTTCTAAAGAACATTTTTTTTCAACTACTCAAGTTCTTCTACTAAAAGATATCACATCTACCCAAAGAAGCTTGCCATACTGTAGCAGAAGCTTTTTAGAAGCTGCTACTGGAAAGAAGAGAAGTGTAGTGAAGTCAAAGAGATTTAAAAAGCCTGAAGCTCTTAGTAAGTTCTTACTGAGTTCACTTTAGAATATTTAAGATGGCTGGGATTTCTAAATTGCCATATTTGACTTTGAACTATGGGTGTGGTGTCACTAAGGATTCAGACATGCAGACAGCTTGCTATGGAGGAAGAGGTGGGTTTTCATGTATATCAGTTAATCTCTGATGCCTGTACCTGTGCACACTTACTATTACTCTATGATAAGTAGAACCTAAGCCTCAGTACATGAACAATGCATGCCCCTGGCGACTGGGGAGGCACAGCTGTGCTGGCAGTGGTGGGAGCCCAGACGTGGTGAGCAGGGAACACTGGCAGGGGGAGGGCGAATGCTGATGGGTCAGCAACCACCTGCAGGCACTGCTGGCAATGGCTAGGAACGCAGTAGCTAGGGATGATCAGGGACTGCCTGCAGATGCCACAGGTGGCACCAGCATCTGGTGGGGTGGCTGTTGGCAGCGCCTTTTTTGCAGGGGTGCACCGCCACGTGCAGGGGGTGCAGGATCACCCACAAGCACCCCCTATGCATCACCCCTGCCTCAGTAGATCAGCCTTCTTTCCCCTGCATCTGTTCTACTTCTCTTTCAACCTTGCATGGACTAGGTGATTAATGCCATTAATTTAGCTTTAGGGTAAAATACTGGTCCCTATCAAATTCTCCTTTCACAACAGAGAGCAAAAAAAAAAAAAAAGAAAGAAATTGAAAGACTGGCATTCAAAACTGCCTTCTTTGGTTTCAAATAAGAGTTTAATTCACATGAAATGTGAAAATTACTTATAATGCTATGAAACTTCTTTACTTGACACCTGAGTAAACCAGCTTTTTCAGTGTGAAGTTAGAGATTAAGTCTACTCCAGTACTTGTTTTGGGGCATTATCAGTGAGTGCAACATGACACATTTATTCCAGAGGAAAAGTGGAACAGGTACCCTATGCCTAGCATTCGCTCTAGATGAAATGACATTCTCTGCTGTAAAGTTATTCTGCCATACCTGTTGTTTTGTTCTTATTGTTATTGCTGCTTTTGTCTGGAGTAGCCATTTGCTGAATGCTGACAGGCTTCTCTGCCATCTAATGGCTCTACACTGTAATAACATTGATTTTTGAGCAGCCAGTTTGGAAGAATTGACTTTCTGTCTGCTCCTTATTGTGGAGTAAATCTGGGGTGCTAAACTCATCTGGTCCCAAGGGCTGGTTGAGTGGCACAGAGTCCTCCACTTCTATGGGCCAGATTGGGCCTACTGACTGCCCGCTTCCCACCCTGCATGCTGGATCCAGTGTGCACTCGACATGGTGCCCATGCAGGGCTCCTCTGGGATGCACGCTGTATGTAACACCTGCTTCAGCTAGTCTGGGACCAATGCTTCACGCAGTGTCAGCCCCAAGCTAGCTGGGCTGAATGCTATATGCAGCGCAGGGCCTGTACCAGGCACAATCTGTGATGAGGCCCAGAGCAGGCACAGTCCCAGGTTGGCTGGGGCAGGTGCTACTTGCACAGTGGAGTCCCAGAGTCACCAGAGTATGCAACATGTGTCCTGAAACCTGCATGTGGTGCTAGTCTGGTGAGCACCATGTGCTGTATTTGGGCCAACTCTTGAGTCCCAGGAGCAAATGATGGGAATCCCTGGGCCAGATCTTTGGCACCCCTGGAGTAAACTTATTCTGCAATATATGGGCAAAGTTACTCCATAATGAGGATGTCATATCTGCATCCAGTTGTTAGGGCTAGTTCTGTGTGGATAGTCGCAGTAGCACTTTTTCTTTTTTTTTGTTCCCGGTATGTCTCACCATTACCATAGTGCTTCATTGGGAGCTTTCTGGAAGAAGGTTCTTAATGCATCAGATACAGAAACTGTTGGAATTCATTTGTTGGTGTTGGTGTACCTTTGTTGGAATGTCAGCGGGGTTGGTCTTACCTACTATTCTGTTTTATTGACCTGTCAGAACACTCCTGAAATTACTCAGATGTATGGACGCATTTGCTATGTGTTTGCATATTATTGATCTGTACAAACAGGGTACTACTGTTTCTTCAGTGTACCCCAAATGGGCAGTTTTTGTAAGAGCTTCTGATTTGAATGTTCTGCTTTGGGATTAGCTTTCCTACAGTAACTAGGAAGCAGTTTTATTTGTATAAACTGTTTTTAACGTAAACTCTGAAGCATAGCTAGACCTCTTGGATGCTTTTTCCCCACCATATTCTTTTTCTTCTAAGGCTTTATCTCCAATATGACTATCCAGCGCCAGTATTTCCCTAATGATGAAGATCAGACTGGTGCTGCCAAAGCTCTCCTAAGACTCCAGGACACATATAATTTGGATACAGACACCCTTTCAAGGGGAAATCTTCCAGGTAAGAGGCACCTGCACTAATTCTGAAAAATAATTGTTAAATTATTCCATGTTATCTATATTATACACCCCTTTGAGGGATGTTTCCTTTGCATTTGTCTGTTAAGTGCCTAGCATACTGTTACAAAGAGAGGTAGGGGGAAGCCCTGTTTCCTAAACTTCAGCTACTGCCTTATTATGTAAAGCAGTGTGGTATTGATCTCCTGTACCAAAGAGTGTTTGGAGCAGGGCAAGCTTTAGGATTTTCCCTTGAGGTTTGGGGGACAGCCTTTTAAGGCTACACGGTAAAACAGTGCATGCCTTGACCACAGCTTCCCTGAATCACTTTTGAAAAAAAATAGTAAAGTTTAAAAATGCCAGTTTTAGTTTAAACACCCCTCTTCTCCCCACTTATAGTTTTTGTTGTTGTGTTCTTGTTTTTTCTTTCCCAGCGGCTGTTGTGATCAATAAGTTGCACTGTTAAACTGTATTTTTAAGTTCACAGTAGAATGAATATGGGGAGGAGTGGGGAGCTCCTGTCATGAGCTTTAAACAGATTTGTGACAGGTTTACCTGAGTCCACATTATGTATAAACTTTAGAAACAAGAAATTGGGTTTGAGAGACAAAGATACAAAATAATTTGTACTTGTACAGGTCTAGCTTAAATAATAACAGTTTTGTCTGCAAAAAAGAGGTTTGTCTCTGGGAAATGTAATGCAAGGAGAGCATGTTAGCTATAGCAGTTTTCTCTCTTGTAAAGTGTGTTATCATTCCATATGGGAAATCATAACTGGAAAATTATGTATATTTTTCCCAAGCACACATTCTGTTCTAATGTCTCTTAAAATGAGGCAAAATGTGCCTTATAGCTTCCAAAGTTTACTTTTGTTTTCAGGTCTCAGTTATTCTAGCAAGATTTAACAAATGATTTTTTTTTAACCCTGTAGTTCAATCACTGTTCATCAACAGATGGGAACTTTTTTACTTTATTTTTGTCTTAAGCGAATAATGACCATATTTTATTGTCAGTTTTGAAAATAAGTATTGTAGAAACTGTATAATCCTGATTTCTGACAGCATTTTGATAGTGGGATCAGCAAACCTGTCTTGTTCAGTGATTATTCCTATTTTTATTCTAAAATTAACATATTCTTGACCTCCAGAGCTAAGAGAGCCCAGACCACTCAGAACACTAAATATCTAGTGTTATCTATCTTGGTCATCTTTTTATTTACTTGGTCTTGGGTGTATTCTTTTTTTTTCTGCTGTCTCCAGTTCAACTGACTTTTCTACTCTTGGATCTCCTCCATTTCAGGCTTTTCTCTTGTATTGATCAGCTACTTTGGCTGGTTGTACAGCATAATTTTCACTGCAAGATTACACAATTATTAATTATCATTGCTGTATCGTTATTGTATGACCTTTCTTAGTGATGCATGTTTAAATCTCCTTTAAATTTTGCTCTCATCTGTGCATGGTAACTATTGAGGTTTCCTGTAGGATGCATCCAAATCAGACCTGCATTACCATACAACTTAATCGTAACAGACCTAAAGCTGTTCCCTTTTGAAAGAGAAATAAGTGCAGTGGGCTTCCAGCAGCCTTTCTGTTATGCCTTGTTCCTCTGAAGGTGGTTTCACCTCTTTATGAAGACTAGAGCTCCAATTAAAGGCACGGCTTAAGAAATTGTGGGCACAACATTGTTATTCTGACATCCCTGAAAGAGTTTGTGTAAATGCAGTAAACTTAAGTTACAGTCTCCTGCAGCTTGTCTTCCCTGGAAAACTCTAACAAGACAAAACACAGCCTTGAGACATTAGTTCCAACCCTGGACCCAAGCCAGCGTTAATATTCTGTAGAATAAAAAACTCTAACATAACTGGGAACAAAATTGTAAGTGTGAAAGTAAAAGCTCTTACTTGTCATCTCTGCATTATTTCCTTTATTCACTGTTTCATGCCTCTAATATACTTTTTGCAAGATACAGTTAGATTTTTAATGGTCTCTAAATTACAGTGGCAAAAGTAGCAATCTGTAATTTACTTACCAAGATTTATTTAATTAAAAGCTTTCAAAGAGAGGTCTTCTAGACTGTTTCTAAAAATGAATTTCCTCAAAATCTTTAGCAGCTGTGCAGCTACTGATTTATACCCTTGTTTCTCTCTCAGCCTCACTAACTTGTCCTTTACTAGTGAGGTGTGTCCAAATAATCTTTTTAAAGAAACAACAAACTATATATGGGAAAACCAGTTCCAGGCTCTGGTTGCTTAAAGTTTCTAAAACTGCAGTCATTAGAAAAGAAATCTTATACTTGGGTTAATTTCACTCATGTTTAATGTCATCTATCATTCTTAAAAAAAATTAAGATAGCTAGTAACTACTAAAAGAAAATGTTACCAAACTCAGTGAATGTTAATTACAAATGAAAGATGGATGCATAATGAAGATTAGGAATGTGACAACTGATTGTAGGTGTATGTTCTGTAAATTGACTCATAATCATGTCCATTTCTTGCGTTCTCCAGGTGTGAAGCATAAGTCTTTTTTAACAGCAGGAGACTGCTTTGAATTGGGGAGGATAGCATATACTGAGGCTGACTACTACCATACAGAGCTCTGGATGGAACAGGCTCTGAAACAGTTAGATGATGGAGAGGTGTCTGCTATTGAAAAAACTTCTGTTCTAGACTATTTGAGTTATGCTGTGTATCAGCAAGGGGACCTAGACAAAGCAATGATGCTGACCAAGCAGCTTCTTGAATTAGGTAAGTTAAGAAATGCATGCACTAGATTATAAAGCTAGAAAGGAATTTCTCAGATTCATTCATTTTCATATTTTTTAATTTAATTTTATTTTATTTTGCATTTTAGCATTGTGTAGCCAAATTGTGTTCCTTTTAAAAATGGAGTAGTTCATTGTTTGTTTTAATTTGATGTAATGATTTTATTTTTAATTAAAAAATTAACCAAGCTGCTATCAGAAATAACTAATAATCCTGTAGTTCTATTTTAAAATACTGTCAAATAACAACTTGCTTCATGTTTGCTCTTTTGTGCATTCTTTCTGTTTCGGTATCGATGATTCTTAGCACTATAGTGTCTGAACACTATATTTAGTTGTCCTCTTTATTTGTTACCTAAATTAGTTTTATTGTCTTGTTCCTGTTAGCTTTCCAGTTAATTTATCTTAATCTCTCATAAACATTCTTTTCCTGCTTGCACATTGACCAGATTGTTAAACTGTCAAAATGCAGATTTTTCTCATTAATGATGCATGAGTCAGGGAGAAAAATATGTATATATCTATATTTATTTTTTTTTTGGAGAGCCAATATCCAGTTGCAAACTGAGTATGTTAGATACGTGACATGGAACAGTATATTTAAGCATTTATGCCACTTGTATCGGCTATCGTTTGATATGAGGATGATGTCTGTTGAGGGAGGAACGGGATTACTGGTGAGTTTTAAGGTGGTGAGGCGTCCAATCTGTGCTCTGCACGCTTTTCCACAGATATGATAAGTGGTGCCTTGGGAGAGGCAACAACTGTTAGCCAGGATGCTGTTTGCTTTTCTTTCTCCTCTGCCATTTCTCAGCTTCCTGAGCAGGACGGTTCTCTTCAAAGTGGGCTGTAGCTTGATGTATAGTGCAGTGCCATTGAGACCTGTTTGTTACCAGCTAGCACTTCCCAGTTTGTAGGGTTGATGCCAACCTTCTTAAGGTATGCTTTCAGGGTGTCCTTGTAGCATTTCTTCTGTCTTCCTTGGGTCCTCTTACCACGACTAAGTTGAGAAAAGAGAACTTGTTTTGCAAGACAAGTGCCAGCTATGCTTATACAGTGGCTAGTACAGCAGAGTTAATGTTTCATGATCTTTGCCTTACGTTAGCTGCAGAGAGGATGTGGCATTAGTGCAGTGGTCTTCCCATCTAATGCGAAGGATCTTCCTGAGGCAATGCTGATGGAACCATCCAGGTACTTAAGATGGCTTTGATTTGTCACCCACATCTCACATTTGTAGATGACCATGGGAATAACCACTGCATTGTAGACTAGGATCTTAGTCTCCATCTGCAGATCTTAGTCAGCAAAAACATGGTGAAGCAGCTTTTCAAAGGATATCCTGGCACAGCAAATTCTGTATTAGTTTTTTGCATCAAGACTGGCTGGCTGACTGGGAGAGGTGACTGCCAAGGCATGGGAAATGCTCAACATTTTCCAGGGGTTCTCCACCAATGATAATTTGTGGGGTGAGGTGGGCAACTTGTGCTGAGAGAGGCTGATGGAGCACCTTGGTCTTCCCAATGTTAAGGGAGAGAGGCACCTGAGAAAAGGTCAAGGTTGGATTGCAGATTGGTCTTGGAGTATGTGCAGATAAGCCATCAGAGTACTGAAGGTTGGTGATGCCAGTCTTGGAAACATTTTTTCTGCTATGAAGGTGCCATAGGTTGAAATGCTGACCGTCCGTTTGATACTGAAGCCCAGTTCCAGGAGGAAGGCAGTCATGGATAAGAATCAAAATCACAGCAAGATAGATGGAAAAAAGGGTTGGGGCAATGACACAGCCCTGCTTGGCACCAGTACGGGTGGTAAATGGGTCTTTCTCTGATCATTGCAAAGGACTGTGGCAGTCATTCAGTCATGGAGTAGCCTGAACACACTGAACTTCAGTGGACAACCAGACCTAACCTAACCAGTACTTTCCATAAAACTTCATGACTGATAGTATCAAACGCCTTGGTTAGGCCAGTGAATGACATAAACAGCTCCTGATGCTGCTCTCGACACTTCTCCTGGATCTGCCATGCAACAAAAATCATGTTGATGGTGCCCCGAGATGGTCTAAAGCCACACTGGGATTTTGGAAGGACATCTTCAGCAAGGAGGAGGAAGCAATTCAGAAGAATGCAAGTAAGAATCCTGGCATCGGAGAGGAGGGCAATGCCTCAGTAGTTCCCACACACTGACTTGTCTCTTTTCTTTAATGTGGTCACAATATTGGCATTCTTTAAGTCGGGTGGGACTTCCTCATTAACCCATATTTTGATAAGAAGTTAGTGAAATATTTGCACTAGTGCTGTTCTACCAGCTTTGAAGACTTGTGCAGGGATGTCATCTGGGCCTGGCACCTTACTGTTCTTGGTTTGAGCAATGGCATGCCAGACTTCCTTGAAGGATGGAGATTAGTAAGAGGTTCTGTTACTGGGTGTTGAAGGATGGACTCAATGGTGGCAACTGAGACCTCAGATTCACGGCTGAGTCTTGAAATGCTCCTTCCAGTGTGGCTTGATGGATACACATTGTCCCTGAGAAGGATGGAGCCAGCCTGGGATCACAGCGGGATTGAGCCATTGGAATGTGGCCCGTGGATGGCCTTTATTGCTTGAAAGAAGCATCTTATGTCATATTGGTCAGCAAAACAGTGGATCTCCATGGCCTTCGCTTGCCACCATTGGTTCTTGATGTCCTGTAGCTTCTCATTTTTGCTGGTTGGAGGGTTCATTTTGCCATCTGCAGAGTGTAACTGTCTTCTGATGGATAAGTGCTAGGATTCGCTCATTGTTCTCATTAAACCAATCTTGGTGACAGCAAGTGGAGTATCCAGTTGATTCAATGCCTGCCTTGTGAATAATGTTCGTAACCTCTTCCCAGTGTGCCTGAATGTCTTGGATGTCATCAGGTAGGTAAGAGAACCTCTCAGTAAGGCACTGCTGAAGAGCATTGCATCTAGCTTGGTCTTGGAGTACCTTGATGTTAAATCTCTTCTGCATTCCTTTCAGCTGTTTACAGTGTTGTGGTTCAAGCTGCATGTCCATGATTGATTTGACTAAACAGTGATCTGTCCAGCAGTCATCTGCACTTCTCAGGACTTGGGCGATATGGACATTGGTACAATCACAGGCTCTAACAGTAATATAGTAAAGAAGGTGCCAGTGATTGAAGTGTGGATGTTTCCAAGTGGTCTTATATTTGAAACTCTGTCTGAAGATGGGTTCTGTAATCAGCAAGTCATACTCTACACATTTGCTGAGGAGGAGGATACCATTGGAGGTGAATTTCTCTACCCCCCCTTTCCCAGTGGTGCCACTCCAGAGTTCAGAGTGTTGCCCAACTCTTGCACTGAAGTCACCTGTGAGGATGAGCTTGTCTTCCTTGGCAGTGGCAGTCAGGATTGCATCAAAATCACAGTAGAACTGTTCCTTGTTGACTTCTTCATTGTCAAGTGTGGGAGTGTATGCATTGATGACTGTAGCATATTGGTGGTTAGTGAGCTTGAAGTGGAGAGTCGTAAGGCATTTGTTAATGCCCACAGGGAGCTCTGAAAGCTGGCTGACAATCTTGTTCTTGATGGCAAAGCCCAACCCTATGAATGCACCTTTCCAAAAAAAGGTGTAGCCATCTCCTCCTTTCAGCTGGCCTTCATCTGCCCAGTGGATCTCACCTAGGGCAGCAATATTGATGTCATATTTTGCAAGTTCCTAGCTACTGTGGTGGTTCTTTCAGGACACTTACTGTTCAGGGACTCCATGAGAGTGCAGACATTCCATGTGGCAAACTTCAGTACTTTATTTGGTTGGTTTTGACTGCAAGTAGAGTGACTCCACTGCATGTGGCAGTTCAGCTAGGGGGGGTATGAGACACCCAAAAAATAGGCTATCTTTTCTAGCCCCTTCCCTATTGAGGGTGAAAAGAGGAGATCCTAAAGAGGACTGCTCAGTCATGGCTGCAGTTACCATGTTGGTCTTGGTGCAAAATGACCATCACATGACCACCACCTACATGCAGATTTGTGACTAAGGACTCCCAGAAATCACTGTTCCTGTCCCCACCACCACTTGTCTGTTGCCACAGGACTTGGTTTGTGGGAGATGTTAACATCTGTGGCAGAGGCCTGCGTGGGACCTCTTAACATGCTCTCCTTGGACCATAACCTTGTTGTGGTGGAGAGGCTTGTGTGTTCCAGTGACCCTGAGAGCTGTGTCATCTTGAGTCTTGTACCCCCCGGCAAACTGATCTTAGGTGAGGTCCTAGACTAAGCGTGGTGCAAACTCCTGAGGGTCCCAACGGCAGAACAGGCGTACTTGAGGACCTGCTGGTTCTCTGTGCCTGTGAAGGTGGATAAGGGCTGCAGCAGGATGGAGGTCTCCAGTTGTCTTGGACATCCTTGCCACTGGGTTCAGGGCTCGCTCCTGTCAAGCTTGTGTGGTCATAGCTTATGCCACTTGTAAAACAACCCGATTTAACTGGTTTTGTATTAATTTTAACATCTTACACAGCGGTAGATAGCTGAGAATCTTTTTTAGCTAGTGGGGAATTATGCAGCCAGTTCCTAAACTAGCAGGTTTGTTTGACAAGTCTTGGTGAACTTTTACCCTTTATTGTCTCAGCCTTCTCCCTGTTGATTTTTCTGGTGGAACCTTGTGGTGTGTTTTACACATGACATGCTTATTTCCCTCTGTAATCTTCCAGGTATTCTTACCTATGAATTTATTTGTCAGTAAGTGCTGGATTGTATTTCTTCCATTCTCCAGTTTGTGGATTCTGCTGACTTAAGCCAGTGGTGCTCACCCTTTTATTGGCATGGGCCAGCTGAGTGGTGTGGGACCAGTCTGCAGGCTAAATTAGGTCTGGATCAGGGGTCCTGTGTGCCTGGATTGAAACTGGGCTACCTCTGAGTGCCAAGGTGTATTGGTGTGGTATCAATAGGGATCTAGGTGCTATCAGAAGTAGGGCTGTGCAAAGCTTTGGTTGCTGATTCGATTTGGCAAAGATTTGGCCCGATTCAGTGGCTGAATATCCAGATCAAATCAGGAGACCTGTTAATCTCTCTGAATTGAATCGGAGAGATTTGATGGTTTGGACGTAGACACAGCTTTATGGGGTTTTTTTCTACCTTCTGCAAGGTACCAGGTGACTCATGAATGCTGAGATGGTGGGGCATATGGAGTGTCCCATGGGGGCTGGTCCCCAGCGTGCTTGGTGGCAGACCTGGAAGTGAACCAGAAACACTTCTGGGGGGAGTGTGCTCCTGTGGGATGCTCTATCCATCTCACCATTTCAGCATTCACAAGCTGCGCCTGGTACCTCATGGTATATAGAAAAAACATTTAAAGGTGTATCTGTGGCCGAACTGCTGATTCTCTGAATCAGAATCAAATCTTCAGATTCAGATTTGGCCATAACAAATTGGAAAAATGATCCGAATTAACAAGTCAAATCACTTTCCCCCAAATCAGGCCAAATCTGGATCGAATACAGCCCACTTAGCACACCCCTAATTAGCAGGGATCCAGGTTATCTGTTTGCCATGTTAAAATGTGGATTTGCTCCTTTAAAAGAGAAAAACACAGGGAAACGGTGGATTTGCCCTTGTAGGCTAGCAGAGTTCCATCTTGCAAGGGACTGGGGAAGCAGGAGGAGGGAGAACAGACGAGGGGTACCGCATGCACGTATGTGCACACATGCACATAATAGCCAGGCAACGTGGAGGACAGCTCCCGCAGCTTCCGTCAGGTAGAGAGGGACTGAGGCTCTCATAATGAGGGAGGGAGTTGGCCAGGGCTGCGAGGTGCTGCCCAGCTGGGGCAGTGTGTTAGGTTTGGGGCCTGAGGTCAGGCTGGGAATGTGTGGCTGCAGGACATGAGCAGGATGGAGCCGTGGGCAGTTTGTTGGGGGCTTCTTGCCACTGCACGTATTTCTGCTGGGGACATGAGGGGCACATGCCCCCTAGATTAGTGCACAAGGCAGGGTTGGCTGTGGGCTCGGGTCTCCTCACACTGCTGTGATTCCCCCCAGGGTCTCTGCAGTGAAGCAGGCAGAACCCAGCGTGGCAAGGTAGAGGTGGGGTGGGGAAGCTCAGTGCCACCACTGGAAGCCCCGCACCACAATGGTGAGGCACCCCCACCTGCCCAGCATCAGTGTGGGTGGCAGTGCAGAGTTCTGGAGGCCCCAGAGGGAGGGCATCAGGGTGGGAAACCTAAGACTTGCAGCTGCCAGCCCCACCCCCCAGGCTCCATACCAGCTGTGCCATCCCTGGGTAGGGGGATCTAGGCTCTGTGCTCTACTCTGGCTGCAGCAGCCACTATTTCCCATGAGCAGGAGCCAGAGCTCGGGCGCTCCTGGTGGGGCAGAGAGCTGCAGACCCAGGTCTCTTGTCCTCCTAGCTCTGGCAGCTGGCCCCCTCCAACAGGACTAGGGAAGGTAGGGGCTGTGGGTGGAGAGTGAGGGGCAATGGCCTGGGCAAGACCAGTATATCAGGGCTGGTCAGCACCACAAAATGGTGGGGGGAGAGGAATAGAGGAATACAGGCACAGCTGGACCAGTGTCCTGGTGAGCAAAGGGGGCAGGGGAGCTCTGATTTTTCTATAACTCAAAATCAAACACCAAAATTTTTAGGTATTCAGAATTTATTTTATTATAATGATTAAGGCACTAGTCGGCTTCCAAATTGCTTTAAAATTGTAAATATATCGATAAAGCATTGTGTTCAAATGATACCTATAATGAATAGAGTGGCAGTTTATGCAGATTTGGGGGGTTTTTTTAATCAGAGAATTTGTGATTTTTAAACAGGTAAAACCAGGATCCCTGGCTATCAGGCCCATGGGCCTCCCCACAGGTCTAGAAATTTGGCAGCAGGGAAACAGCAGTAGGAAACCACTCCCTCAGCACCAAATATTTGGACCTGTGGGGACCCCTGCAGGGGACAAATGGCATGGCCCCACAAGCTGGATTTGGCCTGCAAGCCTGTGCTGAACATCCCTGGCTTACCCATCCTCTGTCTATGCTCTGTCCAAGAACAAATAGTTTTCTGTCTTAAAGTCTGCCTTTATAGGTAAACTCCTTCAGGTTGATCCCAACAAATAGTAAACATTTCTATATTTTTTTTTGATAGATCCTGAACATCAGAGAGCAAATGGTAATCTGAAATATTTTGAGTATATCATGTCAAAAGAAAAAGAAGCAAATAAGTCCACGACTGAAGCAGATAACCAGACTGATGTAGAAACAAAGACTAAGAAAAAGGGGCGGGCCCAAGATTACCTGCCAGAGAGAAGGAAATATGAAAAGCTGTGTCGTGGGGAAGGTATAAAAATGGTAAAGTCAAGTAATTTCTTTGTGTCTTTTTAAATCTATAAAATCAGTTGTACAACTCTAATTTAGAAATATTAGTGTAGCCCATATTTCAGTAATAAGAGATACTGAACAGCTAGCAAGGATGAAGTATAGCAGGGCTTGTGCTGTGGGCCCTGGGCTCCCACCCAGATGCTGCTCCTTCCCTCTGGCTGCAGCAGCCACCAGGGCTCTGGGCAACTCTTCCCTCCTCCAGCTTCTGCTTCTTGGACCCTACCCTAGAGTGCAGCCCACATTGCTGTTGGAGTCCACAGCCTCGGGGAGGGAGTATCTAGTGTGATGAGCTGTGACCAGTGAGCTGAAGGTAGGTGCCCACATGCAACAGGGAGGGGAGATATGTGCAATATAGCAAGGTGCCAGGGGTGTGGGGCCATGGCTTGTGCTGGTGCAGCCCATGTGGCTTGTGGCCCCTGCCTGCTTAGAAGTTGGACAGCTTTGAGCTATAAAATGCTGTTTTTTCCTTTTTAGTCCTCTCCTTGCGCTGATCTGTGTTCAGAGCATTATTTAAACGTGCATGGTGGCCTGAAGGAAACAGAACATTGGGTCTGAGAGAACAGATGCACGGGAGGGTATGGAATAGAAAAATAAAGTACTTTGGAATACAGAGCAGTAGCCCTTTCAGAGTACATTGATAACTAATCCAGTTTGAAATGTGTTGATACCAGTAAATGAATTAGAGTCAAGTAAGGGTGTTGCATAACAGCATTGGATGACATTGACTGTTGGTCAGCTTAAGACAGCTATAATTTAATTGTAATATAAAAGTACTTTTTTTGCTTTTTGGGGGGGTTCTTTGTATTTTTTTTCAATATTACGTCTGCAAACAGCACTTGCATTTGCTGAAAACATGGCTCTTTGAATCTCTTCAACTGGTAATTCACAAGTGACTCTTAAGGGAAATGGAAGAGTATTGTTTTTGATCTATTAGAGACTTTTCTTGTCTTTGAAGGCCATTATGGCTGATTCAGATTAATCTCATTCAGGGAAAAGTTACAGGTTTATCCTATTCTGCCTCACCTTCCTTTTCAGACTCCTAAGAGACAGAAAAGCCTCTTCTGCCGCTATTATGATGGAAATGGGAATCCTAGATACATCCTGGGCCCTGTCAAACAGGAAGATGAGTGGGACAAACCTAGGATTGTTCGTTTCCTTGATATAATATCTGATGAAGAGATTGCAACTGTGAAAGAACTAGCCAAACCAAGGGTAACATACTTCATATTCTATTCCTTTTGGAAGCTTAAATATCAGCTTTGTTCTGTGTGGATGAGTTGAGCTACCCCACTTCTTACTTTGGTACTTTCACAGTTAACTCTGAATACCAATAATGCACACATGACAGCTTTTTCTCTGCATGGCTTTCAGTGACATCCTTCAAAAGTGACAGTGGAAAGTGGTAAAAGCCTTACATTTAGAATCTTTATTCAGGCAATGACAGCCCTTTTTTGGCAGAATTGGAATGTTCCGATGGACAGGATTTGTTATGGATGCCATTATGGAGAACTCTGCAACATCCACAGTATTAATTTTCTTGTACTATCAACAGCTTTCCTCAGCATGCCACCACTCGCTCTAATTTCTACTTACTTGTCACTTACTTTGATATAGAGACAGCTTAAAGGGAGAAGCCATTTTGAAGTTAGCATTCCATGCTTCTGGGTACCAGACTCTCAATGTGTACTGCATTTGACATCTGAATGCATTTGACTGACTTGAATGCATCGGGCTCAGATTTGAGCCAGTCATCAAAGTCTTACACTTTGAAGTTAAAGTTCAGTGAGGGTGAAAGTAGTGTAAGTCACTGGTTCATAACTAACATAGTCCTCAAACTTCCCATCTTTCATCTCTGTCCACTAATCCCATTTCAAAAATAGAATTCCAAATAGCATTTTCTAAATGTGAAATAACAAGGGATAGCCTGAGTTCTCAAGGTATCTAGGAAAACCCAAATAACAATCTGTTAGCTACATGGATATAGAAGTAGAAGTCACTTGGGCATCTCCAGCATCTGGAGAGATGAAAAATTAGTAAGTTTGCTGGATAGAAAATCAGTTTATGCAGCACAATGTTTTTTTCCCTCAGTTTCTCCATAAATGAATCCAGTTTTTATTCAGCTTGCCAGAATATCGTCTACTCAACATTTTCTTTATGCTAAATAGATTCTGCCTTGAAAAGCAAACGAAAGGAAGGATAGATGTTAAGAGAAAATGCATCAAAAATACTTAAAAGAAATGCGACTACCCAGGTGCCTTCAAACAAGGAAAGAGAAGGGTGTTACCCATGAGTAGATCAAGAACAGTTATCTTTAACTATTAACTTTAGGATTAGCCATCATGAACTGAAAAGCAAGCCTCCTTATCAGGAAACACTATGCTTGTGAAGTAAGGCTCCACACTATAATGAAATTGATTACAATTATTATAGAACTTGCACCTAAAATGGTTCTTCCTGCTTATGCTTCCCACATCAGTCACGTCTATCAGACATCTGAGAATTGATCCTAGCTTGTGTGCAAGTTTCTTTCCCCTTTTAATATAAAATCATAGTAAATCATGATGCAGCAAAGCAGCTTAGTCATTAATTGTAGAAAGCACTGGTGAAATCCTCCCTGGACTATAGCTTAAGCCTGTTCTTTGTGGAATAGATGGAAATCCTTGTTTTGCTATAAAGATGACTGAAAATTCAGGGATGGAGCTAAACTGCTAGTGGATTTAAACTACACTTCTTGACATAATTGTTTTCCAGTCAGTTACAATGCAGCTATTAATATGACCATGCTTCTACACTGTCAAACATGGACTATTTGCATGTAGAGCAGATGGAGCAAGTAACTGTTGGCTTGCAGAAATCAGTGTTTCAGTGAGAGAAAGGAAGCCATAGTATGGTGTCAGCACAAAAAATTTGTTTTGTTCTATTTGTTTTTGAGTGCCCATAAGCGAGCCACTTCAGAAGACGCTGGTGTACCCAGCATGTCTGCTGTCTGAAACAGGTTGGGAGAGAAACTTCTTTAACAGTGTCAGAAGAGCTTTGTTTAATTCATCTATTATACATGAGCGTTTTAGACTCTTAGGTAGATCTTTCCTATATCTTCCTTTTTGACTCAGACTGTATACAACCCTAAAGCGCATTCTGGATGTGCAATACACATAGCTAATAATAAAGTAATGCTCATACGGTATGTATTTTGAAGACTTACAACTTTCAGCAGTTGTCACTTAGAGTATAAAGGAAATAAAAGGATACACTTTTTTTTTTTTTATTCAAACAACAGTATTTGTTCCTTAGAAATTCTGGAGTATTGCTTCAAGGAAAAATCATTTACTTCATCTTCTGCACGGCTCTGAAAGCACTTATCAGTGTTTGAAGCTCCCACTCTTTCTTTTTTCAAATTTTTTTGCAACAAGTCCTTCACAACACAACACTGGAAAATGACTGGATCAAGTGCATGACTTGTGCGGGATCTTCCCCTTCCCTCTCCCCACCCCCACCCCCATAGGATTCTGAATGGTCGGATTGATGTGATGCAATATTTACTTTGTAATGCAATTATTCTGATTGGTTCGCTTCACAGCTGAGGCGAGCCACCATTTCAAACCCCATAACAGGAGTGTTGGAGACGGCACATTACAGAATTAGCAAAAGGTAAGAGACTTCTACGCCGGACATTCTAGGCCTGTCATGAGTGCTTGTACTCTGCTCGTTCAGGAGAATAAAAAAAAGGTGGGATAGAAAGACGTTTCACTTTCTAACCCATCTCTTTTTTGATGTACAGCTATGGTAACAGGCTGTTACTGCTGAGTTTTTCAGTCTTTTCCTCAAACTAGAAGTTCTGGTTTTTTGCCTTTTTTTTATGTGCCCTTTTCAAATAGAAGTACATAAAAAGGAAATTTCGTCAATTTTCAGAGGTACAAACCTCAATAGAAATGGTCTCTCTACTCCCTATTTCCACTGTTAGTGGCAACAAACAAATTGTCATCTCCTGTCTCGCAAATTCTGGCAGATTGTTTGTGAAGGTTCCTTGCACTTACAAGAGCTGTCATGGAGTCACATTATTGTGTCTGACAATTACATTGGCACACAGAAACATTAGTTCATTAATCATATTATAAAATATCATTGTCCAAGATAATCTTCTTGTCTGGGTTTTTTTGCCTCCTGCTGACTCAGACTTGGCAGAAAACAAATGTTAACAGGCTTCTAAGTACTCTCCACTTTCCCAAGCTCAGTTTTTGAACTGTAGTCCTCCTCTGTTTGAACCAAGTTTCAGAAAACAAATTTTATTATTTGCACTTAAAAAAGAAATTATAGAAGCAACCTATACAAGGGCTAGGGTTTTTTCTTAGGTGTTTTTGTTTATGAAGCAAAAAGCTATACAAAAATGAGGAAAGAACATTAAACTTCTAGATACTGACGATTTTTCTGTGAAACTCAGCATCATAAACTGTTTGCAGAAAGTCTCTAGTTTAAAAAAAAAAAAAGAAAAGAAAAGTGAAAGGACAATCTAACCAAATTCGTCCACACAATTCTTAATTTGGAAATGGCAGCTGTAGCTACTGCTGCCCTTCTAAATGTTGCTGCTGATATAAGAGCATTGCATACCATCCAGACCAATCGGAACCCTTCTAATCACCTCTGGCTTGACCAAAAGAGCCAACTACTAGGGTGGTAAGCCCTTGTCCTTTCTCTTTTTGTAGCTGAGCCGGGCTACTGTACATGACCCTGAGACTGGGAAACTGACTACAGCACATTACAGAGTCTCTAAGAGGTAAGGGGGAATGTGTTACAAAGGTATCTCTAACCCTTAGAAAATCTCGTGTGGCTGAGTTGTTTCATCTTCCAGCTGTAAATGCGGGATAAGAGAGGACTTTTTATATATTTTTTTCTTATACTTCTGTGTGGAGATAACCTGGCCTATAAATAAAGACTGCTTAAATGGAAATATTTTATTTCCAAAAGCTAAACTTAAAAGTTCTGTTTTTCTATCTGCATGACCTGGTTAATATGTTCTAACATGCTAAAAAATAAATCTTAAAGCAATTTAAAGGGTCCTACTTTCTCTAAAATTCACAGAAGAATTTTATCACATTTGTGCCATTATGCAAGGTTATTTATATGTGTTTAAAAGTATGGGCTTGGAATTTGTAGTCTTGAATCGGAGCAGGAGCATAAGTTGGGCACCTTGAAAATTTGCATTAGAATTTTCTTTGATTTTTTTTGTTTTGTTTTATTTAACACTGCACTAAAATAATCATTGTTCATCACTCTAATATAACATCTGACACTGTTCATTGGAAGCATGCCATTGCAGAAGTTCTGTCCTGCTTCTTTGCTCAACATTTGAATTGCACTTTTAAAAAGGGGAAAATATTAACTGATTCCCTAAAATCTAAATTGTTAAAACTTGAAATATTTTCCACCACAAAAAAATTTTGTTTTAGTTGGATGCTTTGGTGTTCCACAAAAAACCTATATAAATCTAGAAAGCAACAAGAATGACAAAATTTAAGAAACCTAACTCTTAGTATGCAATGTAGCTAGTATGGTAACTTATGCACAATTTTTTTATATGTTCAAAGCTCATTTTACATATTGAACAAAGAATACTAATGTTTGCTCCCCACCAATTTATGCATCTTTGTGGCATGAGATTCAGAGTCCAGCTTGTTTGGGAAATGTATAAAGTGACCTGCAGCATGTTAACTACAAGGGTGATTTGTAGAGAAGATGGAATATTTGTTAAAAAGAACAACCTTAACTGGTCATGGCCACAATGCTTTAGGACATTTTGCTTCCTACATATTGTTGCATACTATATTTTGAATTTTTTTGCATGACTGGCTTTGCATCTCAAGACCATTTATGTCTGGCCAGAACTTACTGCTGGAGATTTGGTAGCTAAACAAGAAACCCAGGATTTTGCAGAAAGTTTTTTTAGAAATGTTGCCTTCAATTTCCAAAATTACTTTCTGTGACAAGGTCAGCTAATCTGTGTGGAGAGATCCTCTCTTCTAGCAAACTTGATGTTTGCCAAATCATAATTGGAAGTTGGTAGATGTGACTTGGATTACTAATTTACATTGAAATTTTATAAACAGTTCAAAAAGCTCCTATTAAGATTTCTAATGTACTTTGTATACTTTATTAGCATATAGTATATAATCTCTTCTTACCTTCTGCAGCATATCTTTGCCTTTATCTTCTGTGTGAGGATTTACACCAAAGTTATGCTGTGCTGCGTTGTGTACCACATGATTGTGATGCCTTAGGTCCCTGCTACACATTACATCATACATTATGCAATTAACTGGCAAATTGTGTGATAAATTTAGATCAGCCACATGTACAAAGTAATTATCATTAAAATGTCTATCCACCTATTAAAAAAGGCAACCAGCTACAAAGTTAGTTTGAAAATGTGTAATAACTCTATAGCTGATTTCTGTCCAGCTTTAATTTGAATATGTGGTTAGGGCCCTTGGTTTCTTGTACTAGTGACCTGAGTGGCTTTTTTAAAATCGAAAGCTTATATACATAAAGAATGACTTTGTTCTTTAATCAGATGACTCGGAGCTTTTTGTATTGTAAACCTTTTGGGAAAAGGACTGTTTCAGTTTCTCCTGCAGCACCATATATGTCGTCAGTACTTTATTTACTTAATATGTTTACTTAATATAATTTTTTCTAAGTACTTTTTAGATATATCCAAAATGCCATATTTAGAAAGTAATTGTATTATGTTAATACATTGTCAGTCAATATTTTAGAACTTTTATTTTTTTTAAAAATCTGTGTGCATACATTTGAATTCAAATCTTATTTGCCTTCCTCACACAAACTATCCGATTGGTGAATAGCTGAGAAATGGCTAAATACTTGCATTTATAATTGGCATTTCTCCTCTAAGTTCTTATAGCTAATCATGCTTTATCTTGTGTTAGGAACAATCTGATAGAAAGGGGAACATAAATAAATCATACACTCTGTTCAGCAAAGTCAAAATGGAATGGCTATTATTTTCTTTTCCAATTAAAGCAATTTTAAATATGTAAGAATTTGAGAATCAATGGAGTTGTCATATCTAGAGCACCCTGGCACTTACGAATTCAGGAACATGCCTAAGTCATCTCTTAAATCATCAGGCTTTAATTTTTTATTTAATTAGCTAGTGTTTCATTTTGTTAGTCTCTGCTCCAATGTGTGATGGGCTATAAGACTTATCAAGGAAGAACAAGTGAGGGTAGGAGGAGGCAATTGCTGTTGCAGGTTGATGAAGAGGAATTAGTGGGTGAATAGACTAGATATTTTAAAAAAATAATTGCTTTACTTTTTCATTCCTGTGTGTCAACTGCATAGCATGTTAACAATTTGAAGAGAGAGGAGGCAACTCAGTTCTGTAAGGCTGGATAATAAAAACAATGGGGTTGGGTGGAGAGAGAGAGAAAGAAAATATGTCTTAATCTAGGGGAAGAATTAAAACCAAACTACATTAGAAAGTATGAATTGTTAAATATGAGATTACAGAAATGATTTTCAAAAACAGCAATAAACCATCTAATTGAGGAAATAATTGAGCACCTCTGATGGGAGGCTAAGATGTTTTGGATTCCAGATTAATCATGGCTACTGAACCAAAAATTGCATTTTTGCCTTATTTTTGGGGGGTATTTTAGACTGCTTTCTTTTCTCCATGCATTCTTTCCTAGTAAATGTACTTCTAAATTACAGCAGTCCTTTATTTTGAGACTACTACACACTGTGCACCTTGTGGCAGACTGTATAAAAGGAGGCCAAAATATGTGGGCTTTTTACATGATTGACTCAGAATGGCAGTGAGGGAGGGGACAGCACAGGCAGGACCAGGAACTGAGGGGAATGAGGCCCTGGCCAGGCCAGGTGGTGGGGCAAGTGCCCCCCCAATTTGTGTGTAGGGTGGAGGCAGCTGTCATTGTGTGCTGCACTTCGCTCCCTGCTGCAGTTGACCTGAGAGCAGCAAGACACCACATGGTTTCCGCCGCTGGGCTGCCCCTTGCCTGCCCACCAGTGGGCACATGTGACGTTGCATGGCTCTCGAGGCAGCAGGGCTCAAAGCACAGCGCACAGTGACAGCAGCCTCTGTGCCATGCTCAGATCGGGGGGGCACATGCCCCCCAGACCTCCACTTGTCCCACTGCCCAGCTGCAGCCTCACTCACCACTGAAGTTGCTCCATGGAGGACGCCGGACCACCGCCGGCCTCCTGTCCAGGGGGCCCAACGCCACCTCAACGGCTGACGGCCGCCGCCACGCGTCCCCACCGGGACTGGTATACCAATCATCCCACTCACCGCAGCCCCTGCTCCTGTCCTTGCGCCACTCCCTCCCTCACTGCTGGGGCCTTGGTCTGCTCCCCCTTTCCCCCCCATGGCCCTTCCCCTCCCCTTGCCCCTTTGCCCACAGATTTACCTTCGGGGGGGGGCACATGTTCTGCACTCAGCCCCCACCTCAGATTTTTTCTCCCTCTGCCTTATGCTTCTGGTAGTGACCTAAATTCTAAGGTGGTTTCAAATTTAAAAAATACCATGTCCAAGTAGAATTATTACCATCTACCTCCAGAGGGAGATCCAGGATTGCCTCTGAGTTTCACAGAGGGGAAAGATTGTTCTTCTAGTTCAGTTTGCTCTGGTTCATTTTCCTTTTCCACCGCAATTTTGTGTAATCCTGGGCAATTATTGCATTCCCTCAGTCCCCCTTTGTAAAATAGGGATACTGTTTCTGCTACTTAACAGGTGTATGTTGTGGATAAGTATATGAAATGTTGAGAGGCACTCATGCTCCCTTAAAAGGTGCTAGATAAATAGTTTAGGTAGAAGGAACAATGGCAGGAAAATAATTCTGAATTTTCATGTCTGCCAGTGTTAAGATTCTGGCAAGATCTGAGAGTCTCTTCCTTTTCTGATTACAAACGTGATGAACAGGAAAAACAGATAAACCATCTTTTATAAAGAAAGACTATGAAGCATCAGTCTTTCTGATAATTCATGTACAAGACCATATGTATTTAGGAAGAATAACTTGGTGGTGAGTTCACTGAAAGCTCCTTGTTTGACTTAAACAGTGAATTCTAATGATAATCGCTTGAACAGGAAATGATTATGGCTATGCTTGGAAAATTTCTTAGGAATTAAATATGGTATATGAGCAGTTTGTGCATTTCTGAGATCAGTGTTGCTTGCTTGTTTGCATTTCAGTATGCCTTGTATTGTATAACTGTTTGTTTGGTCATTTTACCAACAATTGGTCATTTTACTTGCTCCTCCCTGTCCCCAAAAGACTGGCATAGACTGCTTCTAACCATCTCTTGTGCTAACAGTGCTCCATAATGCATGGGGTTTTTTTACAAATGCTCCTAGTGTGATGAGGTCTCTCTCAACAAATGTCATGCTTACTCTTAGAGATTCTGTAACTGTGTTAGTATTAAGTATTTATTTTTTCATACGTTTAGTTCTTGCCTCTGAGTGCATATGGGAACTCATTGTTTTTCCTGTTCCACAGCTAAGAGCCCTTTCATCCCCTTTTTAAAAATACCTGTTGTACATTTAGAGCCCATATATAAGCTGCTCTGATATTCAGGGAGACTAGTTACTAAAACTAGTGCAGTGTGGCTTGGGGCACAAGCATCTGGTCTATACTTGACGTATTTTTCAATCCTATCAAAACAGCCTTTGAAAGTAACTGATCAACAAAAATGTATTTATTTCAGTAGCAGGTATTCCCAGGAAAATATGTAAAGCACACTAGAGACAAGTGGCAAAGGGATTGTCTCCTTTTTTCCATGCATGTTGTAGATCTAATCAGGGCTTGAACTGAAATAGGACAGCAATCCAGCGCTTTCCATATTAGCTGAGTGTAGAAACAAGGACCTTATTTTAGGGCTTTTATTTTATCATAAATTCTCATAAAAAGAGCTGTCACTTATTCAGACTTGATCACTCTAATTAAACTCTTCCTGACAATATTAAGTCTAATTATTTATCTGCAGGTAAATGTAATGTGATTTTATTTACAGATCAGAAATTACAGCATTTGGAATGTTCTGTTTTATAACAAGCATGTGTGGAATATTTTTTTTAAATATAGTGCCTGGTTGTCTGGATATGAAAGCCCTGTGATATCCCGAATTAACACGAGGATACAGGACCTAACTGGACTGGATGTCTCCACAGCAGAGGAACTTCAGGTAGACTATAAAAAGAAAGAATTTTGCTGACTGGCCACACTGGCCTCTGTTTGAATTTTGTGTGCTGGAGGACTCTAGGTATCCAGTTTGGGAAGGATATATATAGAGAGTCCTGGTAATTCCTGGTATAAACACAGCTTCTCTAAATGTTGCAGAAAGACTTGAGCAAAATAGCAAAGAATATCAGGTCTTTGATATTTCAGTCGAGTTACTGGGCTAATATGTAAAAAATTCAGTAACCTTCAGTGAAGCAGTATCTGTTTTGGTTTTTTTGATGTGTTTTTTTTTTTTTTAAGATTTTTCAGCCAAACCAGAAAACACTTGAAACTTCCAGTGCATACAATGAGTTCTTATTTGTTATTGCTATCATGAGAGCCAGGTTTGATGAGTAATTCTAACATTAGTGGAAATGCCATCTTGGGTTTGACAGTTATTTGGGAATGGGGTTGGTTTCTTTTAATTGCTCATTATTAAGAAGTCTCTTACAGAAAAGAAGTATTATATTCTTAATTATATATGTGGAAAAGATTTCAACATGTGTAGTTCAAAAAGTTCAAATTCATGCTTCGTTTTAAGAGCAATAATGGTTAGTTGCAGTTAGCTATGTCTGAGAATGTAGGAGATCCTAAAATCTGTTGATGAAATATAGTACAATATTTATTCAAATACAAGGCAAAGTTTTCTCCCAATGAGTATGGGGGGAAAAGCCCTTCATCTTGCTTACAAAGAAACCAGATGAAATATGTTGTTTATCTTTGAACTGCTGCTAAAAGCAGCACATGCTCAGTAATGCAAACCAACTAGGAAGTTGATTAAATGCAACCAACACTGAGCATGACTATAAAATAAATGGCAATGTAACCTAGCTGAATAAGATGTATGGTAGTACCCATTAAAAACAGTCCCCTTCAGCACTGACCCTTCATAGTTATGGTGAGCTACTACAAATGTATTTTTACTTGCTCTCTACTCCTGCACCTGAGCTGTGCCTTTCTTTCTCATTTCTAATCATTTCAGTTCCTTCACCAGCCTTAAATGAAAACATCACCAAATGGGGCCCCAAACAGTTCATTCAAAATCCCTCTGTGGCCCCTTCCCTTATCTTTTTGCATACAATTAGTGTGTCCCTGCCCTCCATGGAAGTGAAGCCAGACCAGGTTGTCCTGTGCCTCATCTTCATAGAAATTTTTCAAGCATCCTAGAACTCACGACAAGAACACCTGGGTCCAGTCATGAGTGGGAGCTAAGTAGCAAATGGCGCCTTTGTGGGGGATATCTGGAGTACACACATGCTGAGCTGTGGGGTCATCATGGCTTGAAATGTTGTTGACTGCTGGGGCCCAGTCCAATGAGCTGTATGGTAAATCAGGAGCCTTTTGGCTTTGGACTAATATCATGCATGGTATATAGTACATAGAACTAGGTGCCAAACTGCTGCTTTAAAAGTATGTTTATGAAGTACCTATAATAAAACTTTTGCAGTTTCAAAAAAGGTAAAATATAACAATTCTGGATGAACTAGGTCTGTAGGTACTATATGCAAATTACTACAGCTATGTTTATTTCAAGGTCAGTATTTTCAAACTTGCTCCTCACTTCCATGAACTCAGAAAGAGCAGGTTCTGACAGTAAGGAAAGGGGAAAGAGGCTGCAGGGGGAAGAAATTAAGGGCAAGTGGGCACAGGGGCTACCTGATTCCCCAGATTTATTTTTCCTGATGTAGCAGTGGGAGGGGGACAAATTCAAGTCAAACCTCGAATAATTAGTTTCTATACCTGGAAAATTATAAGACATATACATTTTCCATATATAAAATTAATCTGGGAGAAAGAGTGGGAGGACCTTATATTTGAGCAAATATGGTACTCCCTAGCTAAACATTTACTGTGAATCATTACAGCGCCTAAAATGTATGACTGCTGACCCTGAAGGGAATCATGCCACAGTATGCAAAACTCAAAGATGAAAGAAAGTTCAGACCAGAATGTAGGGTTTTGAGTATGTAAAATGGAAGCCATAATGGCTATAAATGGAAAATGTGGAGAGGTATGTAGAGGATGATACTTAAGACTGAGCTTAGTCTTGAATGGATGATGTTCCAGTTAAAAGAGAAAGTGGATTTTGAGTGATATAAGGATGTCTTGAGTATAATTTGATCTGTCTTGACAGCTTTGTATAAGCTAAGTACTGTATATTTGTTGTAGGAAGGAGCTCTTAAGTGGAGCTAGCCCTTAGAGGAAGAAGATTGGTCAAAATGACTGATAGATCACCCACCAGCAGGGATAGAGAAATAGTTCAGGCTGTTCTGTCCTAAGAAATATACAAATGGTAAGGACAAAAAGGTGACTGTATCCTTAATCACAGTCTGTAAAATTGAGAAATATTTGAAGGAATAATGGTTGCTCAGCATAGCACAGAAGTAGAGTGAAATATTAGTCACAACACTGAAAACATGGACTGCACTCTAATAGTTGTGAAATGTTGAGCTTACAACCACAGTCTTGGGCCTGCTTCTTCTCATGCCAAAGTATTCTTTTAACACTGAACAACAAAGGATTATTAGCTTAAATTTCCAGAGTTGCCAAGCATCCAAGTCTTTACTAGAATCTATACCAGTTTCAGGTCCTGAAAAATCCTATTGTCTAGTCCACTTGCTCAGGAATTAAAGATAATACAAGTTGTCAAACTTTCTATACTCCAGAAGTTGGAAGAAGAAGCCCAGTTCAGAGTCAGTATGCTAAGTGTGGAAGAGAAATGCAGGAAGCCTGGTATTGAGTACCAGAATGAAGATATGGTTAGTTATCTGCTTCCTGGAGTCTGGAAAGCTGTTGAGAGAATTCACAGAGGGTGACTGAAATCATTCGAAGACTTGAAACTGAAAGTCAAACGTGTTTGTGTTGTGCTTATGAGACATCTCTTTGAAATCAATTAAATGATTAATGACAGTAAATTCAGTCAGATTTAAACTCTTATGACAAGGAAGAAGCTTTTGTTTTCCATGGCTTGCTTAAGTTTCCATTTACAAAAAAATTTAAAATTTCTAGGCCAGAGTCAAACACCTGTCCCTTCTTCCTCAGGTAATGTCTTGCTAACATAATGTGTTGCTTTACTAGATATTTGTGCTTTTCCTTTTACTGTAGGTAGCCAACTATGGTGTAGGAGGCCAGTATGAGCCTCATTTTGATTTTGGAAGGGTAAGTCACTCTGTTTTTCTGCCTTCGCCTCTTTCTTCTTCACAGGCACTATGTTTCTGTCTTTCAGGTGGCAAATTATGGAGTGGGAGGACAGTATGAACCCCACTTTGACTTTGCACGGGCAAGTAAAGAGATGAAAGGGAGAAAGTAACTTATTAAAGTCTAGGACTTTTGAGTGGCACAAAAGTTTGTCCTTTAGCTTTTCATGTTAAATTTCTCAGTTCCTTGACTCTCCTAATCCATATGAGTAAATAAAGCCTTCTAAACCACTAACTGAACAGAAATTATTTGAGCATTATAGAACAGTAATATTGCTTCCTTTCAAAATTAAAAACAAAAACCTAGTTGGTTTTAAGATACTAGATTGCATTTAGAAATGGGAGATGGACAAGGTAAATGGCTTGTTTGCAAATTGGTAATAAAAAAGATGTGTATCTCTAGTTACTGGTGCAAATCAAATCAAAGTCTGTAATTAAGGTCTGTAGTAACTTTAAGTTGTCCCTATCTGATGGCTGCTTGATTGACATATATAAAATTATAAAGTGGTTTCAGGCTACAGCTGTCACAGTTGGTACCTCCTACTACTCACTTTGGTCTAGAGATTTAAGTATCTTTTTTATTTTAGAGATGGTTCCTACACGCAAGATGGAGACACATTGGTTTATATTGCAGCTGCCCATGCTATAACAGTAATGTAGGGCACTGGTGCCCAACCTTTTTGCCCCACAGGCCGGAAAAGCAGTGCCAGATCAATCTGCAGGTCAGATCCAGTCCATGAGCCCAATGCAGTTGTACAGAGGCTGGCACAGCTGGGGTTGAGTCACATGTATAGTTCTTGGCATTTTGGTAGTGGGAAGCAGTAGCAGTGATGCATCACTCCCTTGCTGCCAAATTTCTGGAGTCATGGGGAGTCCAACAGGCTGGATCTAGTTCATGAGCCAGGGTTTGAGCACCCCTGACAAAGGGAATTTCAGTCTGTCAAGCTGACAGTTCAGCACCTTTCAGCAAAACTAAATTCAAATTTTCATTAAATACTGTACCTTTAAAATCTTAACAAGAGAGAGAAATCAGATGTCAGTAGCTGCAAAAGCATTTCCATCTCCTAGTCTGTGCTTGTTTGATTGATTATTTACATTTTCCTGTCTATTTTTACTTTAGCTAATTCCCAGATTGCTGGAAAAAATAATGCACCTGAAGTCAGGTGGTGGCTTACTGGGCATTTCCAAGTGTGGCTTAACACCTTCTCATTAACATTATCCTATGAATCAAACCTGACAAATATTAATATACAGATTCTGTCCTCCTAGCATAATCAACGCTTTTGCTTTCTAAGTATATTAAGTATATGCTCAAAAGCATTGTAGATGAATAACAGTCTTTGTTTTTCAAATGCATGATCTAGTTTGCATAATAGTAGTTTCTGAAACTTTAGTACACAGAAGTAAACAGTGGTATCTGTGGGTGGATGCTGGAAACTTCCCACATGTGAGTGTGTGACAGCAATTAGTCTGAACTGTTAGACAGTAATTCTGTGGCCCATAATGCACACAGTTCCTCTTGTGATTCCAAACATAAAAAGACTACTTCCAAAGGCTGATCTTCATCATGACTCATTTGGTTACAGTTGCCATATTGATGCATAAAGACAGGGAATCAGAAATATTTTATTTACTTCATAGAGAACTAGTAAATCTGTAGCTTGGACATGCCTTTTTGACTGACTGATCTTCACTAACTGAGCTAGAAGCAGTTCTGGTCTAGATAAACTAGGCTGGCAAAGCTGGACATGGCCGAAAGGCCCTACAGCATGCTCAGCTGCTGATGCATCTCCCTTTAGCACTCTCCAGTTGTAATAAAATATTCAGTACTTGCAGAGGGAACAGACTGCTACTCCAAAGGCTTCTGGAGACGAGGTCTTTGCCATATGCACAAAGAGGGCTTGGATTTTTATATAATACTTTGTTGAACAGGTACTGAACAACTACTGAACAATTTATGCATGCTGTATCTCAGTCCTACCAGTAGCAGTTTTAGGGATTATAGCCAGACATTTACATCTGGGAAACTGGGTATAACATTTAGTGAAATCAGATAAACAGATATTCAAAGATCTTTCTTAAAATGTAAGTAAAAAATAATAGAGAGTCAAATAGCCAACCAACACTATAACTGCACAATATAGTAATTGGCATGTCATGTCGACTCTACCCAAGGTCATTTTCGCATACGAAGAAAAGGGAAACTAACACTTGAGAATAGACAACCCAAAATAAGAAGCATGTTCAACAAGCCCTGAAGGCAGCCAGTAAAGTCTCTTTACAAGAAAGTCGTGTCCGGGTACATTTCTCACTGAGCCTAGGAACCAAATAAAAGCTTTCTTTTGCGCAGCCATAACTGAAAAAACGATAAGGGTGAGTGTTTACTCAAGAATATCTAAAAATTAAATTAAGGCTGCCACTTTTTTGAAGACCAAGGACTTTTTCAATTGGGCCATTAACTTTTTCAAAGTAGTAATACACCATAGAAAAACTCTTGGTTTATTTTGGATAGTACTTATGCATAATGTTACACTTCATACTGTCTCCATACACAAAAGAAACTGGTGCTGGCACTACAGAAAAAACAAAAAAAACTCTTGCAGCTCTGTGTCACTGCCAACATTTGCAGAGTTACAACGATGAAAACTTTAAATATGTGTCGCTTTTTTCACAGAAAGATGAACCAGATGCTTTTAAAGAATTGGGAACAGGCAACAGAATTGCTACTTGGTTGTTTTATGTAAGTGAAACATTTGGCAAATCTGCTGTTGCCAAAAATACTATTTTTTTTCTGCATGTTCTGTACTTTTTGAATGATTTCAATGCACCATCTTCTTTAAGCATCAGCAGCTGATAACTGCTCAGTAGTATATACGGATATATTTTAATCTTTTTTAATGGCCATATCTTAAGTTGTTCTCTCTAAAAAGAGCCAGAAATGAAGTTTGTTTAATAGCTTAAATTCTTGCTGCAATAAATGCTTTTTGTAATGTACTAGCTAAAGGCTGCCCTCTTCTCCCTCTTATAGATGAGTGATGTGTCAGCAGGGGGAGCTACTGTATTTCCTGAAGTAGGAGCTAGTGTTTGGCCTAAAAAGGTAAGTTTGAATTTTGATGCATCTTTAGATGTTCTTGTTTCCCTCTCTTTCAGATAAGACATTGTATATTTAGGTGTGATAAATGAAATAACATTTTTCCAAGGTGAGCCTGTTCCAGGAGAGAAAAGGTACCAATGCGACAAGCAATTAAGCATGCTAGTAGTAACCGTTCGTTTGAGTAGGACCAGGGACTTGAGTGGAGCTAATCACATAAATAAACCCACATTTGTACAAATCTGGGTGTGCTTGTTCAGTTTCATTCTGCCGTCCTGCATAATTATGGCTAGGTTTGTGATAAAACTGCATGTGTGGAACTGGTAATTCAAAGTACAATTTTATATCATTTTGCGAAATGTTTGTTGTTTTAAATATGTTTTTAAAATCTCTGTTGTATTAACAAATTAATAGTAGGCTTGTAAGGGTTTAAGAAAAAACAGATTTTTGGCAAGCTGACATTAAATTTCACTGGACTAATACCAAATTAAATAAATAGTTTTAAGATGACAACTTCAATTTCAAGCTTCCTAAGGAACAGAGTAGAAGAAATACCAAAATACAGAATAATATATGTAAACTTGTTATTTGTGAAGTTTTTAAAAAGCTGTTGAAGCTTTTGTGGAAATGTAGAAGCAACTCTATGCATGTTTAGCAGGAAATGTTGAATTAGTATTGTCATTTTCAGGGAACAGCTGTATTCTGGTATAATCTTTTTCCAAGTGGAGAAGGAGATTACAGCACAAGGCATGCAGCCTGTCCAGTATTAGTTGGAAACAAATGGGGTATGTAGTCCCTCTTATTCTTCTGAATATTTAATTTTTATATGCTTTATTTCACTGCTGATAGGGTACAATATGGCAAAAACTGCCAAATGTTTTTAGAACAGGCTTAACACTCACATGGCTACTTTAATGCATTTTCCCCGTTTTGCAAATATGATAAGGATTCCCTCTCGGAACTCTGTATGTCAGGTATTAGAGAAATATTTCTGTAATAGGTATTTGAAAATAAGCTTTCCTAGTAGATCTACTGATAAATAATGTATAGTTTAGTTAAGTGACCACTATCAACCTGATGATTAATGTATAATGTATTTGTTTTATATATTCTTTTTTTTAGTATCTAACAAATGGATCCATGAACGTGGGCAGGAGTTCAGAAGACCATGCAGTTTATCAGAGTTTAAATGATACCAACTTTGCCCCTCTCTTCTGTACTTAAGGTTGTGTAAAATACACACCTTCCACATTTTACAGTTTACAATTGACTAACAGTCCACCACAGTTTCCAGACACATCCAGTGTGTCATCTGTGGACAAACATCCTTTTAGCTGCCTCTAAGATAACCTTTTACATTTTATACACATAGAATTTTATGGTTTTAAACTTCTGTGAGTTTTACATGAAAGAAGAACAAAATACAGGTCAGAGCCTGAAATAAGAGAAAATTTTGTTTAGTGCTCTTTTTCTCCATAGAATCTCTGATCAGCATGGAAAGCCAGTGTGTCATTTATAGAGCCCATGTAAGCTTCAGTGTGCTAATGGTGAAATAAAAACGGACAATCACATTTCAAAGAAGGATTCTGCAAGGAGAGCTGCATTTAAAACCAATCCTCACACTTCCAAGCAGCCAACTCCTTGCTTTTGAGTGCCTGACCACTATTGTTGAACTGTGGGCATGGTTGGTGTCTCTGGGTAACAGGCTACCTTTGGTCTGGACTACCCCTTTTTTCCCAATGCCATAAGCCCAGATTCCACTGACTTATCAACTGTCTTCCTACTTATGCCTCTGGTGAACTTGGCTCTAAATCCTGCAAACGTAAGCCAGCAGTCATCTAAAATTTAGATGCTTTAGCAGTGATGTGTTGGGACACTTGTGCATCAGAGCAGCCTGATAACAAACATGATCTGCTTTCCAGGTCTCTTTCTTTAATACTTAGAGCGTGTCCATTTAAAAAAATGTTGCTTATATTGTCTTAGTAATACACCTTTACATCTATTCCTTGGACAGTAGGATGGGGACGTTGCGGTTTTTGCTTAATCAAGACATTGTGCCTTAAGATACTGGAATTTCATATTGATTTTGAGGCTTCAAGGGATGAGGTAATGCACAACCATACAACAGTTACTATTGAAAAGCCAAACTTTATCCGATTCTTAAGTGTGTGGTGACAAAGATAACCTATTTATAATCTCAAATCTTTCTAAAATGCTTTTTATTTTGTATGTTTGATATGTTGAGGACACTGAATGCACATGTAGCAGTGACTAGCCTTTAATCAAATCAGGGGTGCATTTCATACCGGATGCTAGCTGAGGATCTCTTCCAGACCCAACCTTGATGGACTTCTGGTATATCTCACTTCTTGTGGACTCCAGGCTTCATATTAACAGAACATTTAACATTTTTGTCAGCAGTACTTTGTTGTAAAGAGAAGACTCAAATGACTTTCTTTGGTACTTACTATCATATGGAACCCAGGTTAGAACCCTGTAGAGTTTTATAGCATTCCCTTCAGAACACATAAGGATATTCAATTCCCTAGTCCTTGGTTTAGGCCTGGGAGGAACTGGCTCATTAATGTCTTCCAGGTGTTTCAATTTATCACCAGTCATCGCTGAACAGGGGAAGCCAAAATTGGAAGCTTGAATAAAAACTTTTGGTTGCAAAAGCACATCTGCTCTTCACATTCCTGCAGAGAAAATTGTTGTCATAGCTTCTGCACTAGCAGACTGCTAAATAAAGCTGAGGCAGAGTCTGCAAGGAGGATCATTTTCCTAAGCTACTTTTCTTCAACAATGGCATTTTGTTAGTGACATATTTAGGTATTTTACTAACCAAAGATGAGAGTAAAAGTGAGCTGTCAGAATCTGGTATAACAGTCTAAATCCCCTTTTATTACGAAATACAGAAAGCACGCTGGTGTAGGTCCACATCCTGAAATGTTTAGCAAGACATATCTTCCTCTTTGGAAATAATAGGAATTGCTGCCTGAGTAAAAGCTGATATTTGAGCCAAGCAGTAGACGACTCTAACTGTTAATATAACGGAGAAACTTCTGGAATGCTGAGAAACAGTTCAAGGTACTACAGTTTATTTCAGAGAAATTATAACTTCAGAAGTATAGTCATGAGCCTGTTAGAAGGGGTCCTGCAAAATTTTTTGTCCCAAACTGTGTATCCTCTTACATTTTGAACTAAAGCTTTTTGGAAGTTGTTTAATAAAATATCAAGTTTGCTAGAATTAAAAGACTACTGTAGTTCTACAATACAGTTAGCATTTAATACTTTTCACTTAATCAGAATTGCTGATACAATTATCATCAAGCATTATCTGCCATAACTAGTCTAGTCAAGAACTGATAACTACCAAAAAAGTCAAGGGTCACAACTTAAGTTATCACAAGCTAACTACTTCTTCCTGCCTTTTTTTCTTTTTTAAATCATGATGTGAATCTGCTCAATCAGGGTTTTGTTTTGTTTTGTTTTGTTTTGGGGGGGGGGTCAGGGTCATTTTTCTCCTCATTCTTTTCTTTTTCTAACCAGAGTTGCTGCTTAATTTTCCAGAAACGAATAGGATTAAATAAGAGAGCAGATTTGAAAATGTGTAATATCCAAAACAGTGCTCCTTATGTAACTCCCCCTACTCCTCATAGCCCAAATAATATTGTAAATGCTGATAATACTGGCAGGTATCAAGCACCAGTTGCCACATTCAGATCACCCAGGTCTTTCCAGACAACTAGGTATTAAACAATATCTGTATTTAGGTGCACACACAAATGTGGTGGCTAATACATCTTCATGTCAGTATCTTCCTTCTAATGTGAACATTAAAGACCTGATAACGGTTCCCTAGTGTATTTAAATAACAGAAAAGTTGAACCTTTAAAGGGGGAAAAACAGGAAATTCCACAAACCAGTGGACAAAATTGGAAGTTGTCCTGCTTTACTCCTGGCTGAAAATAAAGGCAATTATACCAAAGGATAATCTCACTTTTCAGTTCAAAAACAAATATATTCCTCCCTGTGAAAGATATTTGTAACAACTATGACCACTGGGCAGTCAACACTAAAGTCAATACTATTTACTGAATTTACAGTCCAGTCTTAAGGGTCCCATTTCCTGCAGCTCACACACCAATAAGCATTCCCAGTGCTAAAGGGATTATAGGGGTGAGGAGCTTCCAAAAGAAAGCTCCTGCAGGGCAGTGTTTTCCATGAATATTGATTAATTACAGAAATTATTGGATACTTCATTCACAATTTTAGTAGGCAACTTACATTTCTTCCAATGAAAAAAATTATTTGATTTAATGGTAATGCACAAGTTTGGTCGAATTGGTTAAAGTTAAATTGGTTAAGGTTAAATTGAATTTGATCTTTCCAAGCCTAAAGAGGAAAAGTCAACTGTGAGTACCCAGATTTTATTTATCCCCAATTTCAGTCATGTTCATACACTTTACAATAAATGTGAAATATTACATACATTGTACAATTGCTTGTTGCCTTATCCATTAATTTTTTCAAAGAGCTTTAGGATCAAGAGCTTGGCACCTGTGTGAATGTAGTTTTGTATTAAAGACAAATGACAACTACTGGCTCACAGTGACTAACTTTTTGAGACTGCCTTACTCTTAATTTTGTGTAATAATATTTTCATGTAAAAAACAGGCTTGAAATAAAAGCCCACTGCCATTAAAAGGGAAAATCCTCCACATGACACTTTTTTGATTAGTTGTCTGTCCATGAATTCCCTTCATTATATGGTTCCTAGAAATAGGGATATTGATTTACATTTCACTTCAGAATATGCAAGCAGGGGTTCAGAATATATTTGTACCACAGCTTGTGTTTTACCCATTCTCAAAAATCAGAATGTGGGCTTTACCTTGGACACGCACCGTATTAAAGGACAAAAATAAGGATTCGACTCCTGCTGATCGCTGGTAATTTCCAAATAAAGAGCTTGTTCATTAATTTAACAAGAATTTCAGGAAATGGGGTTTTGGAGCATCCTATTTTTACCTCTATTGAAATTCATCCTACCTGCAATCTGAGGACTATCATTCATGTACCTAAATTGGTATGGGACTTTGTACCCCATGTCAAACTACAAGAGTATTATCGAGAAATACCCTGAAATCCCATCTGGAAACAGGATAGGGGTAAAGACAAAGGTAAGATTATAATAAAAAAAGTCCAGCAAGATTTCCAATTCAAAATTTGTCAAAGCTAAGAAGTTACGCAATTTATGTTATCAAAAGCTAAGTACTTTTCCCATCTTCCAGTTTTCTTCCTCTTGCAAATCATGATGTGCCTTCACTTTTTTTTAAACCTATCCTTTGGACTGACCATGATATGGGCATGAGGAAAGGTACAAGAGCGCATGAAACAGGAATTAACAAAGTGATATGAGGAATATACGATATTACAGTTTATTCTTAACCAAGCCTCCTGCTCCCAGATGAGGAGCTAGCACAATTATGTAAGTGAGCTCACTGTATTTTAATAGAGGAACTGGATACCAGTTCTTAAAGTACATCAGTTTAAAACATCTGCAGAAGGAGAAGCAAAGGTTGTTTAGATTAGCTTTTTTGTTTACCTGTACTGAGGTAATCTCTGGTGTCTTCCATCTAGAAAAATCAAAATATGCAAGCTGTTTCATACGGCTTGAACGTGCACCCTCCCACCTGGCACTTAGTTCCGTGTTTGCTATTCCTTTGCCTCTTCACAAGTCAGGCTAATGTGAGAAGAAAAAAAAATCTCAATTTAGATTCCCCACTATCCTTACAGGAAGACTTGCCTAATTTATGGTTTCTGCTTATCCCCTGAATCAGTTATGACACTTTTGACACTGTTTCAGCCACGTTCTATAATCTCACCATCTTGATTTCCTGAAGTACCTAGTCAGGTCTGAAATTCAGTATTTAATATGAATGAAGAAGGCTGGCAGGATGGATGAAAGAGGGCCCTGCTTTAAAGGGGGGGCATGTTGCATAAATAAGAAATGACTTGTCCAGCATCACGCAAGCAAGCTTCCGTAGATCAGCAGAAAACAGGGCAGGACAGTACTTCAGAGATTAACTGCTTCAGGGAGGCATGAGCTTTTGTAGGCAAAGTAGGTTTTCAGCTATGAAAATATGCCTTCCTGAACCAGTTAGTCTTTAAAGTGCCACCTTGCCCTGACAAGACTAACAAGGCCTACTACCTCTTAGGGGGTGTGTCTACCTGTTCATTAATGCACCATAATTACAGTGCATTAAATTTAGTACCTGTAATAGGTACTAAATACACCATAATCAATGCTACTGCGCATTAATGTGCACAGTAGAATTAGTCCAATGGGCTTTAAGTGTCTCATGTAGGTGTGCCCAGGTAGACAAAATGTAATCCTGACCTTTTCAGCTAATCTGATTATTTTTCACCACATAACCATGTACTCATTGAGAGACTACCTTATATTTACACTGCTTAATTTTCTCATTCCAATAATCAATCTCAACACTCTGAAAGAATTAAAACTATGCATCTGCCTCCCCTCCCCTGTGTTCAAACTAGAGGGTGAAACCTCACAACTAAACAGTCTAGCTCACTTGAATTGATACTTAAATTTCAATCAGAAACTAACCAAGTCCAGTGAAGTGATGCAGAAAAGTAGAGCTCATGCTGCATCTCCCTCATGATTTCTAAAGTGATAATATTACTTAAGAAAGATCCCATGATATTTAAGCAAAAAGTTTAATATTGGTGGTGTAGAAGGGATTTTTCTTGCTTGGCATATCTTATTTCTTATGCATGTGCACATTCCTATTGTTATACAAACCCTACACTGCACTTGGGCACCCTTGGAAATAATCTGTTATATTGAACCGCCCTGGTTACAGTTAGTTTTACTTCTTAGCTCCATAGCTGTTTTGTTTTGATTAATTAGAAACCGTTACCACCAGGGCAGATCATACTCTAGGCCTTGTTTTATCCATTCAAAGGTAAATCATGTTTAAGTGAAAGGGCTTAAATACATTTGTATATATAAATAATTTTTAAGTTTAGAGATGGATGTTTAATAACTAACCTCCAGGCCTGCAGAGACCAGCTTTCTTCATCACAGCTGATCTAATGCCAAAAGCAGGCGGTTTTGGTTTGTAAGAGTCCAGGGACTGCATTAGAAACTTGCCCAGCCACGCATCACCACTGAAACTAAGAAGCAGAGTGAAATTAAACTCAGTCGCACAGAAAAATACTGCTACAGCAATCTTTTCTACCTTTAGTATTGGCATGTACACTGCATTGACTGAATTGGTGGATTTAGTAATGTTTTTAGACAGGCAACAGCTCAAGAGCTGTTCTGAATATGAACATACAAATTAGAAAATAAACCAATTCAATGAGTAGTTGCTTGTATTGTAACAGAGTTTACCAGCACAAACCCCCTTTACCCCATGCACTTTCAATATTTGGAGTGCAGTGTTTGTTGGCTTGGGCATTTTTTAATCTAAACAAAAGTAAATGCTCTTTACATGTATGCTGTTCACATTTGATTTAAGGGACACTTGTTTTAGGCACTGTTAATGCAACATACCTGAGCCAGAATTTGGTAAGGCAGGCACCTGGTTTTTAACCCCTTGTTTCAAAGGAGATTGGCTCTGGTTTTTTGGTGTCAAATACAAAGTTCAAAATTGGATCCCAAAAGCATGGTGAATAGTCTTATTTCCAAGGCAGTGGAGATGGGGTTATTCATACATTTGACAAATCAGTTTTGAAAACAAAATAGCACAGCTGAAAACAACTTTAGAAAAACAAGTTAAAAACCAAGAGGAAATGTCTGATTCTCTCCCATGTTTGTCTCTCTAAACTTTGTCCCCCAACTGGCACTTTGGCTTCTATCACAAGCTGTTGGTTTTCATATGACTAATCCTAGTTACTTTTTCAGTTTTTATACAAAGAAGAGTCAATAGCTTGTGTGCTATCATCACAGTACTTTGCACACTGTAAAATGTCACATGTTTTCTGTGTCGACTGAGACAAAGCCCTAGCATGTGGGGTGGAGGCAAGCGGTGCACCCTGGTTTTATGTAAGCTTATTGGTCCCACGCTCTGTTGAAGGGGCATGCCCAGGCTACTAATGCCCAGAAATCACAGTTTACCACAGACACTTTGGGAAAGCAGAAAGACAAGGAAGAACAAGCAGGACAAGTGAGCAAATGCTGTGATGACAGAGTAAAGTAAAACAAAACAGGCAAAATCCTTCCCCTACATTCAGATCACCAAGCCCTCATAAATGATCCTGTGAAACCCCAACCTCCCCTCCGTCACAGTTAGCTCCCTCAACCTGGGACCTCCATTCCCCCTCCCCTCATGGGCAGCTGCTTCTCTCTCTATCCCCTAGGCTAAGGACAGGCATGACATATAAACCAGTTTAAATGATCAGAAGCTGGTTTAAAGCTGTAATGGAACATAAGTTCAGTCCACAGAAACCAGTTCCAAAATGGATGAAACTGGTTTAAGATAAACCTTGTTGAATGTAGTATCAAACTTAACTGATTTGCATTAAACAGGTTTATGCAATATCTGTCCCAGACCCCTTCCTGGTTTAAGTTAAGCCAGAGTCCCCCAGTATCCCAGATGCTTTCCAGCCCTGCGCTGGGCTGGGCTGTCTGCTCCAGAAAACAGGGCTGGCCCCACCCCTCTGCTCCCTAGTCAGAGCTCTGGTGGAGGCACAGCAAGGCAGCACTGCAGGCACAGCAAGGTCTGCCTGGCTTGCCCCTGCCCCACCCCCCCCTCGCTGGCTGCTCAGGAAGGGATCCCCATCTCCCACAACACAGCCCCCTGGATCTGAGGCATGTGGTATGCTAGCTAATGCTGAGGGGTGTCTGTGTGTGTGTCTTTCCAATTTCACTGGGACAGACAGACAGAACAGTGTCCGCTAAAGGCTTTTTGGAGCTAATCAACAGGTCAGCTGGTAATATTCCTCTGTTCCTTTGATGGAAAAAGCTGTTTAAGAAGAGCTTGAACTAATGAAAGAGGCTTTTGTTTAGTTGCTGGACTGATACGCACTGTGTTGTCAGCCCCCTGTCGGCTCCCTTGCCTGTCAGGTTTGCAGACATTTTGAAAAAGCAGAGAGGGAGATTGAAAAGCTCAGTTTCATCAACAGATGCATGCACTGCACACCTTCTTCCCCCCACTGCCTTTGTCTTAGAGCGCTAGCTGGGGGCTGGCAATATTCCTGCCCCTTGAGCAGTGAGCAGGGAAAAGCCTGGGACTGTTCAGGCCAGGGTGGGGGTTTAAACTCCTCCCTAATCATGGGTCTTGCCAGGGCCTGGCCTCACTCCCTTCACAGCTCAGCATTCATAGATTCATGGATTCTTAGGGGCTGGAAAGGACCTTGCAGATCATTGGGTCCAGCACCTTACACTTAAAAGTGTTAAACTTCATCTGCTTCCAGCCTGCCCAACTCTGGAGCCTGTGCAGGTCTACCTGTATCAGCAACCTATCTTCTGATGTGGCCACACTGCCCCATAACTTGGTGTTATCTGCAAACTTGGCCAACAAGCTTTTCACTCCCCCATCCAAATCATTGATAAAGAGGTTGAAAAGCACTAGTCCAAGCACAGACCCCTGAGGGACACCACTGGCCACTTTGCACCAAAGCAACATGGATCTGTTCATGAGAACTCTGGGTCCTACCATGCAGCCAGTTTCCCACCCACTGAACAGTCAAGCAGCTGATCCCACAATCTACCAGTTTTCCCACAAGGCTATCATGGTATACTAGATCAGAAACCTTTTTGAAGTCTAGGTATATAATGTCTACCTTGTCTCCCATGTCCAGGTGGCAAGAGACCTGGGTCATAGAAGGAGATGAGATCAGTAAGACAAGACCTACCTGTGACAAAAGCCATGCTGGCTATTGTTCAGAATCTTACCTTCTACAAGCATATCGCACATATTTTCTTTAATCAGCTTTTCCAGGATTTTCCCTGGGATAGAGGTTAGGCTGATTGGCCTATAGTTGCCCAGATCCTGCCTCTTCCCCTTCTTGAAGATGGGCACAATGTTGGCCCTCTTCCAGTCCTCAGGAATCTCCTCTGTGTGGCATGAATTCTGAAAGCTTCACCAGGGGTTCCATGATGACCTCAGCCAGCTCCTTCAGCACTCTTGGATGGAGTCCATCCAGTCCTGCTAACTTAGAAATGTCAGGTTTTTCTAGTTGGTATTGCACTCACTCAGCATCCACAGTGGAGTGGCTGTCAGTCCTGGCATGCTCCCTTTGAGCCTTATCTCACTTGACTTTCCCCATGGTCCGGTGAAGTACCGAAGCAAAGTGGGCATTCAGGAGTTCATTTTTTTCCTGAACGTCAGTTCCCAGCTGCCCTGAGGTGTTAAGCAAGGGTCCCACACTTACAGTTTTTTTCCTTCTACTGTCTACATACCTGAAGAAGGACTTATTGTCCTTGACTCCTGTGGATAACCTAACCTCAGTAGCCACCAGGGCCTTCCTGATCATTTCCCTACAAGTGCTGGGCACTAAAGTATAGTCCTCCTTGAGGACCATCTCTAGCTTCCACTGTGTGTATACCTTTTTTCTTTTTTAGGAAGACTGCAATGTCCCTATTAAGCCAAGAGGGCTTACCAGCCCTCCTGCTACCTTTCCTGTCTAAAGGAATACTGTTCTTTTGTGCTATGAGGATCGTGTCCTTGAGCAATGATCACTCTTCATGTACCCCATTTGCCTTCCCTTCCTGGTCCTTCATTGCCTTCCCTACTAATGATCTGAGCCTGTTGAAATCAGCATTCTTGAAGTCCAGGACGTCAATCCTGCTAGTTGATTTGTCAGCCTTGTGGCAGATGGTGAACCTGATAATTTCATGGTCTCTGTCGCCCGGGTTACCCCCAATATTCAAGCTACACACCAGATCAACCACCTTGGCCAAGACCAGGTCCAGGAGAGTGTTACCTCTGGTTGGCCCTTGCACTTCCTGGGTCAGGAAGAGCACCTCAATCACGGTCAGAAAACTGCGTGAACGATCTGACCTAGCCAAGTGTTCCTCCCAGTCTGTGCGGGCAGTTGAAGTCACCCATGACAACCAAGTCCCTTGCACGTGTGGCCTCTGTCAGTTTGAGAGTACTCCACATCCAGCTCCTCCCCTTGGTTCAGTGACCTGACTTGGTTCAGTGTAGTAAATGTCCACAGTTAGGTCTCTCTCACCTCGTCCCCTCCTTCCCCCACAGCTTGACCCCGAGGGTTTCAAGCTGCTTATATTTGGAGCCAATGTCAGCCTTCTGAGAGGGGTACTGCTTTCTCATGTAGAGAGCTACCCCTCCACCTTTTCTCCCTGCTCAGTCCCTTCTGTGCAGGGTGTAGCCCTCTACAGCTATGCTTTGGTCATGCGAGGAGTCCCACCAAGTCTCTGTGATCCCTACCACTCTGTAATCATATTGCCCACTAGAGAGCAGGAGGGCTAGCTCCTCCTGCTTGTTCCCCATGTTCTTTGCCATTGGTGTACAGGCAACTGAGGCTCTCGACTGACACCCTCGTTTTCCTGAGATGCAGTGGGAGAACTATTTGGTTAGCATTTCCAGAGACAGTTGTGCTAGTGTCCTCACAAGGGACCTTTCCTGTGTGCCAGTCCCCAGGCATGCTCTGCTTGGAGTTTCCCCATCCCTCAGCAAAGTCAGTGTAAAGCCCTGTCCAGTAGATGAGCCATCCTGGCTGAGAACAGGGCCTTACCTCTCCACATGAAGTGAATGCCATCTCATCTTCTCTCATCCTGCAAGTCCTCTCTCTCTGAAGTGTGTGCTGTGGTCGAGGTAACCGAACCCCTTGCAGTAGCACCACCGTCTGAGGCATCTTCCATGGCTCTTCCACGCAGCCTTCCCTCCTGGGTCCATGGCCTACAACAGGAAGCACAGAAGAGAAAACTACTTGAGCCCCTGGTCCCTTGAGCCCAGCCCCCAGAGCCCTGTAGTCACTCATGACTCAGTCAGGGTTACCTCTGGCCGTGCTGTTCGTGCCCACATGGATGAGAAGCAGGAGGTCATAGTTGGAGGGACAGACATGCCTGGGGATCCTCTCTGCAATGTCTTGGATGCAGGCCCCAGGGAGGTAGCAGACCTCTCAGGCTAAGGGGTCCAGACAGCAGATAGGTCCCTCCGTGCCCCAGTGTCACCTTCTAGGGGTGGGAATACTTACTTCTTCCTCCTGTGTCTGTCAGAGACGACTCCTGTGTAGTGAGGGGAGTGTACCTATTGTGCAGTGCTAGGCAGGGAGAGGCCCATTGTGGAAGGGAAGGGAGGGCTGCTGCAGCATACCCAGGCTTTTAGCCTGAACCACTACAGGCATGTGTTTACATTTCCTCAGTCTAGAGGGAATGTCTGTGCATTGCAAACTAATTCAATCTAAGCAAATTAGACTAACCTGCAAAGATTGAATCAATTCAGGCTCCGGCTTTTTTAATGTCTGTCCCTAGCCCTAAAGGTCACTTCCTCCAGAACATGCTGCACAACCTCCGCGCCCCCACCTGCCATCAGGGAAGCCAGAGTATCTTCTAGAGCATTTCTGCCTGAGGATCCATGGCATCTACATTCAATAATGCAAGTGCCAGATAATGCTAAGGGAGCAAAGTCAAGTTGTGAGTGTCAAGAGTGCCACATCTAAAGTCATTCCCAGAAAACCACTGAAAGGTGTTATCCTCACGTGTGACCTTACAGCAGTTACCACAACTGTACAGTGATTCGGTAGGTTTTTAGAGTTATTTCTAAAGAACTCTTTTAGTTCAGTGCATATTCAATTCTACAGAACTCCCATAAGGGCTGGGAATAATGTGGTTGCACTCTCAATCTTTCTTTTGCAGAAAGATGATTCAACTAACAGGTATCTGACTTGCCTTCATGCAGTGCAAGGCAAAGCACATGACTGTTGAACTGGGCTTTCATTGGATCAGCAGTTACTGATAAATTCTGACGAATTCAGCAAAAGGGCAAGAAGAATGGTCATTGACCATCCATTAGCTAGCTGTGCATCTAACCATCCTGGAAACATGTGGACAGACAGGTGCAGGTAATACAAACCAGTCCTGCAAATCCTTTCTTCACTTGGTTTTTACTACTATTCCCACTGGTGCTAATACTAGAGTTAGCAATGACTGTTGGCACGGAAAGGCTATGCAGGGCCAAACTCAAACTAAAGCAATGTTAGAGATTTTATATTACATTGCCCTATAAAGAAACAAGTTTAGATTCTGTACCAAGAACACTAATAAAAATGTTAAGCAGAATAGCTCTGAACATTAATGCTGGCCTGGCCTATAACTCACCTTTCAACATGACCTGCTGTAATCTCCCTTTGAAACATCTTATTCACCCCATGATTGTAAAATTGATCCCCATCCTCTCTGTTTTGGCCAATAACTTCCATTGAGGTGTGATAATAAAAGCTTTGCTTGAATCTAGATGGATAAATTATCTCCATTGCATTGCCTTTATCCAAGAAATCTGTTTTCTTGTCATAGGAGAATATTAAATTATCATCATGGAATGCATTTCCCCACATTTGTAATTGTAGCTATGGCCCCTTTGTTAATAGCAACTGTCTTCATGCTTTCCCATTTTCCTTTTCCTGATGCTCTGGCCTTGGCTTTGACAGTCTCCTCAATTTCATCTTCTCTCAAAGGAAGTTACAGACTTGAAATTCCTTAATGTCTCCTGCATGCTTAGTCTTTCCCATTGCCAGCAGCCCTTATTTTTCCCTCTGTAGGCTTCACTCCTGCTATCTCAGTACTAAGTCAATGGAGTCCCCAAAGTTTAGTCATTTTTGGAGATCTTAGGAGCCAGGAACCCATCCTGTAGGCAGTGGAAAACCTTAGAAATTACATTTCTGAACATTAAGGTGGTCACTGATTACTTTTGTATTACTGCAATGGTGGGAGGATCCCCCTCCTGATTGGCTGCATGACTTCCCCCGTTCCTGGGCTTGAAAGACAAACAGGGTTGCTGCAAAGATAGGCAAGTTCCTCTCCTCTCCTCAGACCACTCTCATTGGAGAAGGAGAAAGCAGAAGCCTCTGGTGACCCTACTCTCATTTTCCTCCTGTGAACACTGGGATGACTCTGCTGCTCTTTCACCCTCCTTGGTATACCAGGCTGGGTTACAGAAGGAAGGTGAAGACCTCCTACCCACAACCAGGACCAGGGAAAGGGGACCCTGCTTCACCTGCCTGCCTTTACAGCTGGGTGAAGAGATTGAAAAACTCCAGCTGGTACTTGAAGAGCACAAATGTTCGGGGACTGGTGCAATAGGATTTACCTTGGATGGAGTTACATGCTTATTATCCAACCGATTTAAGCACAGCCTCTGGCAAGTCATTTACAGCAGCAGTTTCCGCCCATCACCTGCTCTGACCCTCCCCTCTCCTCTGGTCTGTGTAGCATTGCCTTATATTCCTCTGAAAGTAGCCAGTAAGCCTGCAGTAAAAAGGATGGAAAACTGAGGTAGCACCTGACTATGGTCAGCAATTACTAGCACCTTCTCAACACTTGTAGGCAACAGGGAAAAGTTTTTGTCCTGTTCCCCTGGTTAATTTGCAGAGAAACCCAGAAACAGCATCTTCGTTTTCTTCCCCTCTGCCCCTCCCCTGCCATTGGTTAAGCCAGGGACAAAGAGTTTAACTGGCAGAGAAGTCCAGGTAGCCAGCAGGAAAGGACAGCACTTCTTGCCTCCAGGATTTCAACTATTAAGTAGCTAAAAGCATCAGCTGGATGTTTCCACTACAGTGCCAGCAGTGAGGCTGTTAATGTTGATGACTGAATTTGTGTTAGTCTCTGAGGTCATATTTTGGAAACAGCTAGGTCCCACACTGTTTGCCCTTCATGCTCATATTATGTGTAGGCGGTGAATTTTGCTTTTGCTTTTATTAACATGAGAACGTGGCCCACCCCCAAGGTTTTGCTCTGAAAAACGTCCCAGGGCTGCAGAATCTGGCCTTGGGGGCTGGGACTTGTGGAAGTTGCATTGCACAGTCTGCCTGCCCAGGAGAGTCTGTCCTTGACTGGGCACAGATGTTGTGTTGATCAGACACTTGACCCAAACAAGGCCTGAGCACAGTGTCTTGAGAAGGATATGTGCAGCACCTCCTCCAATCAGCGTGTAGGGGAAATGAGCTTAAAAGGCTTTCATAGCAGTAGTCTGTCGGATGCACTGAGGACCTCTCTCTCTGGACTCATAGTTAGCTACCATGACCCTAACAAAGACAAGCAGAACACACTTTTAGACCATGCCTGAGAGCCATCTGAGGAGAGGGGGGGAGTCTCTATCAGCTTCCAAACACTGGTTAATGTTCCTTTGCTAGGGTGTTTAAACTGTTTCATAGTATTACACAATTCTCTGGTGTCTCTTTTGTGAACTGAACTTGTCCCAAATCTCCGCTGCATCTGGTCTTTGTACTCTAATTGCTGTGACCTCATCTCGGTTACCACTGCAGTGTTTAAAGTCCAGCAGAGAGGGGCGTATACATGCCCTGTACTCAAAGTGACCCAGTCCTTTTTCTACCTCACTGCACATCCACGCAGCAGGGAGTTTTGGAGGCCTGCATTTCTTTGGTCCAACTGCAGCATGAAACCATCTGTACAGGTGTTGATTCTGTGCCTGACCTTGAATCTAGTGGGGAGCACTGCCATGGAGACAGCACAGGACAACTCAGTCAACCAGGCCCCGCCAGTGGCATCATCTTCGGACTGGGGCATTGGGGTCATCCGGGATGGCTTTGAAACTGTTAACAGCTATTTTGATTCTTTCCTGGAATTACTAGGAGGAAAAAATGGTGTTTGTCAGTACAGGTGTCGATACGGTGAGTGCCTGCTTTCCTTTCCAGCCAGCTTTGTGACCAGAAGTGCCTGTCTTGTGAGCTCCAAGTGCAAGCATTTCAGGTCTAGGCCTGCTGACTGTTCTTACCAGTCCAGTATTTGTTGCCAGTTTTGGGTGTGAGCCCAGAAGGGGGAAGGAGAAAATCTAACAAATAGCCTCTGGAGACAAAGCTTGAACATTTTATGTCTGTTTCTGAAACTTGTGATCCAGCATTTTGCATATTGCTCTCCTAGTACTGTCCACGCTCCATTAGCCCTCGAACTGATACTAATGGAGTCCCCAGAGCTGCTCTCTGCTTTCTGTTTCCACCCAGAATTCATCGTGGTTTCTATTTTGGACCTTTTTCCTCCCTTCAGCCCATTTTAAAACATGCAGCATTTCCCCTAAGATGGATCCTGGTCCTGACACAGATGTTTATGGTGGACAAATCCTTTACAAGAGCAGCTTTCTAGCAGATTGAGTTACTGGGTCAAAAATTAGTCAGGGGACTTGGCCCTGGTGACAGCTAGTGTGGCTCTCTGGCTGTAAAAGCTCTCTTGGGTTGTGCTACTGAAGAATAAAGGGAGATAAGAGACCATAATGCCCTATTATAACTTATTAACTTAAGTCGGTGTTCTCAAAATATAAAACGGTTGTCAGTTTGCTAGCACCTCACAGTGGGAGACAAAGCTCTTCAGCAAGGGAGGCAGAAAGGCCTCAGAATGAGGAGCAAACACCTTGTCCACATTTCACCCCAAATACTAAGTAATAAAACACATCTTATTACCCAGTGGAGCAGAAACTAAGGGGTTTTCTTCTTTAACATCTTTCAAACTTATACTGTTAGACTCCAGATTCAATGGTCTGATGTCAGTAAGAAACAGCAGGTCCCTGTGGAGCACAGGACAGCTGGTAACTCCAGATTCTCCCTCATTAAATAGGAGCCTTTCAGACCCAACGCTCCCAATACAAAGCTCTCTCTAGCTCCAATTAAACGAGAGTCATGCCTTTCCTTCGCACGCAGGAGAAGGAGGGTCTTGCTATCCAGAGCTGTATAAGACCTGCCAGGCAGGTGAGCAAGGCTTCTAAATGCCTTGCTCACAATGCCTGTTTCACACAAACAGCAAACCACGTAGACTTCACTAATCTCTGCAGCCTTCACAGTTTCATTATTCAGCAGTTCTGAGATGAGTAACAATATGGGGAGAGGGAGAGATAACACGAAAGCAAATAAGATCTGTTGTTACTATTGCCTTCAGTTCTCCGGGCACTTTCTGGATAGTTGCTGTGTGCCTTGGACTTTAGACAGTAGCACTGTGCGACATGCTCTTATAGCCGTGCAGGCCCAGGAAATATGGGAGAAGCAAAGGGGATTTTGGTGATTGCTTGCGCCTGAAAGCTTGTCTAACATCTCTGCCAACTGCATAGTTGGTCCAGTACAAGATATCAGGGAAAAAGCCTGCTTTTGGGGCATTAGAGTAATTAAAGAAATGCACCATTCAATTAGTCTTTAGCTTGTTGGGGAAGTTTGCCTGGCAGCGTCCAGGGACAAGCCTTAAAGCCAAAAGCTTTATTACTGAGGCAGCCCCTGGGTTTGACAAAGTCCCTGTAATTCAATACAGTGCAGACTGTTGCATGATGCCAGCATCTAGTAATGCCAGTTACTCATAAACTTGCATACCTATGCATTTAGAGAGTGAACAAAGAAATGTGAGGGGCACAAGGAGGGAGGCTCCATTATTTCACCAGTTTAAAAAATTAGTATTCCCCTTCCCCAACAAGCATCTCATTATAGAACTTTCTTTCACATATGCAGACAGGCCAAACAGTGGTACACCCCAAATACTTAATTTCCTCTAGCCTTGTAGAAACTGGGAAGAAGCAAGTGGGGAGAACAGTTTATCCTTTCCCCAGAGCAACAGGAAGAGATACAAAAGCTACTGTTGTAGTGTTAGAGAATTTCATCAAGGTCTGAACTTCCCAGAAAGCTGGGGCACGGTGATGCCAAGCTCCTGTTGTTATGCATGGCATGGTCACTGAATATGGACTAAAGCACAGTTCCCTGAAGCCCCTCAAGTAAAGAGGCCACTGGGCACTACTGGTGCTCCCTAACTGACTATCAGTGTTGTGGGTGCTGTTCTGTAGTAGCAAGAAAGGGAAAGAAGCATTAATGACATTAGCAGCTTCATTTACTAGGGGGACCATGGTGTCTATCTATGCCTGCCTGTTCTAGTACTGGAGGCAGGGGATTAAGGGAAAAGCGTCTTTCAGATGGGTATTTTGTCTTAAAAGATTATTTTCTTCAGCAACCTGTAACAGATTCAGGAACACATCAGCTTTACATTTCTGGAAACCTTTTGGGCTGAGAATGCTATCAGTTGCTATTCTGAAGCTGCAGGAAACTAGCAATGGAAGGGGATGTGGGGATTAAGTAGTTGTGCATCTTGCTTAAACATGGAAAGACAAACAGACAGGAAATATGCACACAGGGTTATGTACCAGTATAGGCTAACAAAACAGAAACAAGGAAATTATAAAGCAATCCATATAATAGTGCCTTTTTCCTGAGACCACAAATGTGCAACATGCAATTGGCACAATGACAACCACAGCTCAGGCACTGCAACTGACTTTAAGTTCATCCTCTACCATGCTCAGGTCCTCAGCACATTTTACAACAGAATATTTAAATTACTGCAGGCCTCCAGCAAGATCAGAATGATAAACTGAAAATACAACATGTGCATTGCAGACAGATGGGGGCAAAAGGCAGGGGGGCTTATCTAAACCATTCCTGGAAAGAAGTGAAATGGCAATAGTAAATTATCTTTTAGAAGGATTTCACGTTTGATACCATCATCTCAGGTTATTACAATTTAAGGGGTTCACCACTGATGCCTCTTGATTATTTATTGCATTCTACCCAATTGGGACAATGAATCTACGTTGTATTTTCCTAGGGCAGCTATAATCCTGACATCCATAGACCTTCTGGATGTCACAGACTAGCACAGGGCAGTGTCCGGGTTCCATGCATGGCAGACAGTTATTTGAATACACTACATTAGAAGATGGCTATATATTGAGTCCTGTATTCTTTACGTACCCAAACCTTCCACTGACTTCAAAGAGAGTTTCAGATGCGCTAGGAATGCAGGACAGGTCCTGAACTATTTAATAACAGGCTTGATTTCCCTTTTTGTCTCCACATGCAAATCATGAGTAAATCCATTTGTAGCACTGCAGGTGCTTAAATAAGAATAAGTGAGAGAAGAATCCGCTACCTAAATGCCTAGGGAGCTCATTTGATCCTGCCAAAATAACTGTTAACATTCAATGGTTTTTAGTTTCAGTAAGGGCTCTGATTCACTGTAAAGATGTCTCTAACAGGCTTTTGCACTCAGACATACATGCCTTCCATTTAAGCTTTCAAATGTTGGGCATTTTCATGTACAATGAATACACCTCGTATTTTTCAGGACCATTTCTAGAAAGTGCAGATGCTGGTTTTCTGTGTGATATGCCTTCCCTTTTTGTTTGTGGTTATGATAAAATGCTTTTGTTCAAATAGGAAAGTAAATAAGTAGAGTCCCTCATACTTTTTCAGTAAGCACATACACCTCTGGAACAAGTCATTAATCAGATGCTGAGGGAGGAAAATCTGGGCAAAGCCTTGTTAAAATATTGGCAGTGTGACAGAAATGCCACCATGGGTGCCCCTCTCCAGAAACCTCTCCCTGTGCCCACCTGAGAGGCTGCTGGTGAATCCCTCAGGGCAGGGATCTCATCCCTGTCTGCATGACAGAGGCCTGGGCCTGGGAGGGGATGCTGTAGTCACCTGGGCAGGGGAACGACCCGGCCCTGGACCCACGCTCAGCTCAGGTGACCAAGGGTGCTTGGGATATGGGTCGGCTTGTGACCAGGTTTGGCAGTTCCAATTGGATCGGGCTGCTGAGGTCAGGGAGGGTATATAAGGTCCCAAGGAAGAAGAAGGTCAGCCATTAGCCATGAGGCAGCAGCCATTAGCCATGCGGTCTTCTAAATGAACCTGGACCAGCCCTCTCTGCATGCCCTAAGAGTGATCTGCCTCCAGAGGAAACTCAACCACCTCTGGATGATGAGAGTGAGTAAGGCACTTGTGATCTGATTAGATATCTAGAGAACAGTATTTCAGATGCGTGTTCAAACGGCTACGTCAGCCACCCGGGTTTGCTCTATGGGATTCCTCTGATGTTTCTGTGACATTGCTTTACCTTTTACCCTGTTTCTGCCCTACCCCCTGTAATCAATAAAGTTCTCCTTTGTGACCGGTGTGGGAGACTTATTGAGGGGTGGGTCTGAATTATGCC
>JAGPOW010002673.1:7670693-7723465 GCA_030014935.1 Caiman crocodilus
GGAAGGGGTGTGGGGGAGCAGATCAAGGCCCCCACAGTGAGGGAGGGAGTGGGGCTGAGGCAGGGGCTGCCAAGCCAGGGTGGGGTGTGGGACAGAGCCAGTGGCTCATCTGGGGGATGCGGGGGGAGGGGTGGCTCTCGCCTCTCTGTTCACCCCTGGGGGTGGCATGAGAAGCATGTGCCCCCTGATCTGTGTGTACGCCAACAGCAGGCTATTGTTGCATGCTTGGGGCTGGTACCAGCCTCTTTTTGGTGGGTGCACTTAAGGTGGATGGGGTAGGAGGTGGCAGCGCTGGGAGGAGAGCTACGGGGGGGCTACAGACACCCCAAAATTTGCCATAACCCTCTCATAGCCCCCTTCCCAGTGCCACCTCCAGCTAGCCCGAGTGCAGCTCCTGGGAAAAGGCTGGTTCTGGCCCAGACCACACAGTGTTAGCCCACCTTTGGCCTGTGCATAGATCCAGGGGGCACATGCCCCCCATGCCTCCCCCAGGGGTTCACACAGCAGCAGGAGATCCTCCCCACCCCCAATGAGCTGCTGGCTATGTCCTCTGCCCCTCCCCAGCTGGGCAGTGCCTGCCCCTTCCTGACTCCCTCCCTCACCATGGGGGCCTTGATCTGCACACCCACACCCTTTTCCATTCCCATACCCCTTCCACCCTCCAGGCTTACCAGCCGGATGCTGCCCCCATGCTGCTGGGGTACACTCTTGGCCACGCTGCTCAGGGTGCATGCCACATTTATCAGTGACCTTATCGTCTACAGTGAAAAAAAAGCCAACTGCCGATAATGTCAATTTTCCGTTTATTGGTGCCAATGTGATATGGACCAATACACTGGTGCATCTCTAAATTGATAACAATCAATTTACAAGATGGGGCTCCGTTCTCACCTGGATGCAAGCATCTCCATGTATAATTTCCAGAACTGTTAATAGAACTTTAACTCTTGGTAATGGAAGACTATAATCCATAAAGCCCTAATGTATTTGTTTTTGGCCTTAAAGGATCAGTTGTTACAGCTAAGGCATTAACTTTGGAATGTTTACAGCAAAAGCTCCGCTCCAAGGAGCTGTATTTGGCAAATAAAAAGTGGCATTACCATGACTGGTCAGGATGAAAAAAATTTCACTGAACACAACACTTGATTAATTTTTTTCCCCCTTCCCCTCCCCTACCTCCCTTTTCCAGATGGATTTAGGTATCCCTGCCATGACCAAGTGCTGCAACCAGCTGGATATTTGTTACGACACTTGTGGTGCCAACAAATATCGTTGTGATGCCAAGTTCCGCTGGTGCCTCCACTCCATCTGCTCTGACCTCAAGCGGAGCCTTGGTTTTGTCTCTAAGGTAGAAGGTGAGTTTTGCATGCCCACAGCTTTTTACAGGGACAGGCAGACTCTGCTACTGGGCAGCAAGGGGCCTTTTTCACGCAACAGAAAGCTAACACCTGCTGCTGACTCTGCTGTAGGGCACAGCACTCCATTTCTGTGACTGCCACAGCTGAGCAGTGTTTCCTTCTGAAACATCATTAGATCAGGGGTCTGAACAAAGCATTCTTGGTACCTTAACACTACTCCTTCCTCTTTAAAACTCACCTGCCTTACTTGTTTTAGTATATCTAGTATGGTGGCTATTTAAAAGGAAAGCAAATTATGTCTCATTTGGAAAGGAGGACTCTGGAAACAGTTCTCTTTTTAAGGATAGGATCTACCAAGCCACTGGGCATTTGCATTGTAGAGACCCAGTTCATACTCATTTCTAATGGAAATTTGGGGCAGGAGAGGTGGCAGATTCAGCAACTGATTTACAGAATCTCAAACTTTCAGAAATATTAATTTTTCAGTTATTTATCCTTGTAATATCCTTACCATAAAAAAGTTCTTACATTCCCAATGCATTTGTGCACCCTAGTTCAGTAATGTAACTGAGAGGGTGTGATGCTCTGCCCCTGGGGAGGGGTGGCTGAGCACAGCCACAATCAGCACAGCAGAAGCTGGCACTGCCCTATGTGTTGCAGCTGCCCTGCTGCACCTCTACCCCAATTTGACATGTTTCAGACATTCTTGATTTGGGTTGAGGTGAAACATGTTACATGGTTTGCTGTTTTTATCAATGTTTAAATCTGCATAAAATCACTGAGGTTTAGGGAGATGAGAAGGGGAATGAGACAGCTGAGATTGCAGTGCCATCAATGTGCCAACAACAGCCAGCTCATCTCTTAACTGTGAAATATAATATGGGCAATATCATCCTTTAGATGCATCAGTGCCTTGGAGACACTGGAACTTGGCCGGAAAGCAGTTGGCTCAGGCCAAATCCAGATTCCTACACTAATCACTTAATTAAGATGAAACTAAGGTTACAAGTATATCTCAGTGACTTAAGTATAAATTGTAATCTCAGAATGCCACAGTTTAAAAAAAGTTAGAAAAACAAATGTGCTTTCTTTCTTTCTCCCCTCAGCCTACCTCAGGTGGCCCATGAATGGGGTGATGTATTCTTGTCAGCAAAGCAAAGAAGAGAGAAGCACTCTGCTTCCCCAAGCATCTCTTCCTACTAAGCCCTTGACTGCCACTTCTCTATAACACCTCTCCATAGGATTCCCTGAGTAGACCGCAGTGTGGTGTTGTCTTCAGAGTCTTGAAAATTAAGACTCTCTTCTAAGGCTTTTGTCCAGAGTAGCCTGTTTCTACTTGTGAGTTTTGCTTTTAAAGCTCTTCTGATGCTTTGGGGAACCAAACTTTCTTAGTGATGGTCTTAGTAAAAACATCAATAACTTTAGAAATCTGGGTTTTAACTGTGAGACCACTGGTACTATGTTACGGGTCATCATTCATGAAGATCCCAATAAGTTAGCTGCTTCCTTTGGCTTCATCTAGTTAGCAAAATATTAGACTGACTTTTCATGAACTTCTGTTTTTAAGTTGCTGTAATTCCAGAACTCTTTGTCTGATTTTGTTCACTTTGAAAGAAAAATTCAAACTCGGCTTCAGAACAAACCTGATAGTAGGCCTGTACAAATAGGGAACTCTTTGATTCAAATTCAGATCTGGCCAATTCGGATGCCAGAGATTCGATTCGGAGATATGAATCACTTTTCCAATTCGATTTGGTCAAATCGACTTTGGAAGATTTGGAGCCGATTTGGAGATTCCAGGCGGCTGCTGCTCACCTGGAGTGCCATGGCGATGGCGATGGCCGCTGCTGCCGTGGAGCCATGCCCGGAGCTGTGCAGCCGGGTGCTGGGCAGCTGTGGCAGTGTGGTGGTGGCCAGGGAGGCACACAGCTATTCCCACCATCACCACCACCCCAAGCTGTGCCACCGCTGCCAGCCGCACAGCTCTGAGCATGGCTCCACAGTGGCAGTGGGAGGTTATGTAGGCTACAGCAGTCACCACTGGCATGGGCGGCTGCTGCCACATACCTGTTCACCTCAGAGCTGTGCAGCTGGCGGTCGCAGCACAGGATGGTGGTGGGAATGGAAATGACTGCATGCTGCTCGGCCACCACCACCCCACACTGCACCACTGCCGCCAGCCACACAGCTCCGGGCATGGCTCCATGGCGGCAGCAGGAGGTTTTGTATGCAGCAGCAGTCACTGCTGGCACAGGCGGCCCCACAGGTAAGCAGCAGCAGCCACTCATGACAGCCGCGATGGCCACTACCTACAAAACCTCCTGCTGCTGCCATGGAGCCATGCCCAGAGCTGTGCAGCTGGTGGCAGTGGCACAGCGTGGGATGGTGGTGCGAATGGCTGTATGCCACCCAGCCACCACCACACTGCTGCTACCGCCCAGCAGCCAGCTGCACAGCTCCGGGCATGGCTCCGCGGCGGCAGTGGGAGGTTTTCTAGGCAGCAGCCATCACTGCCATCATGGTGCTCCAGATAAGTGGCAGCAGCTGCCACCACATGTGAGCTCCCACCCCTTCCCCCCATCCCCTGGCATGGCTGCAGAGCCAGCCACAGAGCTGTGCTCCGGCCATATGCCAGCCTCCCTCTCCCACTCCCCTGGGCAGGCGGCCAGGTGGCATGTGTGCAGCCTGCACATGGCAGGCACCACCACACTGTGCCCTGCATCGCTTGTCTGCAAAGGCCCCTGCAGCAGGACACCCCTGCCCTCATCCCCTGGCCCTGCTCCCAGCTGCGATGTGCCACCTGGGGCCGGCAGCACCCCCCACTCCCTCAGCCCCCAACCACCTTCCCCAACCCTGCTCTAGAGGCCCCAAGCTCCACTTACCTCTAGGATCCAGGGGCAAAGGGCATGGCTCCACGGTGGCAGCGCTTGCCCACAAAGCCCCACCAGCCTGCATTCAGCCACCACTATCCCGCACCACCACAGAGCCATGCAGCCAGTTGCCACTGCATGCAACTCCCCCCACCGTTTCAACCCCCGGCTGGGCGACTCATATGTGGCCTGCACATGGTGATTGCCACTGCGCTGCTGCTGCCGCACCGAGTGCCACTTGCCCACAAGGCACACCACAGGTGGCTGTGGGATGGTAGCACAGGGTGTAGCGGCAGAGTTGCGGTGCCGGCCTCCATGTGTGAACCTCCTGTCAGGCTGGCTGGCATGTGTGTGGCCCACAGAGTGGCATCCCTGCCCTCACCCCCTAGCCCTGCTCCTGGGAGTGGGCACAGAGGCACCTCCCCCTTCTTGATCCCCCCTTTCCCCCCCCCCCCAAAACTTCCCTTTCTCCCGCCCTGCCCTGCCTCCCCTCCATGCACACTTACCTGCTGGGGTGGGTGTCAGTGTCTGTGTCTGTGTGTCTATGGGTCTGGGGGGCTGTTGCGAGGGGCATCAGGAGGGCTGTTGAGAAGTGGGGGGAGTGCAGAGCACCAGCAGCACTAGGTGGGGCTGTGGGGGGCCTTTAATTTTTATCATGGATTTTGGGTTTTTAATCAGAGAAAATCAAGATCCCTGATGATCATGCACCAGCTCAATGTCAACAGTAGGAAGGCAATCATTCTCACGATGCCCATTCTGGACCTTATCTAGTATGATTTTCCCCTTAGATCAGTGAAATACAGAAGCAAAGCAGTCGTTCAGGAGTTCAGTTTTCTCCTCATTGTTGGTAATCAGCTGTCTTGAGCTGTTAAGCAATGGTCCCATGCTTCCATTTCTTTTCCTCGTGTTCCCTACATACCTAAAGAATGACTTTTTGTCATTGATTTCTGTTGCTAGTTCAAGTTCAGTCACCACCTTAACCTTTCTAATCTGCTCCCTGCAAGTGCAGGCCATTGTTGTATAGTTCTCCTTGGGGACAGTCCCAAGCTCCCATTGTTTGTATACCTCTTCTTTTTCAAGAGCACCATAATATCCCTATTAAGCCAAGAGGGCTTACCAGCCCTTCTGTTACCTTTCCTCTGCATGGGAATGAACTTCTTTTGCACTTCAAGGATTGTGTCCTTGAGGAACAACCACTCTTCATGCACTCCTTTGGACCCTGGTCCCCCAATGCTTCCCCTAGTATTGCCTTGAGCCTGTTGAAATTTACTTTTTTGAAGTAAATTCAACCCTACTAGCTGATTTTCCTGCCTTGAAGCAGACAGTGAACGTGATAGGTTTGTGGTTGCTGTCACCAAGGGTACCCTCTACATTCAAGTCGCTTACCAGATCACCTCTTTTGGTTAAGTAGAGCAGCTTTTGTAGTGTGGCCATAATTATTATGATTAAACATCTGTGGAGAAAAAAACCCCAAACACTCAAGTACACATGTTAGAAAGAGAAGAGAGACATGCACGATCCTAGGCCTGAGGTCCTACACTTTAGATACATCGGATCCAAGCTCATTCCTATACAATCAGGACCCTACCTACCTCTGCCTCCATTTGTCTCTATAGCTCTTCCTTCTCACACTTGTCACATTATTTCTCCTTCCTTATGTATTGTCCAAAACCTAATGACATCAGTAGAAACAGTGACTGCCACAGCTTTTGGACTGGTCTCCCTGGCTGAGGCTACCTGTGGATAGTGGTCATTGGTGGCCAAGAACCAGTACAGCTGCACCACTACAGGAAGACCATGTAAAACCCAGTAAGCCACAATTTGCACAATGCAGCTTGCCCTTGTTCCACCAGTGCTTTCTCTGTCTACAACATGGCTGGACGAAGACAGCTAACAGGATGGTTGCCCATCCATGGCTGTAAATGGAGCAAAATCTCATGGCCTTGTGTTTCCTGTTGTGTTGTACCTAATTCCTGGGAACCCTTCCACCTTTTTTTTTTTAAACTTCCCCTTCTTTACAATATTTCTAAAATGAAACTCTGTTTCAAGAAATTTTTGCTTATCACCTCCTCTCTCCTGACCTGTTGTTCTGCATCTTTTATTATTTATATTTAAGTGCTTCAGGGCAGGGAGCATTTTTCTCATTTTCTCTGTATGTGTATACTGCCATGTAAATTTATGGAAGTATATTTTTCACAAGCACTTCCCCAAAAACCATTCCAGAGTTAAATGATAGTTGTAATAAATAAGAACTGAGCAATGAGCTACTAAGAAGTAAAGGCGAGATAAGAGATGTGTCTTGCTGAGCAGTGGAGCATGGCAGAGGCAGAGCATTGCAGGAGTTGCACAGAAAAAGGCTCCTAAAGCAAAAGTGGAAGAACTGCATTGGGGACTGGTCAGAGGAACTGAAAGAGGACTATGGAGAGGGCTATTGCAGGACTGCTACCAGGTCTATTTCTATTTCTGAACAGCAATATACGTAATTCCCCATAGCCCATCCATAAACAACAGCAGCAGAGAGAGGGGCGTTTATTACTGGCTAGACATTTTAATACTTGATTTCCTGTGGTGTTAATGGTATACAGTACACTAAACACTCAGGAATTAACTAACCGAATCTACAGCAGCTTGTCTGCTGCAGCAAAGCTATTTGTGGCAATGGTAGGATTTCTAGTACAGATTGCAAACTTGTCATTTTAACTACTGCCTCATCTGTACAGGAGGTCCAGATGCCACTAGCTAAACTGCTGGTCACCACTGGCACTTTATTTACACTAGTGCTTCCAATACTGGTATCACCAATAGAGTTGTAATTCTGATCTAGGAACAGAAAATAGAGCTAAGTTTAAATAAGACTATGGGGCAAATGGAGTAGGTGAGAACTAAAGTCAGCTGATCCAGCTGTAATCTTTAGGGAAGCCCACCTGACACGCAGCCAAACTCCAATGGAAAACATGCGCTTTTAACAGCAAGTGGGGGAAAAGAGCAAAGTGTCCAGAAGACACTAGTCTTAGTTTGTCATCTCCTCTGTCACAGACTGCATCTATGCTGGGAACAAGAAGGTTTCCACAGAGAGCTCAGGCCTAGCTTGCACTACAAGTGAGTTTATATTCAAAACATGGCAAAACCCTTAGCTCTGCTGGGTTAAGCAAGGCTTCTGCCAGTGCCCAGTGGCTGCACGTAGACCCTCCCACACCTGCAGCCCATTGAGCAAGCTGGTTCTTTCCCAGGAGGCACTTTGCACTCTGGCAGTAGCACTGGTGAGTGGAGTCTCAAGGAGCTGCTAGAAGCACTTGGGTGTGCCTGTGATCTGTCGGCTTGGTGGCAGTGACACCAGAAGTTCTGTTGGCAGAGGCAGACAGGCACAGACACAGCTTTCGAAACGTCAGTGCTGTACACACAAAGCAGGGGACACCAGTTTCATGGCTACATACTCCACCGTGGATTCAGAGGCCAGTGCTGGTATAGATTTTACGAGCAGTGACAGGGTGTATGAGCAATGCTTATTTTCCTGTTCTTTCCATCCCCTGCAGCTTGTGAATCTGTGGCAGATACAGTATTCAATGCTGTCTGGACTCTGGGCTGCCGACCTTTCATGAACAGCCAAAGAAGTGCCTGCACTTGTAATGAGGAGGAACGAGATGAACTGTGAAGAACAGCAAAACCCTCCAGCCATAAGGACCTTAACTTCGTATGGCCCCTCTCAGATGTGGCTTGTTAGCCAACTTCTTTCTAGCATCCCTCTGAAGTGGAGAAGCTTTGATAGTATGGGCTACAAAGCAAGCAGATCTGACTACTGTATATAATGCATCAATTACTACTTTTGGGTGGAGAAATGTGAAAGGGGAAACAATGGCTGCTGCCCACTTCAGGTTCAGTCTAATAACTAAGTGAACTTGTTTGAGTTATCTGAATGCCAGGTTTTTATGGGCACTGTTTAGGCTGTGTAAACAGAATGAAATGCGAACTCTACTATTTGAGTACTACTACAGATCTCAGTGTAAAATAATTTCCCCTCCCTAAATCACAACTCCACTTTTCAAAGGACTTGGTATTCACTAGCATCAAAATTCCAGTTACTAGTTACAGCACTAAATAAACTACTCAAATGATGGGCCAGGGTTATATATCTTACACACACACTTGAAACATTTGCAGGATCCTAGAACCATTCAGATAACCAGGGATCTAATTAGGAGAGTGATTTATAGTAGGCAACTGGCAAACTTTGGCTATAAAGTAGTTCTGAGATGTGTGGGTAGATGATATAGGAGCAAAACCCACCCACACTGAAGTAGACAATGCAGTACTCTCATACCCAAAAGACTCTGCACATAATTTCAGAGAAAGAGAGTCTGCTTTTGTTCTTCAATCCTGTCCTACTACTAAATATAACTTTTTAACTATTATAAGTTTATATTGATTTTCCCCATTCCAAACCTTCAGTGATGTCTTCTGAAGAGAGGGGTGCATGAGTCCCAGAGCTGGGTTTGAAGGGACTCTAGCAACCTTAGGCCTGTTTGTAAAAATGGTACAATTCAGAGAATGTAATCTCAGAGCAAGGCTTTGATTGCATCCTTGTTCAGGTATGGACATGGCTAGCTGAAAGAGAGGAATAGTCCTGGCTGATTTTTATTCCCCTCCCAACATGTTTAATATTTACATTTGTTAGTAGAAATTTATATATGTATATAAAAGATATATATGCATCAACATAAGCATTTTGTTGTTGCTGACAGGAGACTTTTTACAGGTGTGTGTAACATACTAGATAAATATGGCTGCATCTCTTGTGTGCAGATATGGATATGGATAAAGAGATCTACATCTATATAATTTATATAAAATGTGCACACACACGCATGCATATTTTCCTTGACTTTATTCATTTTTCAATGCTGTGGAAAGTACAAGTTACAGAAGCATAACAATATTTTATTGACAGATTCTGTTTCAGTTCTTTCCCTGGTAGAACATCCTTGAATTGATAGACATGCCTGTAAATTATTTAAATAGTTGTCCCTGTTCTTGCCAACCTTACTGGCCATACACGAGACGATTTTTACATCAGACTCATATGATCTGCAACAGTAAGGGACTATTGATACGAAAATAATAAAAAATTATCATGTCATGACTCCTGGGGATATGTTCACCCTTGAAAGGACCATTTTAACTTGCACTGATAAAATGCAAGGGCATCCCTCACAGCTGTGATAAATCCACTTGATGGCGAGTACTGCAGTGCTAAATTTCATCTGTCGATAACAGCATATTTCCTGATGAAAGACGTTTATTGTCTACACTTGAAGATTGTGTTGGGTTGTTGGGTTTTTGTTGGGGAGGGAGGGGGGACAGGACAAAAGGGTGAGGAAATGTTTCTAGTTTCAGACACTTTAAGAACTTAATGTTTTTAACAGTGAAATGGAACCCATTGTTAATTCTAAATTTGAGCTTCTTCCTATTGATAAATGCTATCATTTGCAAACACATCTCATCTATGTTCAGTAGCTATGTTTAAATCACAAATCTTTTGAGAAATTTTAGTTAGAGTGACATTGGATTAAAGCCAGGCCAAGCATGAAATGACAAGATTATTTATAGCACAATGGATAGACAGAGAGGTTTAGAACTGAGTCTTTCAATCAAAGCTCCAGCGCTTTGAAGGCACAACTAGTAAAAATAACTCCTTCAGGTTTACATTCCTCTCATGAGCACCTGCAGCTCATCTATGTACTACTATAAAGGCTACATTTTTCACTGTAAAATTTAGTTCTGGTGATCTGAAACACCCATAAAAGTTAACTACCTGTGCAATTTTTGACACTTTTAATAAAATAAAAAAGAAAATAAAAGAGGCTCACAGCATGTGAAATAAGACTAAACAACCCCAAAGAGTTCTCTCCAGTCTGACCACAGATCACTTTACTGGTCACTGATTGAAACACTAATACTCTGGCTACTTCACAGTTGTTCAGGTTGATGTGATCAAGGTACACAACAGTTCAACATGTAAGACTTGTGCCACATTCATTCCCAGTCCAGAACAAGGAGGATGCCCTCTGCTCACCCCAACAGACACCTCCTGGCTTATACTTGGTTAAATTATATACAGTTCTTATTCACAAATGATTGAGCTGACCAGTGTCTTCATGCGTCCAGTGGTACGCCCTCAGTCTCAGGGGGAGATAGAGTATAAAGCAGCCCTGTCTGACTTCTTGAAAAGTGGGGGCTGGAGCACATTGCAACAGTTTCCTGAAGGGCTATCCAGAGTGGGCCAAAGGTGCAACACCAAGGGGAGGAAGAGGGAGACATCCCTTTGAGTCTATAAGGCTGGACTCACTCAGGACCAGGGCTAACGCATGCTTCCACACCTTTCTCAGAGGCGCTGCCAGGGAACCTGCTCATTTGCTCTAAGTTGCATTGTAAACCAGTGCTCAATGTCCCCTGCACCATGCTGCACTCTCCCGCCTGCCTTGAGAGCCTGGGCCAGGCAGGACTGTGCTGCAAGCCCCTGCTCACCCATTTTGTGACTGGGCAACACCTACCTGCCAACTGTCCTGCACCCCTTTCTCATGCACTCACCCACCCCAGTACCAATGTGCCAACCACTCCAGGAACACTCTTCTAACCCACTGCCGCACACCCACACAGTCAGCACCCCACAACCCAGCCCATCCTGACCCCAGCACCACAACCTGTTCTCACCTTCTGCTCCCACATCTCACCTACTCCATAGGCCTTCTCCCCACCCCTTCTCCTCAACACCAGCCTCAAGCCTCCTTGGAAATCCTCGCTCAGCAGTGGGCCCCCTCCCCACAGCGGCCCAGGGCACCCTGCATGGCCCTGCATTCTGCCCCTCCCCTTTCCTCCATGGCTGAGGCTCACACACCAGCTCCGGATTGAAGCAGCACAGCTGTGTCTGCACAGGCTGCCTCCTGCCTTGGCACATGAGCCAGAGTGCGCACAGGCAGGACCAGTTTAACTGAGAGCATGGGGATCTCAACTTGACTGCTGCCTGCCTGCTTGGCAGGATTGAGACAAGGGGTGCAGACACCCCCTCCTTGTCAGATAGTGCAAAGGAAGTGCAGGGCCCCCTGGGCTGTAGTGCTGGTTCACGGCCCCAGCTGTGCCTTGCCTGTATGGATGCTGCCAGCTATGTGATAAGAACCCATCGTCGGCTCTGCAAAAATCACCCTGTGTAACTTAAAGAGTGTTATGACTTGGATTTTATGGTTCTTTAGGGACAGGCAGTAATTCTGGCGAGGAGCAGGAATGGAAGCAGACAAGAAGACACCTCAGTAACATTTTTCAGAGGGATGTGAAAGAGCAGAGGTAGTTGATGGAAACTACCAAGGGAAGGGTGAGAGCAGCAAGGATCATGGGCACAGTGCAGCTCTGCATGCAGGCTCAGAAAAAATAGCAGATGTCAGAAATAAATGTGCATCCTCCAAGGACTAAATATTGTGCATCTCACGCTGGCAGGAGTCAGGACCACAAAGGAGTGGTAGTCTCAACCCTACTGGAATGTGGGAAGAGGAAAAAATGCCTTGTGCCTATCTGCGGTGACACCAACTCTGGAGTGCAGGACAGTAACCCTTTCATTCCCACATCACCAGAAGGAATCTAGTCTTGGTTTGACATCATTACTCTCTCATGGTTGTATGCATTTATATCACAAAAAGCAATACCTACTAGTGCCTTAATTGACAATGTTAGCAGAAGGCCAATCACTGGAAAGTCTTGGACACCAAACCACTTTCCTTCCTAGAGGTAAGTCCCTCTGGGTCAGAAAACTTATTTATAAGGTAGAGCCAGGGAGTTTTCTATTCCTATTTGCTCTGATGACAAACAGAGGTGGATAAACAAGGTACCTTTCCCTAGCATTTAATTCATATGCCTAAACACAGAAAAGATTAATGAGATCTGTTGACTGATCGCAGCAGTTACCAAAGCGGCTCAGATGTCCAGATGAGGTCTGCATAAAATAATATGAAGTCATGACGATGGAGTATGTCTCCAAAAAGAGAGAGATGTCAGCAGGACTTCCATAGTCCATAGCCATCTGTGGCAAAGATGCAGGCACAGATCAAAACTGACTGCAGGTCAGAAAGGAGATTTTATCACAGATTACTCAAGTGTATAAGAGATAAAATAAACAACATCCCCATCTTTTAAACTAATCTCTTCAAAAAACCTGCAAAATAAGGTGGATACAACTTCACTTTATTTTCATAGTTCACGTTTTATCAAAGTCAATTTAAACACTGGCTCTTTAGAAAAAGTTAAAATGACAGCAATAAACAGCCAAGGCAGTCCTAAAATAAAGGTGATTCAATAGAAGCAGGAGGAAAGTTGTAATGCAACGTATTCCAGATTCAATTATTGTTGTTTCAAATATAGCTAGACAAGACATTAAAACAGCAACAGCTTTCCATCCATTCAAAATAATTTATTTTACCAGATATTTTTCACTATTGCTCATTCAAACACATAGGACTCCTATACACAATTGAGTTTGCTGGAGAGTGGTAATTGCCGCATTCCAGTAGACTCCAGCATCACATGTATCAGCATCCCCACACTGAAAAATGGCAACAGGGGCACTTAACTAAAACTCATTGAGAGCACTTTAGTTAAGTGCCTACACTGCCATTTTTCAGCACAGGAATGCTGATACACATGACGCTCTGGGCACTGTAATAGCACAGCTCTCGGAGGTGCACGAATTAAAGAGCCCCTCCGCCCCCACCCCAACACCTTTATAAATGCCCATACTTACATTCTTCCTAGTGGAAAATACAGACAAAAGCTTTTTTTAAAACCATAAAACTACCAAATAAATCTTAGTGATGATTTATGCCTAATCTGTCTGCTAGATGAAACAAAACAATGAAATGCAATACTGACGCTATGACTGACATGCCCACTGAATATTATTGTCCATTTGTGAGCAGTAACTTTTTTTTGCACTTTGGTTCAGCAATTTCCAGCTGGAGGAGAAATAGATAATATAGATTTGAGGTATTTTCTAGTGTAATCCCTCTACAAAGTTATACACAACCTTTTTAAAGGGAATACTGACAGCCAAAACTGCATGCAACACAGTGCATTGCAGTTGCAAAAAATCCTACTAGCACCAGTGAGTTATGTTTAATGGCTAAGAAACAGCTCCCCCTTTTTCATCTTTGGTCTCTGTGTCTAATTTCTGCATGTTGTGTTTCTTGTTTCTATGCATGTCTTGCACTTTTCATATAGGAAACTGCTCATCCCAAAATCACTAACCTTTGACTGCATGGAAATTGAGCGTGGACTAATTCAGGCTGGCTTAGAGATGATAGCACTTCCTGTGCAGATATTTTGTGTCCAAAAGGAATCCTAGACAGGTCTGACTATATCCTCTTTTCCTGTCTCATCTTCTTGCCTTCTTGTCCTCATTCACTAAGACAGTGCTTATCTCCATACAATATTAGTTTAAGAACTCTACTCAGGAAAGGTGGGCCCTGCCTTCTGTCTTTCTATTATCTAGGGAACATCTTGAATTGAATGTGTGTATTAATTATTTGTAATATGCATTTATTTAACACCTTTCGTCACATCAGTCAAAATATAATAACAAGTTCCAGGTTAATACATTAAAACATCCCAGTCACAGACTATCAGAGCATAATGTTTCTGATTAATTTTGGGATTATTTTTTATTTTATTTTTTTTTTTAACAATTAAAGGTGGCACACCACTTGTAAGAATTCACCAAATTGGGGGTAGGAGGAGAGAAAGAGATCACATACAAAATACAAAAGAAAAATACTGTAGAAACACATGCAACAGAGAAAAATATAAAGCTAACTTTTAGTAAAAACCTCTTAATATTTTAAAATACTATTCAAACTTGACTGAAACAGTTCTGAACTTTCACTGTCTATATTTAATATTATTTTCCAGTCCATATTTTATTAGATACATATTTAATATAATCGGCCTTCAAAAACTTAATGCTGTACACACTTCACCTACTCACAGAATACATTGGTATAGCAAGTGTGCTGAATTTCTGACACTGTTTATTGTCTTCTGAAAAATAAAAAGGACATTAACACCGTGCATTTAAAAACTAGTAACAATAATTATGGTGCTTGCAAACAGACATAAAAAAAATAAAGGCAGGTAACACTTAAGCCTATAGATCAACATAGTCCATCAGTTGATAGAAATGCATGTACAGTATAGCTATACTATTTTGCAGTTCAGACTGCATTTGGAGGGGGTGCCTCCAAATCTAATATTAGTTCACCAACTAACTGTCAGGCTGTTATGGAACAAGATCATAGGCTCATATAGGTCTTCACCAAATCCTTATTTCACATCAAAGGCCCATAATGGAAGACATCGTAAAGGAGGGCGGATTCTTGGCGGTTGCATGGTAGAGTTGGGGTCTTGCTACTCATCCATGATGATTCTAATAGGGCCACCCGTCAGAATACGGTTTGTCATGCGACTGCCTTCCTCCTTGTCCTCCCCCTCCGCTGACCTGCGCATTCTTCTCCGACAGCCCTGGGCACAGCGAGAGCTCTCGTCCAGCATGCCACACACAAGGATGCGGCAATGTAAGAACACTTCCTGCGTGATCATGAGACACCAGGCAGAAGTCAGTGTGAAGAATCATCATGCAGGCAGTTTTTTCCCTGGAGCTGGCCCATTCTTCTAACATTTTTTATAACTATTCCTACAATATTGCTATTTCTACCCTAAACTCAACATTTTGTCTTGACCCAGGCTGGTCATCATCTCCTACTCCTGTCAATGAAATTGGGGCAAGGGCAAAATGGCTGCTATGTTCTGTTAATCCTTGCAGGAGAAATGTAGCTGCTCCCAATTAAATGGCTGTTACTTCTCATTGTTTCCAGCAAGTCCATAACCAAACTGCCGTCAGGAAGAGTATCAGTCCCCTTACTTGCTATGTTAAGGCTAGATAGGGGACAGAAGTAGATGTACTAAGAAAGGGAAGCAGGTTAAGAAACACATCAGGAAACTGAAACAGAAGTGGAATGTGAAGGTCAGGAGACAATCCGAAGGGGAAGAGGAAACGTGGGGCACAGGAAATGGACAGAGTGGGGGAGAATAGAGGGAAACGTCTCCTTCTCAACACGGGGGAAGTGAGGGAGAGACTGTGGAGAAGCACAAAATGCAAAGCTAAGTGGGACAGCTACAAGCCTTTCCAGACAGTGAAGAGGACACAGTGACAGAATCACACTGCTCACACTGAAGAGACAGGAGAAGGTAAGTAGAGCCCCTCTGAGTAGTGAATAGAGAAGCTTGTACATCTGTGAATGGAGTTAAGGTTAAAGTTTGAACCTAATTTCATTATACACACAAGTGGGCAGCTCCTCACAAGCTGTAGAAAGCAGAAGGTAAGTGCTAACTCTGATTCAGTACAACCAGACTATAACAAAACCTGTTGATAACAATCCCAAAAGCAGGAATTGATTTTTTCATTATCCTGTTGCAGCAAATTGTCTTACTCTCATAATAAACACCCCCTCCTAATGAACTTTTCCCCAGTCTCATGTAGGTTTGTTATCATGCAGTTGTACTATATTTTTAATCTCATGATTTTTAAGACAATCACGAACTGTTGGACTTTGAGCTGTCATTTTTAAGTGTCTGAGATTGTCTGTGCTGGGTTAGTATCATGTGACAGTTATCTACATCTATGGAGAGATAGATATAGATAGTGTTATAGTTATATAACTATACATGTAGTTATAAAACTATAACTATATATTTATATATCTGTATAGATATATTTCTATCTAGATCAAGATATATGAAATAGAAAGTGTTGCTTTCTTCTAACACTAAATAGGAACATTAATAGAATAAAGAAAACTACCCTTGAAAGTATGGTCTCTCATTCTCTCTCTCTTACCGAAACTTCTACCTGAAACTTCCACCAGCTCTGTCTTGCCTCATTCCTTCATACAAATCTAAAGCAGCAGCATGCAGGGTCTGACATTTAGAAAATTGTGGGGAAGGTCGAACTCAGAGAGGCAATGCTAGGGTAGAAAACCTGTCAGGACTGGACACTACACACTGGGACAATGATTGGCCACATGCCCTTTGGAAATATGAACGCTTAACTATATTTCCCAATAGCTGATCCCAACAATTCGAGAACTACTGAAAATATAAAGGGTGCAGACAGAAGTTACATTTGTCATGATCTCACAATAAATTAACGCTCATCAAATGAGGGATTAGAAGAAGGTGCTCCATGGTGGAGCACCCTTGGGAACTTCTGTCATGTGATCAGGGATGGGCTGATGTAGCCCAGCTCTGTACCTGGTGCTGTCTGCAGAGGGGGTGGGGGGTGAGGGAGTGAGCTGCTGTCTAGGGTTTGCTTGGCATAAGCTGGTGGGCAGGCAGGGGGATTGGGCCCCCTGCCGCCTTCTGTTCTGCCCCAGACTGCCATCCTCCAGCTTTGAGCTGGGCAAAACCCCAGCTCACAGCTCACTCCCCCTACCTTCTTCCCCCTCCCTTCCTGCAGACAGCACTGGAGCTGGGAGGGGGGTGTGGCAGGGCTATGGGGAGAGCCTGCAGGGAAGCTTCTCAGCTCAGTCAGCTCCAAAATGGAGCTCAGTCCCCCCTCTTGCCCCCAGAGGGGAGTGGGGCACTCTAACTCATGGCACTTTATGTAAAGCACCATGAATTAGAGCAGGGGCCTGCACCCTAAGCATCTGATGATATCTCCTATGAACAGCTTAATGGAATTCACACACACAGGCACAAAAATCAGAACAGAGTCTACATTATATTACATTAGGTCAGGCAGGAGTCACAGGGAATATTAGTCTTCATACTTCAGGACAAATCTAATCATTGCCTGACATCAGGAAGAAATTATGCTATGCTGTTGCACAGTTGTCCAGGGCATGGGGTTATTTTAAATTCTGTATGCTTAAGCACCTGATCCTGGGGAATGAAAGAGACAAGATGGAAGACTAGACACATCATTAATCTTTCCTGGGATAGGTCTTCCTATCCCTGGCTCCATGCTAATGCTGTGCTAATACTTTTACAGATAAAAAGATTCACGCCCCAGAAAGAAGCTCCCGAGTCAGGCATGAACTGACACAGTGGCTACTTGAGAAATACTTTCTTTTTGTTCTGAGCTCACCTTATTGTCTTTACCCACAAATTTAAACACAGGGACCTGGAAGTGCTTGGCAAGATGATCCTTCGACGTGTACTGTTTCACGGAGTCATCAGAAACACAGCTGAAGAAAACAGAGGGATAAGTTCTCATAGCTTTCACAGATGTGGAAAAAAAAGCATCCCAACACATTTAATTAGAGCAAAGAAGGGAGGGTTTAGCTTTCTTGAGTTAGAATCCACATTATTTTCTCTTTGGCCACAACAGAACATTGAAAAATAAAGGAAAAAAACAACAGTGGCGACTAATAGCATCTCCAGACAAAGTGCATCTCTGCAGCAAAAAATCAGCAGCATACACATGACAAATAACATGTAGGGCCCTTGGCAGGAGGATTGCCAAAAATTGCAATTTAGCTTATCCTCGGTTCACCTCTCTGGGTAGCAGAGTCTGCAACAGTTGATAGAGCCTATGCAGATCTGAGAGATGATTCACATTTTTTATTTTTTTAAAAAGAAAAATCATTTTAATGTTAAAGGAACATTGAAAAGAGAAAAATAATTTACTAGAAAAGGAAAAAATCTATTTTGTGCATTACTCAGATAACTTGAATTAACAAATGAAAAACCTTTCAGCTCTAATTTTGCTTTTTCCCATTCTTATTTAACCTTTTAGTTACTTTTTGCAATTTTCCAGCTTGGACTGTGAAATTATACTGATCAGGGTCATTCCATTTTGTCAAATTCACAGTTAGTCTCATGCCCTAGCATTAGCACAGTATAGTGCTAATATACTGTATTAGTGTTCACAGCAATGCAGGGCAAGGGTCAATTGCTTTTGCAGACCTTCAGTTTGGGGCCAGAACTAGCTTTTTAGAGCTAGATATAGAATTAACAAGAAAGAACGCTACTTTTTTTTTTTTTTTTTTACTTAATAACAGTTATTAGTGATTATTGAAATGCCCTCTCCAGTTAAGAAGGCATGCACTCTATTCTGTTATAGTACTGCAGTATAACATCAATATAGCATATCTTTCCAGCAAGCTAACCACAGGAACATGGATTTAGAATATTATAAAATAAGCAGAGGTGGAAAGAAGTGGAAAGGATGGAGAGGATAGAGTAACAGAACATGAAATGCTATAGCTTTACTTTGGAAGTAATCTTTAACAGAAAATTTCCATAAGAAATATTTAATGATGATATATTTAATATATTAAAAAGGAAAACAAGACATATTTAATTCTGGTTATTCTGGAATGCTCATTTAAAAACCAATTAAATTCCTGCAGAATATTGCTAACCTTACTGGAATAAACTGGATACAGGAAGGTATACTGTATAGTAGAGCTGTGTGTTAGAATGATCTATTGTATGCGACTAAGGCAATGAAGAAAACAGGAAAATAGATAATAGTAATAGTAATTGGAACAATAAAACAACAACATTAATAAGAATTAATAAGAATAAAACTACTACTACTAAAAAAATCAGTGTGATATAATTCAACGGTTAGTGATTTCTCTGGCTTCTTCTCAGCAAGTACAGGCCATGTTCTGAGGGTGTTCCCTACTTGTAATGCAGAATACCTGAACAGGAATTCAGTTTATACCTCCTAGAATGGCCCAAGAGGCTAATATAAAGAGGTATCCAAGGGGAATTTATAAATAATGAACATCTGGAAAAAGCAACATTGAAATGGCTCCACGGGGAAACTTCAGATGCCACTGGATTGTTTTATCATGAGATCGCCTTTAAAGGCACGGTTCCTGACTGATTAATTTCCCTTTTTAAGAATTTTTCTTCCAATGAGGGCGGAACTCAGAAGCCATATGCTCAACTAAGTGGCATTTCTCTGTTGTATGCAAGTATTATCATAATTTTTGAATGCTGGATTAAAACATTCCCAACTGTATCAGTGGCCAGAACCAAACTAACTTTGAAGAAAATAGGAACATTGAAATGAGAAAAGGGGGGCACGCAGAACCCCTGCTGCCTAAACAGCTCAGCCACAGCTTGAAGCATCTCTACATTCAAACTGGATGACAGTACCATTAATGCCCTCCAGCACAAAAATACGACTATAGGACTAGATAGGCCTCTTGGGCCCTCCCTCCAATTCCAGTTGTCTACTTAACCACATCATATAATTCCTCTAAGTTCTCTTATTCCATCTCTGCCCATCTTTGCAATATAGGTTAACATGTTGATACACTAACAGCTGGAATGACCTATCTTCCCCAACAAACAGTAATGGGGATATGAAGGGAATGGGGCTATACCCAGAATGCATGGCATGGAGGGACAGTAGGAGACACTATTATAGAGGAGGGGAAAGTGGGGTAGACACAACCCTTTCTTGGAGGGGTGATGTTGGTACGAATTTTTGGGTGTATAAAGGTACATACCAAACTCCTAAAATGGGAGAGAGAACAGGGAATCCTTGAATGGTGGGGAAGTACTCACAAACTGAGAAAGGGAATTTGGGGAGTTGCAAGGAGACTCTGAAATGGGAGGGGAGGGGACAGTGGCAACAGGGAGCATGTAGGGTGGATAGGAGGAATGCAAAGAGTCTCTGATACACACTATGAACTTGACCTACGGGAGTCATATAGACCATAGCCTACTACTTATAATGATGGTGCCACCTTTAAAGAAGAGGCCATTTACTGATTGAAAAGGAATCACTTTAACATTGGTAGGCTTGGTTAAATCAAGACCTTCCCCTGCTCCTTAAACATCCTAGAGCAGTGGTGTTCAACCTGCAGCACATGTCATCCAGCCCATGCAGTTCCTCACAGGGACAGAGACATTTGGTAGTGCAGAACCAATGCCAGCATTAATTGAGTCTCTGTTTTAGATATACACATCCTTCAGGAGGGAGGCAATGCCTTTTAATTCTTCTGAGCAACCTCTCCCCTACTCCTATCACACTTAATCCCATATCCTTTCTTTGAAGCTTTAATGCCCTCTAGAGGATGCAAATAACAGAGGGTTTTTGGTACCTCTGAACCAGGAGAAGAACAGCTTAGGTATCTCTGCATGATGTTGTTTTGCATCATGGACTTCCACTCAGTGTTTGCTTACACAACAAACCTCCTGGATTCACTACACTCAGGTTACAAAAACAACTATTAAGGCAGACTCGAGGCACTGCTGTACAAATCTCCCTTTGCTACTTTCAGCCCTTGCTCCTCCTACCTGAACTATTACCCACCATTTTCCATAATACTGAAAGTATAGGAAATAAAGGACTGTTTGCAAACCCAGGAACATGAGTGCCTACTCTTTGCAGGAGGCCTGACAAGTCATTTATTCCATTATGAATGGGAACAATAAAATAAAGAAACATACTAGAGTACACAAGTCAGGACAGAGGTGACTAGTGTGGGAGGACTACCAGTTGTTATAGTAATACTCATTTATGTTAGACTGAGGTGAAAATGCATTTATTTGGGTAATACATACACAGGACCTTCCTGCTTGCTTTACAAAATCTGTCTGTGGAACTTTTGTCTCAGCAGCTGTTGTGGTGGACAGTTTAACCTAGCAGCTGAACAATGTTGCATAAGCCTCTGCTTTCCTCGCCAGATAATAGACAGCCAGTAAACTGGACTCAGCTAACTAGCTGAGTGAATGTGTGTATCCTGATTCTACATTGTTAGGCAATGCCAAAATGCACACATATTGCGGTAACTCCACAACATGACATCATCACGTCAGCACCAAACTTATTCTAAAAGGTCAAGATAGGTAAAAACTGGAACCATCTTATGAAATGTGTTAGAACAAAAGCCAAATTATTTCAAACCTATTTCATAAAATCATTATTACATGTCCTTTTAGAGATCTCTTAGATCAGTTCAAAAGCTCCTTTTTAACATATCCTGGAGAAAACACCGCATAACAATTACCAGAAAATGATCCCCCAAATTAAGTGACAAGTAACAACCTTTTTCTCTAGTGCTAGAGCACTAGATGGTGGATGCAAGATTTAAATGATCTATGTACAACCTTGGCAAATCCTTTGGCTTACATGGTAAAAATGGCTGCAAATGGAATATAAAAGAGGCTTGATTCCAGCTTTGGCTGCAGCAATAAGCAAGCTTCACAGAGTAAATCTAGTCATAGGGATTTCTGCCAAATATTACTGATTAAATACCATTTGGTATTTGCCAGCCTGCTGGCAGACGAGAAGGGTCAAAGTGGCTTTCTAGAGGAGCCAAAGTTAATTATCCATCATGATAGTTAGGGAGACAGGTGTTCTATGTTGGCTAGTTTACCATCAGTCGCTTACAATTTCCCTCTCTCTGGTCCTTCCAGAGCCTTTTTTACGAGGTGAGCACTTTTACTGACAGCAGTAACTCTGAACCATCACTCTAGATTTTATCTGACAGTCAGCTGCCTGTGGAAAAGTGAATGCCTTTAGAGACCCAGGTGGGCCTGGACCTGATGTCAGACTTACAATAGAGGTACACCTATGTCACTTACCCATCTTGAATTAAGTAGTACTTCAAGATCTCATCAATTTTTGATGTGGGAGTAGCAAAGCAACTCTCTACCAGCATTTCCAGTCCATTCACATGTACTAAGGGCTCAATCCCAAAATACAGTGAATCTCGAAGCTTCAGGGTAGGGAGAGCATCCCTGTAGGGCTCATCAAAGTCTTTGTTTTTGAAGATCTCAAGGGTGAAGGGAAAGACGCCCCGGTTGCGGCTCATGATTTCCAGTGGGGAATTCTTGAGATTGGGGACATAGCCCTCAGAGATGGTGTACCGGCGGGGAAACTCACAGGTCACAGGAATCAGCAGCTTGCTGGTGCGGATGATGATGTCCCCATTACTGCCAGGCATCTGCTTTGGCAAGCCAGTCACAAGATTGGTAGCAATGATTTTATCATTTACCACCTGCAGCAGAGAAAAGTCAAAGTTTTGGGGTGAGACCCTTATCTCTGATTCTGAACATGTGCCAGAATCTGAGCTTCACTTACTATTCCTGTTCTAAAGCTAGACAAAGCATGGCCAGTAAAATTACACACTGCAGCCTGCACTGTCAACTTTACTATAATCTAGGGGTACAACAATCAATTTTGATCCAAGTGTTATGTTGGGACATGTAGTCTCCATGGGCTGCAGTTCTGCATTAAAGATTGGTACAGCATAACCTACCACACTATTCACATTCCATTACGTGGAGCCTTCTGGCTCTTGAAAAGTTGCCAGTTCAGCCTTCAACAAGCATAATACGGGCACTGCTTCCATATTCCATTCTGACTACGTTCAATAAACAGGGTCAATCTGTCCTTTTACCTCAAGGACCAAAGCTAATGTCCTATATGAATTAAGCAGCCTCCGCTCAATTCTCAATATTTAGAAATACACATTACTAGGATTGAGCCAGCAATAGAAGCAGGACAAAGTCTCACAGACCACTTAGAGCAGCCTTTCCTGCCTTGGGTTGAGCTCATTTCCTTCAAAGCAGAAGAGAGGCTCTTACTGCAGATACCACGAAATAACTTATGGCTAAAATCCCTAGAAAAGGCCTACCCCTTTCAGAAATAGGCTTTGGACTATTTCAAGAAAAAGTATTCATGCAAAAATTAAAATTGGCAATTTGGAAGATGGCCCCCAGCAACATCATTCATCTATGCATTACTGAGTTGTAGTCTCTCCCCTCTACATTCACCAATATAATTATTTAATTTCAGCCTAAAATATCATTTGATTCATGTCCTGTTTCCTCTTTTTCTGACCTGACAACACTGTAGAAGTAGGATTGTTTTCTACCCGTCCTTATTTTACAGTGCCATCTCTAGCCACCAAGGTGGTAATAAGGGTTCCAGATGAAGAAGGCATTCCACCCTTGGAGAAAGAATTGTGTCTGCCTTGAGGGCCTTAGGTATATGAAGATGAATGAAAAGTTGAGTGGAAGCATACACATGAATATACAAATTCATACTCATGCAAGCATATGGGATACACATGAAACCAGCATCTTCATTTCTTCTCCATATGGAACATTAGGACATTGTATTAAGCTAATAAAAAAGGCATTATGAAGTTAGCAATCAGACTGACTGATAGAGTTTCCATCTGTGCAATAAGAAACTTTGTGAAGGACAACTGAACTCGATGCCTGAACAGCTAAGTCCATTCAGGCAGTTTCATATTTCACGTAAAACACCAATGGTGAGAAGGGGGGGCTAATGTACATTTAGGGCTTGCTCCTGCAGCCCTTCCTTGTATACGCTGTCCAGTGACTTCAGCAGACCCCATTCATGTTAAGGCCTGCAGGATTGGGTGTACAATACCTTCTGATGAAGTGGTGCAAAGTATATCCCTCAACTGAGCCCTTATTTGTCCTTTATGTATAGGTAGATCATGATGATACGTACATCTACAACAGTGCCACAGGACTTTAAGGAAAAGTTGATGTTGACATGAGTACCATTGGATACGCCTTTGCAGGAAGCATTGATGAGGGAAAGATCCAGTCCTCCAACAAAATCCTTGGGGATGCTCACCTCAATGGAGCTGGACTTGCACAGCACAGGAACTGCAAGAAAAAGCCACCAAGAATAATGATCATTACTGAATATTATTAACAAGAAAGGAAGGAATAGGTTGCATTTGTGATGAGCCTATGCTTTACTTCCATGTCCACTGCTCCCAGATGCAGTTTTACTAGTCTAAAACCATCTTGTTTAATATATCAGTGAAATGGTTGAATTTCATCTTTTTAGATTCTCCTCAAAGCTCTTCATCTTATTTGGAGTAGCAAAGTGGCACCCAGAAACCAAAGGGCTGTACATTATGTGCATAAACTAAAATTTCTGGCATCCAGTCATGACTTTTGAATTTTTGTAGACTTATGATTACAGAATGGTAGTGAGAGTTCTTCAAAGGATGACTAAGGACTTTCCAGGGAAGTTAGTACCCAGTAAGGGATACTACTCCATGAGATACTCTCAGTACCCATTAAGAGGTATTTGTGTGATACTTTGAAAATTAGGAAAGTAGTCTTGTACTTAGTGCAATCTAAGACTGCCCACATGAAGAAGTAGTGCATCTTTCAGCCCAGTAAATCCATCCACACTGAGATCCAAGTTGCTAGAATTAGACCATTACCAACACCCAAACTACTTAAGTTAAAGCTAGCACGGATATCTCTACAGCACACAACAGTCTGTCATGTAGACATACTTAGTAGTAGTAGTATTTTTACTTCTCTCTATTTTATGACAGGGTGCTTTTAAGTGGAGCATGATGGCTCTTTCCTCTTCTGTTTCCCTCACCCTAAACCTCCCCTTGCTCCAACCCATGATTACCTTCAATTTCCTCTTTAGCAATGGTCCTTGATCTTTTTTGTACCAGGACCCATTTGTAAACATTGACAGCCAGTCCCGACCCCGCACCCATCACTCCTGACCCACTGCCCCCTGTTCCTAGGCCCCAATTCTCAGTGCGTGTGTGTGGGGCATGGGGGCCCCCAAGCAGCCCCTTGCAGGCTGGAACTCTGTCAGCTTCCAAGGCAAAAGCCATGGTTTTCCACATTTTTCTCCTTTAAAGGAAACTCCATTTTTAAAGTTCGTTGATCCATTTTTTAAGTTTGTTCATAACTTTTTCATATATTTTTGTGGTTCAGTTTAGGGTCACTACTCTTAGGTTGAGAAACACTCTTCTATGGCAGCTCAAACAACTTTCATGCTGGCCAGGTAAGCTAAAAAAGACAAAATTTAGGAGAACTGTTTGGTTTTTTTTTTATGGAAGGGTCTCAATTGGTTCTTTTTCATATTACACATGTTTACTGAAGACCTGAATGATACAATTACCTCCACAACATTCAGGAACCCCTCCTGCCGTCTATGTACTGTATTTACCTCAATCTAAGATGACCCTGAATTTAAGATGATCTCCAAATAATTAGATTTTATACTTGGAAAATTTATAAATTTGCTATAATTTTCTAGGTATAGAATCTAACTATTAGAGGGCTGTCTTTAAGTCTTCCCCCCTGCCCCTCCACTCCCCCCTAGCCCTACTGCTGCAAAGGGGCAGGCAGTGGAGGGTCACATAGTATAGGGAGGTCAAACAGCTTGCCTCCTTTTGCCTGCCCACCTTCCACTTCTGCACTCTGCCTGCCTCCCTGCAGGCCTCCACTTCCACCTCAGCCTCTGCTCCACGCATCCCGCCCCCCTTACCCTTGCTCTACACCACCAAGTGCTGCACCTGTTCTAGCTTGGGGCACAGAGCATAGCCCCGGCCCGGCCCAGCCCCTGTAGAAGCCATGCAGGTTGTGTGTCATGCTACAGGATGAGGCTGGGGCACACACACACTACTGCCCTCACATTTAATTCTAAGAAGAGGGGCTTTTCCCCCATATTAAACAGGTAAAAAACCTCATCTTAGAATTGAGTATATATAGTAATTGACATGGATTTTGCCAGAATCCAAGCAAAAATGTTCCTTAACAATCTATACAAGTCTTTATGCAATATCCAGAATGTGTTGTGACAAGCATTGGAAAGATGCACAATTAACTTTCTACAGGTGTCCAGCCTCAATGGATGTATGCAGAAAAGGTGTTAGAATCAATACTTAAATGTCCTAAACTTGGCAATAATAAGTCAGCTCATTCTACCTAAATCCAGTGGGGACATCAGGGTTGTCAACTTTACTTTTCAGAGCACTAAAAAGTTCCCTATGAAAGGAAAACCTGGGAAAAAGAAGCAGAGCCTGGTCAGGGGGAAATGGAGGATGAGACCTTACTTAGATGATTTCAATAAAAATAACTGAAATATAAATAGTAAACATAAGGAGCCCACTTTGCACCTGGATGGATTTAGAAGGAAGCTTTCTGGTTCTTACTCAGTGATCAGATTTTGCCACTTAGGGAGAAAACTAACAATTGTGAATTACTGTTGGAGGAAAAACCTTGGATTTAAATACCAGGAGAAAGCATTTAACAAATTCACTCATTTAGCAATCTCAAAAAATAGTTAAAAATGTTCCCTAAACTTCAAACTCCACACCATTTATCTCCTTTTAATGCCAAGCTTATTCATTTGAAGATGAGGAATTCTTGCAACAAGCATCACTAAAGTGTAATTTCTTTCCACAATTCCAGTATAGAAACTGAAGTGCTTTGAACACCCAATGCACCACTGTAGGGAAAAGTTTTATTAGACTCTCAATTTTTGATGTGTCATATTGAACAACAATCAATATTAAGGGCAAGGTGCTCTTATTGACATCATCAAGGATGCTTTTGAGACAGAAACAGACTTTTAAAGAAAAACAAACTGTCCTAACTTACGCTTTGTTAGAAATGTGAGGAGAAAAATAATCAATGCGTGTCAAACAGCAAAAGACAAAACCAGAGAGGAAGATAAATGTTTTTTCAAGCTTCTAAAGGGGCATTGTGAAGCTATTTCCAATAATGACTGGCAGGAAGATAACCCTGTGTAGAAGAATTGATTTGTTCAGCCCTGATTTAAGTCTTCTATAAACGCTTTCAAGTAATTCTTTGACAAATGAGGAAGCCTTATACTTCAAAGGATAGGTCTGATTGCAGATAATTTCAATCTAAATTGAAGTTCTCCAAAGTTCAGAGGAGTTTGGACCCATGATTTTAATTTAGACCATATGTCTGTAAATGTCGTTAAGACTGAAATAGGGAGGAGAGAGAAGATGGTAATTATTGACACATGAATTTTGGGCTGGGGACTATGGAGTTTTCTCTGCCTTCTGTGAAATGTGGGAGCAAAAGAAACATCCAGGCAGACTTAAAACTAAGATAGGTTTCTCTCCACAGAATAAACCTATCTCTGAATTATCTCTGAATCTAAAATACCTCATCACCTACAGGTAAACGACTGAAAAATATCAAGGGTAATAACTCACTCTTCTTGAGCACCTTCCAAATAACACAGCAAATTTTAAAGAAATTTTAGGAGGCAAATGTTAGACATCTTAATATTGGGAATGCTGGTTAAATTCCAACATAAATGACAATTCTTCACTCCCATATAGATGACCACAGATATCTTCAGCACTTGTATCACGTGACTCGATTCAGACCAGGTCTAATACACATAGTGTTCATGATGCTGGCTGCAGCTGGTTTAGCCAATGTTGCTAAAATTGGCTGAGGTGAGAGGAGTTAGAAAGTGCAGACAATCTCTAAAATTTCATTGGTGTAAGCAGTGCGGTATATTGTTACACTGAAGTCACTCATGAACTGCAAGTTACTGGCATTGATATGCCCAATAGAGACACATTATCTAAGGCAGAGGACAATTCTCTCTTCGGGCCAGAGCAATTTTGCCCCAGTTTTATCCACTGAAGCAGCAGCTGCAAAATTCTTTTCCCCAACTTGTTGATTTGACCATGTCAACTGATCAATTCTTGATAATCCCTACTATTGGCTCTTCCTCCTCCATCACTTTATGCACAAATTACTTACCTTCCTTTTTGACCAACCTTCATAACTCATTCTTCACTCTGCCTATCATCTATCTAATGCTCTTAAGATGTTGCCTACCTTCACTTTTGCCATCAATATTTACTTTTCTCACCCACTTGCTACACTGTCAAACAGCATCTATACACTTCTTTCATTCAACCACTCACTCAGAAGAACACCCCCTACCCAAGCCACCTTGAAAGACACCTCCTCATTGTCCTTCACAAACACTTTGACACTGGGTAGGCAGCTGAGATTACTGTTTATTGTATTGACTAGTAGGGCTGTGCGAAATTTCTCCAGCGATTTCGTTTCGACACAGTTTCAACTCATTTTGAGGTTGAAACAACAAAATCAAAGTGAAACAAAGGCCATCGAAATAGCCTCAAAACAAAACGAGGCTAGTTGAAATGTTTTGAAAGTCAAAGCATTTTGATCATAGCACTGGGGGATAGGAAGTCAGTCCAGCTGGGCTGACTTCCCACCCCTGGCACAAGATCCAGCAGGAGTCAGCACAGTTGGCGTGATCTAGCGTGGGGGACGGGGAGTCAACGCAGCCAGCGTGATCTAGCACTGGGGATGGGGATTCAGCCCAGCTGGGCGGACTTCCCGTCCCCAGTGAAACATTAAAACAGCCTTTCTGTTTTGACAGAATGGAACAGCTGTTTTGAATCAAAATGAAATTGTATACGAAACACCATCCGTCAAACCATCGAAACCCAAGGCAAAATGGAACAGTGTCATTTTGTACAGCCCTACTGACTAGTACCAGTTTTATACTCCTTCTATAGCATCCTCTTGTCCCATGTCAATGTCAATCTGTATGTGACCAGTGACTAGGACAGAGGTCTATGACTGGGACCTTTCAGCCCTGTCACAATATGCAATATCCAATTTGAAATTCACTAGACAACAACTTTGTATATGAAAGGGGGGGGGAAGCCTTTCAGTTTCAAATTACAGAAGAAATTCTATAAAACAGAAGGGATGTATTTTGTTTTTTGGCACAAGTCCCTTTTCTTAAATGGCAGCTGTTGGAAAGGATTAATATTTGCTTTAAATTTATAGGTAATGTAGAGAAATATTGATATGATACAGGCAAACTGCTCCAGGTTACTCTGAAAGCCTTCTCCGTTAATTATACTGTCATAAACTTGATTAGATGTAATAAAATGTATTGGACAGTTATAGAAAGGTTCTGTAATATATCAGCTTTTATTCACAAACTACTGCATGACACTATAATTTGATGAAATGTAAAAGAACAAGCAATCTTGCTTTATAAGATGACGTTTCCAAACACCCCTTAGTATATCTGGCACTAATTAGCAATCTAAGAAAAGGCAGCAATGAGAGACTGTGCCTGGACAGTGAGTCAGCTTGATATGGATGCAGTAGATTGGGAGGGAGATCTGCTGCAGCACAGGGCAGGAATCTTATACCATTGCTGCTGGCCGTATGTCTTCATTGAATAAATACCAGATATCACCGTCACAGCTGAAAGTGCAACATTATCCATAAGCTTACTGTAAAACAATCAGAAAAAAAATAGCGGTTCTGGAAGTACAAAAGGCCCCACCAACCTTCTCTCTAGACTGCAGGAACATCAAGTGCCCACACCAGTTTCAGCATGCTGGATACCTCTTGGGAGAAGGATGCTATTACACCAACAAATACCCTGCATTAAAAGACTGTTGAAATTGCTGTGCTTGACTTTAACAGTCAAGCACAGAAAAGCCAGGAAATGTCAAAATGAAAGCTGCCTGTAGAAACATAACTCACCATAACTCTGCTGGACTTTTCCATCTTGACAATCTTTAATTACATGATTATAGATTGTTGTTCCCTAAGATCGCTGTCCCATTCACTGCATGGGATGAATGGGAAGCCATTCATTCTTTTTATCCTCATCATTCAATGCATGGCCTCAGGCCTCATTTACTGTGTACCTAAACCCTCTGCTGAATAGCTACTTGTCTCATGGGCTTTTCTACAATACTCATCACTTAAGTATCCAAATGCTTCACACACTGGAATGAATTCACCTTCGTGGCATACCCATGAATGGAGATTGTACTATTTCCATTTTACAGCTAATGAAGTGAAACACAGAGAGGATAAAGGCAAAATTGCCATCTGCCTTCCTATTCTGGGTGCCCATCTTGAGGCTTTCATGGCTTGCTTTTTCTGAGTGTCTAGTGTTTTTATTGAAGTTCAGCTCACACTGATTACCCTTGCACTGCGTACTTGGAACACGCTGAAAAATCAGGCTGGGCATCCAGGAAAGAGAGCACGCGCAACTAGTAGCCACCAAGAAATTTGTTTCAAGTGACTTGCCAAGCATCAAGCAAGAATTCTGTGGCAGAGGCTGATCTAGAGGCTTGCGTTCCAAGTGTTTTGCAGCTGCTTTAACCATGGTGCCCCACTTTCTTTTCCTGTAATCCCCAGCCTCATTCCTTCCACATCTCCAACTTCTACAATAAATGAGACAGAGGTCATACAAGCAACAGTCTCTGTCACCACACAACCCACATTCATCCCTAGAGCAGGTTCTGACAAGAGGAAGTCCCTCTTACCCAATATAAACTCCCTGCTTCAAAGAGTAGAGTGGCTAGAATTTCTCACAGTTTTACAAACATTTCATAAACATGGGAAGAAAGAACATTTTCACAAACAACATCCTTGGAAATGACTGAACCATTTTAGATAAGACCACTTAAAAAACCCCATTTTTTAAATCAGTCTGTGACAAGGAAATTTCCAGTTCAAACAGGTCACATTTGGCAAAATTACAAGCTACTGAAACAGGGTTTTATATTATAAAACTACAAGTGCCACCATCAACACCACTTATAATGTGACATGTATCCATTTGGATTTTGTCTGATCTAGTGCCTTTTGTTATAATAGGGTTTTACAGCACTTCCCAATATTGGAACATCTGTCATACAGCACAGAAGAAACACCATTAATCAGACTACAGCTGAGAGAAAAACACAGCAGAAGCCAGATAAGACAGTAAGAAAAGAGCAATGTCAGAAAGAATAACCCCATACAGATGTTACCCCAGTTACCCCAGACCTGTGAACGAGACATTTTTCAAACATCATCTTCTCTCTGTATTTACTGAAATTCTCTATCTATCTTGAGGGGGCTAAAAAAAGCAAGAATCCTTTCTTCTGTCATATGTTGCTTTGCTTTGACAGTCCAGTTATGAAGGGCTCTTCGTGCACATGATTTCTTTTGCCCCTTCTAAATCCCTAGCCAATTTTCCTGCTAGATGCTAGGTCTTCAATTCTTCTAAAACATGCTTGAAGGAATTAGTTAGCAGAGGTATTACATGCAACTGTAACCCTTCCACAACATCAAAGAGCCCTATAAGGTGCCATTTATTTCTGGTGGATTAAAGAGTGCTTTCCCATTATAGGAATATTACCCTGAGCTGGCCACAGTTTACAGTGCTCTCTAGGAAGTCATCATTTTCTTACCTTGGCAGGTGTGGTTGTCCTCCGACAGAACAAGTCCCCGTGGACACTCGCACTGATAGGTGTCCTCCACTGCAATACAGGTGTGGCTGCAGCCTCCATTATTATTATGACATCCTTCAATTTCTAAGGAGAAAAAGAAAGATTAGCTGTACACCCTTGCTTTTGGGAGACAAGAAGAGAATTATGCAGGGTTTTCAATTACTTTTTGGAAACAGGAATCCTACTAAGCTTACAGTAGGAAGCAGTGGTGGCAGCCTGGTTTCTTTCACAACCCTTTTACTATCTCTGGCATACTGTATAAGTACCTCTATGAGAGACTGGGACCATCCCACAAGCATCTCATTAGGGTGGTAACATTGAAACATATTATAACTCATCTGGTATCTGTTTCATGGAAAACTGCTTCTGCAAACACACCTAGGCCTGTGAGAAAAGTCTGGGATTGTAGGTGGAACTCAATCATGGTAATAAGAAAAACAAACCTTGCGCTTAATTGGGCCTAACAGGTCTCTGGATATCAGTTTTAGAAAAAACAAGGATTGAATAGGCATGGAAAATAAACTAGTGTCCCAACAGCTGGAGCTGACATACTAGCAGGGTGACTTTGCTAAGCCTCAGCTTATCATGCAAAAATGAGTTTCTAGTTTGTTCATTCCTGGTTGCTGAGAAAGACTTGTAAATGTGACCTCGGTGTACCCCACAGGGTCACATTTATAAGGAAAATAAACAGAAATTAAAGTCATTTTAGAGAAAATCTAAATGTTAAGTGAATCTCATGACTTTGTATTTACAATATCAAAGGGGTGTAAAGCTTTTCTTTGTTGGCTGGGGAGTTTCTTGTTTATTTTTTAACATGGGAAAAAGTATGTATTTTTCTCGAAGTTTGCTGTAAGAAATGGCTGAACTGTTTCAGTTGAAAGTTTGCAAAAACATTCAGCTTTAGGTCTATGTATGGCAAAGCAAAATTCAGTCTGAAAATCTAGAGTTTGTCAGTTATTCATAACTATCATCAGGGTGTTATAAAAGAAAATGTTTGACAACCTTAATAATAGGTGTCACTACCTGTATTATTTTAATAAAATAGCAACACTAATTTAATCTAGTTAAATCTGTTAAAAGTATTCTTTTTTAAAAAAAAATTAGCAATAAAGGAGGGCTTTTAAGTGAATCATATCTTAGGATGGCTCACAAACCATAGGGCATACCAATAAAAATAAAACCTATAGAATGGATTGTATGTTGTTCAATACATTCACCAATAACTTTGTACCACACATGAAAACACCTGCCATTCAATGAGCTGATGTTAAAGTGATATAGCAAAGGTCCTAAAGTTTAACCTCATCAATTTTCAGAGCACCAAAAACAAATAATCTTCTAGACAGAAAGATATTTTAGATCTTTCCAGAAAAGTGCAGTGCTTGTGAATAAGAATGACCAAAAAGTATGGTGAATGAGCAGCTCCGTGTTGAGTATGGAACCGACAGAAGTGTAGCCCATGAGATATAATATAGTCTCTACATCAAAGTCAGCATTAAAATACAAATTTCTACCTTGGGAGCCATCTGCATAGCAGCGCTTCCTCATGTAGTAGCTGCAAGTGCAGTCATCTAGAGAAGAAATCTATTTTCCAATGGATTGAAGAGGAGACTTGCACAAAGGTAAAATAACTGAGATTTTGGGGAAAGGAATCATAGAATTCAGACTTTAGGTCACAAGAATTAAAAAGAACAGCCATCCTGGTTCAAATTCAGCTGAAGGTAAAATATATAATGATAGATATGTGGCTGGTAAGTTGAAAGGTTTCCATGCAAATTTGCACTAAGCAGAATACCCGCAATCAACACCTTGCAAATCTCAAAAGGGCTTTCACCCATTAAGGACATTCCTCCAGAAAGATAGATCATATGTTTGAAAGAGCTGCCCAGATACCATGGGAAGAACTGCTGCAGTACAAAAAGAAAATCCTCACAAATCACACACCACATGACATACCATCCTTTCCTGGAACCTATATGGAAAATCCTCAAACAATTCCAACCCATACTAGAAGACATTTTCAAAGAGATCTTTCCAGAACCACCCATCCTAGCTTTTAAACAATCATCAAACCCTGCTAATCTCATCACCAGAAGCAAACTTCCTATGACCCAAAGTGGATCCACCGAGTGGATCCAGACCATGCCAGGACAAAAAATGTAGAACTTGCCAACACATCTCTACCACTTCCACAATAACTACATCCCACAACCATCACCATTCCTGGATGTAATACCTGCACCTCTAGAAACATTATGCATCTCATCCAGTGCACTAAATACCTTGATGGAAAATATGTAGGAGAAACCAAACAACAACTACGCACCAGAATGAATGCACACTGGAAATGTATCAAAGACAAAAATACCCAATTACCTGTGGGGGTACACTTCTCACAAGACAACCACTCTCTCTCCAATCTCTCAGTTCTGATCCTCAAAGGGCATTTATAAAACACCTTTCGTAGACGAGCCTATGAACTTCACTTCATAAATCTACTGGATACAAAAAATCATGGACTAAATATAGACATTGGATTCATGACACATTATAACCTGTGAACAGAAGAACACAAAACACCAGCAGACTGTCTATGACTTAAGAAGGGTGATTGTGCCCAAACGTTGCAAAAAAAATATTTTTCAACTATTTATAGTTGGTCTAATAAAAGACAGCAGATCTACCCAAAGAACCTTGTCTGCCTATGTCCTTAGGCCAACACAGCTACAACCAACAGCTCTTGCTGCAAGACATTCTGTCTTCTCACCTGCAGAAAGAAGCACCCCCCCATGCTGTAATTCAGGGGGTAGGCTTGCATGCCATCTTACGTGCATGTCTTGGAATTTGGCAGAGCTGGATTCAGCTCCTCCCTGCAGGTAGAGCAGCCAGAGTTACTCACTCCAAATATGGAGGTGCTGCTACTTCTCTCAGACACACTGCAGGACAGAGCTGGTTCTTCTTCTTCCTCTATCCCAAACCCTTTAAAGGATTGTCAGGAAGGACAGGCTTGAGCAGTGTGGGCAAAATATGGCCTAGAGGTGGGATCTAGTCCATAGTACATTCCTTGGTCCTGCCAAGGCACCACCTGGCTGTGTTGCGTCCTGCTGCCCCTGGGCATGCAGCAGGGTTGGGGTGGCTCCACAGTTGGATTGCCTTTCTAGCCTGGGTAATGGCAGCTCCTTCTGGCTGCCACCATCACTGCATGCAGCCTTGACCCTGCATGCCCCATGCCTGTTCCAGGCTCGCCTGTCCAGGCTGAGCAGTGGCATTGTGAGACAAACTGCTGCTCAGTGCAGGGCAAAAGCAGCCCCATCCTCTTGCCACCACTGGCACTTCCTGGTGCAGCCACCTGGAGCTCATGTGGGGCTGCCCTGTGTCTCCGTTGCATCACCGCCACCTCTGGTCTACCCCATGGAGCAGTAGTGGCAGTGCAGAGTAGATGCAGGGCAGCCCTGTGTGGGCTTTGAGTCACTGCACTAGGAAGCACCAGTAGCTGAAGGGGGAGGGGCCACTTTTACCCTGCGCTGAGCAGCAGTTTCTCTCCTGCACCACTGCTGCTGAGCCTGGGCCAGCGCCTCCTCTGGCCCCGCCTGTCTGGGCTGAGTAGCAGCAGCAGTGGTACCAGGAAGAAACCGTTGCTCAGCACAGGGGTAGGCAGCCTGTCCCCCTTGCTACTGCTGGGAAGTTTTTGGTGCAGCCACCTGGGGCCACCACACTGAGCTGCCCTGTGGCTCTGTCACCACCACTTCTGGGCTGCCCTGCGTGGCAGTGGTGACAGTGCGGAGCAGCCACAGGGTAGCCTAGAGGAGGTGGTGATGGAGCTGCAGGGCAGCCTGTTGTGGTGTGGGCTCCAGGCAGCTGCACCAAAAACTGCCCAGCAGTGGGAAGGTAAACAGGCCACTTTTCCCCATGCTGAGCAACAGTTTCTGGCCAGCTATTGCTGCCACTGCTCAGCCTGGACAGGTGACCCTGGAGCCAGCGTGGAGAGTGTGGGGTCAGGGCTGCATGCATTGGTCTCCACCACGACTGCAGGGCTGGAGGCAGCAGCCGGAAGGAGCCGCCACAGGCCCACTGCATGCCTGGTGTGGCAGGATGCACCACAGTCAGGTGGTCTGGAGTGGGTGAAGGCCAAGCTGTTGGCAGTGGTGGGGAGGTGCAGCAGGGAGTGTGGGCTATGGGTTGTTGCGGGGTGGGGGCAGGGGTGGGGACTGGCCAGGTCAGGGGGGCATGTTTGGGAGCTCCCATGAACACCCCGTATACCCTCAAACCTTCCCCTGCAAACCCCACAACCACACCCTCCCCCACACACAATTACATACCCCACAAACATCATACCCCCCCACACCCACACTGTCATGCCTCTGTGGGAAGCCTTGCTCACCGCTACATGCACGCACCACACACACACTCAGCCACCCCACCCTCCACACACCCACAGCCCCCCCCAAAAGCCCCATACCCACCCACCCATACCCCCACACCTCTCCATACCCTCCCACATATACAAGAGTAAGACTTTAGTTTAAGCTATTATGCAATCACTTCTATATATGCAGCACAAATACACACACAATTTTTTTTCAGGACATTTTTTTTAAATAAAATTAAAATATATTATTATGGAAGTTTGATTTTTAGTATATAATTTGTTTTTTCCCTATTCCAAGATGGCAAACCCCCTTCCCAAAAGGAGTACTTCCAGAGGCAAACGGAGGGACTTCCAGTCCCAAGATGGCAACCAAGGGTGGGACCACCCTTGCAGCCCTCAACAGCTCAGCAAAACTCGTTATGTGACCCTCCAGCCAAAATAATTACCCATACCTGGGCTTGAGCATGCCCCATCCACCTTAATCTATTGACAAGTTCCAAAGTTGGAAGTCTGCCCATCTGCCTGCTCCACACTTGTCCCCAGCAGACTCTCTCAGACACACCAGGGAACTTCTAGCTTTCAAGCATATTGGTAGACCCATTTGCCAACATGTGCTCAGGGCCAGAAGCCCTATAGGTCTTCTGTTGCCGCCACCTTCCCATGACCTCACGCAGCAGGAGGAAGACAGGCAGGCAGAGAGCAGAGCAGGTTAGAAAAGAGCAAAGTACAGTCCTCGAGGAATCAGCAGACTAGGGGGTAACAATTGGCGTCTGCAGAGTTCTCTGGTGAGATCTAGGGAAGTCAATTAAAAGTGGGGAGAGTCTGCAAGTGTGGGATGGAGACTGCTGATTAACTCATGGGTGGATCTCTGTGGGTGATGGTATAGGGGCCCTAAATTTGTCTCTCCATCAGCTTTTAAGGCCCCTGTACCAGCACGGCCCTGTACCATCAGCTGTCTGGACTGAAGCCTTGCCCTAATTTACCCATCAATAGCCAGCCAGCTGTTTGGGTAGCTATTAAAGTATAACCTTTAAGGTCAGTAGGCAAAGCCACAGTTAATGTATTTTCTTGAACCTAACCTGCACCTTTCCCCCCAACCAGTTGATGGGAATTGGGGTGCATATTATATATGCAAAATGCAGCTCCCCAAGGTCTGGAAATTTGGTGGTGGAGGAGCAGTGGTAGCTCTTGGAGCAATGGCAATTAATGCTGCCACCACTCCCCCACCATTACATTTCCAGACCTGTGGTGTGATCTCTTGGCAGGATGACACAATCCTGCATGGTGGATCAGATCAATCCATAGGGCAATCTGTAGCTGGACCTGACACCTTAGGTTGGACCCAGCATGTAGCCCTAGATCCAGATGCCAGATTGGACCACTACGCAGGATTAGTCTGTGGCCAGATTGGACCTATGCATGCACCTGCAGAAGGGGAGGGTTTGCAGGGCTGCTGCTTGGAGAAGAACTGCAGAATTCCCATGCCCCCACAGCCAAAGTAAAGACCACAAGCAGAGCAACCTGCTGCTGAACACTTGAGTAAGGTAAGAGTTTCTGTCTCAGTCTGTTTGCATAACCATGGAAGAGGAGTACTGGGAGACAAGCACGCTGGTTTCAGAAGTGCCTGCTCATTGTGCTGCTGCGCAGTCAGATGCCATTAGGAAAGTTTCAGAGGAAGCCCTCCTCCCCCTTTCCACTAACTGTTACTACTCAGTTGTTTACCTAAGGTAAAAGCTTTTTTTCATGTTACTTTTAAAAAACATGGTACGTAAAATATTCAGGGGTGAGTTATATGTGCTTCACAGGTTTGTCAGCAACAGGCTTGGCACTAGTAGATGGCTATAAACTGGCGATTCCTCATTCCTCTAATTATACAGGAGGCATAATTTTTTTGATGATTTATTCATATTTATACCCATTTAAAATATGGATTGTTGTCTGATGTTGACAGGTGACAGGTAATTGCAACTGAAGGAGATGTCCCTAGATGTATACTTATACTCTATATTATTTATTTTACTTACTATAATGAGTGCTTGGCCCAATAATTAAGCTTCAAATCCTGAACATAAATCAATCTAAAATCTAGCTGCCAAAGTAACTTAAGCAGAGACATAACAAACAACTCTGAAACTAACTCTGGGAATATTGGGAACATCAGAGTGGTCTGAATCAGATTTGCGTTCCACACCCATCTCAAAAATTAGTCCCAACCCAGACTATCACCACAGTCTTATGTTTGGCCCATAATCTTACCTTGTTATAGGACCACCAATTACATCCAATGCTAATCCTATTTCCAGGGCAACCCACAAGCCCCAGTTCTACTGCTGACCCTGAGTCACCATTCAAACCTCAACCCTAAGCTTGTTCTGTAGCCAAGAAGAAACTAAATGTTAACCTTAGTCTGAGGCCATTTCTGGCCTATCCCTAGTGTAGGTCACAGGCTCCAACCTCAGCTCCCACCTCAGGCACCAACACTGACCAGGGCAACTAACAAAACTTCAGGCTAAACTCACAGTCCAACTTCAACTCTAGTTTGACCACTGAACTTCATCCCATCATCTTGTACTATGTATTATCCCAGCTTGTATATTAGTGGTTCCAAACCTTTATCCTTCTGCAAAGCTACAAATGAATTCTGACATACAGAATACAGAATTCTGTCTCTACTTACAAGCCTGACCCATGTTTTGTCACATTACAGCAATGCAAGGTCAGATCAAACCCTGAAGCACAACCACATGTTCGGTAATCTGTGCAATCATGAAAGTTGCACGTGTTCTCATTTGAAAAGAGAGGCTTGCTGATCCTACCTTCCTCAAAAATACCCCACAATCCTATGTACGTGCCCCTTAAAACTGCCTTGCACTTGGGTCATTCTTACATGGATACATATTCTGAACCACATACATGTATTTTTTGGTAATACTCCTTTCCTTTTCCCCTCACAGGATAACACTCATTCATATCTGCTAATAACTAGTAACACACCAGCATGTGTATACACATGTGCACGTGCATGCATGCACACATGCACACACACTGTGATTGAAAACAATAATGTAACTTCTTCATAACACCCTTATGGAAGGGTTTCAATAATAAAAATTACTAATAGATATTATAGTAACAAGTAAATTCCACACTAGCTGCTAGATGCTAAGAAAAACAGTATTGTAAAGCTGTTACCTGTGCTAGAAACAAATCTCACTGATGCAATTTTATGGAAGTACAGTATAACTGCAGAATACACTATTCAAAGTTAAAATGACATGTTGGGGCCTTCATTCCCCTGCCTTCTAACCCACCTTCACATGTTTTGCCATCATTTCCCAGCACGCGCCCAATTCCACACTCACAGCGGTAAGAATTCTTTAGGTTCACACAAAACTCACTGCAGCCTCCGTTGTCTTGTTCACATTCATTCTCATCTGCAAGAAACAAACACTGTAATAATATATGTTGTGCAATTTCTAGTATCTGCTGCACAGGAGCTCTAGGAAGACACTAGACTTCGTTTTCTTGCCTCGCCTCACTTGAGCTGGTCAGGGCAACAGGGGTCAATAACCTGTCACACACTAGAGCTGCTAGCATCATTAGCCTTCCAGATATACCTAGGAGCAAAAGAAGCTAGAACTGGACTTTTGGCTCTACTTGTTCAGACTTCTTATTGTGCTGCAAAGGTTCGATGTCACAAGAAAAAAGCATTACCTTACACAATCAGTTCAGCTGTAGTCCCCTAGAGAGAGCAGTGGTACAACACAAACTGACTAAGCATCTGCACTGACATTTGGGGCTGTCTGCAATGAACTTTGGGTAAAACTCCAGGTCCATCTTGAAACTGAAATTAAATTTCAAGATTTTCTTATTCAAATTAATTTACAAATAAAGACAGCTTGTGTTATAGTTCTGATCTGACTGTGTTAAATTCCAGATGACTTCCCCACAGAATCTATGCAGCATTTTTTTAAGATGGGAAGGAAAAGGAGGAGACACCTTTGAATTCCTTTACAGAGCCCTGAGAAGGCTGTCATTGCTTTTCCTTTTTGTGCTGAAGAGCTTTTCATTCATAGGGATTTAATCTGTGTCTGCATATAATGAATACATCAAAAGGGAGAAAAATAATTACTGACAGTGAGTCATAAGACTGATGATTTTTCTAAGTCAAGGCAAGATGAGGAGGTTATCAGTCAGTTAGCCTTGGATTTCTTCTAAACAGCTTGCTAGTTATTTTTTACCAGCTGACAGAAGCTAAAAATAAGAAAAACACACTTTTAAACACAGTAAAGAGAAATGAGCCTTTTAAGGCAATCCTCCACTAACTCCACACCATCAGATCTGAGCTGGTGGCATGTTCTTCTACAAGTGACATAAGCCTCATGTTCTCAGCTTCAGGAATGATCTGCAATCATACTTATATTTAGGCATATTTAGGAGGGGGATTCAGGAGCCACAATAATTGTCCCTCAACAGACTCTGTTACTTGCAGTTACTCCTCTAGTTCTGGTAACCCACAGCAGAGACTCTTGCCTAGAGTCAAATTCCATGGAAGTCTTATAAGAAACAAATATTCCTTAACAGATTAAATTGGGAGAGCACTGAACTAACCTCAATGGTGACTCAATCCAAGATTGACCCTAGGTCTCGAGAGATAAAACCCAAGAGTGTATTGGTTCATCACCAGGGCAGCCTGACCTCAGCAGGAAGACAAAATCCTGACTAACTCACACTTTTGTCTGTGAATGAACATATAGATTTTGAGGGGTAAAAGATGAATTTGAAGACGAGTGTTTGGAACTGGGATTCCTAAGGTAGGCTAAATGCTTAATGAACTGAATTAGAAAGTCATCTGAGTTCAGTGGTAGACAGGATTGCTTGGTGCTGTCAGATAGTACTGCTGTAGCATTCCCAGCCCACAACTGACTGGAGAAGGGAGAATATCCTCAATGAGATCAAAAAGACATGGGTAACATTCACATTTTTGAGGCCAGCCTGATTGTGTTAAAAATAAATCTGAACTTAAATTAACCTGGATCAGAGGAAATCCATTAGAAAGATGAGTGTGCCATATGGTTTTAGAAACCGCAAGCAGGAAATTAGAAACGTAATTGCCAAGAGGTGTTGCAACATCTGGTTATCAGGCTGGGAAACAGTGGAGTTAAAATCCTATCCAACCCTGATCTCTGGAGAGTAAAGGAAGCTTCAAAATGCTTAGGCAAGGCTGAGAAACCAGTGCCCCAATGTTCTTATGTGAAATGCATCAGTGGCCTCAACAGGTCCCATCCTGCAAACCCTCTGCACACTGAATTCTCCCTCTTTCAATTTGAGTTATGAACAACAAGATGACTTACAAGATTGATTGAAAATATTTATTGCACCCAATCAAACAAACAGCTGAGAGTAAAGGATGAATAGGCAGCCCTGCAGCTTTTACAGCTCCATGGCAAAAAGTTATTGTGGAATCAAATTTTGTACGTGTGCCAAATATTTTTCCCCCTTTCTTCCCCTTTTATGGTTTAAACAGCTGCTCCTTACACTGTTCACACTGGCCAAGTTCTGAGGGGTAATGTGTTGCTGTTTCACGGACAAACTTCAGGTCTGTCTCCAGCTGCAAAGTTCAGGTCAGAAGCTATTTGATCAATCTTTTATCACCAGGTACTTTGTAATGGTTTAAGTTTTAATTTGTAAAAGCTTCCCTTCACATTTTTTAAATATTTATTGTGTCTACAGACTAGGAACCTATGCATATTTGGTGGACTAGCATTAGTAAGAAACTCATCCACTTCTCAATTTTCACACCCAACATTATACCGTAGAACCATAGAATCACAGAAAATGAGGATTGGAAGGAACCTCAGGAGGTCATCTAGTCCAACCCCCTGCTCAAAGCAGGACCATCCCCAACCAGATCATTCCAGTCAGGGCTTTGTTGAGCTGTTCTTAAAAACCTCCAAGGACGGAGATGCCACCAACCCTCTAGGTAACTCATTTGTTCTGTCATCTGCCACCACTGAGAAGTTTCGCTCCATCTCTTTGGAACCTCCCTTCAAGTAGTTGAAGACTGCTATCAAATTCTCCCTCAGTCTTCTCTTCTGTAGACTAAATGAGTCCAGACTCAAGGCACAACTTGGAAATTACCAGCTTTTGCTTTTCACTTGTTCTTTGACCACAGAAAAATATTAGAACAATTAACCCCTCTGTTGCAAAGAAGTCAGAAATACCACAACAGATGCTTGCATGGTGTGCCACCCTGCAGCACCCTTGAAAGGGTCTCAAAGTATCACACAGTGCCACAGCATCCTGGTTGAGAATCACTGTTCTAACACCCCTGGCACATTACAATTTTGTGCGATTGAGTGTTAATTATGCTATAAACATTAAAGGTGCTACACATTCAGCCAATTTATGATGCTTCAAAGTGGCAAGCCAGCCAACAAGATACTCCATAAAATATTTTGAATGCCTTTGTGGCTCATTTGTATGGCACCATAAATTGAATATGGAGCACTGGGGGACTGTCAGAGGGCTGAGACTGACTATCAGCTGATTGTCAGCCTGCCTCAGACAGCCCCAGGTCTCATACTGGCCCTGAGGCTAACAATCAGCTGATTGATGGCCCTGACTCAAGACAGCATTGGGTCTAGAATAGATCAGGCCTGGGGGAAACCCTGGGTTCAGGATAGAGCTGCTACCTGCCTGATCTCCAGGATCAGACTGGGGGCAACTCCACAGTGGCATGATCGGGATTGGATGAATTTTATGCCTCATCCCAAACATTGTGCCTCCTGCCATGCACATCTGGTGTGGCAGGTAGCAGGACATTTGGGATGGGGTATAAAATTGGTCCACTCCCAACTGCAAGGGGCCGTGAGTATATTTGCAGAGTTAAGCCTAAAAATACAACAGTGGCTTTTGAAAAGCCAGGGTCCCAAATCCTGGATAGGGCCCTGAAATGACAATAAGATTATCGTATCATAAATCTCAGCATGTAGCACTATGCCAGTGAATGTGACCTGGCTTGGAAGAATAAGGAATTCAGTAGAGCAGTGGAGGAAGTCTCTACCGACAATCAGTGAGCCAGTGCCTCAATACAAATGAGGCTTCACAGAGGCCTTCTAAAGAGACTCTGTCACCATCAGCAAAGTTGTTGCCCTCCGAGTGGCTCTTTAAATCAGCTGTTGGGCCAAAGAGAAAACAAATTCAGCCTCAGGAACAACTATGGTTCCAGGGTCACCAGGATAATGATCCTAAAATTGCTTATTCAGTATCAGAACAGCTTAACAAAACCTGTGGGGGGCCATTGGTGACTAGCAATAAATCTGAGACTTGTTACAAGCAGCAGGAGGTAAACTTTACTCCATTTTTGTGTCTTTTATTCTTAAGTAATTGAAAGGCAAATGATGAAATGAACAGAATGCAAATATCAGTACTTTGTTCTGCTTGTTGCCCCTAGCTAGTGTCCAGTCATATTCCTTAACTTCTGTCCTTACCAAGACAGGTCTGTCCATCAGGTCCTAGTGTTGTCCCCAAAGAACACATGCAGTCTCCAGTGTCCAGGCACGAGCCCTGGCAATCCACCACATCACAGATATCATAGAAATCTACAGAATGACAAATGCACTATTAAAAGAAAATAGCAAGTATTGACATGCCCACTACTACTACTAGTGCCATGAGTTATGTGTACTGTTAGGTGCACAAAATATAGGTTGAGTGTACATTAGAAAGACTGAACTGATTTAACTTGCTAAAAATGGATCAGTTCAAGTGGTACCAGCCCTACTGAAGATCCATTTCTATGGTTTAAAACTCATTTCCATTAGATTAGCTAAATTTATTGTTCCAACCTTTGCTTAGGTGATTTACCAAAGCAAACGAAACTGACTTAAGCAAAGGTTAAATCCTTTTTAAATGTAGCTGCATTAATTTTTGCACCACTTCAATTAAATCAATTAATTGATTTAGTTAAACCTGCTGAAACTTTACTAATAGACAAGCCCCTAGTTGGTGCTGCTTCATCTCTCAAATCTTTGGGCAAGCAGGGAAGAAATCAGTCATTTTCTCTTGCAAGGGTAATACAAATCTTCTTAGAGCAACAACCCCATCACCAGATGTTAATCACAAGAGAGAAGCTATTTCAGAAAGAGGGGAGTTCAGTGGTTACTTACGCCCACAATATGCATGGAAGCAGACACTTGGCTTGATTAAACGGTAGACATAGTACCCGCCTGGACATGCCTTGACATCAACTGTATTATTCCAAAGGCAGCAGTTCCCACTGAAACTGGCACAGGCTTGCCTTTGGACAATGCCATCCGACTCCCTAGGATGGCTGCCATTTAGCCAGATGGGGGCATGAGTACCACAGTAGTTCTCTGGGATGCAGAAGGTAGGCATGGCATCGCCAGCCATGCCAGTGAAGCGATACCATTCCCCATCAATCTGACTATCACATGCGGGCCGGTCCCGGGAACCATTGATCTGGTGATCGGTGTTCCTCCATGGCTCATTCAGGCTGATGTAGGCAGAGCAAGGGTCCAGGGCTGAGACATGGTAAAAGACAAGAGAGAATGCCCACCTATTATCACACCACATTTCTGGCTGGCAACTACAGAAAGCAGAAAAATATTCTCAACATAAAAGATTATTCCTAATGGGCAGAGATCCAAGAGGAGACAGAATGATGTCAGCTAAACTACCATCCTGCTTACCAGAAGTATGAAATATTAAGGACAATATACTTAATTGCTTTAAAAACAAACAACATGAATAAAGCAAGTAGACAGAAAGACTGACTTGTTGATTACCTTCTGAATAATAGGTCTGCAGCACAGAAGTGGAAAACTTTAACAGATTTGAAGTTTAGCCTGCACATACATAAACTTGCAGCAAGAACGGAGTGGGCTAAGCAAACTGACCAGGAATCAGTTCCATGGCATTCATCCAACCGCCAGGCTCTGATTAAGGATCTGAGCATATTGAAGTTAGTGGTTAATTCTCCTATCGACTTCAGGGGGAGAAAGACATCAATTCTGCAGCTTTTATAATCATTCATACAAAATCATTCAGTGATAGTCCAATTAAGTATTTATCAAGCACTAGTTTTCTATAGGAATAATCCAGACATTACCACCAATAGTAAGTTAAAATGTAAACGACAGATAGCCATGCAACAGTCATAAGAACCCAGCATGATGCAACCCATCCTCAAGCATCACCTCAAGCAGACACGAGGAAGAAGGTTGCTTGTATCTGGAGACACACAAGGACTTTCCCCATCTGCCCTAAGGGCCTTGTTCTATTTTCTCTAGCAACCTAACCCCAGCCCCTGATGTGCCTCCATATGTTTATTGTATTTTAAAAAAAGGCCAAAATAATTGCCCACCCCTGCCATACGCTATCTGGCTTGCGTCTATATTCCTTAAACATCTGCAAGCGCCTTTGACTTCAGTGGGAGGGGCGTATGTAACAAATACACTAAGAAAATGTCTTTATAAAAAGACTTTTCTGAACAAATAATTTAAATGGAAAAACATTGCTGTAGTAAATGAAAATGCAAGAATAATATTCATTTTCATCCTTCCTGTCCTTAATCTTTATTTGGCAACCCTTGTTAAAAAAGACTGGAGTTTAGATTTTCACATATATTTAATACCCTATTAAGCACCACTAAACCATGACTGGTTATATCCTTGTTAAGCACAACTTATGCTAATATTGTTCTGACTAGGGAGAATGCACTAGCAGGAGACTAATGATTATCCCAAATTAACTAGAACATACTGTATTTCTTTCTTTACTATATCCTTACAGTCTAAAATTTCTGCTTGCTATTTATTCTTTAGCTCAAAAAATGGCATGATCCAGTTAATCTTTGAAATGGAAACTATGACTGCTTTAAGAAACAGTTAGAAGTTTGTTTTATTTACCTGCATCCCCTGAGAATACCTGTTTCACTGAAATGCTACCTTACGCCTTCCTAAGTGTAACAAGAATCCTCAGGGAATCTCTCAGTAAACATCCTTACACCATCTGCAATCTCAGACAGTCGACAGTCTCATTTGGCCTTCAGTACAGCATAAAGGGCAGCAGCAGCTGCAGGAGACAGAAGGCTGCAAAGCTGTGAGTTGGAGCCATAGGAAAGCAGACTTCGTTAGACAGAAAAGCTTTTAAAGCTTTTTTTTGCAGCTGCACTGAAATCATGTGCAGAGCAGCAGATTTCATATAAAACTTGCTCATGCCAGGCATATTGCTTTGCCCAGCTAAGAGCTGCAGGGAGGAGATCTCACTAGGAATCCCTGGTGAGAGTCATATTGTGATTCCCTTTCTGTACCCCCTTACCTACCCATCTCCACCACCTGCTCCATCCACATAAACATCACTATTTTAAACATATTCTCAAATAGGTCACTATGCCTCCAAAACAGGGACAGACTTGGATCCGTTATTTAAGGGATCTCAGCCTATCTTTTCTTAGTAGCGGGAGAAACTAATTTCATGGAAGCACTTCAGAATAGATACTACTGCAGATACTACTTTCTTCACAGTTAACCCACACTTGTTTCTTGCATAGGTTTCTACAATATGATTTGCTTTGGGTTTAGGGAAGGTCACTGACTAAGAACCAAAGCTTTCTGTATTAGCAACAAAAATGCAGCAAAATGAGAAATGCCTCATCAGCTTCTCAGCAGAGTAGCACTAAAGATCCCTACAATATGTTTAACATTAATACAGAGTCCTTCCTCAATGGGATCAGAAAATACTTGTTAGCTTGCTAACAGACACCAAAGAATTTAAAGATGGGATTAAATGAATGGAAAATGCTGTGGTCTGTCTGGAAACAAAAGATGAGAAATGCCATATTAACAAGGCAGCACCACTGGGGGGGAAAAAATGCCCATCATCCCCTGAGGCTGCAGAGAGTACCTGACAGGCGATGCTTATATAGTCCTTTGCCCTTACAAAGCTGCAGCTTGCTGTAGCCACCTGCAGACAGAGCTGCTGAACCCCTGTCAAACATAGGCGGCCTCCTCTCAAATGACACTGCCCTTAGCTAAGTGAATGGTGTAAGTGAGAATTTTTTTACCCTTTACATTTCTTTTCCAAAATTCAAAAGTATTTATTTTATGACAAAATAGATGTCCTGAGCTTGCAGTTGCAGATTTTTTCCCTAGACTTCCCTTCCCATTAAGTATTTAAAAATCCCACCTTAGTCAAGTGGACACTACAAAATTAGCTTTCATTTTGAACATTTAAGTTTGTCAGCTAGATGAAGTCATTAATTTGTGTGTACACTTCAACATCTACATTACCTTACACAGATCACATTCATGAGGCTGACATTCAGGAAGAAGCTTAATCCTACGTGAATCACGTAAGTGGCAGCCTTTGCTCTGAGATGAATAAGTAATGAAACTGTAGGCCTGCAGTATGTCTCTTAACTGAGAGAAGAGAGGGGAAAAAACTAGCATGATACCTACCTTTTGTAGGCAGTGTTACCGAATACTAAATTCCCCCACCTCTTAACGATACAGAAACTTGGGGTGTCCCCTCAGAGGAAGAGTACACTTTGAAAACTCCCTCTGCAGGAAGGATGGTAAAAATCACCCTAAATATAATATGAATACTGATTTGAATAGTATGTATACTATTCAATTATACAACTAGTGTATAAGGGCACCCAACATAAACCTGGAAATAGAGAGCATGCAGATACTCCTTAAAGCAGTGCCAAGCTTTGGTTACTCACCCACTGAAGATATTGGCTGTAACTGGACATAAACAGAGAAGGAAAAAAGCAGGTACTGGAGCATCTCACGCAGCCAAGTCAAAGATGCCACCTGAACAAAGAAGCCTTTGAACTGTCTGCAGCTGTTCTCTCACTCTCCTCCTCTAACTACAGCTCTCGATGACTTTTAGTTTTCGACCCCCAGCTTTCTGAAGACTGGCTCTGCTAGCTGTACTACTGGGTTTATCAGAGGAAGAGGCTAAAGGGATGCAGGGTACATCAGCCTTGACCTGCAGAAAGCAGTTCTGCCATTTACTGATAACAGGAATATTTTTACTGATCAATTCTGTTTTTAAATGCATCCCCCTATTGTTTTCTTGAGTGACTGCCCTACGGTGACACCCCTCATATCTTATCTGGAAAGGAATTCTAATGAGGGGACACCCGGACATCCCGTAGGGATGGGAGAGAAGGGCAGATGTATGCTAACTTATCTCTGCTCCTTCCATAAGTCATATGACTCCAAGGTACTCATTATACTTTTTGCAGTGCCCTGTACTGAGAAGAGTCAACTAGTGCATAGGCAGCACCTTACTGAGACACAAGAGTGCTAGTCTCCAGCACCAGGAGCAGTTTCAGCCTCTTTCCAGTGAGACTGCATTATATACTAATAAGCTTGGCCACTCAGCAGTTTTACTATCACATTTTAAACATCTGTGGGCCCTTTGTACCATTTGAAAAAACTGCTGTATAGCTCCCTTTCAGGGAATAAGTGCAATATACTAGGCCATCTTCACCAACCAAAGCTCAGCTGGCCCTCAGCAGCTCCAGAATCAGCTGAGCACAGGCTCTGCCCCAGCCTGTGGGACTGGTCTGCTCTAGTGCAGATCAATTCAGGAGCTGAAGTCCCTGAAGCTACAGATTCAAGGCTCATCTGGGTTGATTCAGCTCTTCCTCCTTCTGAAGTACATAATAATCTTATATTAGAGGGAAAATGAAGTTTTTGATAAAATCAGAACTGAGCACCTGGCTGCTTTGTAGGTGATATAAAGATGTTCTGATGTATCTGAAGAAAGAATCGATGTGGCTGAAAACTCTCTTGTCAGTGGTATGTTGTAGATTATACACTTGGCTGCTCTAGCCCAGCAATAACTTTTTTCAATGGTGAATGGGTCCTGTGTTTAAGTTGTTTGCAAATGTTTGAGGTCTATTTCCATGAAGATTGCTATATAAATGTTTGTTGTTGTCCCCACCAACAGAAAGGCACATTTTTACTGAATATTTTGATGGCACTTAAGAGTACTGTGTAAGCATAACAGAAGGCAAAGTCAAACTAAAATATGCCATGCCAGCATCAGGAAAAAATAAGTCTTTATAGGTGATCATTTTCATTCCCAGAAGAACTAAAACTGAAGAGAGCAAGTCAAGGGAAGTTATGATTTGCCATTTTCTTTCAGAGGCTGATTCATACTTGAATTCAAGGGTAAATAAAACTGACACGTTTGAATTGAATTTCCCATTTATGTTAGGGGAGTGCATACTTCTGTCGAGTTTCACCGCTTGCTGCTCTTATTTCAGTAGGTAGTGTATTAGTCTTGACACTAGTAGTATTCCAATAGTTTTATGGGAAAGATCAATGTCCAACAACCTCTCACACATTTATGTAGCTCAGAAGCTTAAAAGGTCACACAGACAAGGCTCCATCCCAGCCTCTCAAGGAGCTTGAAACTGCAGTTTCAAGCATTTAAAAGCAGAGAAATTATCCTAAAGCCATTATCCCTCTTATCTAATATGGGGATTCAATGTAAAGCTTTAAAGATGCAACATGCTGCATTTGATCCAATGTGCTCTCAATGTTTTCAGTATGGAGGCTTGTTTTGGGAAAGCCACCACCATATAGTTTTTCCATCAGTATACTCATCTTTGGCATGCACCTCCCCTTCCTGCAGTCCAGCCACTGGTCTTAAAAAAAAAATCAGAGGAACTAGAATGGTGCCCACCTGGGAGGATGCAGGTCTCTAGGCTTCCTTGGAAGTACCGGTATATGTATGCAAACTTCTAGAGTAGGGTAGGAGGGTGAAAATACAGAGCTCCTTATCTAGTGGGAGTGTAGTTTACTTAGCATAACTTGTGAAGTGTGATCAAGAAACTTCCATAAGCTACCAAGTGTTCAGAGTTCATCAGTGCTATTCCCTGTGTTGAGTGAGTGCTGCTTGAGCAATGAAGCATTTTGTGCCCAAGATGAGCCCACGTCAGCTGAGCGCACTGGAAATGGCCGACTTGCTTGATATATGACCAGCTATAAAGCTCCAATTATACAATTCTGCAGACAGTTGCCAAAACTCACAGATTTTGCAAAGCCACAAGCTGTTTGATTCACAAACCTCCATCCAGGAGATCACCCTTCCTGCATACTTAGATTGGAAAAAAAATCATGCTGTTTATTTAAATGGGTATTTTTTCACTGCACCATTTGTGGTTGCCAAGAATGACTTTTAGAGACTCTGGCTAGAACTACCCCCTTCTCTCTCTCACAGAAGTTTGTAGGAAATATTGCAGAGATGCTTATTTGAACTAACGAAATCCCCTTTTGCAAAAGGAATCCTGACAAGCCTGATGAGAAGGAGGTGAAGGAAGAAGGGAAGAAGGGAGCAAAACAGTACTTCCTGCTGCTGAAAAGCAATTAAGAGTCTGACATGTGTGCAGATTCCCTGTCTGCAGTTAAGTTGAGGAAGTATGTTCCAGATAAGCCCAGACAGGCTGCCACGACTGATTATGCGAATGTCAAGGACTTCTCATAGATAGCCTTTATTTCTGTAAACAAGCTGTCCCAGGACAGAGCACTCATGGTTGACCCAGACTGAATTCACTTATGCATTTTTACAGCCTTTGATTTGCAACTGTCACTAGAACTGAAAGCACCCAAAAATGGGAAGAAAAAAGAATCCATTAAGCTTCTAGTGCAATATTAAAAGACAAGTCATAACAGAACAATGCATTTGGTTCCCAGTATAGGATAGTCAAGGAATTACCACCTTCCCGTAACAGGAAAAAATAGTATTTACTATTCAACTGATGACATTCATCCCTATATCTCATAGTACTTTACAAAAAGAAACAAGCATTAACATCAGATAAAGGAATGATGACAGAACATGAACAACTTACCCAAGATCAAAAAGCAAGTCAATAGCACAACTATTTCAGTGGCTTGTCCACTGGATCACAGTGCTAACTCAACATGCTTTAGATTTTGATTCCCAAGTCTAAAGTATTGGAAAGACACCTGCCTTTCTAATACTTTAGACTTGGGAATCAAAATCTACCATCTTCTGGATATCAAATACTGTTCTAGGCTGTCATTCTGCTAAACATGTTCAAAAGGGATTTGATCCAGGGAGCTGATCCTTCATTTCTATGCGGCATTGGTCAGGCCACAGTTGTAGTATTGTGTCCAGTTTTGGGCACCACACTTCAAGAGGGATGTGCCTATCATTGAGAGGGTCCAGGGGAGGGCCACTCACATGGTCAAGGTGCATTGGGCAGGCCCTATGAAGAGAGGCTAAAGGGCCTGAACCTATTCAGCCTTCACAAGAGAAGGTTGAGAGGGGATCTGGTGGCCATTTACAAACTCACCGGGGGGACCATTGGGAGATGTTCTGTTCCCCTGGGAACCATCTGGGGTTACTAGGAATAACGGCCACAAATTGTTAGGGAGAAGGTTCAGGCTGGACATCAGGAGACATTACTTTACAGTCAGGGCTGCCAGGCTCTGGAATGGGCTCCCAAGTGAGGTGGTGCTCTCTCCTACCTTGGGAGTCTTCAAGTGGAGACTGGACAGATATTTGGCTAGGGAGATATGACCCCAGCACCTGTTCCTACCTGGGGCAGGGGGTGATGATCCGTTTCGGTCCCTTCTGACCCTAAGCACTATGAAGGGATTTTTAAAAAATAGAGTATCAGTGTGAAATCAGGATTGATTAATAAAGCTATTAGTTTCTAAGAACTAATGAAAGTAGGACGTGCTTATCAAAGACATTTTTAAAAGAAAAAGAGAGAGAGAGAGAGCACAAAACAAAACAATATTAAAGCCACTGGCTACTGTAACTGCCCAAAAGCAGCTTGGGGAATAGAACAAGGGACTTTCAACTAAAAAAGAGCAACCTTGAAAAATGCAAATGAAGCTGCTCCACCAGCCCAGCTAGTGGAAGAAATATAGTTTTTGCTTGGCAGTGATATGGCTCAAGAGATTGTGACCAAGGACAGAAGTTACACATAAACCAGTTTAAGCGATCAGAAATGGGTTTAAACTTGTAACAGAACAGAAGCTCAGTGCGCATAAACCAGTTTCAAAACATCTGAAACTGGTTTAAGATAAACCTGGTTGAATGTAGTATTAGACTTATCAGACTGAACTGATTTGCAGTTTATGCAACTTCTATCCCAGACCCCTTCCTGATTCAAATTAAATCACAGTTCCCCAGCATCCCATCATGCTTTGCAGCCCTGGGCTGGGCTGTGCTGTCTGCTCCAGAAAGCAGGGCTGGCGCTACCTCTGTTCCCTAGCTGGAGCAGTGAGGACTGGCTGACAAGGGAGTTGGTGGGGGGGCAAGCCCAGCAGGGGTCACAGCTCAGTCTGTGGTAGGGTTGGAGGGAAGGCAGGCAGGCAGGCAAACCACAGCTGGCATCTGGGAGGGGGGTTTACCACCCCTTCCCCTGCTCAAACTTACTGCTGGCTGCAACTGTGGACTACATATCCCAGAGGTACCTGGAACTAGGAAGAAGTGATGAGCAACCCTACAGAGTCTCGCTGTTGTAATTCTGGACTGCAAATCCCAGAGACCTCGGGGGCAGCAGGAAGAGGAAGTGAACACACAGCCAAAGAGCCTTAACACTAGCACCCCCTGGCTTCTGCCTGGAGCCACTGCAGGCATATAGCTACATTTCCTGAATCAAAGGTAAATGTCTGTTCACTTCTGTTTCAATTTAATCTGTGCAGTTTAGACCAAGGGTTGTGAACCGGAGGCACATGAACCCGTGTGGATATTTTGAAAGATCCCAGAGGATACATGGGGATGGGCAGGGACAGAGCACCACCGTCCCGCACTGCTGCCTCACAGAAGCAGGGCCAGGGCGGGGTGATCACAGGGCCACACAGATGCTGCGCTGTTGCTGCTCGCCACACCTTCACTGCGTATCTGGCTGCTTGCAACGGGCGGGCGCGCCCCCCCCCCCCCGCCCCCCGAGAGAACGGATGGTAGGTGGAGGTCGTTAGGTTAACTAAGAATGGGCACAAAGAAA
>JAGPOW010002673.1:7732601-7757162 GCA_030014935.1 Caiman crocodilus
GTTTAGGTTGGACATTAGGAGGCACTACTTCACAGTTAGGGTGGCTAGGATGTGGAACCGGCTTCCTAGAGAAGTGGTTCTTGCTCCTACCTTGGGCATTTTTAAGAGTAGATTAGATAGGTACTTGGCTGAGGTCCTGTGACCCTGGCACTCATTTCTGCCATTGGCGGAGGGTCAGACTAGATGGCCTGCTCTAGGCCCCTTCTGACCCTAGGTAGTATGAAACTATGAACCTAGACCCTACCTGGACTAGCATTTCTGTTGTTTGTGCTACTATACAGTATAGATAGATGGGGAAACAACTTCTTAAGAACTGAGATGGGGGTAAAAGAAGACTTTTTGCACTGATCCGCAGTGATGACATGGTCACTAAAGGATGCAAGGAGGGAATTTTCCATTAACTTTCATTTGCTGAAGGTTTAAGCTTGAATTAGTCCAGAACTTTTTACAGCATAAATCCATATTACAGAAAGATTCTTATACTTTCAGGTTATTAGCCTAGTGATGTTATGAGTTTATTGCCACTTATTAACACCTCCATTATTTCACGGCCTTATTTTCAGTAACATGATAAAGCACACTGAGTGCACATGCAGACACAGACAAATGGTCTATTCTCACGAACTTAAAAGCCCACTGCATGCAAAAGATGCTGGTCACAAAATCCACCATGTTTTGGAATCTGGAAGTATTCAGGATAATCCGATTTTTCATTATAATAAAGTTATAATGCAAAAATATCCCTAAAAGAAGTCACTGTACACTTGATCTGCAGAACTGGAAGCCTGTCACTGAAATTCTCTGAAGCCTGACTCTGCAGCCACCTAAAACTGGCCCTTGCAACCTAAAAAGTACAATTTGAGGTCTCCTGATTCTTGGTAGAGTCCTGGGGTCAGGCTGCAGCTCTAATGGGCAGTATTTCTATAAACAGCAGCAGAGCCACTAGAAGTTGCTTTCCAGCCAGCTCTCTACAGATGATTTGGCTGCTTGGCCAAGTCCTGGACACAGGAAGACAAACCCAGACATAAGAGGTTGGAAGGTTTAACTAACTAGACAAGTACTGAGAGCAAGGGCCTTTGGAAATGCACTTTGATATCTTTGTCTTTGGCAGAGTATGGACACGCAAACAGGGAATTAGATGGGGGAAGGAATTTACCACACCTCCACTGTTTTTTGGTAATTGGTTTGTGTGTTTGCTCTTACCTGCCTGCTGGCAAAAGCCAAGGTGCAGTATACCCTTATACCAGCATCATTTACATAACTGATGTGGAATTACCCCAGGAGAGGAAATGAAAGAAACAAAACTGCATTGCTGCATGCGTCTCATGTCTGCGACTGTTTTGGAGTAACATCTGCTATAGGCCAGGGCTGCCACTCTGCCTACTGCTCTTGTGCTCATGGTGGCCAGGGTCTCCCTCTTTTTGGTTCCTGCCCCACTCCTGGGGCAGGGCAGTGCAGCAGAGGGAGGCTGTGCTGGCCGTGTAGCCTGCTGTAGCTGGGCTGCTTGTGTAATGCATGCAGTCAGGAGCAGGATATGGGTGCTGTGCACATAGCAGAAGGAAGCTGGGCTGCCTACATGGCATGTGGGGCTGGAAGAGGGTGGCTGCCCATATGGTGACGGAGGAAAGGTGGGGAAGCTTTGGACCCCAGGTCTGCAACTCATGCAGCATGTGGTTTCCGGGTGCCCAGAAGTTGGACAGCCCTGCTAGACAAAAGCAGGCTGTTACCTGTTCTCCCACCAACTAGTGGTGAGGCCTATAATAAAGCGTATTGAGGGCAGACGCACCTGTCTATTCAGAATTCCAGCACAAGTGTCGAGGTTCTGTTTTATTAAAGGCTAAGATGCCACTCTTCAGCTTTCACTAACCAAGGGGTGACTGGGGCCGACCAAGTGCTGCACACAGGCAGTTATGGCAGGGCAGCTGGCATGCAGAAAATTCCCATGAATCTACTCATTTGGCCATACCCAAAGCTGATGGTACTCAACCTCTGAAGATTCAAAGAGCCCCTCAGCAGCTTTGCAGAATTCAGCCATACTCCATTCAAAGACTAATTTATTTCTTACAGTGTTTACCTGCTCACAAAACCACAGCACCCTTAAAAAGATCTCATGGGTGGCAGGGTACTTCTAAAAGCACGGCAGGGAGGGGCGCACAGTCCTCAGAGTGGCGGGGGCTAGTTGGCAGGGCAGACTGGGGAGCTGGTGGGCTCTAATGATTTCATTAGACCCCTGAAGGAGGTAGTGCTTCCTGCAGGAGGTGAGGATGGTGCCTAGTGAGGCTGGCAGGTCAGGATCCTCCAGGCCTGGCTGCTTCCATGGTCTGTCCCCAGCCTGTACCTGAAGGGCGATTGTGGCCCCCACTACCATGGCTGCTCCTCTGTGGACTTGAGAACTCAGGTGCCTCCCACCAGGTCTGGGAGCATGGGAGGAGCGGGAGAAGAAGCCAAGTTGAAAAAGCACAACCCTGCATTTGTCCCCCATGGCAGAGCTCACTACTTAGAGCAGAGGGGCTATACTTTCCAGCACAGCTCTTTCCCCTGCTCTTTCCATGTTCCCAGAGCTGGTGGGAAGGGCAATGAGGAATTTTGTCAAGATGCTGGGGTGGGCACAGAGTGCCTGGCATGTTCAGAAATGAGCATTTGCTTCCTTTCACAGAGGCCTGGTGCTGCAGTATATTCTCAAATGTTCTTACAGCATCCTGGTTGAGAATCACTTCCCTAAATCAATATAGATGTTTAACAAGAGACAACGGCAGATGAAAATTTTTTTTCCTGGATTGCCACAAATGCTGGGGTTAATTAATGCATGTAACAAATGATACAGCTGAAAACACATAGCCAAGATCCTCCACTGGTTGTCATTCAGGCAATCTCTACCAAAAAAAAAAAAAAAGTCTTGATGATTTAGCACAGACACTTATAAAAACCAGGGGAGGGAGCGCTCCACTTAACCTGTAGTACCTTGCTGTGGCGGGAAAAAAAAGGAGATGATATGCTAATGTTTCCACCTCTCCCACCTACAAAAAAAAAAAAAATCAGTCGATTTTGCAGGTGTCCCAAAAAGATCATTCTGCTAATCCTCAGATTATGCTCCCAAATGGCAGATGTAGTTAATGTCAATTCCAACACTGCTCATCAAATATGTTACTATTTTAAAATGAGACCAATAGTAGCAATTCCCCTTCTCTCTTCACTTGGTGTTTACAGCATGAAACCCCATAGAAGCTCTGCTTCGTTCAACTCAATGTTTGTGAATTAGCTGGTTACACTTACAGTTCTATTCACACTTTAGAGATACTATATTTAAAAAAAAAAAAAAAAAAAAAAAAAAAAAAAATCACATCTCTCACAATGGAGCACTTTTGCAATGCAGATGGTATGTTTTTAACACGGGTCTCCTTTTGCATTTACAATAAAGAGCTTAGCTTCTTAGAAAAAATTTAACTTAAAGTTCTATTTTTTATTCATTTTTTTATCACTAGATATTTTCATGAAAATAGGATAGTTATTTGTTTATAAACAGTAAATGTTTTCTGAATGCATCCACAGACTGAATTAAAAAATGCAAGTGGATTAGGAAACACCAAGATTCATTTTTTAAACTACCTGTTTTCACAGCATCTTTTGTAATACACATAAAAAGGTGGTATCAGCTTCTTCAAGCTTGTAACAACAAGATTTATTACTGTTTTCAAAAATTTATCACACAGTTTTACCTCTCTTTGGTGGTTGAACGTGGTATGTGTTGTCATTAATGATCAGTTTGAAGTCATCCAAGAGGAGAAGATCTATGCCTGTTGAGGAAGCTACTCGTGTGCCATCTGTGAAGAAATTAGTGTTGGATTCATTATGGGAACAAAACTCACCTATCAGGCTATTGTTCACCAGCTGACACCATTTCTGGATGCCTGCTCTCAGTTTAATGTTATTGCAGAACCTCACTACAAGGAAATAGCTTGCTTGCCTAGGACAAGCACTACTTTGAGACAACAGGGGACAGGCAAACAATGCTTAAAACAGTGTAGTTTTACTCCATTTTTTTCTTGGGGTAATTCTACCTCCCACATCCAAATCAACTGGAGGCCACTCAGTTGTGTTGTTCCTCTCATACCTTCAAGCTACAATGGGGTAAGGACAAGGAAGGACCTACATTGGCCTTAAATTGAGAACCCACATTAGGGGAAATTAATACCACTCTGACTAGAGAAAAAGCACAGATTGCTCATCCAAGTTATGAAGGAGCATTTCTGAAAACTCAAACCATTTCCTGGTGAAGGACTGACACAATACAATTCAGTTTGATAGCATTTATATTATGTCTAAAGAACATTTTAGTGGTAGATTATCTTCTCTCCCGGGGAAGATACAAGACTGGAGCAAGGAAGAAAATGGCCAGGTCTAACACAGTAAACACACTTGGCCTAGCAGTAGTGCCCTCAAACCTGTTACCCTGTTCTGCAAGGGTTGCCTTCAACTGGATTCTTCCATGGCTCCTTCGGCTATGCTGGCCTCTGCCTCGGCGGGGGGAGCCGAGGGGGCTATGCCCTGCTGCCACTTGCCCCACCGGCACGTAGGGGAGGGGGGAGGGCATGATGCAGGTGCGGCTTGCTCGGGGCAGCAGTAAGGCATAGTGCCCGTTCCCAGTGCTGCCACGCCCACATCAGCACTGGGAGTGGAGGCTCTGCTTTGCTGCCACTTGCCAGCCAGTGTGGACAATATGGGATGCATTTGCAGCAGCGCTGTAAGGGTCTGCCCTGCTGCCACCTTCCCCTTTCCACCTAGAACGAACCATGCCCACATCCCCTGCCTCGCACCAGCTGGGCTAGTGACAGCAGGGCAGAGCCCCCGCTCCTAGTGCTGCCGCACCCACATCCTGCACCCCCTTCCTCCCCTTCCTGAGTAACATGCCCCCCTGCCCCAGCTGGGCAGCCTGTCCCAGCCCCAAGCCCTCCCTCTCCCACACCCCTTCTCTCTACCTCCCCCAATCCCAACAGACTTACCAGCTGGAGGCAACTGTCAGCTGCCTGTTTATTTGGATATTTCAAATTGATTTGGAGCTTTTAAATGATCTCCCGATTCAATTCAGATTTGGAGATTTGGTCCCCGAATCGGGCCGAATCTCCTCCAAATTGAACTGGTTACTGAAGCTTCATCTAGCCCTTCTAGGCACAGGTCAGTTTACCCTGTTAGACGTGGCCCATGATTGCATTTTTATTTCTTTAACAAAAAGACCTTCTAAAAGTAGCTTAATGTTTCAGTGTGGATGCTATGACTGAGCAGTTTTATAGAGTGAGCCTGATTTTCAGAGTGTGCGAGTGTGAGTATGAGTGCATGTGGAAAGGGGACAAAAACAAAGACACACCTCAAGAGAGAAAGGAAAAACAAAATATTGATACCCGTTGATATATTTTCATATTACAACCTTTTGAAATTGGCCTCTGGTACTTGGATCTGCTATTTTTAATAAAAGGATTTTCATTCTGGGATATTAGCGCCCAGCTATTCTTTGTCACTTTCACATCTTTTCAAAATAAACCCTCATATACAGAACAATGCTGAAAAATGAAGTGCTTTATGCTGATACAGCCACATAACTGCAGTAATAAATGTTGCAGCATAGGCTATTATGCTTCCATTCTAAATAATTTTCAATACAATTCACTTCTGAGAATTAGATGGAAAGAAAGCAGCTATAGTCCCAGCATTAAAATGATTTTCAAGGTAAAGTATAATATTGGCCAGTCTGCCCATAGGATATATGACCATGCAGACAAAAGCAGAATCCTCTTACTCTAGTGACCATTTGCACAAAAGTGGTTCAAGCCTTAAACTCAGAAAGAAAAGAAAGTAAGTCATGAAAGGATGGGTGCACCAGTGACTGGCACGTGAGCAAACAGTCTGTATAAGTACCTGATGAGTAAACTGCAACCCGGTCAATTCCCCGGTCTTCTGCCTGCAGCTGCTGTAAGAACACTCCAACAGAGTCTGAGATAGGCTTAAGGGTGAACTGGCAACGCTCACGCCGGGATGGAAGATTCACAGAAATCACAGGTAACCCGTTTTGGTAAACCACTGTTACTTCTAGGGAAAAGAATATTAGATTCAAGACAAACTACTTCTAAATATGCAGTACAAGACAGACCTTTTGTCACATCCTATATCTTCTCTGTCTGGTGTAGACAGGGCAAGGGTGAGGGGTGGTTAAAATTAGAATTTAAGTCAAGAGTTTTAAGTTACCGTTTATTGTGTATATGAAGAGCTGAGATATCAATAAGTGTGTGTCAACTCATCATACGTGCAATTAAGAGTGCATCAAATATAATTTCCCACATCTGAGTATTGAATGGTATCCAAGGTTCTCCTTTTCCACAAGTTCACAGAATCTATTTAAGTTCTTGGCACTTGGTTGGAAAAAGCAAAGTGCAGTACGTTTTTTGAAGAGTGTACAAAGTGTAGCTGTTAGATAGAAGTACACGATAATTTACAAGAGTAGAGATAGACCATGGTTTAATTTTTGTTTTTGAATCAGCAAAACACTTGGTACCGTTCAATAAACAATACCACCCACAAAGATCCTTACCTTAACCATCACATCCACAACATCACTCCACAACTTCCAGAGAACCAGAACCCTTATATTCTAACTCTAATCAAATGCATTTTTGTACTGAATTAATACAGAGTAGGATTAGCTGGTATACTGATACCATGGAGACAGTATTCAACCTAATGTTTATTGGTAGCTATATATCACTCAAATTAATAGGGACAGGTGAGAAAAATACTTTTTATAGACAACTATTTCATATGCCAAGGTACTGATAAAGATGTATTTTCAAACACTTAGGTATTTTAGCTACAGAAGGATTTGAGACGTATCTTGTCTCCAAATATAGGATCAACCTTTTATTTTCGACGGGGCAGCACTGACATTGTGTTACAGACTGTTCACATACAGGAACAGAGCCCTGAAAGAGTGAGAAAAAGAGTAAAACCAAATGCCCTTCAATACCATCATTATTAGTTAACCAAGATTTCCAGATACAGCAGGTGCTGACTAAGTGTCTATAGTTTTAATAAAATATGACAATTAATTCGTTCTTGCTGCTTTATGTTTTCCTAATATAAAAATGCTTAGAGTTGTTTTTCCCCCCTCAGTGTACAGCACGTATCATGTCCAAAGGTACAGTCTCATATCCTACAGCACAAGCCAACTCCAATATTAATGTACCTACTGGTGTCTTATTTCTGGTACACAAAGAAATTCACTAATTTAAATGAATTATATTGATGTAGCTTTCTTGTCTGGACATATTTTAAAATCAGTTCAAATCCTGCGTACAGAAACTGGTTTAATACCTATACCAGCTTTCAGCCACAATTTTACAATAAAGAGTTAATAATTATGCTCACTGGAGGGGAAAAAATAGTTAATCATGTTCACTGGAGAAAAGTGGAAGCTTATACCTTACAAGTCAGTACAATGGCAAGGGGTATAGCACTCATGGTGATGATTATAAGGTCTAAGAGCTCTCCTAACACATCAAAAGACTATGTTGTTGCTGTAACTGAGCTATCATGAATCTAGCAAATATACCACAATCCTCAAGCACCAAGCTAAGAATACTTAACAATAACATAAATACTTATTTGCTACAATTGAGAAAGACTACTTAGCCATGAAGTAAAAAATATCGATATACCCCACGCCCCAAAACTAAAAAAGATGGCAAACCTGTAATAAAATGAACTTTTTATTTTGCACAAAGAAAGGACTCGTTAGTCAGGTAGGAATGAACTATTTGTTTCAAGAATCCAGAAGCAATACAAATACTTACAGCAACTTATTTTGCAATTCAAATTTTGCAACATTATTTACTAACTAATCATATTACTGCTTCATAGATGTTATAAACTAGTTCCTTGCACCATATTCAATGAATTATTGCCAGAACACAAACTTCCCCTCTCCTTGAGGGTAATTTTTATAACGTAAATTTACTTCTCTAGGTTAGGGAGACTGCAGACCAGGGCAGGGCAGTACTTCATAAACTAACTTGTTCACAGAGGCATATGGTTAAAGAAAAAAGCATCTTTGGGAAAACCAGAACTTTTGTATCTTTCTGTTCCAATAAGTGCTTGGAAATATCTTCCCATCAACTCCAAATGATTTGCGAGCTGCCTTTGGATAAAATCTAGCATTTAAAGTTCTGGGATTCCCATGAGCTGGGTTATATGACTGATTAAGCTAGTATTTGTTTTGCTAAGTTTTGTTCAGCTTTCTTTTTTTGACTTTACTAAACCTTATCAGAGTATTCAGATGTACAATTAAAAAAAAAAAAAATCAAAAAAAAAAAATCAGTGAAATGTCACAGGTTTAATACTTTGCTTGTTCTACTAGGAAAATGAGGCTAGTGGCTGTTGATTATGACATTTATATGCAAAGTGTGAGGTTGGTCAAAATAAACTCATTTAAGCAGTTGTAAAATAATCCTGCCTGAATTCCATTAACTTCCTAAAATGCTCTATTTTTTCAGGAAACAGTATTTGCCCTTCAATGAAAGGAAGCAATATATAACTTCTTTTCAAGTTAAGATTCTGTCAGATTTAGAAGATATCAGATCACATACAGGCTGAGTGAAGGGACTGCCTCAATGAAGGAAAAGGACTGAATACATGAAGGAAATTATCAGTGAAATTGTTCCATTAGACCCTGCCTTTCAGTATTAAATTTAGAGTTAGATACAATTGCAATTAATTGCATAAGTTTACACAGGGAACAGTTTGTATTGCTTTAAGTTCTTAACAATGGAAAAGATAGATGGATGCAGAGGTGTAAGAGGGCAGCTCTGTGTCTGGGACAGATTTGGCTATGGTTATTTTGCTCCCATTTCTCCCAAAGGTTGTGCTTGGGGCTGTTGGCCCTCAGTTATTTTACTGGATGAATGATCTGATGGACACAGTTGGTATCTATCAGGTGGGAGATTAAATAAATTCTCTCAGGTTTACATGTTTGTTACTGTATCTCTGTTTTTGGGTCTGGCAACAAACGTGAGGGACAAAGAAGGCATTTTCTTTTCCAACTGAACACCCAATACTGCCAGTAAGAGATTTCCATCTCACTTTTACATACTGCAGAACTAACATTTTAAATAACTAGTGATTTTTTGGCACCTGAAGTATGGTACCTTACATGGATCCAATTTTACAGAAAGAATTCAACAACTGGTCTCTGAAAGGCTGTACACTTGAAAAATATTTTGGGGGGCACAGCTTGGGATGACTGCTCATTTCTGAAAATTTAGAACAGAGCCAAATGTATCAAATGAAATTCATCTGGGAGAGCATCATTTATTTGAACCATTAAGTATCATTTTAAATTCTATGCTAGCAACTATTTTAGCTTATTTACAATTTTGACATGGCTATAAAATGTTTGCGCTCTCTTCTACATAACTGTTTGGGCAATAAAAGTCTATAGGCTAGTACGAGCTAAATTAATGATTTCCTAATGTAAAATATTGCTTTGAAAGGAATTTATGATTGGCCAGTCTTTTTACAGTAGGAAAATAATATCTGTACTGGTCTTGTGGTCAGTATATGTACTGGCATGCACAAAATGCAATACAAACGTCTATACATGATCACAGAAAACTACTCTGTATTGGAACTTGTTTAATCTCAACAATGTTTTAATGAAAATCATGGTTTGATATCATAGCTAGTTGACCTCATCCATCATCAGAGTTTAGGATGGAAAACACATATGATGTGAAAGCTGGCAGTCTTCTGGTAGTCTCCTGCTATTACACTAATACGAAATGTAGCATTATTGTTGTTAGCACTGATGGTAGTATGTACTACCAGAATTGTCACCACCATTTTGCCTAATCCTATTCAAAATCACTCTACACATCAGTGATAAAAATACAGACAATGCATCTATACTAGAAGTCCTACTGTTGCTAGCATAGATGAAAGATGGTTCAAGAATTTCCAATGTAATTTATACAACTGGGAAGCACCATAATTCAAGTGGGTCAGGGCTGATTGGTAACTGTAGGTCCAGCTAGGTCAAACTGTTTTGAAGAGGATAGACTTGGACATCTCAATAGTTCCGACACAGACCGAAGAAGTAACACTATCATACCTTTGTTTAATAGTTAAATGATGAGAAGTTCCCTACTGGCTGGGCTACCTTCACCATGCCCAGGCTTTTGATTGCCTTGTAGCACATGAGTATGAGGACTGACAGGCATAATCATGAAGAAAAAAAAATATTTGTCACATTACTTTGGATTACTCTTTTAAAAAATTTCTACTTACATAGAGTACAAGTCAAAAAGGTAATTTAATATACATGTTATTTTGCTTGTACATTCCACAAAATTACTTCAAGAAATAAAGATTGAAATACTACATACAATGTGAAAAAGAAACTAAAATCAGAATTCACTTATTCATATAAAAGTAGAGCTAGGAGAGACCTCCACAAGTTATCTAGTCCAACCACCCAGCTCAAGGAGGGTACTCTTGACTAAACCATCCCAGGCAAGTGTTTATTTCACTTGTTTTTGAAAGTATTCAAGGAAAGAGATTCTACAACCTCTTTGGGTGGCCTATTCCAAAGCTTAATCACCCTCACACTGAGAAAGTTTTTCCTAATCTCCAAACTAAATTCCCTCTGCTGCAGCTTGAGTCCATTCCTCCTAATCCTGTGCCCAACAGCCATAGCGAAAATACCAAAATCTCATATTCATCCTCTTTATGCCCTTCAGGTATTTGAATATTTACCAACAGGGATCTGGGTTTTCTGTTTCCCACGGAAAACTGGAGTAAACAGCAGATTTTACCTTTTGCTGGAGGCAAACACAGATTGTTTTACTAAGAAACCCATGGATTTTCCAGTCTTGCAATGAGCCCCCAGCACACTGATAGAGCAGGGCTGGTTTTCCACGGTGGTGTGCACCCCCAAGGAGGACAGGGGGACCTGTATCCTCTGCCCCTAATCTGTGCGCAGGGCAGGCCCGGGCCATGTGCACAGGCTTCTGCCCTGCTGCCCTCTCTGGGGCCTCTGCAGCCCAGCGGATGCGATTTGGTGCGGCAGGGCTGCACAGAAAAGGGCTGCTTGCAGCTGTGAGCTCTGCACTGCCCTGGCAATTTGTCTCTTGAGTACAGGGCTGCTTTGATGGGTGCAACCTCATGTCACTGCCCTCACCACAGCCCCATGAGCAGGTGTTTTGGCAGGGTGATGCAGAGCTCACAGTGGCAAGCAGCTTCTCTGTGCGGCCCTTCTGTGCCCTGCGCGCTGGGTCGTGCCTGCCGGGCTGCAGAGGCCATGAGGGAGGGCAGCAGGGCAGAAGCCTGTGCCTACCCAATGCACAGATCTGAAGGCTGCGGGTTTCCCCTGCCCCCTTGGGAGTGTGCACCATGGCAGGGAGATAGCCTCCTCCCCACCGCCCCGCAACAGGGCTACCTTCAGCCAGGCTGGGGGAGCAGGAGCTGTGGGTGGGGGTGAGGGGCACCAGCAAGGTTGTGGGGGTGAATGAGAATGGGAAGGGCTGGGGGAGAGGGGGACTGTGGGGAGCCTTTAATTTTAATCAGAGATTGGGGGGGAAGGGGCAGGTTTTGTGCATGTGTTTTTTGGGGTTTTTTTTTTCAGAATTTGCGATTTTTTAATCAGACAATTTCCAATTTTATGTCAGGGAAAACCAGGATCCCTGCTTATCAAGTCCTACCTCAGTCTTCTTCTCCATACTGAATCCCAGCCTTTTCAGCCTCTCCTCATAAGTCTTGCCTCCCAGGCTAACCATTTCTGTCACTCTCCCCTGGACTCTTTCTAATCTGTCCACATTTTTCATGAAGTGCTAGACCCAAAGCTGGAAACAACTCCAGATGAGGACTTACTAGTGCCAAATATAGCAACACAATCACCTCCTTTGATTTGCAAGAAACACTTGTTAATACAACCCAGTACGCTGTTGCTTTTTTTTTTTCCTTCCATCAAGAGCACACTACTGTGTCATTCAGCTTATGGTCTACTGTAACTCCTAGATCTTTCTCTGCAGAGGTTTTGTTCTACATACTTAGAGCCCAGTCTTGGTTGATGCCTTTTTCTTCAACAAATTTAAATCAGTTTGTATCTGAAAAGTAGTAATTACCTTTCTCATTAGCAAACTAGATTATCTGGGACAAGCATTTCTACCTATGCTTTTCCTGTGGTACATGTACACTAAGCAGAGACCAAAGTGGAAGCTGTTTCTACTTTATGGTATGCATTTTGTCATACCAAGGCTTTCACAAAGTGTTACCTTCTTTAGCAAGATAGTCCTTTGCCTTATGTTACACATCATGACACTAAAAAACATGCCTGAGCAAGTGTTAAAGCCTTTGTTCTTACATAATAAGTATGAATAGTTTTAATAATGAATGTATTATGAAGGCAAAGGCCAAGTATTTCCAGCCGTTTGAATGTAAATGGCATAATTGGAGTTTATTAAGTGTACAGTACCCAAGAGTGTCAGAAAACTTACAATTTTTGCAGGGCAGTTAAGTTCTTCTCTTAAACCTATTATTTGTAAAAAACAAAACAAGACAAAACAAAAACAAAAAACCCCACCAGATATTGGAAATACTTTGTAAACAAATTAAATCTTTGCTAAAATTACTTTTTAGTTTGTCTACCAACTTAGTAAAAGCACTGGTTAACGAAATACTTCTGGGTGGTACTTGCAGTTTAGAACACTTGTTGTGTTGCAAGTTTTGATTAACACAACTACCTTTTCTAGGAAGTTACTTCAAATGTATTCTTCAAAGATGGTATTTTTTTAAAAAACACACAGCCACCAGAAAGATCTCTCAAAGACCTGTGCTAATACCATATCTGAATTCTCATCTATTTAAGATGTGGAGGAAGAAAGGAGGGGAAAATCCTATGGATGGATTTATTACTGATTTTAGCTTGGAACTACAGGGATGAATTGTAGAAAATTTCAGATTCTTGCCTTTGACTTGTAAGCATGCGCTTCACTGCACGTACATAACAAACCTGCAGTTTAAACGGTCATTCCAACTTGTATAAAAAATATACTGCACTCCTTAAGATTCTGGCATGTAGGCAACTTGTTATAAACATAATGCAGGCACTTCTCTGATGTACTATTATTCAACCACTGTTTAGAAGGTGTGTCTTATTTTCAGTTTCTAACTTGGAAGTTTTTCCATACCAGTTTTTATTTTCTTGGGATGTATAGCACATCTGCTTTCAGGTAAAATACAGTTTACCTATAAGTATGTACCAAGGGAAAAGAAAGGGAATTACTGATTAGTTTCCCCCCATTAGCTATTTCAAATGATACAGATGTTCTAGAAGGAATAACGTAACAGAAGCAGAGGCCAGGGGATAGTTGGGAGGTACAAAGATGAAGAATGAAGTACAAGTAAAGTGCTGCACTTGTTTCAGGGGTTGTTGGGGGGGAGAGGGGGCGACAACACCAGATTTGGTTTAACGACATAGTTACAGAGAAATCTGAAAGAAGGTATGCGAGTGACCTTGAAAACTTGTTCTCATGGGCTATTGAAGTGGAGGGAAAATATGACTTCTGAGAAATTAACATAGTGCCCTCTGTAAGGCCAACAAGTACTCTCTCTTCTCAAGCCAAGAAAAGCAAATGATGTTGAACCAAGGTATTTCTAGCTTTCTCCCTCCCTTCTTCCCAGGAGAGTACACTACAATGACTAGAATATAACTAGGGAATATGCAGAGGAATGGGCACCCTCAGAAGATGTTGTATGTATATTTTTCCAAACCTTCAGCAATGGAAAGGGTAGGAGAGCACAGAATTTTTTTTTTTTTTTGAAGCAAGCCACTCCATGAATAGCATTTTGTGCCACTGCTACATTAACATTTTATTTCGTCTTTTACGGCCTGTGGAAGTAAACTGGATTACATCGCAGGGGGAGGGGACAAAACCATCAGAAAGGGGGAAGTCAAGTTAAAATAAAACCAAGAAGTATTTGCTCACACTCACCATCAGAGGGCACTACAGTACTGCAATAGACTACTCTCAGACTGAGCCAGGGAGGAAGCCTCTGGTGTACCTAGAAAATTACAAACACAGCAGAACGGAATCATTAATGAAGGACAAATGCCAGGCTATGCCACTGTCGGAATCACATCTCTTCCCCCGCCTTCCCCCTCATCCAAATGATTCTGAGCCAGGCATCCCCGCTCCTATCCAGCACAGGGGTAATCACAAATCAGAAGCATTTGTCAAGAACAGCTTTTTTTTGGCCATCTGTTATCTAGTAGGGATTTCCCCCTCTGCCAAATTCATCTCTCATGATTTCTGCCCATCAAACCACATGGTATGGGAGGAAATAAAAAGAGTAAAGAATAAAAGAACAGCTTAGGAGGAGAAAAAAAGGCTAAACCGCCATCTTCAGTTAAAACTGAATGTTTACAAGTTAAAACTTAGGAGAATCAGTGGTAGGGGTATGTGTGTGTGGGGGGATTCATAAGCTAAGGCATTCAGGAAAGTGACAGAACTGTAACATAACAGAGGTAAAAGATACAAAGAACGATGAAGTATGTAGCTTGATCTCTTTAGCAACCTTATCTCTGTTGCAGTGATGTCCATGCCTTAACTGCAAAATATTGTTTGTTTTCATTCATGTACAGAAGCACTTATCAGAAGTGGGGAGAGGAACAATATATTTTTGGTTGAAAAATAGCATAATAAATCAAAAGCAAGGATAGAAGTGGATAGACTTGAAAATATTGGACTAGGGTAATATCAGTGCAATAGCAATTGCTTTGTATTTATTTTCTTTTAAAAGTAGCTGCACAGATTAAATCCTGCCCCTAAAATCCCAGCCATACCCTGGAAACATGATCAGCTGGTTGAAGTACCAGATTTTTAGTATTTTTAAAGCACATTTATATTTCTATTTAGGCAGCTTTGAAAATGTCAACTAATGAAGTCAGTTTCATTTTTTATGTGACTATAGCTGCATTTTCAATTTCACTACCATGTTTTTGCACTAGCAGTAAACAAAATGGTCATTAAAAACCATTAGAAACAGACTACAGGAAATGCATGAAACTACCCCCCTTCCCTCCTCTGCTTTTAAAGGAGGATATGTTTTGGGACAAATTAGATTTTACAGTGTCCCACAATTTGGTTGACCAATAATAAGGGGTGCCAAGAAACAAACACAGATATTGGTTCCAATTAGGATAGTGATTCTCAACCAGGGTGCTGTGAGGTGCCACACAGCATTAGCAATATTAGATGTGCAAACATGATTTACAAGATAAATGAAAATTCTGAATTTAGGAATCTATAATGTTAAAAACATTCTGACTCATTGTGATCTTTCTGAATTCTTGGCAACAGAAGAGCTGCTCTAGTATATTTCAAAGAGAGCGAAAACTAAAAGCTGACATTTTTCAAGGGGTGCCTTGGGTCCAAAAAAGGTTGAGAACCACTGGGATCCCAAGAGAGAAACTGAATATCCACTGCTTGAACACCAGACAAAATCCCTCCACTGAGTTAAAAACAAGTGGTCGTAGCCCCAGATGTCTTGGAAAAAGGCTGCATCCCTCTACCACTGCATTGCTATTAAACAGCCAAAAGACTGTGCACTAGAAGTTCCAGATGCCAGAAGCTGGACAGCTCATAAAGTAAGCACACTCCTGACCAAAAGTTTGATTTATGATGCTAGGTCAAAAAGAAAGACCCTTGCAACGAGTGAGGTTAAAGAAAAGGGGGGCACATTTCCCCCATAAACCAGCAAAGTTATTTAATTTTAATGCTTCTAAATTCACACACAGCCACAAGGTTTGCAGACTGTACACATTGATATTTTTAAAGCTTCCTGAAGACAGTCCTGTGTTTGTTCACTATTTCATTTTTGTTTCATTCTGTTTTAAAGTGGAACAGTAAGCACTTAAACCAAACACTTTTATTCCCCTCTCCCCTTACCAGAAGTTACATTCTATTTTAGAAACACCAGACAGCAGAGGTCATTACTTTGTTTTTGTAGGACAGCATCTGATGAAGTAAGCCCTCTGCTTATGAAAACTTATGTTATACATATCCAATGTAGTTAGATTTGCACTTTTATAGACTATCTGGCCTTCTGCCTAGTTCTAATAAGTGACAACTACTGAAATACTCCTAAAAATCTTCAGAGCCCAGTTTATTGTTACTACGCACAGTTTTCATAACCATTGTTTAAGAACGTTATTATAATCACTAGCAAATTGCTCATCAAGAATAATGAGGGTGGGAAGTGAGGCGTGGGGATGGAGCGCCATCACCCTGCAGCACTGCCACCCAGGAGTGGGGGAGGGTGGGGGAGCTTATCCTGCCCTCCCCTCCATCAGCACCCTGTGCACCCCCCAGCCCTGTTCCTCAGAGATGGCGGACCACTGACATGATGGCGGGGATAGAGCAAGGGGGTGAGGCCAGTGCTGCTGGCCTCACCTCTTCACTCCATTCCCTTCCTCCCCATTGTCATGGCGGCACTTCGATTGGTTGTTTCACTAACCAATCAAAGTGCCTCCAAGAGCATTACAGACAGACAGATGGATTAAGCCCTCTATTGTATAAAACTGTTCGTTGCCATGGTATCTTGTATGATGTGATGATATCAAACAGGATGGTTTCAAAGTGGCAGCTGGAGAGATTTCAACTCCAGGCAACAAGCACACAACAGGTACAGCCTGGCTCTAGAAACTTTTTTCTGCTTTCAGGAAAAATATTTCCCAAAACAAAAAGGAAAATAAATAAATGGTGGTAGGTATTAGGGCTGTACGAAGCTTCAGTCACAGATTCAATTCGGCAGAGATTTGGCCCAATTTGGTGGCCAAATTTCCAAATTGAATCAGAGGACCCTTTAATCTCCCCCAAATTGATACAGAATCAGAAAAATGTGGAAATTTGAACATAGACACAACTTTAAATGTTTTTTCTACATACCTCTAGGTAGCAGGTGGCTCATGAGTACCGCAATGCTGGGGTGCATGGAGAGTCCCACAGAAGCGCAGGAGGCTCCCCAGCACACTCGGAAGCAGACCCAGAAGTGGACCAGAAGCTTCCCCTCCCCAGTACCCCCCAGCTCAGCAACTGGTGCCTCCTGGGTCTGGTGGGGAGGCACCCAGGGTCCCCCCATGGCCAACTGCCAAGCCAGGAGGGTGTGGGGGGAGGGGGCACCCAGGCATGCTCCCCAGCGAACCTGGAAGTGGACCGGAAATACTTCTGGTCCAACTCTGGGTTCACTGTTGAGCACGTGGAGGGCCCCCCCCGGCGCTCTTGTGGGATGCTCCATCCACCCCAGCATCGCAGCTTTCATGCACTGTGCTAGTACCTCGAGGTACATAGAAAAAACATTTAAAGTTGTGTGTATTCAGCACTGAATCTCCAGATTCAGACTAATCAAATCAGGGACAGTGATCCGAATCAACAAACTGAATCTCTGTCCCCGATTCAGGCTGAATCTGAACTGAATAGGGCCTGCTTCGCACACCCCTAGTGGGCATGTTGAAAGATGGGGCATTTCACCACTTGCTGTTGGATGGGTGCTCAACCCCTGGCCTGTGGAGCAGATGCATCCCCTGGAGCTGTGCCATCTGGTCCACAGGATTCCTCACAGATCTCATGGGGAGCCCTGCAGGCCACAGACTTGCACACTAGATTGGGCACATGTGGTGGACCAGGACCCAATCCTGGCATGTGGAGGCATCTTGGAACCTAGTCCAGCCTGCAGACCAGACCTGTACCACTCACTTAGCCCACCGGGTTAAACCTCTGAGCACCAAACACTTTGGCCACCAAGGATAGTTAAACACTTAACTTTCATTCCACTAGTAGAGACTGCAAGAAAAGGCTTCAGGGCCAAATACACAAAGGTATTTAAAGCCTTTAACTCTCATTTATTTCCTAGTGAGATCAACAGGAATTAGACGCATAAATACCTGTGCAGATCTCAGTCTTGGGATATGAAGAAACTGAAAGACAGTAATTCACTTTTCACATGCATTTAATCCTTGCCCTTGCTCAGTTATTCAAAGCTAAGCGTTTCACTGTTGAGTTGAGAGTTCCAGCGGCTCCCTTCTATTAAGTTAAAAAAGTGGTAGTGCTGACTGACCAAAGGCATTTTAAATTACAACTCCACCTAGTTCTGCCTTGACCAGTGTTGGGTATCTAACAGTAAAAATGCCAGCACTCCGTTAGTACTTATGCTACAGCAATGGCAGAAGATGTTTAAGAGGCTTAACAGTTCTGACAACTCTAAGGCAACCAGCATGAAGGTTAATTGGCATAATCATTTGCATGCTGTAAAAATTCATCCCACAGAATCTGAGAGGAATCTACCTTTATATTTCATGCAGGCTACAAAATAAAATAATGATTTTTGGTTATTAAGGTTTGGAGCTTGATTCAATCCAGAGACAAAAGTTTAAGTGACAGGTGCAATTTTTTCTTGTAAACAGGCTAGTACAAGAAAAATAAGTTTATCGTCAGTCCTGACAGTTCCTAATAATGACTTTGTGCTCAACACCCAAACTTCCAACTATTTGATTAGAACTCTTAAATCTGAATGCAGAAGGACAGCACATGTTCTGCAGAGAAGGGGAATATGTAGGATTTACCAAATCAAATTAAGATATTTTACATCTCTGAACCAATTCATTTGTAAGGGGCCATTCTGCCCTGCCTTATGCCTTGCATCATAAACAATGTCACATTTCTGGGAATGTATGCAACACCATTCATTCCAGAAGCCTATATGAGAAGCCTGTGGAATCCACAGCTATGTAAAATCATATCCAAGCCAGTTAATTTGCATAATCAGCAAAATTCATTTTTTTTTAACCCAATTTCCCATTGTGTAAAACAGAACCCTTTTTCCTTCCTTTGACACTGCTTACCTTAACACCTGCTACCTAGAATCCTAGTGATAGCATAAAGATGCAGAAAGGGGCCTAGCTATGAATACCATACACTTAGCCACTAATCTAGTGATAAGCTAGGTAACACAATATGGTCCTGAACTTGTACTTCACTGCATCTTCTCTAATTCAGCTAATAATGGTATCATACGGTCTGATACATGTACTTCAATCACTGCTATGTGGAATTACTTAAATGCAAACTTCTAACTCCTAATTACTACAGAACAGTATTAAGTTATACATCAGGGAAGCTTCAATGGACCCAACACTCTACATTTTGTTTTTTCCCTGCACACTTTACCTTAGAAGGCACAAACAAATGTTACTGATTGATCATACAACCCTATGCAAAATCTGTAAACTTTGAGGTGCAGCATATCAAAGTAAGCCACAAAATATTCTGGTATTTCTCTTTTGGTACCACAAATTGCAGAATTTGAGCATTCATTTTAGAAAACACTAACTTGCTCTTACTACTGAAAATGAAACATTGCAAATATGAACTGATGCTGTTCATCTCAACTATGAACTGAAGCATCTGAAAGGTAAAATATGAATATGCATGCTAACAGCACAGATCTAGCCCGTTCATCTCAGTTAAGTACTGGCTTGTCACTGTAACAGCTAGGTCATTAATGTTCACTCACTCTCTCACTACCAATCACTTTAGCAGAAACATACAGATAATATGCTTATCCTGTGTAGAGGGATAATCAGATACTTAAGGTCATCTTGTCCATTCCTCAGCTGATGCAGAATTATTCCCTAGCACTTCATTCATCCACCACTTTTCAATATATTAAATTGAATAGGCTATTCAGAGTTTTAGCATCACACTTACTCCCATAGTATCTGACAACTCTGCCACTTCCCAATGAAAACTATACCATGTTTAAACACCCCACTGTTGGGCATTTCTCCCAGCTTTAAGTTTTTGGGGTTTTTTTTAAGTGTTATCCTATTGCTCCTTGTTATAACCAATAATCAAGATAGAATCATAAGGAAGGGGAAGTTATCATGTGCAGGGCAGGGTGCTGAAGAACAGAAGGAATCAAATCAGGAGGAAAATGATGACAGCAGCCACCAGAGGGGCAATGGGGCCAGAGAGGTTGCCTGGACAGGGTGGTGTGTAAGAGGGGCTCAATGAAGCCTATCAAAGAGCCCAATTCAAAGCTAAGCAATTTCTACTGTAAATTCCACTACCTAACCCCTCCACCCGCTAAGAATACTTTGAATATTTTCAAATAAGCAAAGAGAGGGGGGAAACCAAAAAAAAAACCCCAACTAAACAAAAACAGCAGATGCTTTGGAAACAAAATGCAAAGCAACATGAGGAGGTGATGTCCTTTTCTTCCTTCGCCAGCTATTCAGACACATCCCCATTTTTTCTACACTGTGCTCTTCTCTAGGCTTCTCCTTCTTCCCATACTTTTCTCAAGATCCTGTTCTCTCACTCTAAACCTAAGAATCACCAGCAGACTTGAAGGTTTTCCCCTTGGACTCCTATACATTATATTCTCTCCTACTGATGTATTTATTTTCATTACTAGGGATTTACATCAGCAAATACATTTCAGCAGATTTCCTCAAATGTTTTGCAACATGATCTCTAGACACATTCACAGTGTAAGTATTACGAAAACATTGCCTTTGTTAGTTACAGGTTACAACACATTATGTGTATATCTGAAAGTCAGCCACACTTTAAAGACGTACATCACTATTATTCCCAATGTGATAATATTCACTGTTACCAAAAATAATGTGGAAACCAGCCAAATGGCTGTGGCTCTATACAATAATTACAGAAGAGCAAAGACTTGTGTATTTGCCCCATTCCTGGAGCAAAAGAAAGCTATTTTTCTTTGAACAGATTACATCCAAAATTGGTAGGATGGAATAAGAGGGATGTTGTTTATTTGTGCCCCACACATGCAATGATAATCAAAGTGGCACAGAAGGAAACTGCTCCATTTTAGCTCCTGGAAACCATGCTACCAGGTATGTTTTGTTGGGAAGGCAACACGCATCCTGGATATGCGCAGATGTTACATTTGGATTGACCTAACTAGGTCAACATCTAAAATGTGGACTGTGCAGGCATTTGTGGGATTTAAAAACAGACCCAAAATGATGGACCTGATTTAAGTTAGTTCAGTACTAACTTAAATCACAAACAGGTTAATCCAATCCAGTGAATGTCTGCACACATTTGAAGGGCAGCCCTGGGGCTGGGGAAGCCCAGCAACTTGCTCCAGCTCCTGGGCTGCACTCTTCTTCCCTCTACACAATGACATTTTAACCCCTACCCTGCACCCATCCCTCAACAGACAACCTCCCACTCCCCTGCAGATCCACCAGGCCCCCAATCCTGCCAGTCCTGCCCACCCTCAAGCCTAAATTACCTACACCAGGTTGCCGGCATGGTTCCCAGCACTGGCAGGAGGTTGCACATGCTGTTCCTAGTCTACAATTACATGGCTTAAAGTAAGCTGCACGATAATACAGCAGGTGCAGCAAATGTTTCTACATACCCCTGCTTGCTCAGCAACTCACAAACGTCCAAGAGACTACTGACGGTTCCTGTTCCTTATAAGTCCTGAGACAGCACATTATAATCACCTAGCCTAAACTTCTCTCTTTTTCCCTTGGCCTATACTTTCTTCTCCATGTTCCACTTCCTAGAGAAAAGCTATGTTTGCCCTGCAGGAAACATTTTGCTGTCATGTCTCCACAGGGCAATCTTTCCTGCAAGCAAAGGCGCAAAGTAGCTGACAGGATAAATGAGGCAGGACAGAATAGTAGTAATAGCTGTTTCACAAGCCATGGGTTACCAGGCCATGGAAAGCAGACACAAAAAAGGATAATGCCAATAAGACCAAAGGAAACATTAAATATCTTCCTCTAATAAAATCTAAAGTGTTAAGTCTGGGTGAATGGTTTAAAGGTTTGTTTCTCCTCAAGAAGAGATTATCTTCCTTTCACAGCTATAGGATATATTGTGAGACATCTGAATAAACCCTTAATATCAAAGATGCTTTGTTTTTTGCTGTCCTTCCCATTATTCCCGTATCTACTGATATTCTTTTACCAATGTGGAGCTTCATCTCATGTTTACATTCCCTAGCAGATGCATAGAGGGTGAACAGCTTAAGCAGTGGGTGGCTGCTATAAATATTTCCCTGTCAGTCTTTCTTTTACTCCTCTTACTAAGATTCAGATAACAGGCAACTTCAAGGAAATGGAGATTTGTTCCCTAATAAAAAGGGATGCAGCAGCTGTCTTGTGTTACTCATTTAAAAAAATGTTTCTTTTACCCAGAATTAGTATTAAGGCATTGTGACAATGATGACTTTTCCTACCACAATTTGCACATAATTTCTTACGATAAATTCAAAAGATAATTTGGTGGGTAAGTGGGGTAGAAGGAACAGGAAATTCAGCTGAAAAAGGCATTAAGGATTCCAACCAGGCAACTTTTACTGTTTAGTGATCCATCATTCATCACTGTTTCTCCAACTCTTTTATGAAGAGGTCAAAAAGATGGAAAAGGACAAGCTACATAGTTAAAGCCAATTCTAATACAAATTTTAACATGGTGCAGGTAATTTTACAGGTGCTGGTACTTATGGGAACTTGCACATATATGGAGGAGCCTGCTTTGATGTGCTGGAAATCCAGCAAGTTGGAGCAGACCCAATTAATTGAATCTGCTGCAGCATGTAAACTGATGCATTCTGGCAGCCTCGCACGTCACCAGTAGCAGCAGAGAAAATATTATTTGGGGGGGGCTGTTGTGGGGCTGGCATGTGCTGGTGTTGTAGATGGTGGTGGAGGAGCATGTGGCGGGGACACTGGGTGCGCCGCTACAGCTGAGTGGCACCAGGCACAGCAGGACAGCAGCACCATGGTGCTGCTATCGTCAGCTGTTGTGAAATTAGTTTGGGGGGGGGGGGGGGCGAGCCCAATTAGCCCTGGCCGTCTGCTGCCGATGCGCAACACGGACATCAGCGGTGCAGTGTACCTTTATGCTGAGAAAAAGGTGGGGTTGCGTTATGAACGTTCTGAACTAAAACACATTTGATGTGCTTTAGTTCAAAGTGCACTGCAACCATTTTCTCAGCATGGAGGCACACTGTGCCACTGACACGTGTTTTCAATGCAGTGCTGGAACATTTAATGAGCGTGGCTCACTAATTAAAAAGTGCCGAGCATCATACCAAAAACACAAACAGGAAACCCCCGCTTAGCACTCTTAATTGGTTCTTGAAACAACACTCATTTTGCTTAACATGTTATAAGTTACAGCCACCCCAAAATTTGCTGTAGCCACCTCAAGTCCTCCCCACCCCTGCCTGCCCCAAGCGCAGCCCTGGCCCAGCCCCCACTGGGAAGAGGCTGACACAACCCCTGGCCCCAAACCCACAGCAGGCAGCCCGCCCTTGTTCTATGCACAAATCTGGGTGGCACATGCCCCCCCCCATGAGTCTCTTAGGGGTGGGCAAAGAAGGGGGAACCACCCCCTTCCCACACCACATCCCCTGGATGAGCCACTCACAGCTTGGTCCTGCACCCTGCCCCACTCCCTCCCTCTCTGTGGGGCCCCAATCTGGCCCCCACCCCCTCCATCCCCACAGACTTACTGGCTGGATGCAGCTCTCCATGAGGCTGGGCTGCATTTATCAGTGACATTATTGGCTATACCCACCAAAAAAGCCAAATGCTGATAACATCTATTTTCCTTTTATTGGTACCAATCCAATATGGGCTGATATATAGGTGCACCTATAAGATATAGTTAGATCAGACCATCCACTAGACCTAGGCATAGTTTACCCAAAGTCTTGGAAGCACCTCTCTCCAATATACCTGGCAAAAAGAAGCTGAACATCTCTCCTAGAAATGCCTGACATGACAATAGATCAGGGTGGGCATTTACTTAGGCCCGCAGGCCACAGACTGTTTTGGGGAGCTGTTGTGGGCTGGTCAGCACCCGAGCCCTCCCCCAGAGCCCAGGCGTCTTGCAGCTTCTCTACCACCACTGCCACCACCAGACCCCAGCAACAGCTGAGCACACATACCTGTCCCACCCACGCCCACTCCAGATTCACCCCAGCTGGAGCAGACCAACTCTGGACCAGCTGGGAGTTGCATGCACAGCCCCAAAACCAGCCCTAGTCCACCCCACATCCCACAATGAGTGGCAGCAGTCAGGGGAGGGAGTGGTTCCCCCTTCTGTGCACACCCCAAGAGACTCATGGGGGCATGTGCCACCCAGATTTGTGCATAGAACAAGGGCAGGCTTCCTGCTGTGGGCTTGGGGCCAGGGGTTGTGCCAGCCTCTTCCCAGTGGGGGCTGGGCAGGACTTGAGGTGGCTACAGCAAATTTTGGGGTGGCTGTAGCTTAACACTCATTTCGCTTAACACGTTATGTTTCAAGAACCAATTAAGAGTGCTAAGCATGGGTTTCCTGTATGTGTTTTTGGTATCATAGTATCTAGGGTCAGAAGGGGCCTAGAGCAGGCCATCTAGTCTGACCCCTCCGCCAATGGCAGGAACGAGTGCCAGGGTCACAGGACCCCAGCCAAGTACCTATCTAA
>JAGPOW010002673.1:7757262-7772048 GCA_030014935.1 Caiman crocodilus
AGAGGAGTACTCCTCTTTGGAGACTGCTCCTCTCTTCCAAAGACAGTAAGCCTCCCGCTTAGCTCTCAGGGTCCCCCGAATATCCCTATTAAGCCATGGAGGCTTCTGGGCACTTTTGCCCATCTTGCATCAGGCAGGAACGGTTGCCCCTTGGGCTCGGAGGATCGTCTCCTTGAGGAATGTCCACCCTTCATGGATGCCCATGTCCTCAACCCTGCAGTCCCGCAGCGCCTCCTCAACTAGCCTCCTGAGCTCACTGAAATTGGCCCTTTTGAAGTCTGTATGATGCTCGGCCCTTTTTAATTAGTGAGCCACGCTCATTAAATGTCCCGGCACTGCATTGAGAACACGTGTCAGTGGCACAATGCACCTCCATGCTGGGAAAAGTAGTTCCCTGCCCCTTACCACTGCCAGGCTCTTCTTGCGGTGGCTGTCTGGAGCCCATGCCTGGGCTGTCCTGCAGCTCCTCTACAGTGCCCCACTGGCTGGCAGTGGTGGAAAGGAGCTGCAGGGCAACCTGGGCATGGGCACGGGGGGGGGGGGGCGGGCGGCGGGGGCCGGGCCAGCAGCAGGAGTTAAGGAGAGACAGGTGCTTTTCCCCTGCACTCAGCAGCAGCTTCTGCCCAGCTGCCACTGCCACTCATCGTGGGCATATGGGCCCAGAGCTGGTGCAGGGTGGTCTAGGGTCAGGACTGCGTGCATGTCCCAGCTGGCCTGGAGCTGGTCTGTTCTGGTTGGGATAGGTCCAGAGCAGGTGTGGGGCAGGCAAGGGCTATGTGTCCAGATGCCCACCAGTCTCCATGGGGCAAGGGCTGGCTGGAACTAGCTGCTGCCACCTGGGCTGCCTAGAATTGGAATCCAGCTGGAGCTGCCCCATCCCTGCTGCATGCCTAGGGGTGGCGGGATGCACCAGCACAATGGGCAGGACTACACCTGGGCCAGGCAAGACCAAGGGACCTGCCAGGAGCCAGATAAAGTCCTGCCGTGGGCTGGACCCAGCCCATGGGCCATATTTTGCCCACCCCTGCAATAGATATGGACTTTTCTGTTTTACCTGCTTCTTGGCAGTTTAACATTTTAAATAGAACCCTTGGTTCTTTAAGCTGCAAAGTAAAAAAAAAAATACCAACAAAAATTTATACTATAAATATCTAGAAACACTACAACATTCAATCTGACTAGTGACCTAAACAGTAAAGGGTCCAAGATGCTGCAAGGCTTTTTTGTGATATCTTATTCTACCAAGCATATAGTTTAAAGATCTGCTGGACAACTGTAGGCATCAGGTGTCCTTCCTCAAATCCCCTTGCAGCTTACAGAACCAATGGTTCTATGAATAAAGTTACATTTATTTAATTTTGGAGCAAGTTGGAAAACAGGCTTAGCATTAAACAGGTTACCTAAAAAAAGTTACAAAAAACCCGAAGTGCTGTTAAGACCTCATTTCATAATACTTAAAATAAATACATATATATATTTTTTATATGACCACTCTGAAGAAGAGAGGGTATGTAAGTGCTGAGCATCTCTATGGCCACAACCAAAGAAATGGACTTAAGTACAAAAGACAAAAAATCAACCACTTTTGATACAGTTCTAAAATTGCAATCCAAAAACCTTTTCTGTTTGTTAGCCACCCAAACCTGGAGGTACCCAAATTCAATAGGTCTCTTCCTTTTTGATATGAAAGCTCTCTGTCTATAGTTTCATCATAGATTTCATAGACGGTAGGGCTGGAAGAAACCTCACAAGAACACTGAGTCTAGCCCCCTACCCAAAGGCAAGTCAGCTGGGTTCAGATGACTCCAGCAAGATAATCATCCAAATGCTTCTTGAACATGCCCAAACCAGGTGCCTGCACTACTTCTGGGGAGAGTCTATTTCAGACTCTGGAGACTCGGGCAGTTAAGAGTTTTTTCTTATGTCTAGTCTAAAACAGTCTTCTAGCAGTTTGTGACAGCTAGACCTAGTCTTCCCTTGGGGTGCTCTGGTGAACAGACAGACGTTCTCCCAGTTCCCAATGCACTTCCCTTATATAATTATAAGCTACCACCAAGTTCTCCCTGATCCTTCGCTTCTCCAGGCTGAAAAGCCCCATGCCTCTCAGCCTCTCCTCATAAGGCCTGCTCTCTTCACCTCTGATCATGTGCATGGCTCTCCTTTGGACTCTCTCAAGCTTCTCCACATCCTCTCTCAAGTGTGGAGCCCAGAACTGGATGCAGTACTCCAGCGTCGGCCTCACCAAAGCCAAGTAAAGCAGGAGGGTGACATCTTGGGTCTTGCCTGAGATGCACTGGTAGATGCAAGCCAGGATTTTATTTGCTTTGCTGGCTGTGGCATTGCATTGGTGGCTCATATGCATCTCATGATCAACCATAATCCCTAAGTCTCTTCCAATCGTGGTGCTAGCGAGTGTAGTACTGAGGAGCCTATAGGTATGATGTGGATTCTCTCTCCCACAGTGGAACACCTTGCATTTCTCTATGTTGAATGTCATCTGGTTTTGATCCGTCCACCTTGCGAGCTTGTCCAGGTCGGCCTGAATCCCTAGCCTATTGTCTAGAGTGACCGTGCTTCCTCATAATTTGGTGTAATCCGATTCTGACACCCAAATGCAGATCATTTATGAATATATTAAAGAGTCCTGATCCAAAAACTGAACTCTGGGGGGTGCCACTGGTGACCGTGTGCCATGTTGACCTGGTTCCATCAACAATCAATCTCTAGGCCTGACCATGAAGTCAGTTCCCCAGCCATTGGACCGTAAGGTTGTTGAGGCTGCAGCTCCCCAATTTTACCATGAGGACATCATGGGAGACCAAGTCAAAGGCTTTTTTGAAATCCAAGCAAGTAACATGGTGCTCCAGCTGGGTGCCTGAGGACTGGAGAAGGGCCAATGAGGTGCCCATTTTCAAGAAAGGGATGAGCCGGGTAACTTTAGACCAGTCAGTCTTACCTATATTTCTAGGAAAGGAAAACGCTAGAGAAAGTAATCAAAGAACACATTTGTGCAGGCCCAGCAGGGGAAATGACGTGGAGGGGAAACCAGCATGGGTTTGTCACAGGTAGATCCTGCCTGACAAACCCTGTAGCCTTCTATGACCAGGTCACACACTGCCTGGACATGGGAGCTGAGGCTGATGTCATCTTCCTAGACTTTATGAAGGCTTTCAACACAGTTCCGCACCCTGTGACTGTGGAGTGGATGCCTACATGGTTAGGTGGTTGGCCAACTGGCTTAGGGACCGCACCCAGAGAGTGGTGGTGGATGCTTCTCTCTCGGCCTGGAGGAAGGTGGGCAGCGGGGTCCTGTAGGGTTTGGTCCTCGGACCAATATTATTTAATATCTTCATCAGTGATTTGGGCAAGAGTGTGGAGCGCACCCTCTCCAAGTTCACTGTTGATACCAAGTTATGGGGCAAAGTTAGTCCAGTGGAGAGCAGAGAGCAGATTCAGGCTGACCTGGACAGGTTGGATCAATGGGCAGAGAGAAATAGGATGCAATTTAATAAAGATAAATGTAAGGTACTCCACCTCGGAAGGAGGAATCCCCAGCACACCTATAGGTTAAGAATGTCCTTTTTAGCAGCTCGGAGACAGAGAGGGATCTTGGAGTCATAACTGACTCCAAGATGAACATAAGTCGGCAGTGTAACGAGGCCATCAACAAGGCCAATCACACCTTGTCGTGCATTAGCAAGTGCATGACAATAGATCAAAGGGGTGATGCTCCCCCTCTCTGTGGCAGTGGTCAGACCAAAGTTGGTGTACTGTGTTCAGTTTTGGGCGCCATACTTCAAGAGGGATGTAGAGAATCTGGAAAGGGTGCAGAGGAGGGCCACTCTCATGATTAGTGGCCTTCGTGGTAGACCCTATAGGGGGAGGTTGAGAAAGCTGAATCTCTTCAGCCTTCACAAGAGATGGCTGAGGGAAGATCTTATACTGCCTATATATTAGGGGAGGTCAACAGCGAATAGGGGATGCGCTGTTTACTAAGGCGCCCCAGGGAGTGACTAGGAATAACGGTTGTAAACTAGTTGAGAGTGGATTCAGGTTAGATATTAAGAGAGGAGGTGCTATCACCTAGCTTGGAGGTCTTTAAGAAGAGGTTAGATAGTCACCTGGCTGGGGTCATCTGACCTCAGTCCTCTTTCCTGCCAGGGGCAGGGGGTCAGGCACAATGATCCATTGTGGTCCCTTCCCACTCTACAATCTATGAATCTATGAACATCAGCCTCTCCTCCCCTGTTCCGGGGACGTATCACTTGGTCATAGAAAGAAATGAGGTTGGTCAGGCATGACCTACCTGTAATGAAGCCATGTTGGCCATCTCTCAGAATGTTGCCTTTTGTTAGCCTGTTGCATATGGATTCTTTAATAATTTTCCCCAAGATCTTTCCAGGGATTGAGGTCAAACATATTGACCTGTAGTACCCTGGGTCTTCCTTCCCTTCTTGAAGATAAGCATGACATTGGTCCTCTTCCAACCTGCAGGAACTTCTCCCAAGTGCCATGAGTATTCAAATATCCTCGCCATGGGCCATACTATGAGGTCAGACAACTCTTCTAGCACTCTTGGATGCATTCTGTCCAGGCCCATTAACTTGTGTATGTCCAGCTTCTCATGGTGTTCCTTCGCAAGGTCTTCACCAATTGTAGGTGTGTGGTCACCCTCAGCCAGGTAATTCTGCATCCTGTCAGGCAGGGTGACCCCCTTTGGGTTGGTAGAAAACTGATACAAAGTAGTCATTGAGGAGATTAGCTTTTTCCTGGGTTTTGGGTGTCAGCTGCCTTGTTTGGTTCAGCAGGGGTCCAATGTTGCCCTTATTTTTCTTTTGACTTCCCATATATCTGAAGAAGGACTTTTTATTGTCCTTGATTCCCATAGTCAATTTGAGTTTCGTTTCAGCCTTGGCTTTTCTGGTCTGCTCCCTACACGTTCAGGCCAGTGATACATAATCCTCCTTAGAGGCATTTCCCATCTTCCAACTCTTATGAGCTTCTCTTTTAAGATTAAGGAGGTCCATGAGTTTCCTACTGAGCCAAGGGAGTCTCCCAGCCCTTTTTCTACCTTTTCTTTGGGCTGGAATGGACTTCCCTTTGTGCTTTTAGGATCACGTCCTTAAGGAGTGACCGCTCATCATGGACTGCCCTCCCTATCAGAATGTGATCTCTCAAGGCCTTGACAACCAACCTCCTGAGCTTGTGAAAGTCAGCTTTCCTAAAATTGAGGGTTTTTGCATTGCTGACTGATTTGCCCGCTTTGTGATGGAGAAAGTGATCAACTTGTAATCAGTGCACCAAGCTTCCCTTTGATCCTCAGATACCTCACTAGGTCATCCCCTTTGGCCAGAACCAGATCCAGCAGTGCCCTACTCCTTATCAGTCCGCAGATTCTCGAGTCAGACAGAGCTCATTAATGCAAGTGAGGAAGCTTCACAACTGATCAGATTCAGCTGAATACTCTTCCCATGGGATGCCAGGGTGGTTGAAGTCACCCATGATGACCATGCACCGAAATCATGCAGCCTCTGCTAGTTCCCTAGAGAATTTGTAGTCAGGCACTTCCTCCTGGTTAGGAGGTCTGTAATACTCTCCTACAGTTATATCCCTTTACCACATTCTCCCCACATAACTCAGAGGGTTTTGAGTGGCCCTCCTTGGGTGCCAGTGTCTACTTGTAGAAAAGTGTATTGTTCCTTGACAGAAAGCTACACCCCCACCCTTCCTCCCAACACAGTCCCTCCTGTACCAGGTATAGTCATATACACCTATGGTCCAGTCATAAGTGGAGTCCCATCAGGTCTTCATTATCCCCATGAGATCTTATTTGTTATTGCTTAGCAGAGGTGCCAGTTCCTCCTGTTTGTTCCCCATGCTCTGGGCATTTGTGTACAGGCAGCTAAGCCTGCCATCGGAAGCCCTAAACTTCTTTGTGGACTTGGGAGAGTCCTGTCCTTGGGCTGAAGTTGGAGTAAATTCCCTTGTGTTACCTGACCTGCTGATTAGGTGCTTGTCACTTCCAGGGCTTGCACTGATGATCATCCACCTGTCCCACAGTGATCTTACTTTAACGATCTGTCAAGCAGGTCAGCCATTCTGGCTGAGAAAAACTTCTTTCCCACTAGAGTGAGGTGGAAGCGGTCTCTTCCCAACAGACTGCTGCCTCTTCCTGAGGTGCGGACTGTGGTTAAAGAAGCCTTCACAGTGGCACCAACGTCTCAGGCTTCTGTTTACTTCTTCAGTACATCTCTCCCTCCTGTCCCCGTAACCCATAACCAGGAGGATCGAGGAGAAAACCACGTGTGCCCCCAACCCTCTAAGCCAAGCCCCCAGAGCCCTGTAGTCACTCATGACCTGCCTGGGATTGCTCCAAGCTGTGCCATTTGTGCCCGCATGAATGAGGAGCATGAGATAGTGTTTGGAGGGCCAGATATGTTTTGGGATCCTCTCAGTTACATTCCAGATATAGGCTCCTGGGAGGCAGCAGATGTCACGGGCTAAGGGGTCAGGGCAGCAGCTGGCTCCCTCTGTCCCCCTTGTGGCAGTCTCTCACAATGACCACTCTGTGTCTGTTCCGAGAAGTGGCTGCTGGTTGCCTTCCTTCCTCAAGGGCTGGAACCAGTGACTCTGTTGGTGTTGCAAGGAGTTTGTAGCTGCTGTGAAGTTCCAGCGGGGTGGTGACCCTGGTGCACCAAGCCTTGGGGCCAGAGACCTTTGTCCAAGGGACCCCTGGCTGGACTTCATGGGAACTCTTCTGGTCTGCCCTTGCCCTGCTAGCCTTCTTTGCTCCTCCCTGTTTATTCTTCAGGCTAAGAGCCTGGCAGTAGGCATCTTTCTCTTCTTTGTCATCTCTGATGGCATGCAGCCTCTGCACTGCAGCTTGGAGATCCCCTATCCAGCATTCTAGAGCAGAGGTTGTCAAGTGGGGGTACCCCTAGGGGGTATGCGCAGGCAGGGACAGAATGCCATCACTCGTTATCCTACATGACCTCCGTGCCACACGCTATCCTGCAGCCTCCCACCTCCATTCCCTCTGCTTGGTGGCCAGGGGTACACTGCTCTGCATCCAGCTACTGGGGGGTACAATGATTCAGAAAGGTTGAAAACCCCTGCTCTAGTGACTCTAATGTGCATCATTCAGGGCACATCCTCTGCATGCGTCCTGAACTGCCCTGGTCTAAGCATCTAGGTCGAAGAGCAGCTAACCAGTAACGATGCACTGAATGTACCTAATGCATGCACACAGTACTGAGTATGCCATAAAACTGAGCAACCACAGACTGTCAACTTCCATGTCCTCTTTTGGCCATGCTTTTCAATTGAAAGCAAGGTGTAGTGTCCAGGTTCTATATTATAGACTTGTAGTTCAAGTGCTTGCACAAGAAATGTCAGTCCTCAGCCTGAGGGGATTAAAAACCAACATTTCCCACTTCCCAAGAAAATGCTCTAACCACCAGGTTACTGACACGCTCCACTCTTCCTGTTGAAGCTGGATCACTCTGCAGCAAACTGGTCCACTCTGCAGCACTCTGCAAGAGTCATGGGGTCAGAAATTAAGCAAACCAAAAGCTTGATTTTGTAGCTTAATAGTTCAGACAAGGGAGGGTGGTTCCAGTCTCTGGTCTCTAGTCCTAGAACTGTCTATACATTTATATTAAACAGTTATGTTTCTTATCCAGCACTAGGTGTTTTGGGATCACCGTTATGAGCTGCCCCACTCAAGATTTTAGATTTTTCTCTGGAGTCCAGGTGGATAATATTTAGGCATTGCAATACCTGATTTGTCAGTGCTTAAATTCTTAATTGTGTATGACTCCAAGTAACAGCCTTCTTACCACTGGTAAAATAGATATAAAACCATTCATCTGCTTTTCTTGGTTGCATTATAATATTACTTTTATGCAATGATTTATTTAAGCCTATATAGTGAATGATTGAGTAATAATAACCAAAGATGCATTTGACTACCAGTGTTTTTATAAGATGCATGCAGATGTCCATTCATCTGTGTTCTCCAAGAAGCAATGGGAAGAGAGGAAGTGACTGAAATAAATAATCAGAGATTGGCACCAATACACCCCTTGCAGCTTTTTGACATGTTAGCTAAAGACAAAGAGAACTTTAACTAGAGCCTGCTATTTCTTTTCCCACAGAGCTTATCCTTAAGACATTACTAGGCTCAGTCTGAGGACACTGTTGACTTCACCTGAAATAATCTTCTAGGATTATTTTTACACCTGAAATTCTATTTAGCAGCTACTGTCTACTGTATCACGCATTATTACTTTGTTCAGTTTTGTAATAAAGTAATTCCATTTATTGAATTTCTGCTTTGAAATCCTGAAAATAAATAGCTTCATTTGGATGATTTTATATCTGAGCTGAAACCACATGTGCAAATTTTAAAGGCATTTTAGTTTAAAAAAGGATACTCAAAATTCCATTGTAAATATTTGCAATGGCTTTACACATTTAACCACCTGAAAAAAGGGTTCTAGTACAAACTGGCAACTAACAAAAGTGAAGGACAAGAACTTGTTTATATATGAAGAGACAACAAACTCATTTTTAACAGCCAACTCAGCTAGGAAAAGCCAACTTAAAATATTTCTTACGTTACCTGCTTGTAGTACATATATTACATGCGTGTATACTACAAGCACCAGTTTGGCTGATTTTGTTTCATAGCACGTTATACTTTTCTCCTTAACAGTAATTTAGATTTAGATTACTACAGTATTTGGAAAAATACTTTGGAAGCAAACAGTGGAATCTATGGAAGCGGAAAGCATTTATAAAACTGACAGTTTGAGGGGAGTGGATGACTCAGGGGGATTTGTAATGAAAAGTACAGTCTTGTCTAGGTCATTGGTTCAAATCTGCCCCAAAACTGAAAACACAAGCAGCTGCAACCTCCTGATCGGTGCTCAGAAGCCTATAAAATTTGTGGTCTTGCCCTGACTCAAAAGCCATCATAAAGACACCTGTCTACCCTTGTCAACAATTTCAGCTATTTAAAGAAAACTGAATTATTCCTTCGAAGAGAATGAAATATACGGGTGAGATGCTGCAAGTAAGTACTATTAGGTACATCAGGGACACTGCGTAGAAATTTGGTTGAAAAATATATTCACAATTCCAATCCAATGGGTTATTTCCCTAGCAAGATGTCCACTTAGAGCAGGATATGATATTCCTGGTGTATATTTATAAAAACATTTCAGGACTTCTTTGGCTGCAAAGCAAAAGTGCGATATTAATTTCACAATTTTCCTTTAGTTCTCTTTTGATGTAGTATTATACACTAATCTATTAAAGCATCTTTCAACCATGGATCCCACAATCTTCAACATGTCACCATGCCCTACCTTCTACCATCTGGCTAACCATCTCTGTTCTCATCTCAGCTATACTATTCTCATTTGACTCGCTTATAAACGTCGAACTGCCATTAAATGATAACTCCGTCAAGTACGTCCCTTGATTATACCTGGCTATAGAGATGGGGTGGGGAGAAAGCTCCACGTGCTATACTAGTGCCAGGTATCATACAAAAGTCATTTCCTCCTTCCAAATTATGTTTTTATAGCCTAAAATTATTACATTTCAAAAAGCTGAGGAGCATTAAGTGTTACTTGTGAGAGTTCAAATAATCTGAGGCATCTCCAAATAAAGATGTTTTACAGTCCTTGTTTCCATAAACTGTAAGAGTTCCCCAGTTGTTTCTTACTACTGAAGTGCTGATACAGGCTTTTTGAAAAGGTGACGTTCATTTCAGCTGCCACAAAACAGTTCCAAAAAATATTAATAGCTAGGGGAAAAAGGTATTAAAAAGGAGTATTTGTTGCAAGTCACAAAAACCATTGTCAGAGAGAAGCTTTGTCAAGTAGTTGCTAGCTACCTGAAGAAACAATGTTCTTCCTCTAGCAAACTGTTTAAGTTGTGACATAATGAACATTGTTATTTAACGCCTAGTCAGAGCATAATCTTCTAATACACACACAAAATTAAAAATCTTCTATTTACAGGTGTCCTTATTCTAGTAAATGAATGAAAAAAGGCTCTTTTCTTTTCAGCAGAGTTAATACATTGGGTAGATATTTTAAACTAGTAGTTCCAAAATGCAAGATAGCAATTTAGTACTTCCACCTTCATTTAAACCCTTTCCCCACATTAAGATACTAGATTTACAAGAGTTGTAGAGCATTTCCCAGCAGAGCTTCATCACTGCTTTTCACCGCCTTCTACATAGTACTTACCTGCCCCAATCTTTAGGAATCTACTCTCGTCTGGGTTTTTTTGGAAGTGGCAGTGCCAATTCTTGTTTGCTCTTTAAACCGAATAAAGTTTATTAATTTGATGCTATCACCATAAAAATATTAAGCCTTAGACAGACATTTGAAGCAGTCCCAATTCTGCTTCAACATGGAACACTTCAAATTCGAAGTGCTTCAGGCCATGCAGTCTCCTACTGTAGTGCTTCAAAACCCATTGCAATGGCATGCAGCTTGGGGCACCAGTGGGGTTTGCTTGATCTGGCTCCACTCCCACTCCTCCTGGGAGCCAGAGCAGAGGAAACCAGGGCAAAGAGCCAACGTGTGGTCTCTTGTGTGCTTGGCCTCTAGTCTCTTAAGTTCTGGAGGCAGAGAGCTGTGTAAGAAATCATTTGGAGGGAAGAAGAGCACTGCAGGAGCTGACAGAACTGACACGTCACATGATCAGCTCCTTCTAAGTGCTCTACAGCCATGCCCTGGCACAAGAACATGGCTGCAGAGTGCTTTAAAAGTGCCTGATTCTATGACAAATTAATCATCATGTAAGGAAGGTTCAAATGAAGGCACTCCAAAGTGGAGACATTAACTTATTTGTCCCTGCACAGGAACAGGGCTGGGGGAAGGAGAGGAAGGAGCTCTGGGCTGGGGTTTGCCCAGCCTGAGCTGGAGGGGGGAGGGGAAGTGCATGGATTGGAGCCTCCTGCGCTGTGGGGCTCCAATGCACTCTTCCTGCCCCCATCCCTCCAGTTCAGGCTGAGCAAACCCCAGCCTGGAGCTCTCTCACCTCCTTTCTCACCCCTTCTCATCCTGCAGACAGCACCAGAGCTGGGGGGGGGGGGGCGAGGGCTACAGAAGAGAGACTGCAGACAGGCAGCTCCTTCTGGCCAGGCTCCAAAGTGGAGCTCAATCCCCCACCACCCCAGACTCAACAATGGAAGTCTGTCGGGTTGGGAGGAGGGTTGCTCTAACTCCTGGCACTTTGTGAAGTGTCAGGAGTGAGAGCAGGGAACTGCATATCTGTCAGTGCCCCATGTGGTGCAGGAGGACCAAGTAACACCCGTCTCATTCCACAGAGCAGGAAGGCATAATTGGAAGAGCTTCAAACCAAAGCATTTCCAAATAGCTGCTGTTTTATTCACGGTTATTTTGGGAGCACTCGCATAGAACATGTGCGTCTGTCTGCTTGCCTTTTAAAGCTCTTCAAAGGCATTCAAAGCAATTCAAATGTTGTGTCTGTCTACCACCTTAAAGGATATAGTTAAAAGTTAAGTCTCAAAATCTCTCTCTTTCCTCCTTGAGTTTTAATGTATTAATAGTAAGAGATTGCTATAAATTCCTCCAGAAAGGAAGTACTTCCAAGTGTTAAATTCCAGACTTCCCCCAGACTGAGCTGGCACAAACCATCATCACTTGGATTACCATTTCACCGTTTCATTCTTCTGGACAAGAAATGTATTCCTGTTAAATTACACATAGTGAACAAGGTGCAAATTCAGCCCACAAAGCAGTTGAATTCCATTGGTACCCTGCTTCTCTCGTCAGACAAGCTACACCTAGTAATTCAGAAACTTTAAGAGTCAAAGGGGAGAGAGAGAAAAAGAGGATGGAAAGAATTTTTCAGCATTTTAGGGCAGTGATTCTCAACCAGGTGGAGTGCCTTTCAAAGGTGCTACAGAATGCCATACAATATTAGCACTGTTAGGCATGCAAAGACTTGCAGAATAAACCCAGAGATTTCAGCTAGGAATTCACAGTATTAGAAAAATTCTGCCTTACTGTGGTCTTTGTGAGTTCTCTTCAACAGAAGACTTATTCTATTATTTTCCATAGTCAAAAAGTAAGTAAAAGAGCTGGCATTTTCCAAGGGGTACAAGACTAAAGGGTGCCCTGAATCTAAAAAAAATTGAAAACCACTGTTCTAGAGGTTATAACTCTAGATAACATGATTCCTTCCATCTGCAGATGGAAGGAATCATGTCAGACAGCTGATCAAAAAAATACTGTTGGTCCATTCTGCCAAATGCAAAATACTGTCATCTTCCTTTTAATTAGGGGTGCACTGATAATTGCTGACAATGTCAATTTTCTTTTTATCAGTGCCAATCCAATATGGACCAATATATCAGTGCACCTCTACTTTTAATCAGTTCCTCCTTAGCTGAAAAGACCCCTACAAACCAAGGGGATAAAACTGTTCTCCTAGATATATAAAATAAGTCAGGACGTAGGTTTTAAATAGTTGCTTCAACAAAAATGTTATTAAATTCACATTTTAAAACACAAGTCTAATCTTCACAGTAACAAATTTAGAGATTACAATAACACATGTTGAAAAATACTGTAAAGCAGTGGTGTCAAACTAATTTGGCCCTCTGGGGTGGATGAATGACACAGGGCTGATCTGCAGGCCAAATCAAGCCCATGGACCCCCTCCTGTTCCCCTCTCCCACTTCCCCTGCATACCTGACTCAGCACCTGGTCAGGCCAGCCTGGGACCCATGCTATGTGCAAAGCAGATTCTGAAACAGCCAGAACAGGCAGTGTGTGTGGCATGGTCTGGCTGGACCAACAGCCATGATGCATGTGGCACCTGCCCTGGCATCCCCAGGGACTGCTCTGCACATGGTGCCTGCTCTAGCTAGTCTGGGACACACACTACATGCAGTTCCTGTGAATGCTGCATGCAGAATGGGTTCTGGACCAGCTGGACTAGTACCATACATGGCATGTCCCAGAGTGGGCACCAAATGTGGTACAGCTGGACTGTGCTGTACACAGTACCCATTCCAGCCACTTTAGGATCCATGCTGCACAGTGCAGATCCCAGCCTGACTGGAGAAGCCACTAGATAGGGTACACTGGGGAAGAAGAAAGGGAAAAGGGGAAGAGGAGGTCTGTGGGTCTGATCTAGCCCAAAGGCTGGCCCTGTGCCACAGCTGCACACAGTGATCTGTGTGGGTTTGATCTGACCCAGAGGGAGCACTGGGGGCCAAATGTTTTACACCCCTGCAGTAAAGTGATTGCACAGTGCCTATTTATGCCATTCTAGCCACTTCATATTTAATGCCATACCCAGAATTAAATGAAAGATTACAATTTTTTCCAGGAATTCATTATTAGTCACCCCCACTATTGCTTAACAACGTTATATTTTTACAACTTCTTTAATAAATTTTGTCATGCTCAGCCCAAACCTTGCCATCTTAAAATATATAAAATACAACATTAATATGCACCCTGGCCTGAATGTATTATTGTAGAAAGGGCTATTAATTTGGGAGAGAGAAGAAAACGAAAATCGTATGGCTCAATTACACAGTGTAGCACAATTTATTCCCTATGATTATCTGTTACTGTGTGAAGTACAAAGGATTCAAAAGAACAGAGAATTCTGTCTAATTTGCCACACTCCTGCTTTTAGGTTATATTAAATAACTAGAAACTGCACCACAGAACACAGAAGCACAGCTGACACAGCTGTGCCAGGGAAGAACACGCACAGAGCATGCTTGCACTCCAGAAGATGGCACTTATTACAGGTTGGATTTTTCCATCCATTTTAAAATCTATCATCCACAGTAAACAGAATGACAGCATTCAAAGATATCTGAAGACTACAGAATTCATTCTCTGCTCCAAAAGATGAGTGACATTAAACCATTATAGCACAAATCTTAACCCCAAAACTAAAGAATTTAGAACAGGGGTGCTCAACTCCCAGCCTGTAGGCCAAACCTAGCCCAGGGAGTTACGGCATCTGGCCCAGGGGGCTCCCCACAGAATGGGAAACTTGATGGCAAGGGAAAGGTGACAATTAACACAGCTACTGCTCCCTACTGTCAAATTTCCAAGCCCCATATGGCCAGATCAAGGCTGGGCCACTGCTGAGCAGCCAGATCAGACCCTGGGCTGCTGCCACACAGTAGCTGCACCTACCCTACATGCTAGATGAATTTTGTGTCACATGGCCAGATCAGGCCATGTGCCCATCCTATAGGCCAGATCTGTTCCACTAGCTGGATCTGGCCTAGAGAGGAACCTGGCACTACTTATTTGACCCACAGGACAAAAATGTTGGGCATCACTGATTCAGAAAGTAGTGAAAATTCCAACCTACTACATTTCCAGATTGTGCCTGTGGCAGAAAGCCAACTTTGTCTCTCCCCCAAAACTCTGCCCTGTGACAATTTGATTAGGATGGGCCCAGCAGAGGAGACACACACTTACCCTACCTCTCTAGGTAACCTGAGCTGGGTACATTCCTGAGAGAGGGGGGAAACCTGCTCCCTCTGCCTAGGTGACTAGCATCACTTACCTGGGTAAGGGGCTTCCTTCCTGGTAGGCTAGAGTCTGCCCAGCAACAAGTGATGTATTTCAAATTGGTTGGCTGATAGCCAACAGGAACTGGCCTCCATTGGACCAGGTGAATGAGGTCACAAGGGCTATAAAAGTTAAGGACTACCCAGGAGGTGGGGGAAGCAGCCATGAGGGAGACTCAGAGACAGAGAA
>JAGPOW010002673.1:7772148-7789952 GCA_030014935.1 Caiman crocodilus
CAGAGGGAATCTCCACCTGCCTCTGGATGATACTTGTGAGTAAGCTACCCAAGATCTAACTAGATCTTTAGCTTGCAGTAACTCAGATGCATGGTCAAAAGACTACCCAGTCAGGGGAGTTTGCTCCATGGGATTTCTCTGATATTGCTCTATGCTATACCCTATTCTAACCCTACCCTCTGTAACCAATAAAGTTCTCCTTTGTACCTAGCGTGGGAGACATATTGGGAGTGGGTCTAAATTATGCTTTGGGGTCCCCTTGGTTCGGCTGACTAAGGGAGACCACTGCTTCTGACTGAGAGTAGCATCCCAGGTTCTTGAAGTGAATCAAGTACCCTTGAGGGCTACTAGACCTCTGTTTCCCAGGGTGCACAGAGACAGAATCAAGCCCAGCCCTGGATGGTGGTACTGGAATGCCCAGGCTAGTGGGCGGGCTCCAGGGAGGGGGTTGGCCAGACATGAGGCACCCCCAGGGAGGCACTCGGAGCCTGGAAGGTGGTCGGACACAGTGAGGTGGGTGGCCCAATACAGGAGCGCCCCCCTACTGGCCTGCCACACTGCTCACTATATTAAGGCAACATTTTGAAATGGTCCAAATTAAGAATAAACCCAGAAGAACTCCCCTGCTATAAATCCTACACCATATCTCTACAGAGCTGAACTGCTAATATTCCAGGTATATTTTGACCCAATAAATGGCAAACTAACATTGGCATCTATAAAACTGCCCGTGACAACCACCACCAATTGGATGCAGAAATTAGATGCATTTAGTTGTATGGACTCCCTAGGTAATAAGAGTTACTAGACAGTACAGTACTTGAAGACAAGCCCTGAGATTTAATATTGTGTGAAATAACGATCACTCTCCTTGCCAGCTACGTAAACCAGAGCGTCAAAGATCCAGTCCACAGAGCCATACCACCAAGCCCACAAAGCCATATCATCCAGCCTGGCACATGAAGGGTATGGGGTGAGGGGCAAACTCTAGACTTTGCTGCTTCATCTAGTACAGTTAAGTAAGGTTTATTATAGCACAGACATAGGAGCAGCTACTGGAGTGAACAGGTACAGAAACACATTATGCAACAGGGATATAACTTTCCTATAATCCTAAACAAAGGCAGTTTGATCAGGCCAGAAAATGAAGTTTAACTTCTTATTAGAGAGGGGGCAGGAGGGTCTGTTATCTTACACAGCACACAGTTGAGACAAGCACCTGGAATATCAAAGAGAGGGAAGCAAGAGTGGGAAGAATAGGCAAAGAGATTTGCTATCTGGTACTGATCCCTATTCTGACCATCCTAGATCAAGGGTGGGCAAAATGTGTCCCGTGGACTGGATGCAGCCCACCAGGCCATTCTATCTGAACTGCAGGGCCACCCAAAATTGAGAAAATTAATATATATCTGCCCCTAGCTGTCTGTCATGTGGCCCTTGATGGCTTGCCAAAACTCAGTAAGCACCCAGCCTTCCACCCAAAATAATTTCCTGCCCCTGTGCTAGATGCTTTTCAATCAGACTTTCACCATGCCACCAGTATCATTAATGCCCATAGATTTTCTCCCATGGTCCTGCAGCCAACACACCTGCAGGAAAACTTTGGGGTTTGGTGATCCACAAGCAACACCATGAGCAGGTATAATCTGTGTATTCCACTCCTTGACATCATCCAGAAAGGAGAAGAGGAGATACCTTTTCCTAACAGGCAGTTCCACTATTAGCAAGACTGTGGAACTTGGCACACACTTAATTTCACCATTATGACCCATTTACATTTCAGTCTTCGCATTTATGGACAGGAAGCAAAGGTTTTACTACTACTTTTGGATAAGAAAAAAAACCCCTATTGAAATAACCAGTTAGCTTTAATATGCAGTCAGTGACATGTATCACACCACACCACACCACACCACACCACACCACACCACACCCTGGGTTGAATGCAGAGGTGGCATGAAATCTTTGTTCGAAATCTGCATCCTAAGCAAGAGGAAAAACTTGATGGGAAAGACACTAGACCCAATTAGATGACTGTCTATACCAAAAGATATTGAAAATAAGCAGAAAGCTGTACAAGGATTGGAAAATGGGACTAATCAGCAAAGAAAGCTAGGCCCAAGAGGTCAAACAACACAAGGATAAAAGCAGTGATTGCCAGAAGTCAAGCTGACTTTTGCAAAAGAGAATTAAAATCATAAAAAGTAAATTAAGGCAAATAAGTTCTTTAGCTATGTAAATAAAGGGAATAAGGAAAACAAAACTGGGACTAGTAGGCAGCATGACTGTCATTGAGTTCAAAGATAATTTAGCTATGGTCCACAAAGTAAATTAGTAAATAGTCTTGCTCAAATTGATGTAGAGTACATGAAGGTAAGGGCAGAAATCTAATGGAAATGAAGTTGTAGAAGTGAGAATAAAGTTAACCAGATCCAAGAAACAAAACTGAATTGACTCAAGCTGAGGGAGAAGGGATGAGGGAAAAAGGACAGGACCAGACAAACTAATTCTTAAGAGTGGACACTTGGGCTAGGGACAGAAGTTGCACACAAACCAGTTTAAGTGTTTGAAAACCAGTTGAAACTTGCAACAAGAGAACTTCAGTACACATAAATTGCTTTCAAAACAGCCAAAACCACTTTAAGGTAAACCTGGGTGGCTGTAGTATCAGATTCAACTGATATAGACCAAACTGATTTATAGAATTTCTGTCTCAGATCCCTTCCCATTTCAAGTGACCTCGCATCCCAGGATGCTTTGCAGCCCTGGGCTAGGCTGTCTGCTCCAGCAGAGCAGGGACTGCCCCACTCCTCTACTCTCTAACCTGCTTCCTGCCTCAGCTCAGACTTGCAGCAGCCTAAAAGCAAAGGCAAAGGCAGATATGGGGCAGTGGGAGAATTTTCTTCCTCTCCCTGAGGCTGCCCTGGGCTGTTCCTGAGACTCACAGCAGCTAAGTCAAGCAGCTGTGGGGTTCAGGAGGAGAAGAATTCCCCTTAGTTTCCTGAGGCTGTCCCAGGCTGGGGTGAAGGGAAGCCCCCACTAAGGCAGGGATGCTCCAGTGCCCCCATGCTGGGCTGCAACTGGCCTGAAGGACTCCCTTCTCCCTCCCTCTTGTGGCAGCAGTTGAAGCAATCAGCAGGTGGGAAGGGGTGGAGAAAGAAATCCCCTCAGCTCCCCAGGGCTGTCTGGGCTGGTGAGCCCAGCCTGAGGGGAAACCCCACCCCAAGGCGGAGGTTCATGGAAGTAGGCCAGCACCTGGACAGGGCGTTCCTCAACCCTCCCCCCACTCCCCCCCAGGAGTGGGCAGCAGAGGGTGGACCTGCACTTGCAATGTCCAGCAGGCTGGAAGATGTGCTCTAGTGCAATGCTTCTCAAAGTGGTGGTCCGCGGACTGCTGCCAGTCCACAAACCACCAGTCACCGGTCCACAGCGAGTTGCCAGGAAAGAAAGAAATGTATTTTTCAGAAGCATAACATTGATATGCCATAGCGCCACAGTTTGTACATTCCAACACTCCAGGTGACCTCACATTGTGCAAGGTGAGGAAAGAGAAAGAAACAGCCGGTTGCACATTTGTGTAGCGCTGTTACATGCAGTTCCTGCCACCAGCTGAACTGGGGACCAGTCCCTGGCCCACTGGAAAAAACACTGCTGATCCATCAGATAGTTTGAGACACACTGCTCTAATGTATCCTACCTACTGGCCTGTGTCAGTGCAGGCCTCTCCCTGTACTTTCCCAGTTAAAAACTGAAAGTTAGTGCATTTGGTTCTCAGTTCAATCTACACACCATTGAGGAAACTGCCTAGGATTGAATCAATTCTGCCTTGGGGGTTTTTGACAGTCTGTGCTTAGCCTTGGAGACAGTCTTGATAAACATATGATAAATCTAGCAGTCCTTGTTTGGTGGCTGTGGCAGATTCTGGTCAACAGCAGCAATCAAGAAGGGTGCTCATTAGATATTGCCTCACACTTAGTGGTGTAAATTAGGGTCCATTTATGAGACAGAACCATCACAATATCATGATCCATGCTGGCACTTTATCACGTCAGTGAATTGTTGCCACTATAGGTTTTACAGCAGGAGCGGGCAAAATATGGCCCATGGGCCGCATATGGCCTGCCAGGCCATTTCATCCAGTCCATGGGCACTCCCCCACACACTCTCCCCTCACACAGGGCTCCCTAAGGTGCATGTGCAGCTCCCAGGTGGGGAGAATACCTGCACGATGGAGCCAGCGGCCTGGCCCCACTCTGCCGCCACGTGCAGCTGCTGGGACTCCTCTGGGAAGTAGGGGGCAGAGACCCGGGAGCTTAACATGGTGGCAGGAAGTGGGGCCAGGCCACCGGCTCCATCACATGGGGCTTCCCTGCAGTGGCAAGTGAGTGCCAGGAGCTCCACATGCACCTTGGGGAGCCCCATGCGATAGAAATGAGCTGACCTGGCTGAGCTCCTTGCTGTCATGTGCAGCTCCTAGAACTGGCCAGAGCCACATACTGCCAAGTGACAGCTCCTGCATGACCACAAGTATCCTGAAGACCTATCACCTGCTGCTGCTGCCACTGGCAGTTGGGGCTGTGCGCCGTAGGGGATCTTGTAGAGGGGAACCCCACACCCTGCCCCCATAATGCCCGCACATACCCTACACTGCCCCGCACACAGCCATACCCCCTCACAAACCCCACACCCATGCACACATCCTCACCATACATACATACATATATACAAACACACTACACGAGTAAGACTTTTGAGCTATTATGCAACCATTTATATATGCACTACACAAACACAAGTCATGACAAAAATATTTTTTAAAATAAAATTAAAACTTTATAGTAGATGTTTGACTTTTGTTTTTTTTCTGGTTCCAAGACGGCAACCCCCTCACTCCCAAACGGAGTGCTTCTGGGAGGCAAGGGGAAGTACTTCCAGGGGCAAAGGCCAGGGGTTAGGGGTAGGACTTCTGGTCCCAAGATGGAGACTAGGGGATGGGGCACTTGTAAAGGGCAGTGGCTACCATTGCCAACTCTTTCAGCAGCCCTGCAGCCACCTCTGTTTCAGAGGGTGCAGGTTCCAACAGAAAATCCTTTGCTCATTATCCAGAACTGTTTAAAGCATTTTTCAGATATTCAATTTATTAATAAACCTGTTGACATAGTGAGTAAAGGACTGCAGACAAGAGTCTATAGTCTACATCATAGTCTAATTTAGTACTAGCTGCAGTATGAAGTTGCATCATGGAACAGCCCATTCAGAGAAAGGAAAGAGTAGAGGTACAGTATTAATTTTAAAGGCTAATGTAGGAGGCAATAGTTAACCATATAGAATCATCTAAGAAAGACTGTCTGCTCTATATATGTCAAACTGTGAAATAATAAAAATATATTCTGCCTAATTAAATACTATTCAAGGCAGAGGAAAAGAATAAAGCTGTGGAATACCAGCAAAAGTTGGAGAATGTGAGATAACATACAGCTGTAATACTTGCAAGGACAGCTTGGTTGTGCTGCTTTACTCTATACATGAAGCATGTAATGGGCAGCAAATGATGGTTAAATGCTCCTACTGTAGATTTCCTACAGAACACAGGGTTTTCCCTATGTATACTGCATCTTAATTTCTTGTTTTTTTGCTGGAGAACACTCATTTACTCTTGCCTTCCCTTCCAGTCTCAACTATAACTCTGGCTCAGAATAATGTCTACTAATTTTTACTAGCCCCAAAAAGTAATCTCAGCCAGGGACCTAGACCTCTAGGATCACACTTACCTAATCACGTTCCTCTTTGCATGAGGCAGCAGATCAAGTTAGTTAGATACATAGAGCTTTCTGGATATTTAAAAAAAAAATTCTAATCTTAAATCATTCAGAAGTAATCAAAGTGAGATGAAGTATGCTCAGCTGCCAATGGCCAAAAGGAACAAGCATAAATAATACAGCTTCATTTTACATTGGTGAAAGATCCTTAGTATAAACACAGCAATCATTTCTGTTAACCCCTAGGAAAAGTGACAACTTGGTAGAGCTGCTGCATTCCAGTGGTTAGTTTGTTGGGCGAGGTACCAGAGGCCTAGAAAAGGGCCAATATAGTTTTCCTTTAAAAAAAAAAAAAAAAAAGGTGGACCTGGGGAACTCCAGACTGGTTAGCCTCACCTCAGTACTTGGGAAGTTCCCGGAGCATATACTAAGGAAGTCCATTTGTAAACATCTGGACGAAGACTGATCATAAGTGCCCAGTATTGATTTACTAATAACTAATTATCAAAAAAACTTGTTCTTCTTAATAAAGTGACTATTTGGATAGAGGGAATGCTGTGGATATTGCATATTTGGATTTCAACAAGGCTTTTGACAAAGCCCCACATCACAAATTCAACAAATTCAAGAAATATGGGCTAGACAAAACTACTATACAGGTAGACAGACACCTGGCTCAGTAGCTTCAAGTACATGGTAATTATAAAGAGATACATGTTAAAACAGTAGGAGGTTTTCAATGGACTCCCACAGGGGCCTGTTAATTAGGGAGGGTGCAAAGGAGAGCAATACATTGATAAAGGGCTTGGAAGGCAAGTCATTCAAAGAGACTGGACTGCCTTGCAACTCTGCTGCCCTGCATTGTCACCAGTGCTGCGCTGGGCAGGGCAGCCCGGCATGGCAGGGGCTTCAGGCGGCTGCAGTGAGAACTGCCTGATAGCAGCAAGAGCTGTTTTCCCCTGTGCCAAGTAACAGTTTCTGACCAGTGCTGCTGCTATTTAGTCTGGGTGGGCGCATACAAACCAAGCGTAGTATGCGTCAAGTCATGGCTGTGCAGCACAGGTCCCCACTGGTACCACAGGTCTGGGGGCAACAGTAGCGACAGAGGGAAGGAGCCACCACCACTGCCTAGGCTGCCTAGAAAGGCAGTTCTGCCATGGAGCTACCCCAGCCCTAATACATATCCAGAGAGCAGTAGGATGTGCCACCATATGATGTGGAGCGGGCACAGCAAGACATGGGGTGGGGCTGGGGCTGCAGCTGTATGCTGGTAGCAGGAAGCACACAGGCTCTGGGCTGTTGCAGAGCAGGTGCTGACTGGCTTAGGGGACCATGTCAGGGGGGCTCCCATGCACACCCCCATCCTCAAACCCTCCCCCACAAAAACACCCCACAAAACACCTCACGCACCTAAACCCTTCCCCACAAACCCCCATGCACCTCTGGGGGAGCCCTGCTCACTGCTACATAGACACCCCAGCATACACACACAAAACCCCCAGCCACCCTCCCCCTCCACACTTCCCCCCCACAAACTCCCATACTCACCCCCACACTGCACATACACATATCCCCCCCCCAATATACAAGAGCAAGATTTCATTTTGAGCTATTATGCAATCACCTCTCTCTCTCTCTCTCTATATATATATATATATAGTGCAAACTCACACAAACCAGGACAAAATATTTTTTTAATAAAATGAAAGTGTTCTTATTTGATTTTAGTATACAATTTTTTCTGGTTCCAAGATGGCAAACCCCCTTCCCAAAAGGAGTACTTCTAGGGCGCAAAGGGAGGGACTTCCAGTGGCAATGGTCAGTGATCAGGGGATAGGACTTCCCAATCCCAAGATGGTAACTAGGGGATGGGGCACTTGCCAAGGAGCAGGGCCAAGGGTAGCCCTCAACAGCTCACCAAAACTCGTTAAGTGGGTCTCCAGCCAAAATAATTGCTGCCCCCTCATCTAGGAGTAGCTATGCCTATGAGTATTTCCGATGCTTCTGGGATTTGCTAACTGCCACATGGGGCTGGGAGGGAATTTTTTCTCCTCCTGCTGCTACATGTGTCAGGATTTGGTTTGTTTTTTTAAGCTTTCCTCAGAAGTACTGCATGTTAGATACTGGCTGCACTCAAGGCTGTGGATTGTGAGTGAGGTACATCAATGATCCTGTTGCAACTTACACCAAGAGGTTCCTGGCTAGAGGGTCTTGGGTCTCTGCTTTGGATCAGACTGATCACCATAACGGGGGTCAGAAAATAGACGTATCCCACAGTCAGAGTGGTACAGACTGTGGGGGATTTTGTCTTCCTCTGTAGCAGGCAGGAAAGGGGGCATTGCACTCTTCCTCTGATCACTCAAGCATATCTTAAACAAGCTGGCAGCAACAGGACATTGGCCAATGTGGTCCGTCTGCTTTACCTGTAATAGGTTAGGGTGTTATGTCTTGTGGTTTCATCATTGTGGTATAGGATGGCAAGATCATCCCTACCCAAACCTCAGACAGGTGGTTGGTCTAGATCAGTGCTTTTCAACCCTTTTTAACCCATCTGTAAACATCAATGTCCAGTCCCAACTCACTGCTCCCCACCCCCAGGTCCCAGCCCCACAGTGTGTGGGGTAGGGAGTGAGTATGTGCAGCAGGTGTGGAGGGGTCCCAAGCAGCCTCTCACTGGCTGGAACTCTACCAGCTTGCAAGAAAAAAGCCACAGTTTCCCAAGTTTTTCTCCTTTAAAGGAGAATCCATTTTTACAATGTGTCAATCCATTTTTAAAGTTTGTTCACAACCTTTTCATATATTCTTGTGACCCACTTTTGGGTCACAATCCCTGGATTAAGAAATGCTGGTATTGATGACCTCTGGAAATCTCTTCCAACCCTATTTCTTCACGGTTCTACAATTACAAGACTTCACTGAAAAACAGCTGTTTGAAATTATCAGACTACACTAATGCTGAAAACATTAAACAGAAATATTTCAAGGCTGAGATGCCTTAAGTTTCAAGAAACAGGTGAAGCCTGAAGTACAGTGTTTCTCTGAATACAACACAATAAGTAAAGAAAATGGATGTTGCATTTAACTTGTTTACTCGTACCTGGGAAGGCTTGTGAGCCTTAAGTCAGTTGAGATGCATTCATTCAAAATGGATCTGATATTAAACAATTCCAAGTGTAGGAAAAATTTTGTTTTGAAGAATTCCAGCATAGTTAGCTACATGTTCCAGAGGGAATGCCATAACATCATTATCCCTTTTACCCATGTCCAAAGACAAATACGTCTTTATGAGAGGTTCCCAGTTTGCATTGAGCTTATATGAGCACACACCTTAGCAGAAAATTAAGCCAATGTTACCAAAGTCTTCAAGTGTAAGAGCTACTTACACATCTTCCCCATCAATCCAGGAATGCTATTAATAACCAATTCCCCCTTTCCACCTTTTTTTCCCCCATTAATCCTAAATCCTTTTCTAGTTAGTGTAGGCTCAAAAGACATTTACAAAACCACTATGTCTATACCAATGAATTTATAGGCACTATGTCAGTCACTCTGATAGTCAGACACAAGCCTGGAATCTGAATGAACAAGCAGACCTGTTCCTGAGCAATGGAAACCTTAATCAAGTCTTCTAGTTTCTGAAAAATACATGCCCACTTTTCAGTACATTAAATTCCCTCCTAGAATCTCTACTCAATCACCTCTAAACAAGATAAAAGTCACTTCCTCTGAATACAGTATGTTAATATTAAACAGTAAAAATAGCAGCACAAGAATCTCACCCTCCAGGAATATTGTTTGTATAAAACACTGCATGTATATACCAAGATGCCAAGTTAAAGTCTGGAATTATTATAATTGAGACACCTAGCTAATGACGAGACCTCTTTACCTGCCACTGCTTTTAAGTCAGGGATCTTCTGAACAGGCTTAAGGTAAGTTAACTTTGTCAACTCATTTGAGAAGAACTAGAAATGGATGCTTTAAAGGTAATATTAGGGGTGTGCAAAGCAGGCCCTATTTAATTCAGATTCAGACCGAAACAGGGACAGTGATTTAATTAGTTGATTCAGATCACTGTCCACAATTCGATTCAGCTGAATCTAAAGATTCAAAGCTGATTTGTAAAATCAATGATTCAGACAGACAACTTTAAATGTTTTTTCTACATACCTTGAGGTACCAATGCAGTTTGTGACTGCTACGATGCTGGGGTGCATGGAGCGTCCCACAGGAGTACGGGGGAAACCTCTATGTGCTTGGTGAAGAACCCAGAAGTGGACCAGAAGTACTTCTGGTCTACTTCTGGGTCTGCTAGGGAGCGTGGACATCCTTTCAGTTTGGCAATCAGCCAGAGGGGGACTCTGGGTGCCCCCCATAAACCCAGGAGGCACCAGTCATTGAGCCGAGGGATACAGAGGTGGTGCGGGGGGGGGGGGGTCAGGACACAACAGAGATGGGGATGGGATCCTGCATGCTCCCCAACCAACACAGAAGTGGACCAGACGTGTTTCTGGTCCACTTCCAGGCCTGCTGCCGACTGCACTGGGGAGCCCCCCCATGCTCCTGTGGGACACTACATGCACCCCAGCATCATAGCACTCACAAGCCACCTGCTACCTAGGGGTATGCAGACACAACTTTAAATATTTCTTCGATGTCCAAATCGCCAAAAACGTCCGAATCTCTCCGAATTGATTCAGAGGGCTCCGGTTCGATTCAGAGAGATTAAAGGGTATCCTGATTTGATTCAGATTTGGAGATTTGGCCACCAAATCGAATCAGGAACCTAAGCTTTGCACAATCCTTGTTAATATTCTATACTTTTTTTTTTTTTTTAAAAGAATATCACAAATGTAGTTCTGGACTGACAGTCCTAGCAGAATGAAGTGCCTTTCGTAAACAGGCAGTATTCATTGAACAGTTATTAATGCATGCTTTTCCAATAGCAATGTGCCTGACAAGTCCTCAGCTTTTACCAAAAATACCAGCAATAATTTATGTGATCTGGATGTACCTGTTAACTGAAATCAGATTGATACTACCAACCCATTTCATATAGACCAGTCAACCAGAGTCAATTTAAATCTTTGTTCAATAAAAAGTGTTACCGACCTTGGAAGAGAAATGACTTTAGGTCATGCTTAAATCAAAACATTATGGATAAATTTTACCATGCAGGTCTTCATAAACACCTGTTTGTTCGTTCAGAAGGAATTTCTGAAGGCATGTTTGTCATAATCAACATTTAGTTAATTTGGCAAAAAATAACAGTGAGACTGCTCATCTGCTGCATGAAATAGCAAAACATTTTGCCATAATACAGTTGCAATACATTTTATACAAGGTTCCCATCATCAGACCTAAATACTTGTTTACATTTTAGTTAACAGCATCATCAAAATAAATCCCAGATTTTTTTCAACTCATCTGTGATTATATGTACATGCTAAGGGGTGGATTGCTACATAACAGCTGAATTGTAGGAGGCAGAAAACAGGAAGGTTCTAGATGCAGATTGCTTTAGGTCAGCAGTAGGACTGTGCAAAGTCATTGATTTGATTCAGCAGAGATTTGGCCCGATTCAGCAGCCAATTCAATTCAGAGAGATCTGATGATTCAGACATAGATACAGCTTTAAATGTTTTTTTCTACATACCTAAAGGTACCAGGCATCTTGTGAATGCTGAGATGGTGGGGAGGATAGAGCGGCCCATGGGAATGTGGGGGGAGCTCCCGCATGCTCAGCGGTGGACCAAGAAGTGGACCAGAAGCACTTCTAGTTCACTTCCAGGTCTACTGTGGAGCATGTGGGGGACCACCCTCCTCCGACTAGTGCCTCCTGGGTCTGGGGAGGCACCTGGGGTCCTTCTGCGGCCGACTGCCAAGCCTAAGGTGGGGGGTGCACGTGTGGGGGTCCCACTCAGTCGCGGGCCCAAAGCTGGACTCAAAGTACACTTTCAGGTCTGCTGCCAAGCATGCGGGGGGGCTCCCCCGCGCTCATGTGGGACACTCCATCCACTCCACCATTCATAAAGCGGGTAGAAAAAACATACAAAGCTGTGTCTATGGCTGAATCGCTGATTCTCTGAAACAGAATAGAATCTTCACATTCAGATTCAGCTGAAACGAATCGGGACAGTGATCTGAAACTCAAATCACTGTCCCCTGAATCGGGCCAAATCCAAATTGAATATGGCCCACTTCACACACCCCTAGTCAGTGGTTCTCAAATTGTGGATGGCGACTCAAATGGGGTCACAACATTAGCAGACAGGGTCAAAGGCATAGGGGACCATACTGAGGAAATCAGACCATAAATAGGGTCGTGCGAAGGAAAAGTTTGGGAAGCACTGCTTTAGATGCTTGCGGAAGTAGATAATTCAGCTGAAGAATTCCTGTTGAAAACTTGTTTTGTTAAATTTAAAACTTGCATGGTATATTTCATTGTGAACTATAATAGGTATTCCCTTTAAATGCATCAGCCAGATGTACGTATTAATATTGGTAAGTCTATCTGCTACTAAGTCACGTCCACTATTGTTAACCAAGGTGGAACAGCCAGCACACATGTGAATTATAAGACGGAAAAGAAACTAATTAAACAGTTCATCTGAAACTTGCTAAAGATATGGTATATAAAACTTTCAGACAAATTCTATGCTGTGCAGAAGAAAGGGGAAAGTGTGTGATTTACTGGCTTGCCTTCAATTCACTGCAAAGGCACATCTCCTTATATGTGTGCTAATTCACCAAGTGCATAAAGCAAGGCTAAGAGCAGACAAGTATGTTCAAAAATATCCCTTGTGGTTTTTAAACTAATGAAGACGACCTGCTTGTTTTTGAAATGTTCTTTTCTTTTTCCAGAAGGCAAAAACAAGGTTCTCCATCCAGCAGTGTTTAGTAGGGCTGTGTGAAGCTTCGGTAGCTGATTTGATTCAAAGGAGATTTGGCCCGATTTGAGGACCAAATCAAAACAGGAGACCTAGTAAGGGCTTTGAATCAATTCGAAGTATCTGAATCAATTTGGAAAAGATTTGGCCGATTCAGAGATTTGGCCACAGACTAAACAAGCTGTCCAGCTGGGGGGGGTAGGGAGGGAATGCAGGCACAGCTCTTTCGAAGCGGAAGGGGGCAAGTGGCAGCAAGGCAGAGCCCCTGCTCCCAGCACTGCCGTACTTGCATCCTGTGTCCCCCATGCTGGCTGGGAGTGGTGGAAGGGCAGAGCTCCCACTCCCAGCACTGATGCAGGCATGGCAATGTTGGGAGCAGGGGTTATGCCCTGCTACCACCCGGAGTGAGCTGTGTCTGCATTGGGCCCCCTGCCAACACCAGCTGGGCAAGCAGCAGCAAGGTAGAGCCCCCACAGCTCCCCCTGCCCAGGCAGAGGCAGGCACAACTAGAGGACCTGTGGGAGAAGCCCCCATGGTTGCCCTGCTCAGTCCCATCCCTGCCCAGCCCCAGCCTCCTAGCATTTAAAATAAATAAATAGAAGTCCCACACTCACCAGCTCTGGCAGCAGTGACTGGGGCTTCTGAGGGCTCGTGGCAGAGACCCCCATGCAGCGTGGGGATCACCTCCCACCCCTACCTGGCACCACATGGCAGCTGCTCCATGGTACATGCACAGTGCTGCTCAGCAGGGTACCACGGACTGTCTGGGAGCTGGGGTGGCTTCAGCAGTCACCTGGAGCCTGGCACCGTTCAGCCCTAGCAACCCCAGCTCCCAGGCAGTGTGCAACACCCTGTGGAGCTGTACTGCATCCGCACCATGGGGCAGCTGCCCTCACTGCAGCATGGTGCGATTCCCACTGCCTCCCTCCAGTGATGCAGGGTTTTGTTTTTTGCACTGTGCCAGGACTAAGCTGGGGCTGGGTGGGGGACGGGACCTGGCAGGGCAGTCACGGGGCCTTCTTCTGCCACTTCCCACATCCAGGGAGAAGCAGGCACAGTGGGAAGAGCTACCTAGCTGTGCCTGCCTCTCCCTGGCCAATCCAAATCACCGAATTGATCCCGAATCTTCCAAACCCAATTTGGCCGAATTGATTCAGGACATAGATCAAAATCTCCAAATCAAATCACCGTCCTCTGAATTGGCTGAATCTGAATTTAATACTTCCCTATTCGCACATACCTAGTGTTTAAAACAGTGAGAAGCCAATCTTTTTGGCAGCTATGCTACAAATTAGCGCCAAATATTCCCAAGTGACACACTGATCTCTTTTCCTTATTGAATCTGCTGCTCAACTGTTTGCTCTCTGCCCCGTGCTCTCTGCCTAAGCTGCTGCTCTGCTTTCTGGCCCATCTGCTACTGTGCTGCCTGATTCCTCCATCATCTGCCAGGTGCTACACACACAGGTTGCCTGTGCTACTTGAGATACCCATGCCACAGACTAGCCACCTCTGGTTTAGGGAATCATCCAGTGAGCAGCAGAAAATGTCAAGCCCATAGTTCAGCATACTGGGTATTTTATACAGCCTGTTGGTGCCATGCCCAGAATAAATTTTTGACACTATAGCTAAATTTTAAGCAGAACTTTGAAACAGAATGTGGCCCAGTGAAAAATTTACACATCAGGCCTCTATGATCCCCAAGTTCCCCACATTATTGGATAGATATTTTCTTAAATTTTTCCTCCATTCCCCTGGTAAATGGACGGGGTAGGCATCATGAGGCCTGCAATTGACATGGTTAACTGGCAGCTTCGGAGCTGGTGCCATGAGGCAGGCTTTGGGTTTTTTGACAACGACCCATGTTTTTGTAAGGAGGCCATGCTGGGGTGGGATGGGCTTCACCTCTCCCCTAATGGCAGACGTATCTTTTCCTCTAGGTTGGCTGATCTCCTACGGCAGGCTTTAAACTAGCTTCTCCAGGGGAAGGGGCCACTTTGAGTGGAGCAGATGCTTCACCACCATGCAGGGTGACAAGAGGAAGGGAAGCATAGGTAAGCATCAGCATCTGAGGAGGAGGGGGCCACAACTGTCCTGGGAGTGGGAGAAAGGGACGAGCACCCTCAGGAGGTCTCAGGTGCCTCTACACTAATGCAAGTAAGAACCCAGACTTAATAGGGCTCACAGAAACCTGATGGAACCCTACCTATGACTGGGCAGTGGGCATTTGGGGAACACCCTATATAGAAGAGACAGGACAGACAGGAAAGGTGTGGGGGGTGGTTGCGCTCTATGTCAAAGAGCACCTCACATCATCAAGGATTAGCTTCAGGTTAGAGGGTCAGGCAGAGACACTACGGGTCAAACTACAAGGGGGGCGTGGCAAAAGGGACCTTATGGTGGGTGTTTACTACAGGCCACCCAACCAGGGGGAAGAGCTAGACCAGGACTCCTCCAGTTAGCTTATGGAGAAAGTTAGGTCAAGGGATGTTATTGTCATGGGGACCTGAACTACCCAGACATTTGCTGGGAGGAGCAGACAGCCAGGTCTGACCACTCGCGTAGGTTCCTGGCTGTATTACAGGACCTTCACCTTATCCAGGAAGTGCACAGCCTCACTAAGGGTAACGCCTTACTGGACCTGGTTTTGGCCAGGGAGGATGGCCTGGTGAGGGGACTGCAGGTCCCTGACAACCTGGGCAATAGAGACCATCACCTGCTGGATTTCATTATCCAATGCAGGGTGTCTAGGGCTCACACCAAGGCTAAAGCCCTTGACTTCAGGAGGGCTAACTTCAATGAGCTTAGGAGGCTAGTGGAGGAGGCACTAAGGGCCCAGAAGGTAGAGGAGGTGGGAGTCCATGAGGATGGGTGTACCTGAAGAGGGCGATCCTCCAGGCCCAAAGAATAACAGTCCCTGAGAGAAGCAAGGGGGTTAAGAGTGCTCAGAAAACCCCTTGGTTCAGCAAAGACATTCAGCAATGCATGAGGACTAAAAGGGAGGCGTACAACCAGTGGAAGGGAAGAACTATCACCAAGGAGTACTCCTCCTCTGCCCGGGAGTGTAGGAGGGCTATTAGGAAGGCCAAAGCAGAGATGGACCTCAGGCTAGTGTACAGGATCAAGGACAAAAAAAGTCCTTTTTCAAGTATATTGGGAGCAAGAAGATAGCACCAGGCAATGTAGGGCCCCTGCAAGACACAAATGGTAATCTGGTGGTCATGCCAGACAAGAAAGCTGATATTTTTAAGTTTCTTTGCCTCTGTTTTCCTGAACAGAGACCAGGATATCCCACCTACCAAAGGTAGGGACAAACTTTGGGATAACTCTATCAAGCCTTCAGTCAGTGCAGATGTGGTTAGGATCTTCTGGAAAGGCTAGACATTTTTAAATCTGCAGGTCCAGATGCCCTCCACCCAAGGGTGTTGAGGGAGCTGGCAGGCGTCATCCTGGAGCCCTTGCTCTGGCTGTTTGAGCATTCATGGTCATCTGGCCAAGTGCCGCGGGATTGAAAACAGGCTAATGTGTATGGTGGCCGGGGAAGATCGGCAGGGCTGTGGCCAAGAGCCCAGATGGCAGGTGGGTACTTTTAAACGATGGAGCAGAATTAGGCACAGACACATATTGGTTAAATTGATATGGCTTTACTTACACTGTCGAAGTACACAGTGTAGGAACTTCCGTTATAGTTGCACCAGGTAGAGCTCTGAACAACACACAGGATATTTTCAAACATGCAGGGCATGGGGTACGTTGGGATGGTTGGCGATGGTGAGTTGTTGGTGGGTGATCAATCCACCAAGTTCACTCCAAGATGTACGCGGAGTTCTCCAACTATGGCAGAAACTGCTCTAGCTTTTATACGGCTAGCAAGCCAATTGCTAGTCGCCAGGTAGGAATAATTTACAACAAGCCAATGGGTGGCACTCACTCAAACAGTGCAACTGTTAGGTTTGGGGGGAAACTGTTCACTACACTGGGGTTTTTCTCACCATACCGAGGAATTCCGTCGCACTGAGGAATCTTATTGTGCCAAGAAATTCCACTGTGCCAAGGCATTTTTAACTACTGAGTACCGACAATGTGGTTCCTATTTTTAAGAAGGGGAGAAAGGACGACCCAAGTAATTATAGGCCTGTAAGCCTCACCTCGGTGCTTGGGAAGATCATGGAGAAAATCATCAAGGAGCACATCTGCGGGGGGCCTGCAGAGGAGATCATGCTCAGAGGCAATCAGCATGGGTTCATCAAAGGCAGGTCCTGCCAGACCGACCTGATTGCTTTTTACGACCAAGTAACTAAATCCTTGGATGATGGTGTCACCATAGACATAGTCTTTCTAGACTTTAAGAAGGCCTTTGACACTGTCTCTCACCCCATCTTCATCAATAAATAAATTGAATGCGGCAGCCTGCACAGTTGGATGGGTAAAAAATTGGCTGATGGGGCACACCCAGAAAGTAGTGGTAGATGGGTTGTACTCAACCTGGTGAGATGTGAGCAGTGGGGTACCCCAGGGCTCGGTCCTCGGGCCTGCACTGTTTAACGTCTTCATCAGCAACTTGGATGAGGGGGTGGAAAGTACACTGTCCAAGTCTGCTGATGACGCTAAGATGTGGGGCGAGGTGGACACACTTGAAGGAAGAGAGAGGCTGCAACTACATTTAGACAGACTACAAAAGTGGGCAGATGAGAATAGGATGGAGTTCAACGCAGACAAATGCAGGGTGCTGCACCTTGGGAAAAGGAATCCACAGCATACATACAGGCTGGGGAGTTCCCTTCTTGAAAGCACAGAGGCAGAAAGGGATCTTGGAGTCATTGTTGACTCCAAGATGAACATGAGCCGCCGATGCCAGACCGCAGTCAGCAAGGCCAGCCATACGTTGTCATGCAGCCGAAGGTGCATCTCAAGCTGGTTCTGAAAAGTGATACTCCCCCTCTATGCGACTGGTCAGGCCACAGTTGGAGTACTGCATCCAGTACTGGGCACCACACTTCAAAAGGGATGTGGCTAGCCTGGAGAGGGTGCAGAGGAGGGCCATTCGTTTGGTGAGACGGCAAAACAGGTCTTACGAGAAACTGAAGTTCCTGAACCTGTTCAGCTTCAGCAAGAGGAGGCTGAGGGGGGACCTGGTGGCTGCCTATAAGCTCATCCG
>JAGPOW010002673.1:7790052-7803549 GCA_030014935.1 Caiman crocodilus
CAAATTCAAGAGGAGGTTGGATGATCACCTGTCTGGGGTCTTGTGAACCCAGCATTCATTCCTGCCTGTGGCAGGGGGTCAGGCTAGACGATCTGTTCAAGTCCCTCCTGACCCTAGCTACTATGAAATTATAAATGATTTAATGGATTAGTGACAAGAGTGAACTGACCTGTCAATTTAAATTTTTTTACTCTCAAGGAAAAAGCACACGTTGAAAGTAATGCTGACATCTGTCTACACAGGAAGCAGCACCAGGGCTACTAGTATTTTTTCGAAGTAGCACTCCCTCCTGATGATCTCTTAAACTTACCATATTATGGCTATAGGATAAACTGTGCATTAAAACAGTGCTGTAATTCCAACCATTCGGGAGGGATCTCTAAGCTACCACTCTTCCATTGGTTACCAACTGCAAAGGTCCAACTTAATTTTAGATTATCTAATACCTTCTCTCTGAAAGCCTATGACAATGTAAGTCTGAAACCAGAAACAGCATCCTTAAAATCTATTTCTTCTTTCCTCAGCAAGTAAAATCCACATTGAACAAAAGGTGCAAACAGCAAAAACCCTGTGTGCTTGAGTACCTGTGTTCCCTCTAACACTTTAAACTCTCCTTAACACCTTTTGTAAAATTCCCCTCAGGCAAGGCAAATCCATTTGTGGGGAAGTGACAGAGCTGTGGGAATAAATGACTTCTTTGTTTAGCCACTGAACTGGGAAACAAAAACCATCTTATTTCTGGTCAACCCAAAACAAAAATATTATTTGTCTTAAAAAAAAAAAAAAAAAAAAAAATCACTCAGGGGCTAAAATAAAAATATTTTGTTCAACACAGATCACCGTCTTTGCCCAAATACAAAGACAATTTCAAAATTTGAGACTACCCGCCATCCTCCAAATAATTAGATTCTATATATGAAAGATATATAAATTTGTTGTAATCCCTGCCCCACTTAGTGTTCAGCATGGTCCTGGCTCCACTCCCTCCCTGGCATGGAACACATGCAAGCTCGAGCCCCTGCCCAGCTATGCAGTAGCACCTGGAGCAAAGCTGCCCCTGCTACTGCCACTGCTGCATGGCTGGGCAGCAGCTGGACTTGCACGTGCTCCATGCTGGGGAAGGAATGGAGCCAGATCAGCTGTGCCTGACAGTAAGCAGCAGGAAGTAGGAGGCAAAGCCTATGGAGAGCAATGTTATATGGAGGGAAAAAACAACTCGTCTTGGATTCTAGTAAATAGTCGTCTTTTCTTTTTTCTTCTTTCAGGCGTTTTTAATAAAAGCAAAGAAAAATTAGAAACTGAAAGACAGATTTGAAAGGGGACTCACGTGCCAAAACACAAAATAGATGGGATAATGGAAACCATCTCATCACTTATAGCTAAGCCACTGATTCTCAGTCAGTGTACCACAGCACTTTGGTGTGCCATGAGATCCTCTAATGATGCCCAATGGTATTGTGCAATATTAGCAGTTAGATTTAAGTTTACCAACATGACTCACATGATAAACCTAGAGATTTCAAATAGGAATCCATAGTGTCAAGAACAGTTTGACCTGCCTTGGTTTTTCTGGGCTCTCTGCAACAGAAGAATTGCTCTCTTATTTGTCCACAATCAAACAGAAACAGAAACCAAAAGCTGGCACTTTGAAGGGGCACCATGGATCTAAAAATGTTGAGAATCATTGACCTAAGCTCTAAGGGCACTCACCTGGGATATGGGAGACTTGTGTTCAAAATCCTCCTTTTGCCCAAAACTTAATCTCCCAGCAACTACCCTAATTACCAGCCTATAGGATGTTTTACAATGGGTATTATCCATCTCTCCTATTGACAGTTTTTTTCTGCAAATTACCCAGTGGGCTAGAAACATTAAACATTCTATAAACCAGTGCTCAAATTGTTCTCCTGGAAGAGTATAAAACTTGGTTTCAGACTCAGGTCCATTAAAAAGAATACCGGCCCTAGTAGTTAGGGTAGCCCAACAGGAAGAAATTCAAATTCAAGCTTCTGTGTTGTCAGTCCGAGCAGAGATTTAAACTCTGTCAACCTGTGTTTAAGGTAAGCACCCTAACAAAATGAGCCATAAAGGTAGCAGAGGTACCACGCTGTGAATACAATCCAAAATTGAAATATTCTATTTCAGAAATGCAAAAATCCATTTTGATATTATTTGATCTTTTATCAATTAAAATTTGTTGGCGTTAACCTAGTTTACAAACAGATTTGGCTGTCCTGAATTGTCATTTTTTCCAGCAAATAAATGATTCATGCTGTTCTAAGATCTGATCTACAGTATGCAGTTTTGATGACAGAACTATCAGTGTGTTGATAATCAAAGCTGCTTTGTAGCAGCAGAACCCCTTCTTTCTCTCAGTAAAAAAACCCACCTTTTATGAGGAAAAGGCTGCTTCCACACACAGATATGCCTGGCACCTTCTGCTGGCTACTGTGGTCCCATTAGCATCCCAAAGCTCACCCTGAAATGCTGCATCTTGCCAGTATACTGCTGAGTGGAGCAGGGCAGAGCTGCTAGAAGCCAGGTGGATATGAACACAGTCATCAACAAAAACAACAAAGTAGACAGAACCTAGGCAGCAGCCCGTCCTGCTGCAGTAGACTGTCTGCATCTCAGACACTGAAAACAGATGTAACCTATACGGCAGCACAAAGCCCAAGCAAAGAGGCAACCATACCCAATGTCATAAGTGACAGCTGAAAAGTGTGCCTGTGTGATAAAGGTGCTTGCTGAAGGCTCTATGAAGATTAGACCAAGTGTTTTTCTGTATTTGTTTAGATATTAAGCTAAAGCCTAGAAGTAGTAAGGCCCTGTGGTGCAATTAAAATTACCTTATCAAAGGAATGCAAGGCTTGTACTGCTATTGGCCAGTTTAAGGACAGTTGAAGGAAAGGGAATCTGTGTGGTCATACATTATCAGTGCCCTTCAGAAGCTATAAGCTGAAATATCTGGAAACTATTCAGAAGGAAGATACAGCTCTGTGAAAAGGATTAGTAAGCTGCTGACCTGGACCAGTGGGCGCATGGATCTTGAGGAGCCCAAGAACTGAATACCAGGGTCCTTCCCTGTACCTCTCGGACAGTGCTGATCAGGGACGTCTGACTTCACTGAACTTTGTGGAAAGAGAAGCTTGCTGTGTATCAGGCATCAGAGGGGACTGCCAACAAGTTGCTGACGTAAATTGCTTTTGTTTGTCATTGTTAGTCTTGTTACTACGCATAGCTGTGTTTAAGTCAATAAATCTTTCTTACCTTTCTACCCCCAACCACACTCTCACTCCTGAACCCTTCACAGGTGGAGGGGACAGTCACACCACAGATGTCCAAAATTGTACCCATAGCAATAGGCAGTACACCTTTGTCTTCTTCCAAAAGACATCAGCTTGCAACAGCTCAGGCAGCCCAGAGCTGTCTGCACTCTCCAGCCTCTCTTTAGAGGCCTGATCTTGTGTACCCAGTTAATTCCCTTGCAGGTAATCCCCAGGGACACATCACACTGCTGTACACCAACTAATAATGCATCTCTGCAAAAGGAGGAGACCCAGGCAGATGCCCTTACTTCAGGGGCCCTCATTCGCAAAGGTATACCCTGCAAATCCCTCAGTTTGGATTCCCCCCACCCCACCAAACACAGGAACCCTGGGGTTCACTCATTTGTAGAGGCACACACCTAAAGGATTAGGCATCTGAAGGCAGGGAGTCAACCTTGCAGGACAACAGGTGACAGTGTTGCCCAATTAAGTGAATCATGTGTGCCAGGACACATCCCCATTTAGCTGATCCTGCTCTAAAGATGAAATCTGGTTAAAGCCAGTCTTTCACTGAATCGCTGCAAGGAGCCTCTTATGCTTTTCTCTAGTACCATGACGTAGTTTTCACTTTTTATAAGATTCATTTTTTGAGTTTCAACTCATTGAAGAGATTGTTTAGGCAGACTAGCCTCCTGTTGCACTTCCCACTCTTCCATTGTATGGGATAGCTTGCATCTTTGCCCTTAAAAAGGGCCTCAATTAAAGTATAGCTAACTATCCTAGATTCCTCCTGCTCCCCCCCCTTACCCACCAGACTTGCCTCCTAGGGGATCCTTCACATCAGTTTGCTGAAGTCTGATGTCTTTATTCTGCTGCTCTTGTTCCTTTCTGTCTTTATGATCTTGAACTCTTTATCATATTGTGGTCACTATCACCCACGTTACCTTCCATCTTCACATTCTCAACCAGTTCTTCCCTGATTGAAAGCAACAGATTGAAAGGAGCTTCACTACCCTCTGTATCAAAAAAACTTATCCCCCAACACACTCAAAGAATTTGCTGGACTGCTTGTGTACTGATGTGTTTCTCTTCCAACAGATGTTTCAATAGTTGAAGTCTCCCATGAGAAGCAAGTCCTGGAGTTTGGAAGTTCTGTCAATTGTTTAAAGAAGGCCTTGTCTACCTTCACTATCTGGTTTGGTGGCCTGTAGCAGTTGCCCACTATGACATTCCACTCCGCCCCCTACCATTCTCCCCCCTGACCTTTACCCAGAGGCTTTCAACAGACCTACCTTCCACTTTGTACATGTATTCTCAGGTTGCTGTACATCACCTTTACATATAGGGCTTACTTCCTTATTTACCTTATCTAGCCTTCCTGAAAAAACTATATTCATCCATGACTGTACTCCAAGTCACATGAATTATTCCATCTATCCCAACTATCATGTAAAAATTACCATCATCAAGACAGATACAAGAACACTTATTGACATCTTTATAAAAAGAGATGGTATCACAAAGCACTGTTCTGTGAGGGCTTCCCATTCACACACGTTTTCCCCATAAAACATAAAAATTGATACATGGCTGGGTTATGTTGTACACCACACTCATAACTGGTTAGTAAACTGCCACTAAGGACTTAATGCTTGTTATGAATGGGAAGAGCAGGTGCCCTGGATCTATTTGCTGATCTCCTCTTTACAAGACCTCCAACACAGTAGCATCTTCATAAGAATATTGAAGAGTTTTCTTAAAAGTGATAAGATATTAAGAGTCCATACCAAACTACAGGGCAAGTATATAATATCTTCCCTCTCTACCATCTACGCTCAAACCCTGAGGAGAGAGAAGAACCTAAAATTTATTGTTTTAATTATAATAAGTCAGAAGCAGTAAATATTGTCAGATTGAAGAAAACTAGGCACCACCATGGTTTTGAAAGAGTAGCCAGTGTTCACTTAAAAGGTTTCTTAAGGCTCATTTATCGTAAGGCTTTCATAATCATTTTTTCCCCATTTGCTCCCAAAGAAAAAAACCAACTTGTATTTTATTCTCAAGATAAGCAGCAAACAGAAAGGAAGAAATGAGAAATGGGTTTGCACATAGGTAAAAGCAGAAATGTTCCTAAAATCACTGAGGTGAACTGCTTGTGACATGTCTTCATGTAATCTGCATTTATTCTTCTTTAATAAATGTTATTAATATGCTTAAAAGAAAGGAAAACACAACTAAAAGGGAGGAGGTCTTTAAAATTAATCCAATATAGGCAAAAAATACTGGCTCACCCAACTCTCATATAAGCTCCTGTTCTGGGGTAACTTTGTAAATTTCTGCACTTCCCACCAATTAATTCTTAGTACAATAGAACTAAATGACATGGAAGCCTCCAATCAAAAATGAACTCCAGATTCAATCAGCTGCTCAATCCAAGTGTCCGAGGTATGGACCTTAACATCTGTTTCTTGGCACCAACACACTATATGTACAACAATTAAAATATTAAAAGATCATCAAGTCCAGCCCTCTTCCCCAGGGACAGGAAGTCAGCTAGGTTCAAAAGATCCTAGCAAGATAAGCATCCAAACGTTTCCTGAATGAATTCAGAGTAGGTGCCTGCACCACTCCTGGAGGGAGTCTATGACTGTTGGTCTTTGTTTTTCCTTAGGGAGCTCTGATGAACAGACCTTCTGCCAGATCCTCATGTATCCCTTGTATATACTTATAAACAGTCACCAGGTCCTCCCTGAGTCTTGAGCTTTTCCAGGCTGAAGAGTCCCATGGCTCTCAGCCTCTCTTCATAAGGCCTATTTTCTTGGCATCCGATTACGCACGTGGCTCTCCTCTGGATTCTCTCAAGCTTCTCGACATCCTTCTTGAATTGTAGAGCCCAGAATTGAATGCAGTACTCCAGCTGTGGCCTCACCTCACCAAGGCTGAGTATACCCGGGAGGATGACATCCTGAGATTTACTTAAGGAGGACTTTTGTCATACAGTAGTCCACTGCTTTCTTACCACTAAGCAGATTACCATTATCATCTCTGGAATACCCATAAAATGCCTCCTGAACTTCAAAAATCTTCATTAGTTGCTTGGCCCATACTTCTAACCTTGTGGACAACGAGTGGTTCATATGAGAACGTTGCAGTGTTTTGAATCACTTAAATATTTTTGGCACGGACACAATTAGAAAATTAAAGTGCTTAAATGTTTGGAAAAAACTGTATTAAGGTAATTTAAACAAATGCTTACTGAGGAAGTGTATCCTTAAGATCACCTCTGCTTGCTGTATATCAAAAGTTTGAGTCATACTGAAGGTATTATGAAGACGTGCCTACAATGGTTAATAGTCCAGAATTCCTGGAGCATTTACTCCAAAATAAATATGGCCACACAGATGTAATACAGGGTTACTATCAAACTTTAAACTCACATTTTTAGTAGTATTTCAAAACAGTGAAGTGTAGATGTACTGTCAGTCTCACCCTTGATATTCACCATTCATTTGTAGTTAATGCTATGCTGAAATGAAGAAGTATTAGAAACTTGGTAGTAAGAAAGATGTGATTAAGGTCCAAAAGCAAGATAAGAAAAAAAATCCATGCAGGCACAACATGTACTTGCAGCTGTATTTTAGCTGGGTTACAAGTGAGGGCTTTTAAGTATCAAGCAGCATAATACACTAAACAAAAAACAGCCAGCACTGCCTCTGAATTTGTGAAGGAGAAGTAAGGTGCTGATTAGATAAGAAAGGAAAGAGTATCTGCGTCTTTCTCCATTCTCACCTTTTACATACACTCGTTTAGAAAGGAACTTAATGGAGAGAAAGAGAAGGCAAAAGGAGATGGTCCAATTTTAGACGTGCTAACTTTAATATTCCAACAGAACAAAAAATCTCATACTTTAGACTTCATACTAACTGTATATATATGGAGAATGAAAGGAAGGGAGATAGGGAAAGAAATCTCCATATTGAAAAAAAAATATTCTTCTTGAGTTCTTCCTACAAAAGAAAAAATTCAACTGCATTTTCTAAAGCCATCTTTGAACTGGGTAAATATTCCTTTTCAAGATTTTAGGGACACAGTCAGTCAGATCAATGAGGGGTTTCAATGGTCAACTCAAAAGTGTAGAAATATTAGTTTTGATATCAATTTAGTATAGGCATACACATCTTTCTTTTCACTTGCTCCAAAAGCCACTTTTTTCCCTCACCAACTCTCTCTCTGAATCCTTTGTAACATTTCTAAAAAAAATACTGTAGTGTTGCAATACCCAATACTAAGTTTTGAAGTCATGATGTATCCTGTTAGTACTACTGTAACAACTAGCATGACATCATTTTTTTTTTTTTTTTTGTTTAAAAAGCTCTGTTGTAGTGTTGAAGTGATACAGCCATAAGGTTGTACGTGCCTTCCAGGTCTAAGGAAGAGTGCCTTGGACTCAGAAGCTTGTCTAAATCTCTCTGAACCATGCAATTGGTCTAAAAATAATATCACCCACAAAAATCCTTTCTGCTAACAAACATTGTGTAAGATTAACAACTGCAACTTCACCATGTGAAATATGTTCTTTGCAAATGAAGGCTAGGAACTTTGTTTTTGTTAATAGGGGAATTTTTCAAGACAGGATAGGTATGTGTATTCATGTAGATGCATGTGGTTCCAGAATGAAATCTAGGCAATGCTTAACTAATTTTCCCACAGAGATTTTTTTAAAAACAATTTAAAAAGGCAGGTGATAGTCCTGAAATGTTAAGGCAAAGTATTTGCTAGTAGACATATAACCCTTCTCTCAGGATTTATGCCTCCACTTGATCTTTGATAGTATCTGCCAATCATACAGTAGTCCATAGTTTTTACAGGTCTCACACTATTTGCCAATATAACAACTTTTTATGTTTCCTGTAAGAGGAAAAGCCCACAGTATTAAAACAGTATTTCTTGAGCCTCTCTCATCCTGTACATTTATTTTTCAGCAAATACAGTGGACCCTACAAAACCTATACCATGTTTTTAAAGCAAGTTATTTTCTGATGATTTACTGTATATCAGAATCTGTATAAACAGTAGATGTTTTAATATGAATAAGGTTAAAGTTTACCTATTTTAAATAAAACAATGTTCATCTCATGAGAAAAACAACACAAAGACAACGAGCTATGAATAATGCAACAGAAGTAAGATACAAAACACGGACTATAGTGCATTACCTGCAGCTTGAATTGGGAATGAAATGGTTGATTAAATAGGAAAGAAAAACTATTCAGCACAATTACTGAATAGTTATAAATATTTTACAACTTTGCTGGTTAGATGTTCAGTATGTACGTCTTCACCTACTAACCTGTATTTTCAGAAGAGGAGCATGTCATAAACTTGCATTTGTACCAGCCGTAGAAAAAGCTAAACATGACAGGAAGTCTTTCTACAAGAAGGAAGGTTCTCTCAGTGCTAGCATTTTGAAAGTGTGCAAGAGAATGATGATAAACATTCATATGATACATTGGCAGAATGCTGGGCATGGTCTAATAGAGGTGCTATTTAACTAAATTACTCAAAATGCTAAGCCTCTTTTATTCCGTGAACTGTTCGTTCTTCACTGAAATGCCACCAGACCAAACCTGTTTCTTCTCACAGTCCTAATGCCTGTAAATCACAACTCTAAATGGCCTTTTTACAACTCTAAATGGGACTTACTTCCCACTCCATTTAAAGTATGGTTGGCTCTTTGCTCAAACTCTTAATCCCAATATGGGTTGTCAATTCTGCTGTAGAGTCAGATTTCAGTATCACTTCAAACTGCAGTAACAAAAAACTTCCAATTCCCAAACTGGATGCATTTGAGAGTGACCTTGTAAACATATAAGAAGGAAGGTTACACTACTAAACTTTTAGTCTAAGAAAAAGAAAATGTAAAACCAGGACAATATTTAACTTTACTCAAAATTTACATTCTGACATGTTACATGCAAAAGGGGACAAAACTGGAGTTAAAGTATCATTTTATTTGTGCAGCACATTATTTTTTAGTTTTGCTTTTAAGTTTGAATCAGTTAATTGATTTCTGTTTTCCTGTCTGGGCTATTTGATAGAATTATATGACGTAGAGAATATAATACAATATTGTGTGAACTTCGCGCCATCTAATGACCACGCAACACAAATGCTCATGGCCCAGACAAAGTTTTCCTTATATGGAAGTCAAAACAAATAAACAATTTAATGGGTCATAAACATGCCACCGAAGACATAAAAGAGCAACAAACTTCCGCCCGAGGTAGCAGCACAAACAAAACGGGAAGAGTTTTTTGAGTGGCAAGCCAGCTACTCTGCTATCTCAACCCAGCTGCTCAAGGGCCCCCGTACGATTTATAGCGCTCCGCAACCCTTCCCAACCCTTCGTGACCCGCCGTCTCCTCAACCACTCTCCTCCGATTACATCCTCTTAACAACTCTCCCACGTTGTAACCATCGTAAATTTAATAAATGTAACCTGCTTCATTACACAGCAGAGCTCTAAGTAACTGTAATCATTACGCTTATTTTTCTGTCAACTTGATACGCGGGTAACGAAGCTGAGCTGCACACGACCTTGCGCCTAGCTGCTTCACTAAAAAAAGAAAAAAAAATCCCAGCCAGGCACGACATGGCGTCATGAACAGGATCCCTTTGTTCTATAACCCAGCTGATAGAAGTCTGCCCATGGGAACACGGCCACTGTTCAGTCACTTCCAGTGACCACTTATGGGCACACATCGTATAGCATCAAGCAGGGGGGCTAGTAACCGACCCTGCCCAAGGAATCTCCAGCTATCTGTACCTTGATTCCCCCCTGGGGCCACTTGGGTGGAGTGAGGATGCATGTAAGGAATGGGCGGTCTCCGGACTACACCCGGCAGCCTTGGGATGTCTTTTACGTTCCCCCCCAACCTCAAGCACTCCCGCCGCCACCCCTGATCAAGAGTTTGCCGCCTGCATTAGGTATGCACGGGAGGGGGGAGAACCCATTCCAATGGATAGTTTAACTGCCCAGCCCTCTCACTCGGGTCTAGGGGGCACGAGCTGGTCTCGGACCTCTGAAAAGCCCTGGAAACTGAGGGCCAAACCCCTGCAAAGTGGCGCAGACAGAAGTGGGATAGTGGCAAGCTAATTAATGTTCTTTTCCGTGGATTTGTCTCCACACTGCAGGAGAATGCCGACGTAGAGGCACAGCTCCATACCACCATCAGAGAAGCCTTGGAGGCACTCAGCGGAACCTTGCCCAAAGACGGCGCTGGCCAACACAACCAGGATTTGACAGTAACGCCCTTCATGGGAGGAGCACCCACTGCTGTATTATCTGTGGCAAGTTACCTGCCCCCAAGTTACACCACCATAGCACCCTCGGCCCCGCCCATTGAGGGGAGGAACCCATACACCCCACCAGCTTTGCCCACTGAGGGGGAGGGCCTACCCCTCATCAGCAAAAATCCCTCCTCCATATCCACTGTACCCGCCCTTGCCAAGGCAAGAGGCTAACGAGGCCAGCCTGTCGCCTCAAACAGCCTGGCTCATTGAGGGAGAGAGTCCACCCACCCCGTCAGCAAGAATCCCTCCTCCACATTCACTATACCCATCCCTGCCAAAACAGGAAGCCAAGGAGGCTGACCCACTGCCTCAGGCTCTTCCACTTACTGTTACAAAGACGTCCAGTAAGGATGGGGATGACGAGGTTACATGGGAGGTAGTCACCATGCGTACCTGAACTTGAGCAGAATTAAAAGACCTTTATGACGGGTCAAAAAGACTCTCTGGCGAAACACCTATCCAGTGGATAGGCCAACTAGTAGTCGAATTCGCTGCAGAAACTTTAGATCTGGAGGAGGCACGCTACTTTGCAAACAGGCTGGGGAAAGGGGCTTGGTACCTATGTTACCACACTTCAAGAAAACACGAGCTAGCCAATCCCAATGCCCGCCCAAGCCGTGGTTATGCTATCACCAAGCCGCATCTATGGCACGAAGAAAAGGGGCCCCCATCTGGACAAATAATCCTCTATGCCATCCTTGGGATGCAATATCTTCTGTGGGACGCGCAACAAGTCCCACTAACTCTCAAGGCCACAGAAAAGATAGAGGAGTGGCCCCAGTGATATTTGTCAGAACCAGGGGGTATTCTCCTAGTTGCAGAAACCCTTGAAGCCACTGTCAAGGTATATGCACCACCAACAGTACACGTGAGCCTCAATATACTACTGAGTTCCACTGTGGGGCAACCCATGGGAAAAATACTCTCCAAGCTTTCACAAGTTGAGGCAACATGTCATTATTGACAAGCTCTTAGAAGACCCTCTGCACACCCACGTCAAAATACTAACAGCATCCACTCATACTGAAGTTATCACAGATCCACTCCTTTCATGGTTACACGATCACTGGGGACATCCGGCAGGAAAATCAGCGGTATGATGGTGGAGAAGAACCGTCACCCACATCAATGTACCATCATCTTACACCCTGTGCGGGTCCCAAAAAGACTGGACTAGAATTGCACATGCCTGTGCAATTTGTGCTAAAGAAAAGCCACACCCAACCTCACATCAACAAGGCTCTTTCGACCCCTCTTACTTCAGCCCAGGAACAACTTGGCAAGTCAACTTGATAGAACCACTCCCCCGGGCGGCACTTCCCAACAAGGTGTTTGTCAGCGTAGATCTCAGGTCACAATGTCTCTCTATGGTCCCTCTACGAAAAACTACAGCTACGGCCATAATTTCAGCTTTAACTACCATCTATGTAGCATGGCGAATTCCGCAATTCATTCAATCCGATGGCGGACCTCCTTTCAACTCAAAAGCCATCAAACATTTTGCTGCCCAACACAACGTCGTCTGGCATCTTTCATATCACCCTCAATCTAATGGCATCATTGAAAAACACATTGGTCTTCTTAAAGAAAAGCTTCGTCTCCTAGGAGGAGGCTCCTACAGAAACTGGACCAAACATTTACCCACCATGCTCTTAGCGCTCAATGACAACAAGCCTTTGTGGTCTATGCAACCCCCGCTGTCGCAAAAAGCATGGACACCCTGCTACAGTCCAAACCATCTGGTGTGGGCCACCTTCCCTAACCATTCAGATCCACGACCTATGCCTATCCCAAGCCAGATCCTACAGCCGGAACATTTTCCCAACACCTACCTCGTAAAAATTACCACCGGCACCGATCGAACATCCAACGTCTTAACCCATTATAACTGGCTTGCCCGTAGACAAGAACGTACACAGTAACCCCTCTAAACTTACCCCTCCCTAGTTTTCTCATTCCAGGTGAAGCACCAAGGAACATTCTTTCTGTGAGCCACGGATCCCATCCTCCAATGCCCTCACCACTACTACACCAGGTTTTTCCTTGTCTTCCTTGTTGCACCCACCGCACTCAATCATGCATCATCTTCGTTGCCGCTTCTTCAAAACACCGTCCTTCATCTCATCGCAGTTTGGGCCAAGGCAACCGGACTGCATCCGAACAGCGTAACTGTGTGCATCCCACATCGGTTGGCGCCAACATCTTCAAAGTCTACACCACACCCTTTGACGTCCCCGATTGGTTTCGTATTATTCACAAGATGACACATAAGAATACCACCATCATCAAAAGGGGACTTGACTATTCCAAAATTGGACTCTTATACCTGGGTATTATGTATATTTGGAATGTCTCAAAATCCAAGTTGCTTCTGATGTAATTAACAGTAGTTGCGCCACCACCCTAGCATTTCGTTTCACTAATGGCTCAGATCTGCCTTAAATACCATAAAATATCTCGTGTTCTCAGGTTCCGTGGGGCATTTCCCCTCACGGCGAGTCTTTTACTTGTGAAAATCATTCCCTCGCTTGGAACCCATTACTTCAACCCTCTTGATTCCTAGCGCTGTCTCCAGGCCCACCTCGTAATCATACCCGCATTAACGACGTCTTCAATGGCAGATCCACTCCAGCAAAATTGCTTACCCTAACACCACAAGCTACATGGAATCAGTCGCTAGCTGTCAATGTCTCTAACAGTTGGGCCTGGTTTGCCTATTACTACCCTGTTCTTCGCGCCACGAGACTCAGTCAATGGTATCATGGCCACACTCCTTCTGCCAATGCAACTCCCCTCCCACATGAAGTCTTTGGGTACAGATGGGCCCATTATGCTTGCGACCAATTATCAACTCCAGCACCCCCAGGTCTTATGT